>CM055403.1:44008648-44060346 GCA_029228625.1 Pseudolycoriella hygida | reverse complement strand
TTTCCCTAATGTCGCCGTTCCTTATATGATTATCCCACTGCTCCCTCCTATTAACCTTCGCTATATTCCTAAGAACCCTCATATCAGAAACCTCCAGGTCATGCGCGAGATATCCGCAGTCAACCCAACTCTCACTACCATACAGAACCGTCGGCCGGAATATTGACCTGTGAATAGCTAACTTTGTTTCGCTACTTAATTCCCTTTTGTTGAACACGTGCGACCTCAACTGACTGGCCACCGCGTTTCCCATTTTCCTCCTTTCCTCACATTCCCTAACTAACTTGCCATCCTCTGAAAAAATGGTTCCTAAGTACTTGAATTCAGAAACCTGCTCCAGCTCCTCCCCATTTAAATTGCAAGCTATCTCCTTCCGAGCTTTGCCGACATGCATAACCTTAGTTTTCCCTACACTTATCTTCATCCCATACTCCTCACATGCAGCATTTAGGCAGTCAATCCCACCCTGCAACTCCGTGGTACTATCTGCCAACAGAATCAAGTCATCCGCGTAGGCCAGGATTTTCATTATTACCTCACCCACCGCGACATTTCCCTGCAAGTTTGCCTGCTTGATGATTTTGTCCATGAAAATTATGAACAGAAGCGGGGAAAGACAACAACCCTGACGAACGCCCTCTTTAACCTCGAAAGACTCGCTAATTTCGCCATCTATTCTCACCGCGGCCCTGCTTCCTGAGTAAATACTCTTAATGGCACGCAGTAAACCCCCATTGATACCGTACTCGCTAAGAATCCCGAATAGCTTCTGCCTTGGTACCCGGTCGAATGCCTTCTCCAAGTCGATGAAGCATAAGTATAAGTCCCTGTTCTTTTCATAAAGCTTTTCGATAGTCTGTCTGAGGCAGAAAATCTGATCCTGACATCCCCTCAGAGGCCTGAAACCACCCTGAATCTCATCGAAATTTGTCCGGATTCTTTTTTAATATTTCATTATTTCTTGAAACCGGACAAAATAAACCCTGGGGGATTATTTCGTCCGGGGTTATTTTTTCCGGGTTATTTCGTCCGGGGCTTTTTTGTCCGGGGGTTTTTTGACCTAGAGCCCACAAAACATAGGTCAAAGTAGCATCTTGTTCTATAGCTGGATTCAAAGTGTCTGCCCACACCTAAGAAAATAATTAAAAACCAATGAATTTGATGAGCATTGAGATATGAGCATTCGAATTATCGTTTACTTTTCACCTTGATGCTCTGACCGTCTAGACGACCTCGGATTCGACTGTCTTTTTATCGAGGACAGATTTAAAAACTTTGTAGGGTTTTGCGGGGGGCGGGGGTAACTTTTCGACAAGTGAACACATTTCTTTCGTCATACAAATTTTGCTTGGCATAAGACATTCCTACACGATTCTTAACGAATGTGTTGTTGACAAGGTGAAAATGACAACAAACTGAACGTCATACTAAACTTTCTGTAGCAAATGTCATACGGTCGGGTGCTTTTAAATTTACTTACTGTCAAACTGTCAACTGTTTTGCAGTTCTACCAATACAAGCTTTATGAAAACAGCTCTGTCCTACAACGCATAAAAAACCTAGCGACGTTATCAGATGAGAGATTTTCATATATTTTCTCTCACAAATTCTCGTCGCTAAGTTTTTTATGCGTTGTACGGCAGAGCTTAAAGGCAGCTCTCATCATTCTTTTATCCGAAAATAGAAAGAAACATTAAATTTTCAAATCAAAGAGCTCACTTTTTTGACTAAATTGTAAGTTTAATTGGGAGCGCTTAAAATGAGCACAATGAGCGCCGCTCGAATTTTAGAAATTGAACGCGAGCGCCGCTCAAATTTGTCATGAGCGCTGCCAACCTTGCTAAAACAACATGAATAAAAACCTTCGTGTATTAAACGTTTCCGAGAGGCATCCGGCCTAAGTTCGGCGCTTGCAAAGCTTCAGTGGCGAAATGCTATACTCGTTCTCGAAAAAATGGACAGCTGTTGATGGTAATACGCAAAATTTGTTGAATTATCCAAATTATATAGCTGTAACTGTCCTGTTACATTTCTGTATGACTTGGGAATTCAACTTGAATCTAGGTGACCAAAATGGTAGACTTTAAGTTTACAGTGAAAACTTTCGACCTCACTCAACTGACTCAACAAACCTTTTTTTATGTCAGATTCCTTAGTTACAATACGTAAACGAAGTATTGGAGTAGTGAAAGGAAAGTTAAAACTCTAGTACTAGAAGATCTGTCAAACAGACGAGACATCTTGTTGAAGAATCTACACTTCCACTATGACGAATAGTTCAAATGAGACGGGGTAAGAAAATCAGTCGCTTTATATATCATAAAAAAGACACTCGAATGATGGAAATGGAAAGTACTACAAGGTAGCAGGGGGTCAAAAAACTGGAAAAATGTGTGTCATTATTGCACGAGCCCAAAGAATGCGTTTCTGTTCTATCCACACATTGTTGTCGGTGTCGGCAGGTAATTTGAAAGTTTGTAAAAAAATTTAATTACAATATTATGCACGTTCCACCTGCAGTCATTGCTTTTACAACATAAACTAAAGAGTGAAATTTCAAAACGATCAATTATAGGTGATTCATCAGATCGAAACTTGATAAAGGAAGTATATGATGATGATGTTTTCATTTTAATTTTACCCGCTAATGTGCATCAATATCAATATACTGGATAAATTATTATTTTTGCCATTAGAGTACTAAGAACTTAAATTGGCGGATATTTTCGTGGTTTTTTTATTGCTTCATCATTTAGATACGTGCAAAATGAAATGATATATACACATAAAAGTTAAGTGCGAAACGTATGCCAGTCAATTGAATATTCTCCTTATATAAAAATGAATAGCAACATAAGCATTGAACTTAATTTAGTTATACACAAACCAAATTCAATGCAATATTTACGTTCAATGTAAAAATAAATGAATCGTAACCAAGTTCAATAGTCGAACAATGACGCAAAAGCAGATCCGCTTATTAATCGTTTATTAATTCAAAATTTCGTTGATATTTTAATAAAAGTATGAATACTTATGAATTCGATTCTTTACCGTGAAAAACAAATCAATTGACAAGTGTAGCGTTATAGTGGATTCAGGGTTTTGGGTGTCACCATAGTAATTGTGCTGGAAAAGCGAATTCCCTGCAAATACTGAAGAATGTGCTGATTTGATTCAGTAGCTTATTGGATTTACTTTATTTTAGTTCACTGTAGTTTATTTATTTATTTGTTGTTTGTTTATTACGACAAATGTCTTCCTTTAAAGTTGCTCGATTTTGTTATTCTCGTCTGATTCGGTGCAAATGAACTGAGTCTGAGTCTCGCAAATAAACTGAAGAAATCGAAGAGAACGTTCATCTTAATAAAAAAAGAAATGAAAAACACGAACCGTTATGCGTGAAACTCTAAAATATTTCGCTACAATAAATAATTCAAAACTGACAAGATCTGCGCATTCTGATTCAATGTATGGGTAATTTGATAGTTTTCGTTAAATGTATTTTTAAGGCTTAGCGAGTGTGGAGGAAATCAGTCGTATTTTATTAAGTCGAGTAAATTTAAGTCCCCAGCTTAGGTAGAGCGTCGAGGAGTTGTAATAGCCTCGTGAGAATTTTTTATTGCACTAAAGAGATATTACTCACGTATACTCACATAAACTACTTCAACTACAGCTATTTTAGCACAAACAAAATTTTGATTCACTCTGATTTATTAGTAATTTACTGCAGTAGTAGGAAATATTACGCTTATTCTTTTGCCATTTTATGAACACTGGATTTTCTTTCATGCTATTTATATCTAATATTAGGAGGGCTATGCCATGCCGACTGCCCCCTCATGTCTGCCGTAATTTGCATAAGAAACTTAGTACGAAAGAGAGAAAAAAAAATCCATGCAAAAGTCCATACAAAATTGTTTGTCTCTTTCACACTAAGTTTCTTATGCAAATTAGGGCAGATGTGGAAATAATGTTTTCTTCTCGGTACCGAAAATTGATTTCCTGATATCCGTCAAAATCAAGTGAAATTTCCCGGTAAATTAAAACGTATTTCCCGGTGACTTTTGTATTTTCTCCCTGTCAGGTTTCTGACTTCTCTGTTAAGTGTCTCATCTAGGGATTGCAACCGGTATAAAAAACTGGTATAGATGGAAACCGTATACCGGTTTTCCGCATCTGCAATACCGGTTTTCGGTTAATTTTTCATCGTGATTGGTAATAATTTGATTTTAATTTTTTTTTTTGTGATTATAGTACGGGTGTGAAATGCCGAAATCAGCCAATACAGTCCGAAGATCGTTACAGATTTTGCCGAAGTTTTACGTGAACAATGGTGCTCGGTTTGCCATCACGCACGATGAGTGAACGTCCAAGAAAAATCGACGTTACTTGAACACGAAAAGATTCGATTGTTGAATATCGGGCTCATTCGAATGAAATGATCCATGAACGCTAACAATCAACCGAAAAATTGAAGAGCGCCTTCTAATGTTCGGTTTTTTCGGTGGACTGTCATATAGTCTGTCAAATGACAGACGGCTCACAGTGGGGAAAACGATTATCTTCGTCCTCGTCAACCTAGTACTGTTGAAACATTCTTGACATAATTTCTGAATTTTCGCTGTAATAACTCTTAGTAATGACAGATTACTGGAAAAATATAAAAAAATTTGACATTTTGAAAATTCAAGAATCCCACTCCAGTTTTGACGCAGCTGCAGTACCATGAAAAAAGTTGGACGCATTGAGGGATTCTTCTGAAAAATAGCCTACCAAAATCGGTCGTATTTTTTTTATGCGGCCAAACACACACTGGTCCCCAAACGTCAAAACCGTGATCAAAACATTTTTTGTGTCGCAGTTGTGGAAATCTAATCCCTTTGAAAGTCGAAAACATGCATTTTCCTTATGCGATTTTCTCCCACAACTTAGAATGTACAAAGGCAATATGGGTGTCGTTGGAAAGAGGAAGTCTTGTACTAGTGGGATGAGAGGCTTGTGGATGTCGATTTCGAAATTTTCACCACGAACTCAGATGAACTATTACAGGCTCGTCTGCATCCACCAAGTAAATAAATATTAAAAAAAATGTCTATTGTTGACACTACTAGTCTCTGCTTTGTAATAATACCAAATATACATGGGTGGTGATCTGATAAATAAAATTCTGAAGTATAGATATGACACTCATTCCTTCTACTGAAAAGCACCAGGATAAAATAATTAAATTGTCGAAAATAAATAGCGAACCGTATAATCGGCAATAAATCCGATCAAATCGAGTTTATTTACAAAAAAATTCAATGCGATGATGAAAAAACCGTTATATTTTTTTACCCAATTTCAAGGCTCTTTTTACGTTGCGACCGAAAGCCATATGCCAATTTATGTTGCACGCAGTTTGGTTGATTTCGAGTTCGTTGACCGGGAGGCTCGAATTGGAGCGTTCGGACAAAATTTTTCAAAAACAAAATCATTTTACGGCTACGACTGGCTCGAGAAGTTGGTAAATTGAAGACTTCGGGAGAAAAACAAGATAAAGCAATTGAAAGTGAACCTGCTTCCATGTATAATATATGAGAGTACGTTCACTTTCAATTGCTTTATCTTGTTTTTCTCCCGAAGTTTTCAATTGCATGATCGACTGGAAGATTTTCGAAAAAATGTTCAGCCGCAATAAACGTACAATTGTCACCAGCATCTCCAGTCCCGACTGTTGTTGGGTAGATTTGTTTGTTTCTGCGTTCCTTGAATGGGAGATTTCCAACAAAATGTCCAGTCACCTGATTCACAACATTCAGACGTAAGTCTTCGAAGACCAAATGATGTGAGTGAAATTATTTTGGTTGTCGTCTTCTTTGATTTAAGCCCAGCAAACGTCGACACGCACAGTTGGTGAAAATTTAGGTTAGGTTATGCTTCTGCGTGTTTCGTGTTGATTTTTGTCATAAATTGCCTAGCTAAGTTATGTACTTCAACACGTTAGCGATAATGAACCTTTTCTTAATCGTTGTAGGTTCACCGGCCAATTATTAACTTAATTAACACTTCAAAAATACGATTTTCTGTCTCTTCCGAACTGAAAGCGGTGTTGAAGTTTTGGCCGCGTTCACTTCACACTCAGATATTCAGATGTCTCACTCTCACGAATGTGCGGGAGTGTAATAAGATGCACAACATGTGGGACTAGAATTGTTTGAACATTCATAAAAGTTACTATTTGTTTTACGCTGAGTTTATCGTCGTTATTGGCATCAACAATAACGTCTTCGGTTGAAAACTTTAAATTAGGAGAAATTACATGAATTTTTCGTATTCTTTGCAGCCGACAATTTGAAACTATCAGATTTAGGAATGTCTGGTGGCTCTTATGACTATTTTGTAAGAGACTTTCGGTCTGAGTTTATTTTCTCTGGAATTCGAATGTGTTCAAAGCTGTATTTCATGTATTTGCTTGTATTTCATTTTTCGTTCAAGGGAAAAGGTCCGCAAATTTTAAAACTTAAGTTGAGTACATACAATTGCGCTGTCTGTAGCGGATTGATTATGTCTTACTTGTATGAGGAAATACTTGTAAGAGACTCTGCCCCGTATGATCGCGAAATTAATACATTAGATCTGTTGTGTTAAGCGTAAATACCGTATCGCAAACCTGAGCTTAGCGAGCTTTTTTTGTTTATGCATACAAATTGAAAGCTCCTCGATTGTGCGATACGGCATTTATGCTTAACACTGCAGAGATGTGGAACTTCGCGCCAGCGTCATTCACAATATGACATCTCGTATAACGAAAATGTTCTATTGTGAATCGCGCTGGCGCGAACCTCCCCGTTACCCCTTAAGCTAAGTACACACATCCGACCGTAACCGAAATTCCCATACATTTTTCCAGTTAACTGTACAATTCGACCGAAGTTCGACGTAAGTTCAATATATTTTCTGTTAAAATTTCGGTTACGGCAGATGTGTGTACTTAGCTTGAAACAACGCAGAAAGTAACCATTGCTGTTTTCTTTCTTTTCAGAATAGGTTGGTGTTGTCGTTTAAAATTGAACTCAAAAGTAACGACAGTAATGGAAAATGGAAAAAAATATGAAAAATTATCGTCTAGTGGTATATAGTAGTAACATTTCCTGTACAAGAATTTTGTTCACGGAAGCACGATAATATCAGTTGCGTAACGATATTATCGTGTGGTGCATCGATAATATTGACGATAACAGAAATAGTTTGTAACTTCGTTATTTTATAACGTAATATTTTTGGTACAATTTTTGTTACTAAAAACATTTACACACGTCCGTCAGGACATCGATCCCCACGTTGTCGTATTTTTAAGAATATTCGTTACCTAAAAAGAGTGGTCGCCTTTACCACCTTACGACTAACAACCAGAGACTATTTTTGAGAATTTGTGGGAAACTTAAAGAAAATTTGAGGACTTTTTTGTGAAATTTTTAAGAAATTTTAGAAAAAAATTCAGAAATTCAGATTTCTCAAAATTGTCTCTGCTAACAACTGTCAAGTCACGAATTCTTAAAGTTATGAAAATCATAAGAATTGACTGCGCCCGAAATTTTGGTCTTTCACTAATTTTTATTGCAACCCTTCAAGTCTAAAGTCGTACACTTTATCTCTCATAGTCGGTTTGATTTGAGACAATTTTACTTAAAGCATTCGCTTTACTCGTGTTACAAAAAGCGAAAATTCTAAAATTCATAGTCACGTAAATAAGTCACATTATACGTTATCGTCGATCATCAGTATCAGTATCAGTACCGTAAAATTGTACTTTATAAGCAATCGGTAGTCGTTAATTTCTGGGCTGATGTCAGCAATCAATCAGTTGTGAACCAATTATTTCTCTGATAGTAATTTATTTGCGAAGTTTCTCCGTTTTATGAAGTTCACGCTGTTTCTGATACTCAAAATATGCTGAATCACAATAGACGACATGATGTTGACACAGGTAAACCGTTACACTTAACGTTAAAAGATAGAAATATTTCCCTTCACAGAATGACGTTATAATTTGACCGCCAATATCGAAATTATCCCGTATCGATCGTACCCATAATGTCCTAATATCAACAAATAAATGTTTGTATTGCATTTTCAGAACTCTATTCTAAATATAACTGTCCATAGTCATCCTCGGTCTGATTTGTGTCATAATTCCCTCAACACACCACACCTTAATTAACAATAAACACCACACCCAATCTTTTACAACCCTAGCGTATGGTTGTGTGTAAAGAACAAATTAAGTTCTATAAAACAGTCTAAAGGCTGAGGACCTACGGTTTCAATGTTTTCTTTCTTCTTTTTTTTAAATCAACCTCTCACTTGGTTCATTTGTTTTCATTGCAACTTTTATCTGCTTATTCCTTGCGATTGGTCGGTGACCAATGGTCACCATAGATCTTTCCTTTCAGGTTGACTCCACCTGGGTTTAGAGGTAACAAAATATTGTCATGGGGAAGTCGTAATATTCCCAGATAACACAGATCACACTTTTTAATGTGGTTGCCCACTGCATGTACATTAAATGTGCGAAATTCAATGTTGTTGAATGTATGGTGAATGTATGTTGGTACATAAAATGTACCAAAAGTGTGCCTGTAAAGTGGTACATATTTCGATGTACATAAAAAGCACATTTTTTGTGCTATTCAGACTCGAAATTATTGCACTAGATAACAAATACATTTTTCGCGCATTTTATGCACGTGATAAGGTGCTCACTATTCCTATCACATTTAATGTACCAAAAATGTGCTTCTGATGTAGTAGATTTTTCGATGTAAATAGAAGGCACTTTTTTTGTGCTATTAAAACTCGAAATTATTGCACTAGATCACAAGAACATTTTTCGCACATTTTATGTACGTGATAAGGTGTACACTATTCCTATCACATTCAATGTACCAAAAATGTGCTTGTGATGTAGTACATTTTTCGAGGTAATTAAAATTCGAAATTATTGCACTAGATAACAAATACATTTGTCGCACATTTTATGTGCGTGACAAGGTGTACACTATTTCTATCACATTTAATGTACCAAAACTGTGCTTGTGATGTAGTACATTTTTTGATGTAAATAAAAGTCAAATTTTTTTGTGCTATTAAAACTCGAAATTATTGCACTAGATCACAAGTACATTTTTCGGTCATTTTATGTGCGTGATAAGGTGTACTTTATTCCTATCACATTTAATGTACCAAAAATGTGCTTTCTATAATTCAACACTTATAAACATTTAACACACTTTAACACACCAACACATAAGTATCCGGTGGCACACCCGAGCGGAAAACTAAATTAAATTTTCCTTTCTTTTCTTACATAAAATTATATTATGAACATGAAATGTGCTAGAAATTCACACTAAAAAGTACATTAAAGGTACATTTGCTATGTATTCAAAGTGTTTTAAATGTACATTAGATGTACATGTAATTCACATTTAATGTACATTAAATGCACTTCACGTTCCAAAGAAAAGATGTAACGGTAAGGGCGCTTTTTAATAAATATTAAATGTCCTGGAACTGGAGCACATTAAATGAGATCCGCACATTTTCCGATGACACTTTATGTTCATTTTTTGGGGTCAATTGTTATCTGGGATTTTATCCGACATTTTCAACTGTCTATTAGACACAATGTATTATCGAATTCCGCACACAAACGTTTTAGTTTATATTCATGTTAAACAACGACGATGTTGGTTAACTTTGAAATGATTCAGTAAAAGATTCCCGGAAAAAAGGATATCTCATCTCAAAAAATAAAGTAATTTTAACCAAATTCCAAACCTAATGTGTGTGGCTTTGTTCTTGACAGCAACAAGAAACATGTTAGGTGTGTGTTCAGAATTATTTAGTGCTTATTTTAAAGCCGATCGATATCCTTGTAAAAATTTATATGAACATTCGATTCGACAATAAACATTTTTATTAACTTCACAGAAACTTGTATTGGGATATATCTCAGGTAGTCAAATAAATTTTATTTCCTTAATGCAGTAAGTAAATGCGATAAAAGTTTTTTGATTTGTTGTTTTTTTCTGTTAATTAAAATTGCATTCCGTGCGAAATGCTTGGCTCGGAATAGCATAAAATAATGTCCTAAATTTTCTCATCCAGGTGGTGAAAATAATAACCGAGAGTAATAACTTAATTAATGAGCATAATAAACACAAAATATGTACAGAAATATGATAATGTTGTTGTGTGTATGCAATTTTCTAATACGTTTCATAAAGCTACATGCGGTGTGTGTGATGTTTTGCTACGTGGTTGTATTTATATTTGTATCCTGTTCTACAGTTTCGAAGCACATATACCAAATAATAAAGTATTTATGTTCAATCAACAGGGGTGTAGGTTAGTCATTTTTGTAAAATATTATTCAATTTCAACATGAATTTGGCGTTTGTTTAAAATAGAGACATGATAAGTTGGCACCACTGTGGGAGTCAACATGAATTTGGCGTTTGGTTATAATAGAGACATGATAAGTTGGCACCACTGTGGGAGATAAAATGCCCATATAAAATGAGAGTTATGCAAAGATCGAAAGTTTTCACAATTTCTCATTTTGACGCATTGGTCGCAAAATATGCGCATACTATCGGGCACAACTTATCATTCTCTGGTTTACAATAGAGGTGAGCGGGTGACCCGAAACCCGACCCGACCCAAACCCGAATTGCTTTTCACGTGTTCGGTTCGGGTCGGGTCAGGGTTAGAAAAGCTCGGGCAGGTCGGGACTGGGTTTCTTTTTCGTCGAGTCGTGTTTCGGGTTTTCAATAAATTTTCAACCCTTTATTTTTCAAATAAGAGCAAGAAAACAATTATTACTATTGTTCATCATAACATACACCCTACATTACAATCTCACCCAAAGATAAGCTACAAGGTATGCATTGTACACAATAATGAATATCACTACGACGACAAGAAATCTTTCTCTTGAAGCAAATATAGAAGATTTCATTATAAAACTGGCTTAGATTTAGTCCCAACAAATAACAACTTGCAACTAGGGTAATAGTGCTTGAAATTAAAGTCGAATTTCGATATTAAATCGGGGTCGAGTCGGATCGGGTTTCAGATTTTTCTACTCGGGCCGGGTTCGAGTTTAAATTTTGAATTTGGTTCGGATCGGGTGGGGCTTCACATTTGTAAAGCACGGGTCGGGTTGGGCTTCGGAAAATCTCGACCCGCACACCTCTAGTTTACAATAAAAAAAATTCCGGTGGAAAACTTCGTCGTAACCAATTTTTCATTAGATGATAAGCAGATATCATTCCCTAAAACTTTCAAATATCAAAGTTTATCTCAATATTTATTTGAAATTTTGTATTTTTGTCACACGATAAACAGAAATTACCCAAAGTACAGTGGAAAGTTCATCCGAAGGACGGACTTTGAAACTGACCTCTAGCACTGTCAGGACTTTAGCTATTCATGTAATTTCCCACAAAGGATTGTGAGGGGTAGAGCCCTCACAAATATACAAATTGAAAATATCGTTCATTCAAGCAATATGGCTGTTTAAATTCGGAACAAGTTCACTTTTTCACAGAGGCTTCTGCACTGTGTAGTACAACTTACTATGAAACGACAAATTTCTCAAATAGAACACAATAGAGAAATTCACCATTCTTCTAGAGGAGGCATTAAGTCGCCTGTATTTGAAAGGTAAGAGTATGTGTCAGAAAAAAGAGAAACCTATGACAATGCCCTCTGTTGATCCAAAATATTACAACTACACTAAAACGCAAATTAATGCTTTTTGGGCGAAACGAAAATAATTCTCTAATTCTCTAAATCTAAAATTCGACCGCGAATAATTGCGACATGTGCAAACTCATGGCGCACTTTTTCGCAGTAGAATGTAGAGGGAAGCGGTAATACTTCTATTACTTCACTTTTACTTTATTACTTTCATTAAGAAGTTGGCGAAAACAACATCTTTACTACCCGCCCCATGTGAAAGTTGTTCATTACATGTCAATATGCCACCTGCGAAAATGATCCATTACATTACGTAAAATTCAACTTTCGCACGGGCAGACATGCATTGGACCCTGCTACATAATTCATTACTTCAGAAACAATTCTGTGAACTCGCAAAGTCAATCGTTTATTTTGAGCAAGTTGCTTTGGAAACTGTTATTTTGCCTCGTGTAGTTGCATATCTCGCCTTCGGCTCGGAAATGCAAAGTCTAACTAGTCAAAACAACAGTTTCCAAAGCTTTGTTGCTTCGTGAGTTGTTGTGAGTTTGGCTCTTACCCCAAAATTGTGTCCTCTTTTAATGAATTATTTCGCAGGGTCCAATGTAATGTACCATTTCCGCACAACCGGAATGACTGTAACTTTGCCGAATAGAACAGGAGATTCAGATTGAATTACATTAACGTAATTTATTTTTTTACGCGGATTTGTGAATACATTGTCTATGGTTTCATGGGGTTGAGACGATTTAACGAAGATCTGCGCAGCTTTCTTGAGAGATTACGAATTCAGTTTTAAACGTTCCTTTTATTGCAAAAGAACACACACGAAGTCAAAAGTGACATTCGCCCAGTCCGTTATATCGTGACATAAAATATTATTTTCACTTTTTTATGTACTGCACGGAAGGGGTTCACTTGCTGAGTAGGCGATTTTGTATGTACGATTGTGTTTTTTTAATAATTCTCCCGATGAAATTCGAGATTTTTTAATTAATTTGTGTTGTGCGTGTGTTGTGTGTGTTGTGTGTGTTGTGTGTATGCGTTGTGCGTGTTGTATATGAGTTGTGCGTGTTGTGTGTGAGTTGTGCGTGTTGCACGTGTTGTGTGTGCGTTGTGCGATGTATGTCCGTGAATATGTTTTTTGAGTGCCCGTCTTTATTTTCCATGAATGAAAGTGATGAATTTTGAATGGGAAATTTTGCCGTGTATGCATTCATGCTTTTTGATCGTTATATGGATCGTTCATTAATGTGTCACAGCGAATTTACGATTGGAATTTTTGGTGAAGCTGGAATGGGTAAATACAGAATGCTGCTTTGTGGAGAGACCGTTGGAGATCCCGCTCATAGCGGAATATCAAGGCGTCAAGTAAATGAGCATAGACATTCAAATTTAGGATGAGGGATGCGAGTATGATGCGGATGTATGTGAATGTACGGTAAGGATATGTATATCAGAAATTCGATTGGGGAATGAAGTAAGCATAAGCGCGAGAGGTAAATTTTATTTTGATCATTTGAAATCGTGACTATCAACTCAAATCGAAGCAAATTTATTCATCTAAATATGCATAAGGCGATTTGCCTTGTTTCGCAAATTATCAGCAGCTATGAAGTATCATACAATTAGGAAAAAAAAATAAAAATAAAATCTACAAATTAATCTAGCAGGAAAGGGGGAGCTCTATTATAGAAGTTACAACTAACATTAAATCAAATTAAATTCACAAAAACGCTTCATAGGGACGAAAACCTTCACGGTTCTTAACAGGTGAAAACCCACTGATGATACATCACCGAATCATCTAAGCCCACAGTAGAATTCGGTGAGCTGTCCCCTAAACTCACCATGCGTAACAGCGCGACGAAACTGAACAGAAAGAGAATTATACTCGTGAATTCCTTTAAACAGAAGTGAATTGTGTGTGTTAGCAATTGTGGTCCTCGCCGGTATAACCGTTAATGTCCGCTTCGAACGTCCTACGCGAACTTTTTCAAAGAGATATTCGGGGGAGCCATTTCTAATCATTTTATCGAG
This sequence comes from Pseudolycoriella hygida, assembly GCA_029228625.1. Classification (NCBI taxonomy): domain Eukaryota; kingdom Metazoa; phylum Arthropoda; class Insecta; order Diptera; family Sciaridae; genus Pseudolycoriella; species Pseudolycoriella hygida. The sequence goes on along the minus strand of CM055403.1, from coordinate 44,046,555 downwards.
GAACAGCAGAGCACGATATTCGAGTTATTTCAGAATGCTGCACCTCACGTTGCGATCTCTATAATCCGAAACTCCCTATCTTCGACGCAGTTCGAAGGCATATCTTATGCAAGCATTGAAAGATTTCTCCAACGTTCTTTTACACCGGTCGTCTAGGCCAAAGACAAATACTTCGCAGCAGCAAGTGAAATGTGGAATCAGTAAACTTTTAACAAGATTCATCTGCATTTTACGGGAGGAGATATTTCCGTGAACCCATAGGGTGCGAAGACCGACAAACACCCTAGAAGAGATGCGATTGCAATGCATTCGCCAAGACAAATTTCTATTCATCAGTAGGCCAAGATTCTCAACCGTGTCGTTCCACTCTATAACCCCACCCCCGGCATCATTACCAATCATTATATTTTGCAGCTAGTCCAACTACATGCTCGAACGACGGAAGTTGTTATCAGTTACTGCCGCAGGGATCAGTAGTATATAAGTGAAACGCATCACGAGTAGCGGTCCAGCGCTGTTCGTTATAGGGGTTACAGAGCACTTGCATGTGTATGTAATCATCTTTTGGGAACTAGGAACGCTCACCGCCATCAAATGTGACTAGTTGAATTTTTTGAAGTAGCGTTTCAAAACTGTCTTACTGGTTCTGGGACCTAGCCCCAAGCTTGTGATGTAAAGTCTTATGGGAAACTGAGTGAAACAAATTCTTGTTTTCAGTTTAAATCCATATATTTGAATGAATGATTTAATATAAAATGCACGGTAGTTATAGTGATTCTAGATGAAAACTTGATTCATGTGTGTACCACAGTCTGAGTCTGAATCTGCAGGTACTGCAGGGTGCGATCGAAGAAGTACTTTAATAGAAGGATGGATTAACCCAAGTGACATCGCTGAAAAATGAAGATCTCACTTGCAGTACAGAAAATCTTGCTCAAAATGCCTAAAATAGAAACTTGAGCATAGTATGTGCTTTCAATCTCGGCTTCGCCTCGGGTTAACAATTTTCACATCTTTTCCGCACTCACTAAAGCACTTGTTGGAACGAGTTGTGGAAAAAAATTATCTAGCAAAGACTGCTTCTCAATATGCTATTAATTTTTGATAGAAATAAAATTTTTGGCTCCAAGTTTTTACGCCACGTGTCTCACCCAACTATTGGAACCACTCAGCATCGAAACGCGAGACACTACACCCGTGTGTTCATTCAATATACATATACAGGGATTATACAAATATATCATTATCTTATTTTTGTTTTTATAAATAACTGAGTAGCCACATCGGTCATAAAATTGATATGAATATAACTCAAATAATATAATACAATCAATTAAGGGAATAAAGTTGTTTTTTTATATATATACAAAAATGGATGGCTGTGTTTTGCTCTCTTACCTTTTTCACTTATTACGTCTTATGTTGTTTTGTTAAACACAATGTTTGTCGTTATATCATTGTTGGATTGGATTTGCAGATTCCACGGAAACAAATTTTCAATTGATGTCCACAAAATATTATCTGTCGATTACAATTTAGGATTTTCTGTTATTTATTTTGTCGAAAACACTACACAACAATATACGCAATTCAATTCGAAACGTAGTAAACTCCGCATAATTTTTTTTTCTTTAAATGTGACGTCAAAACAACCTTAACATTTTTATCTTATCGAAAAATATTTCTGTTAAACATTTATTTTATTTATTATAAAAAAAACTGTATATTTGTTACTCTTTTACTACCAAAGACACAAACAATACAACTATTTATGAACAAAAATCATCAAGAAAAAATTTACTACGCAAAATTCAATGACCTTTTTAAACACCAAAACCAATATGAAAACAATAACAAATCTTTTATGATTATGAGTGATAGACAGCAATGTCTGTCGTATATTAGTCTTGTAAGTTAATTGATATACACAGTTAATTCACTTTTATTGATATTATTGTTTGAATTGTTTTGATTTTTATTAAAAGTAAATTCACTGAAAAATGATAGCCGTCCATTTTATTTTTGGTTTAGTCTTACCAGATAACATGAAAACTACCGAGACCATCGAGACGTATGCGGATTTCGAACCGCCGTACAGTTCTTTGTATATCGAAATTTTGAATTTTTGGCAGAAAAACACTTGGGGATAAAAATTAATTTTTGTAACTGGAAGAGGTTCTAGGGGAAAGTAGTTCAATTTTCATGCACTGTGCAATCCGCCAAAAACGCAATTTTCACCCCAAAAACTCATGCGATGCGCCCGTGACGCAAGTCCACATACGATCAAAAAATCAGAAAATTGTTTTCGTAAACTTCGGTACCATATATGCAGCTAAGTTTTGACTTTTTTCCCTTGCGTCGTACCCCCCTGAGACCTAGTTCATTGGATTCCTTGTAAAATTTTGATTGAAATCGACATTTTACTCATTCAAATCGGTTCAGTTGATCCGAAGATATGACCTTTAGAAATTCGTCTTTCTTCCATACTTAATATGCTACGGTAGTTATTTGTTAGTTATTTGGTTAGCTCCAGAGCCATTTGTATGAAAACCGACTTTTTTTGCTCGTGCTCGAAAACGGCTCGACAACTTTTCTTGGAATTTTGCATGGACCTTCGGGTGGGCATTCTACGCCATATTAGATTTTAAAAAAGGAGGGGGGTACCGGTCTCGTTTGGGCGCCAGGGCTCTTAGAAGGTGCCATATAAAGCCCATATAAAAGAATGTTTTGTATGTGTGTGTGAGTGTATTCAAAGTATGGGTCAAACATAATCAAAGGCCCGTACGTATCAGAATAGATGTGGCAAAGACAACGTATCTAAATTTACAAATAAGCAAACAATACAACGTTTTCTGTTCTTTTCTAACTGTAATAATTTCAAAGATCCATAGAAATTACCCAAGGTAATGTCAAAGGCCCTACCGAAGTACGTCTCAGACCATTCAAATCTAGAAAAGCTTATATCCAAGGACTGGGCCATTTTCCCCTAAAACACAGGTTCTCTAAAAATCCATTCTCCACAACTATGCCTTTGGAAGCAACTTTCTGCCTCTCGTAGTTCTGGAGATTCGGGTCATCCTGCCCAATTATGGAAGTGGTCATATACCAGGATTGGACCATATTTCCCCAAAACCCCGAAACACGTGTTCGCTTAAATTTAATTTTCTACAACTTTGCCTTTGACAGTAAATCTCCATATTGCATATAGTTAAGGAAATATAGACGAAAAACTGTTTTCATATATGGCTAAGAATCTCAATTTCGTCCATTCCATTGGTCCCAGTGCCCAGACCCACCGATTCCCAAAAACATTTTTTCCCAGTTTTATGACATGTATTCATGTATTCATGTATTCAAAGTTCCCCGTATTCCACGTTCCCCTTATTCCACTTCCTCCTAATTCCACCTTTCCCGTATTCCACGTTCACCGTATGCAACGTTCACCGTATTAAACGTTCCCCGTATTACACTTCCTCCGTATTCCACTTTCCCTGTATTCCTCTTCGCACGTATTCCACTTCGCACGTATTCCACGCTCACCGTATGCAACGTTCCCCGTATTCAACTTTCCCCCGTATTCCACGTTCACCGTATTCCAAGTTCCCCGTATTCCACTTCCCCCGTGTTCCACGTTCACCGTATGCAACGTTCACCGTATTCCAAGTTCCCGTATTCCACGTTCCCCGTATTCCACTTCCCCGTATTCAACGTTCACTATATTTCAATTTTGACCCGTTTTTTACCCATAACTCCCTTATTTAAGAACAATATTCGAACCGCTCAACCGATTTCCTTCAACCCAATTCCGCTACCTTCACACTGCCGAAATCTTTCATTTGACACCTCACTGGCCTCATTCCGGCAACTACCGGCCGAGATATAGGTTAATAAGTGCTCCAGCTCTGGACAAAATTGGAAAAATGACCTATATCTCGGAAGTGGGAAACTTTTCCACCCAAGATTGTTCAGCAATTTTGTTGCCCCAAGCCTCCACTATCGATTGGCACTCAAAAATTTTCTCTACTTGTCCAAAAAAAAAATTCCCTAACAACAAAGTGAGGAAATCCCAAGATTTTAACAATTTTCGCTGCCTAGCTCCTCCGCATGAAGTCGGATCAAAAAATTTTCTTCTACAAAGTTGTAGGCCATCAAAAACTCTAAGACTTTTCTTCGACGACCAAATCTCTAACATAACATCTTGACTGACTTATGGGCGGTTTCAATTTTGACCCTTTCTTGACCCATAACTCCCTTATTTCAGAAAAATATCCCACCCCGAAACATGTTTTCTCGACGTTTTGCACCATACCTGACAACATATCAAAAAGTATTTTTTTTCTTCGTCAGTTTAAACGCAAACATAACGGGATCGTTACAGACAGACGAATAGACTTAGACACATAAATAAATAGACAAATAAAAAAATAGATAAACAGACGGACATTAGAGCTCGTAGGTCTACACCGGCACCAGTAACCCCACAGAGCAGACCACATCTGTAACGCTAATCTGATGATATGTGAGGTTTAGCGAAATGGCGCCGATTTCTCAGTATTCATAAATACTGCATCAGAGTTTGATGGCAAGGATAGTGGCTCGCGTCCAGACGAAGCTGTATCATGGGGCAAAAACAAAAAAGGATTCGGCGCCTGTGAAAATTTACGCTGAAGCCAGCCTAGTTTTAACGCTTATCGTTTCTCAAAGTTTTGCCAAACGGTTTTTCTCGAAAAAGTAAGAAAAGAGCTTTATTATGTAAACAACCACGATTTTATTTGTAAAAAATTCATTATTGTAATTCATCAGCAAACGGCCTCGTCTTTTCTTCTCTAATCAATTTGTGTACCTGTTGAGGACAAAATGTTCGATTAGATTTTGTGTTTAAACCTATCCCTGATGATGAGAACACAGTTCTCGAAACCTAGGTAGGAAAATTTAAAAAATAAAAAGGCATAATTTAAAATTGGAGCGTTTAAACTCGTTTTGAATTTTCATTGTGGTAAGATGACATATTTAAAAGCCACTCACAATTCTTAACCCTATTTCCAATTGTTTAACAAAAATCGAAAAACTAAAACAATTTGGAAGTAAAAGAATTGTTCATTGAAACAAACTCATAATTCTTTTACTTCCAAATTGTTTAAACGAAATGACATGCATCCAATCGTAGGATCTTAATTGTATAAAAGGCGAGTTGACATAGTCTGAGGATCATTCTATGGCCATCGTTGCTGATATAAACATGGACTTAAGACAAGGTGTGCTGATGAGTCGTAGACGACGAAAACAGCACTTTTAGTTTTTCAATTTTTGTTAACTAATTGGAAGTAGGATTAAGAATTATGAGTGGCTTTTAAATGTTGATTCAAGCGGGTGGATTTAATCTGCCGAAGGTACAGCAGCCGTGGTAAAATATTACTTCTATGGGTGCAATTGTACCAAAACGTGAATTTTCTCAATTTTTACCAAGATGACATAGACAATCCCGCCACTATATCGTATTCAATATTATTTGATGGGACTTAAAATTAAATTCAGTAATCACTTACGTTCCAACTAATATTAACTACCATTTTATGCCTACTTCCTATATATATACCTCGGACAATTGATATCGGCATGGACCTTTGTCTCCAAATGCTCGCACGTCTTCGGCTGCGCTTCCATCATTTCATCCATTTTTTTTTTTTTGCATCTGCATAGAGATTTTGGAATTCTTCGGATTGCTTTTGCGTATGTTTATTATCCTCATACTGTTTATCAATAATCTCTTGAAATGCCATGAAATATGCGCGCTAAACTTCGTCGAGTGAATTGATTCTTCGGATATTTGTAAATCATCGTCCGAATATTAGAAATAAAAACGCTGTCAATGGTTGGATCAGATGGAATATCCGCCACTTCTGACATTTTTAGATGATGATCATTCGATTGGAAATGTTTCGAATTATTCTTTTTAACTCTTCTCATTTGTTTTGATTCGCTTGAACAGAATGAAGCGCTGATTTCACAGCTACCGATGATAGTCAGGAATATACATTTTCCAACTGCAAGAAAACAATTTGCTTCCAGATCGATTACAATAACAATGAGACAAGAAAGTAGCGGTAGTGATTTTCTTGACAAAACAAATGTCAGAGTGACAGATATCAAAATGACAGAGGCCAACTTGACACATGACAAAGTGACAGCTGAAAAAGTGACAGTTGTCGAAGTGGCAGATGTCAGAATGACAGAGGCCAAAGTGACAGCTGAAAAATTAAAAGAAGTCAAAGTTACAGACGTCAAAGTCACTTTTGGAGTATCTGGAAAATAGTGTTTGTAGTTAAGCAATGCAGATTTTAACACGAGAAGCATACTAACCACGAACACTACCATCGGCTACCATCAAACTGTATGTACATACAACGCTTCGATTCGATTATCGGTCCCATCTTCAAATAAGCCAGCTTTCTTCAGAAATTTTTCAAAAATTCTTCAGGTTTTTCATGTCCTCTGTTGAGGTTGTTGTGTTGATTGTGTCACCGTTTTCATCACCAATCGATTGACTAGAGTCGCCCTCATCAGCTTTCCATACTGGATTAGCAACTTCTGGTGCATTACGACTACCATGAGTGGATAAAAGCTTTTGTTTCGACATTTCTTCGATTTCTTGGAGTGTTGGAAATGCGAGTCGTCGACTTCATCTGATAACGGCAGCAATCGATCACCTTTGGCCTTGCAATTTTGTGCAAAGTGACCGGGCATGCCGCATTAAAAGCACTCCATCACAGCCACCCATATACATATCGGGCCCAATAAGTGCTTTCGACTTTTTACTTTTCCATAATTTCTTTTTGTAGCGTCTGAAATTCAATGTCTTTTTCACACGCACAAAAACTTTTTTCTTCAAATTCAACAGAACGAAGCTCGCTAAAAGTGATTTTGCTGTCATTGCAACAGCAATTTCCACGGTCTGTGGAGTGTATTTGTCATTTGTTTAGACAAATTCGTGGTTTTCTGAAGGTTGGTGGAACTTTTTAGACCCGTACGAAGAACGAAGTTTTTCGAAAAGGGGTCTTATGCGTTTACCACGACGTTTGTAACCACCCCAATTTCGACCCGGGAGTAGGGGGAGAGCATCGATCATGGTCGTACGGGTCTTAAAAAATGTCCGTCCGCCCGTGACCGTGATAACTTGAGTAAAACTCAACCGATTTTCAAAAACTTTTTTTTCCCTGAAAGGTAATCAAAATCTGGGCACTGTCGGCCCAAGTGCCGCTGAGCTAAGGTCGTTTAAGTGGTTTTTGGTCTTTTGTACATAACCCGAGTAAATCCTTTCCGATTTTCCGAAGAAATTTTTTTAAATTTGAGTCTTGGACTTAGCTAGGGCACTAAAACCGAGTTTGTGCTAGGGCCATACGTCTTTTTTGCACATAAGTCGAGTAAATCTCTTCCGATTTTCAAATTTTTTCTTGATCGAAAGGTCTACGATTGTCTCCCGTTTTATGGAAGAAAATTTATTGATTAGAAACCCTTGGATTCAGTCAGGACCCTAAAACTGAGTTTCTACTACGGCCCCAGGTGTTTGCTTACATAAGTTGGATAAATCCTAACTGATTTTGTTGATTCTTTTTCTATTTGAGAGGTAATCGAGTACCGATTTGTATTCAAAAACAAATTTGGACCCGGTGCCTGTGTTTAGGGCTGAAGTGGGCCTAAGGTCGGTCCTAACCAAAAAAATTTTTCCTGCTATGTTGCAGAGCAAATTGAGGGAAACATTTTTGTCTATGGAATTATGTGTCCGAGGCATTTCCTTATGGTCCTAGGTCTTTCATAAGGTCTGCTCTAGACAAAAAAAATAGTTTTTCACTACGTTGTAGAGAAAATTGAGGGAAATATTTTTGTCTATGTAAGTGTTTGTGCGAGGCCTCTCCTGAGATCCTAGGTTGGCCCTAGACAAAATAATTGATTGCTATGTTGTAGAAAAAATTTAAATGAACATTTGTCTGCTTGGGGGGGGCTTTTGTACTTTCGGAAGGCCTTTTTTACGCCGTTTTTTCGGACGGGTTTTTCAATATTGCCCTCTCGGCAATTTCCAATACAACTTAATGTGGAGGTAATTTCATACACTTAAGAGTTAAGGCAATATTTACTTAAATACGTTCGAGTCTTTTCGTAACATCAACTCTGTTTGCCACATCTATTCTGATATGTACGGGTCCCTTCATATATTTCACTTATATCTTAGCGAAAATAGCGGAAATCGCTCTTCAAGGTTTTTAATGATAACTTTCGTGATTTTCCGATGTCCACATCTTTCATTCAAAACCATGAAGAGCGATTTCCTTTCTAGTTTTTCAAAGATATATGTGAAATCCCAACAGCCTTCAAAAAACCACGTTTTTAACCACTTTTTTGACCCTAACTTCGAAAGCTTTCGACTGATTTTGCCTAAATTCAATCCCGTGATCAATTTTTTGATTATCTTTCAGGAAAAAAAAGCTTTTGAAAATCGGATAAGATTTACCCGATTTATGTGGAAAAAACTAGTAGTAGTAGAAATACAGTTTTAGGGCCCTGGCTAAGTCCGAAACCTTGGGCCGACAGTCCCTAAAGAATTTAATTCTTCATCATCCAAAGCAAAAGTTTTCAGAATCCGTTGGGATTAAGAAGAGTTATCATGTTGGCAAGGAGAATATTGCTTAAACCGTTTTTTGAGAGTGTCTCCAAGATTGATGACTTTATATCAACAAAACATTAACTAAATACTGAGATTGAGATTATTTATGGAATAAAAAAAGATTTTTGAAAATCGGTTAAGAACTTCGCCAGTTAGCGTGGTAACGGTACCTCTACTCTTGAATTTCCATTTTTCATCATAGTGAAAAGTAGAGATGAGCGGGTCGACCCGATAAAATTTTTCGAAACCTGAAACCCGAACTGTTTCAAAACCCGACCCGGACTGAACAAGACACTCAAGTTTTTCGAAACTCACAACCCAAATTACTTCGAAACAAAAATTATTTCAAGGCCCGACGTCTGCATTCTTCACGGACCTTAGACTAAAACAAAATTCGTGTAATGTAAGATGATAAAATTTAGACGAGTTTTGTTAAATATACAAAGCCAATAAAGGATCGAACGACCGACCCGATTAAAATTTTCGAAACCCGAAACACATGAACCAGAAAAAAACAATTCGGGTTCGGGTCGGGTTTTTGAAGTTTCCGCAACCCTCTCATCTCTAGTGAAAAGAAATAACATACTGTGTGAATTTCTTTTGTAAGACCCTGACTTTCAGTTAAAGGAATTAAGTGAATCACAAGGGATGACATATAAAAATTCGTCCTGTGCGATAAATTTTTATCGTTCATCCCTTGTGATCCAAATAACTATTGTCAACTTTCAACAGATGACAAAATTCAATAATAATAAAGCGTCATGGATCCAACATAAATATATATTTATTCAATTCGCCTGCCGTTTTCGGTGATCGGATTCAGTTTCCACTCAAAAAAAGCACTACGTTTAGCGCTCCGTTAAGAATGTTAATTGGTTGAAAAAGTCACGTGACAAATTTCAACCAATTAAAATTCCTAACGGAGCTATAAACGAAGTACTTTCTTTGAGTGGAAACCAAGGCTAAGATTTGCATTACTTTCTCGTTTCTTTGCTTTCCACGAGTCTTATAGGCTGGTCAAATTTGCTTTCAACCTTGCAAACATTAGGACGAAAGGAAATAAAACGGAATTCGATAGGGCTGAGGGGTGTCTACCATAGCCCGAAACTCCCAAAAAATCACAAAATTATGGGCGCCGTTGATGGTGGCACCACCAGCGGACCAGGATACAGAGAGTTCTCACACCATTGCTGTACTCGACACTAATGTTGTTCGCAGGGTCTATTTTCGTGAACTTTGTTCTTAAGTTGAATTTCGGGAATTTTCAGAAATTTTCTGTAATGTTATGGGATTTTCACAAATTTAAATTCCCGAAAATAGGCCCTGGTTGCTCGAGTGCCAATTTTGATGGAGGTAGAGTGTCCAAGTTCATAACTTTGTTGAGCGCTCTACTAGACCACCCTCACACAGCAAACAACTACTTTGTCTTTCATAGCAACCCAATTTGATTGATATATTTCGCACAAAGTGTAAGTTTTTTTAGCGCTGGTGCCACCATGGCCTACTTGGAAATTTTTTTCGGTCGCCCCATCACCCACAAGAGCACAAGAAACAATTTTGTTAATCAAATAATTGACTTAAAACGATTTATTCGAACAAAAACATTGATTATTTTTCATACTGATTTGGTTCTCGTAGACGTTTTTCAGAGTCGAGTTCGAAAAGGAAAATTATGTTAATATGAAATGTTTAAAATACTCCAAAGATGTTTTTAAGACTTTTGGATTCACAATTCGGAGCAAGGTTTCTTCGATATACCGGTATAAAGTCGAAAAAAGTTTTCGCGGAGGTCATTTTTTCGATGAAATTTTGAGTTTGAAAAATCGTATCTCAGCCAAAAAATTACCAAAATTGGTGAGGTAAAGTAAAAGGAAACTTTGAACTATTTAAAATTTGGGAAAAATAGTCATCGGAAATTTTTTTGGAAAACTTACATTTTCCTTTAACAGTAACAGAAAGCTTGCACAAAACCTAAATTTTTTGGGTTTTTCGCGATTTTCTCAAAACCCTACAGTGGGATTTTTTGGGAGTTTCGGGCTATGGTAGACACCCCTCAGCCCTGTCGAATCCCGTTTTTATTTCCTTTTGTCCTAATTTTTGCAAGGTCTCCCATACAAATTTTGCTAATTTTGACTAGCCTATTAGTTGTCTACCGTTTACCATAACTTACTGTACTACACACACGAGCGACGTAAAAGCACGCATCGACAGGCGCTATGGCGCTATCATGCATCGTCATAAAACATCGTTAAAAGGTTCGCCGGCTGGTGGTGGCTCATATCACCACATTGGTAAGAGAACTGTCAATAGTAACAAAAAAAAATTAACATTTTTTGCCATCGTAAAGGAAAAGCTCAACTTTGCAAAAAACCGGAGTTTGGCTCAATTTTATCTGTTAGTTTCGTTGATTGAACTAATCGATTACAATTTGGCAGCATAAACAAAAGGTAAGAAAACTATTGATGAATTTTTCTTATGGAAATTATTTCGTTACATGCGTTTTATGTGTTCGGTCGATGACTATAAGTGCAATTAATGGTCTATTCGTTACATTGTGTTATATGGAGAGTGATAGTGTTGTAACAAAAAGAGGGTGACTGAATCCGAATAAATGCATTTTATGAATTCATTTTGACAAATTCTTTTGTGCATATGGGGAAATGGGTAATTTATGTAGAAATGGGTCACAAAATTGAACGCGTTGAGTATTTTTATTTAATATTTTGTTGTAATTACTTGGTCATTGAAAATGAATTTCTTCAAGCAATGAGAATTTTGACCAAAAGATAATTTTAACAAGCTCAAAATAACTTATTAGATCGACAAATCGACAAATTATCAAGAAATCTTCAGTACACTCACTTATACTGCAACGCGTTTATCACCGCATGTTTTTGTTTTTTTAAATCCGCTTTGCTTTTGCTCGATTTAATCTTGCTAAGCTAGATATGCCACTTCTAACTAATTTTATAAGTTGTTCTCAACTTGTTTGAATTAACTTTTGGTCAAAATGTAAGCATACAAAGTGAGATAAGAAGATAAGAGTAATACATGCGATGTGATCTAAAAAGATATTTTAATGGAAAATAAGAATTTTTATTGACTTTGTGTTCCAGCCATGATCATTTATTGGGTCCTATTTGTCGCGGTGTTAGGCCAAACAGCCAAATGTGACGAATTAGATATTGACGGATCTGTACTTACAGCAGAGGAGGAAGAGGTTCGGAAAATGAATTTAAAAAAATTATTATTTTCATTCATAACAATCCATTCAGCTAATTCATCCGTCTCAATCGACGACAACTCCATCCCCAGAAGAAAATCAAACAATTTTTTATGAGAGTCCATACGCAACGCCCGGAAAATTTCATTTTGCCGAAAATTTCGACAAAGAGGAATATTTGTCACGACGATGGGTTAAATCAACAGCCAAAAAAGATGATATTGAAGAAAGTTTAGCGAAATATGATGGTGAATGGTCTGTGGAAGAGCCACGTCGTCCAATATTGAAGGGAGATTTGGGATTGGTTTTGAAAAGCAAAGCCAAACACGCAGCTGTAAGTCAAAGAGCACTTAAGAATACGTTTTGTTTTACTGACTTTGTTTATCAATCAGATTTCTTCTCGTTTGAATAAACCATTTGTGTTTGCTGATCAACCGCTGATTGTACAGTATGAAGTTCAACTTCAGGTAATGAAGCTTGTAGAGAAAGTAGCCGATCGAATAAATACTCGATCGTAACTTAATGCTTAATGCAAAGAGTTGATATTTTGTCTGGGACCTGCGTCCAGAGAGCCCTATAATGTGAAAGTACAAACTGTGAAATGACGAGGAAAATTGCAAATCTACTGTTGACATCTCCCTAAAGTAATTTTCCTAATATTGCGTATACACGCGTCATGTAAATTATATATATCCCAGCAAAAATGTCAGCTCTACAAATGCATTCGTTACACCGATCCAATATATTTTTCACTACTCCAACAACGAAAATCGTAATTTTCACTTCACAAATGGGAGTCGACTCATTGTCGCAGTCAGTGTGTCCACGTTTGCGAAAATATTTTCGGTTCTCTGAAAGAGGGCTGAAAGTAACTGATGCAAACAACATGATTATTGCATCAGCCATTTCGTTGTTGTTGAAAATTTTTGTTTGGAAAGTGAAAGTGGAAGTCATACCGACAACAACGGAAATTGTAATTTTTCTCTTCCCAAACACAACGAAATTCCAACAACAAAGAAATGGCTGATGCAATAATCATGTTGTTTGCATTAGTTACTTTCAGCCCTCTTTCAGAGAACCGAAAATATATTCGGATTTCTTCGTTAACTGAGATCTGTATCATAAGGAATGCGAAACGTTTTTTTCTAGCGATAGCATAATATGGAAGTTCATACAAAAATAAAATTATGACATCCTTTTGTTCGACCGGAAACACACACATATTTGAATAATTGCATTTCTGATAAAAACAATATTTTCTAATTGCCAATTTTTCAAGAATTTCGCATTTATTCACTTTTAGTTGACAACAGTCACGATTTGCTATAGAAATTTGAAGTTCAATGCACGAACGTATTGTTGTATACTTCATAGCCTATGTGGAATTTACTTGAAGAGATTTTAGAAGTCCAAAATATCTTCATTCAGACATTATTTCTCTGAACTAAAGATAGCATCATCTTATTTTATGATATTTAAGAGAATAATAGCGAAAAAACCACATTAAATTTGGAATTGGTATTCCTTATTTCATTTTCGGCTCCCATTTGGGAAGTGAAAATTGCGATTTTCGTTGATGAAAAATTACGTGAATCAGAAGGGACGACATATTAATATTCAACCTGTGCGATTGCAACCCTTGCGTTCGGAGCGGGCAGCAATTATCGCGTAGGATTGAATTTTCATACTTTCCTTCCTTGTGATCCAAATAACTGATTTGTGTCACGTGACTATAATATTACATTTAATTGATTCTCTCATTTTTCTCATTCTCTCACAGTGTGAAAGAATGCCATGCCGTTCATTGTACAAATTACAATTTTACAACATATCTCTAAACAATGAACATCGGCTATGTTTCACACTATTTTCCGTCATGATTGAACCGTTGCTATGGAAAAATCTTTATCGCACTAGCAATATTACTAGTGTAATTACTTTGTTATCTAATCATTGAAGTTTTTCGATCATTCGACAGTGTCTTCTAGCTCTGAATCTTTTTGAACGTTTTTCGTCGTTGCGGTCATCTGTGCACTTTCAGTGACTCTCTCAGAGGTACATGAGATTTTTCTTCTGACATCCCCTCCGATATTTTAGATTTATTTATACGTGTGGTTACATCGATATATTTTTTACAATTACAAATACATTTCATTACATACAGACATTACCATTAGATTCTAATTAATTTCACTGTTTGTAGTACTCGATGATTCATATAGGATAGTAGAAGTAACAGGTTCGGCAGCAATAGTGATGATATTGTACGTTTTCTGTGCTATGTAACGATTTAATATCAAAATTGAATTGCTTCTCTCAATAAAACACAAAAAATCGTACTCAAAACACTTCCAAAATTGAAAAATTCATAGATATCAAAATATCACTAGCTTAAAACTAATTTGCGCAACCCCTTAAGCTAACTTAAATCAAACCTGAACATTTATGATGGGCGATGAGACGATGAGCTGATGTTGTAAAAAGAACTTCCACAAGATCCAAGGTAAACGAAATATTTAACGTGTCCATCATCAATGCCAACACAAAATCAAACAGATGGATATGTTGATCCAAAATAAAACGATAGCCTAAAAGCTAGATTTAAATCTGTAGACGTACACGTAGACGTAAGTATATAACTCCATGCTTCAACGTCCAGTTCCAACTTTAACGGGGCTTTTATAGTGTATGACTCAACACTTTAATTGATAAAATAAATATATTTACGAAGGCTTGAATCGTCGTCTTCACTTGACGGAGGTCTAAAACGGAATCTACTCAATCATTACGTTCGGCAACTTTACACAAGACTTGACGTATGACTTGCTCTTGGCTATCAGCAATGACCACTGCAGCTCGGTGCTTCACCTTTTTTGTCTCGGAAAACTTTCACCTGTTAATTCAAAATTCTTTCTATCCATAATGTTAGTGTTCCACAAAATATTTCTTAAATGCTAAAGGTCGGGTTACAGCTATCATCATTCACACTTGTTCGGTGTCCATATCATATTGAATATGAATATGAATAGTATGGCTGCGAAAGTGCCGTTCACGCAATTAGGTCGTACATCCACAAAAGCAAACATTCAAGAAACGTAATTCTCAAAGTGGATGTCAAGAACGCCTTCAACAGCATCGAGAGAGATGTCATGCTGACGGAGGTAAAAAAGAAGACACCACAGCTTTACCATTACCTCCGTCAGTGCTATTTGAAGCCAACATACCTTGCCTTCGGAAACAGAATTATTCTTTCTGAAGTCGGAGCGCAGCAAGGCGATCCAGCTGGTCCACTGATTTTTAGTCTTGCAATTCATCCTCTAATTTTAAAATTACGATCCGAACTTAACATCTGGTATCTGGATGATGGAACCCTCGGAGACGCACCGCATAATGTCCTAGAGAGCTTAGCAATAATCAAAGAAAATGCAAAGTCGCTTGGTTTGGAACTAAATGGAGAAAAATGCGAATTATATTTCTGCAATGGTGAAGTCGATAATGACATCGTCATCGAGTTTGGACAACTAGCACACGGAATCCGAATTGTCAAAGATGAGGAATTGGAAATTTTGGGTTCACCACTGATGGAAAGCGGAATGGAAAGTTTTGCGAGGCTTAAGTTTGAGAAAATATCTGTCCTCATCAATCGTTTATCATCTTTACAGACACATTATGCGTATTTCGTCTTGCTGCGTTGCAATTCCAAAGATGATTTTTCTGCTCAGAACTACACCACTCTGGAAATTTCCAAATCTCTTATCTGAAATGGATTTGAAAATGAAGTCAGCATTGGAAAAAATCATGAACACAGAACTGAACATTACTCAATGGGTCCAATCAAGTCTGCCAGTCAATTCTGGGGGGCTTGGTATTCGTTCATTGTTGGAAATATCTTTGCCAGCCTATTTATCTTCGGTGAGTGGAGTAAAGGACATCGTGTCTACCCTAATCTATATACAGGACTACGATTCTGACATACCTCACTACACTGAAGCATTGATGAACTGGAACGAGATTAACCACGAAATGACACCAGAAAATCCAAAATCACAATTCCTGTGGGATGAAATCAACACTAACCGAATCGCTTCAGAACTAGATTTACCGAACGAAACGGAACGTTTTCGAGTCGCATTACTTCAGAACAAAGTTTCTGGTGCGTGGCTGAATGTAATACCAAGTCCAAACATTGGAACATTTCTAAATAACGACGTAATGCGTACGTGCATTGGCTTACGTTTGGGCACGAAAATTTGTCATCCATTTGTGTGTGAATGCGGAGCTTCAGTGGATTCGTTAGGTCGCCATGGCCTCAAATGCAAAAAAAATTCTGGAAAGTATTTTCGTCATGCAGACCTTAACCGTATCATTCATCAGAGTCTGGCCTCTATCAATATGAGCTCAATGCTAGAACCGCCAGGTCTGTTTCGCGACGATGGCAGAAAGCGCCCAGATGGTATCACATACACGGCATGGGAGAAAGGTCGCGCTCTGGTATGGGATGCAACGTGTGCCGATTCATTAGCACCTTCGAATATGATTGGTAGATCTAAGCAACCAGGAATGGCCTCCGAAAAGGCAGCCGTACGAAAGCACTCAAAGTATTCAAAAATCAAATCGAATTACCACTTCCTTGCTTTCGCTGTTGAGTCCTTAGGACCTTGGTCAAACGAGGCAATGGAATTTATCAAGAAAGTCGGCTCCAATCTGAAACGCATTACTGGCGAACCAAGGGCGAAACACTACTTCATTCAAAGAATTTCCTTAGCGATTCAACATGGCAACGCACTCAGTATCTTGTCTAGCATACAGAAGAGCTCTGCGCTGGACGAAATTTACCTGCTGCAGTGATTTGTCATGTTTTTTTTTTTTTTTTCTTTTAACATTCCTCCAACATTATGTAGAATGAATTGAATAAAATGCTAAAAAAAAATATTGAATATGATGCTACGTGTCCAGTACGAGCGTCATCTATGAAGGACTGTTAGGGTTTACTTGTCCACGAAAATTTCCCATCAATTTTTTCTTCCGTCTACAAGATGGCATTAAATGCCATTCTGATGAAAGTACATATACCTACCTCTCTCCATGTGTGAGTGACGTCACACATTTTTTTTTATACTAAATTTTTCGTTTCGGGCATCGAATACCGAAAGTACCCAGATTCTGAAGCTTGGGTAAGCTTAGAGATGTTCCTTATCGATAGCTAATTACAGCAAAATCCTATACATCCCAGAAATTGAACCCGAGTTTTCTGCGTAGAAGGCAAGTGCGTTCACCACTACGCCAACCCATCTCCTATCTAAAACAGGATTCATATTATCGAATGGGCCTTTTTTCACTGAGGTGGTCAGATCTTGATTTTACGACCACCGCGGAGCAAAGGTGCTCTTAGGGGTGTGCGATAAAGAGTCGAGACTGCTGTAGTCTACAAAAAATTTTTACCTCCCGAATATATCGTTTAAAAAGTGTTTAAAAGGTAGTTCACAGCTTGCGATAATTATATAAAACTGAACGCGTTTCGGCCGTTCCATGTCTTCCTACCCTTGCCAAAAAATGTTTCTTAGTATTTCTTTGCCTTATTACTGTTTTTTCGTTTTGTAAGGTCCAATTCAACATATAAACATAAGCTTCGCGGACCCGTATGAATCCCGTTGCAAGGATTCCCGTTGCATGTATTCCCGTTGTATTAAATTACTGATCATGCATATTCATCTCTATTGGAAATTGCCGAAATGGCAATATTGAAAAACCCGTACGAAGAAGCATTGTAGAAAATTCGTATTGGGCCTGCCTCGGACCCATGCACAAAAATTTTCCACTTAATTTTCTCTACAACATAGTAAAAAAAATTTTTTGTGCTAGGGCCGACCTTAGGCCTCGGACCCATATTTCCATGGACAAAAATGGTCCACTCAATGTTCTCTATAACATAGCAACAAAAATTGTTTTAGGACCGACCTAAGGCCTCAAGAAGAGGCCTTGAACCCATATTTCCATGGACAAAAATGTTCTGGAACGATTGTTGTTACAATTATCTCTACAACAGAGCAAAAAAAGTATGAAGCCCAAATTATGAAGCCTTGGTGTGCCTAGGAACGTTACTTTCATGCTATACATTGAAGAAAAATCCTATACAGAATTTGTCCCCACCAGGATTGAACCCGGATATTCTTGGTGGGAAGCCAGTACGTTACCACTGAGCTAACCCGTTCTCCCGTAGGCCTTATATTACCTCTGAAATAGAAAAAGAATCAAAAAAATCGGAAGGAATTTACTCGGTTTCTGTAGTAAAAATACATTTGGACCTATTGATTGGGACTACCTTAGTCCAATGGTCCGACCTCAAAAACATTTTTTTGCATAAATTGTTGGGCTTTCATAGACCTATCGAATAAAAAAAGATTTATGAAAATCTGAAGAGATTTACTCAAGTAATGTACAAAAAATTCGTAGAGCCCTTTTAGAGACTCAGTTTTAGAGCCCTTACTAGGCCCAAGGGCGCAAACTAAAAAAAAAATCCATAAGTTGCTGAGCTTTCATAGACCTGTCGATCAAAAAAACATTTTGCAATTTTGAATAGTTGACAGCTTTAAGGACAATGTTTCTTTTGTTCTTCAGGTCCAAAATATGTTTTTTCACCATTTAAAAGCCACTCTCAATTCTTCAGAATTGTGAGTGGCTTTTAAATGTTGATTCAAATTGGTGGACTTTAATCTGCCGAAGGTACAGCAGCCATAGTAAAATATTACTTCTATGGGTGTAATTGTACCAAAACGAGAATTTTCTCAATTTTTACCATGTTTTTTCACATTTTTGGACCCGTACGAAGTACAAAGGTCCTATACGTTTACTACAAACAATTTTATTGTAACATGGGGTAGATCGAGGTGGGGGGGATGCATCAGATATCGTCTAGAGATGACGAATCAACAAAAAAAAAAGGTCCGTCTGTCTGTCTGTCCGTCTCCACTGTTTTCTCCAAACGGCTCAATCGCTCAGCCTAAACTTTTCCCTGAAAGGTACATGCCTCCCATGATTCAAGTTCGAAGATGAGCAAAATCGGCCAAGTAGTTCCGGAGATATGGTCGAAGAAGTGGAGGCTGGACATGAGCGTCGATGAAACTTTTTCGCAAATATCTCAGCAAGTATAGCACGGAAATTCCTTATTTTGGTGTCAAATGAAAGCATTTGATGTCACGAAACTTTGTGGGAATCGGGTCAGGGGTTTTGCGCAGGTGGAAATAGTGTGTATCCTTGGTATCTAGGATACCGTGTATCCTTGGTATCTAGGATACCGGGCAGCTTGGGGGCTCTTTTGGTTCTTGTTCGGGAAATGTGCTCGAGCAAAGGTCGAACCATCTACGTCATGGGAAATCGCTTTGAGACGGGAAATGACTAAAAAATGGGAAATCGCTTCAAAGTGGGAAATGACCAAAAATGGGAAATCTCTTCAAGATGGGAAATGACTAAAAATGGGAAATCGCTCGCGGATCATAAATTTTTCTTTGTAAAATTTCGATTGATATGTCAACAAGTTCGTTAAAAAGTATTAAGAAAAATCTCGCCCGCTATGCTCGCGATTCATAAATTTTTCTTTGTGAAATATTGATTGATATGTCAACGGTTTCGTCAAAAAGTATGAAAAAAAAATCTCGCCCGCAACATTTCAACATTTTGGTAACCGGGAAATCGCATTTTGATCACCAGGAAATCTCAATTCCTCAGTGGGAAATTTTATCGATTTTAGACCGATGCCAGGAAAAAATGGGAAATCGGATTTGGATACCGGGAAAAAAACATTATTTCCAGCCACGGGGTCTTGGAACTGAGACCAATGGAATGGACGAAATTGAGTTTCTTGGCCATATACGAAAACAGTTTTTCGTCTATATTTCCTTAATTATGCAATATGGAGATTTGCTGTCAAAGCCAAAGTTGTAGAGAATTCAATTTAAGCGAACACGTGTTTCATGGTTTTGGGAAAATATGGCCCAATACTGGTATATGGCCTCTTCCATAATTGGGCAGTATGACCCGAATCTCTAGAACTATGAGAGTTGGAAAGTTGGTTCCAAAGGCGAAGTTGTAGACAATAAAATTGTAGAGAACACGGGTTTCAGGGTTTTAGGGAAAAATTACTTACGTCCTTGGATATAAGCTTTTCTAGATTTGAATGGCCTGAGACGTACTTCAGTAGGGCCTTTGACGACCTTGGGTAATTTCTATGGATCTTTGAAATTCTTACAGTAAAAAAGAACAGAAAACGTTGGATTTTTTGCTTATTTGTAAATTTACATACGTTAGAGTGTCTTTGCCACATCTATTCTGATACCTACGCTTGGTTATGTTTGAATTTGAATTTAGTATTTACAATGAGTAGCATAAAAAACTTAGAAATAAAGTCAGTAAAGAAACAAAACGTTATACTTACACTAATACTTAAACAAATCTGAAAATGGCTGACTTCAAGAACGCGTGTCTTTTCTACTCGAAACTTCGAAATGTAATGATATTTGTTAACATTTCCGCTATTGTTTGCGATGTTGTAAAGGCAAATCGTATTGGATTTAAAATGTGAGGTTAAGTTCGTCCATAATTTGTTGTAGAAATGCATAAAGTAAATCAAAATGGCAGCTACTGGGTGCCTGCCTGCTACCTGTACATTTATTGTTCGGTTCGATTCTCTCAATAGCGTCATTTTTACTCAATCCTATGCTAGAGATGAGCGGGCGGGAGGGAATTCGAACTTATGCCCGTGCCCAATAGGGAATCGGCCGGGCAGAGCACAAAATTTACGGCCACGTTTCGGGGCGTACAATTTTTTCAAATTTTGGTCTAGGGTGGGGCGGGCACGGGCATAATTTTAACGGGCGATATGTCCGACTTAAAATTTAAAAAACCAAATTTACATAGAGAGAACAAATGAAAAATATATTCGTTTGCATATTTGTGAGAGAAATTACCTTTACAGTACCAGGTTTGTCTTGAACTACAGTGAGGTACTTTTCGATTTAAACAGTTTTAGGTTTGTCAGAGTTTTATATGTCATTAAGGCCAGGTTATGCCCGTATATGTCGTCAAATACATAGTTGACTATGTAGGCGGGCATAATCTGGCCTTAAAACATTTTCAACTCAATTTTTGAAGGTGTGCTAAGGAAGAATTTGAGGAAAGGGCAGATTGTGGCATGAAATTGACGGGCACATTTCGGGGCGGACATTTTTTTTAAATTTCGGGCAGGGACCGGGTGGGCTCGGCACAAGTTTTACGGGCACTATTTTGGGCGGGTATTTTTTTAAATTTTGGGCTAGGGTGGGGCGGGCTCGGGCAGCAAAAAGTGGTACCCGCTCATCTTTGTCCTAGACCAAACAAACATTCAGAGCAATTTAGCACAAATATATTTTCAAAATCTCCTCTGTTTTGTATTGAACGAAGAGCCCGATAGAGAAGGACATAAAGCACACATTTTCTCTCTCTTTCTCATATTTAAATGTTGAATGTATCTTTCTCACTTTTATTTGCTATTGAATTTGTACTTTATGCCGTTCTTCTGCCAAGCTCTTCGATTCTAGGCTTATTTGAGCTATAATAATCGAATAGTTTCCTGCATCGATCTGAGAACATTCGAGTTCAAGATGGACTCAGGTTTTGGCGACTCACAAAAATTATTTTTTGCACACACTCTACCTGAATTATATTTTTATATGTGGAATTGGACCTCCTAAAACGGAAAAACAGTAATAAGGCAAAGAAATACCAGGAAACATTTTTTGGCAAGGGCTGGAATACATGGAATGGCCGAAACACGAACATTCAACTTCAAGATACTCGTATTGGTTATGTTTCTGAATTAGCCCCCGCTACAAGAGAAGAATGGGATATTAAAAAAGATAATCGAGGCGTCATTTTTGAAAGCCTCTTATTTGGGTGGTGTACTTCAATCAGAAGGTTTTTTTGGCAAGAATATGTTCTGTCTTCTCGGTTACGATATTTTTGACTGTTGACACTTGTCCAAACTTTAGGCAACTTTTGTCTACAGTGTGAAACTCGCAGATTTTCTATGTTGTTTTTCTGGTCATTGAGAAACATTGTAGCAATTAACGTTCGATTCCGTTTTTATTGCAAGTAGGCAAAACGTTTCTTGTTTATTGGTTTGTTGGTTTGTTTTTGAGACCTTACTAACAGCCTTTTACGAACAATAGCAAGTTCAGTCTGGACCACCGGCTTTACGTGACTTCCGAACCACGTCTGCCACTGTTTCGATCTGTGAGGAATTTAGAATATTTTCATAAATTCGTTGTCTCAGTCGAACCAAACCAAACCAAAAAACATGGAACTATTTTGGTATTTCTATATTCGAATCGAAAGCTCGCGCGATTTTATTTCTGTGGCAATACAAACTTTTAAAAGTGCTTCTCATACGCCTGAAATACCTCCGTTGTATCGTGGTTGATTGGCAAGAGGTATCAGGCGCGCCGAGTACAGTATGACGACTGGGGCGAATGCCCCACACGAGCAAATTCGTATGGGGCGCCGCCGAATAGTATAAAAACTCACTTAAAGCTTGAACGACTTCATAAACCCGGCAATAATGAGCTTTAAGAACCCTAGGCTGTTTCTGAAAAATTTCGCCTGCGGCGCCTCATTACACTGTTAAATTCATCTACTACATCAATTCTACCTACTGAATATATTTGGCAAAATATGTCGTAGCGTATGATCATAAATAAACAATCGGCCCATCTAAGATCTTATCGCCAAGCTTCCATTGAACCGATTGAAAACTAATCAATGATACAGAGTCTAGAAATAATAACTTAATATCGGTAGTAATACTGGACTTTTATTGGAACAACATATTTCGCGAAATAGCGGTGAAAAGTGACTTGAAAATGAGAAGTGAATTAAAGTCATGAAACGAATAGGAATTAAGTAATCAGCTGAAATTGGGAAAATGTGAAATAACTTTCAAAACGAGAAAAAATAGTTAGGTATAAATACCAAATGGCCGAAAAACAAGAAATGAATCAGCTGATATATAGAAGATATCAAATAACGAAAAATGTTTAAAAAAATCAGCCGAAAATGGGATTTGGTGAAAAAATTGAAGTGAAAAACAGGAATTGGCCAAGAAATGAAAAATGATTGAATATTGGAAAAGACAAATAAATCAACTGAAGCGATTGCTTAAAAAAACCGTTGAAATTTCGACAATTCTAATAATCCAAACATTAGGTGAGTTTGAATTCCTAACCTTTGCAAAAACGGTTCGATTGTGGTTCGGGTTTTCATAAAGAAAAATCAAGAAACGGTTCGGGGTTGAGATTACGGTTATTGTTCAAGAAAAGTGTTCGGTTGCTATGTCAAAAAATTTGAGGTTCAGTGTTTCGGCTCGGAAGCACGAAACACCGAACGTGTTCTTGGAATTATTTCGATCGATCAGAAGATTTTCCTTACTAACAGAAAAGTTTCATCAACGTTTATGGAGGAGAGGTGACAGGTGAAAGCGTACTTCTAACATACTTCGAAACAGTGGTCAAAAATTCGTTTATTTCCTATGAAGGCTAAGTTAGCCCAAGAGTTTTCCCAAGATTTCTCTCGAAGCGCTAACTTTAAATGAATGTGTTAACTTATTGATGGTGTATCTAACTTAAAGGCATCGTCCCGCTAACGCTTCGCTAACACTTGAGAAAATTTCTTGTGATATCTTTGAGAAACTTCCAGTCTTGTGATAACTTTTGAGAAACCTTTTATCTTAGGATATCTACAGTCACTCGATATTTTGGGAAATCTTTTA
Source organism: Pseudolycoriella hygida (assembly GCA_029228625.1). Taxonomy (NCBI): domain Eukaryota; kingdom Metazoa; phylum Arthropoda; class Insecta; order Diptera; family Sciaridae; genus Pseudolycoriella; species Pseudolycoriella hygida. The sequence continues at coordinate 44,022,876 of CM055403.1, read as the reverse complement.
ATCTTGGGATATCTATGGCCACCAGATATTTTGAGAAATCTTCATCTTGGGATATCTATGGCCATTCGATATTTTGAGAAATCTTTCAATCTTGGGATATCTATGGCCATTCGATATTCAATATGTATAGCTTACAGTGGAGCATCCTCTCATTTCGCTCGAGACTAACTTGCATGACATGTTTTTTGTGTGAGCATAATCATATTGTTGGTGTTAGGTATTATTATTCGCGGAAGTAGTACTCAATGCTTAACGGCGTGTTATTCTAATTGAAGAGTTTTCGCCATACACAGCATTATATATAACGACTTTAGGTATCAAATATAGCTCGACATATGACTTTGCCCCATACGACCAAAACAAAAGTCGGCGCCACTGAGAGGTATAGGCACTGGGTCGATCCTCGTAAGCTTCATTTTTTTCTGAGAAAATGTGGGTTATACGCGGCAATATAAGATTTTAAAAATGTTGTAGACATGCCTGAAACAGCTACAAAGTAGTGTAGTTGCCTGGCAAAAAGTAGGCACCGTCTTCAATTTCCGTTCAATTATTTTCATTATTGAACGGGCAAACTGTTCGGTTATTTCCATTACTGAACACCTTCGCAATAGGTTCAGTTATAAACGGTTCACTTACACAATAATGTTTTCCATACCTCTTACAATTAATGAAATGTGGTCATTTGATCGATTAATTTTAAAAATTACTTTCGTTATCAGGATGGACAGGAATGTGGAGGCGCTTATATCAAGCTTCTATCATCTGGAAAAGAAACGACGGACCTGAAACAAGTAAAATCTTTTATTCACTCTCTTTTCAATGATAACAGCAATAAAATTTCTTTCTTTTTTACAAATAGTTCAACGATATGACTCCATACACTATAATGTTTGGACCTGATAAATGTGGCAATGATATCAAATTACATTTCATATTCAAACATACCAATCCGCTTAACGGATCCGTTACCGAAAAACATTGCCGCAAAGCAAAGTAATGATTTTGCATTAACTTTTGTGGATGAAAATCGATTTTCTTTTTTTGATCATGAATAGAGAACGCATCGAAGAACCTTTCAAAGACAAACAACCACATTTGTACCAGTTAATTGTGCGGCCAGACAATACTTACACAATTAGTGTTGATCACAAAGTTGTGAATGAAGGTTAGCGATTTTCGTTCATTTCTTTTCATTTTGTAAACAAAATTTCTGAATCACTGCAGGTTCATTGTTAACGGACTTTACTCCCCCGGTTAATCCACCGAAATTGATTGACGATGTCACTGATATCAAACCAGCTGATTGGGATGAACGCGAGAAAATTAGTGATCCTGACGCAAAAAGACCGGACGACTGGAATGAAGATGAACCTCCACAAATTCCAGATATTAGCACAAGGTAAAAACATTTTTTCAGACCCCCGTACGAAGCGCTTCAAATCGATGTTTTATTAAACTTTACTACTCAAACAATCAGCAAACCTGAAGGCTGGTTGGATGACGAGGAAACTATGATCCCCGATGTGAATGCTGTCAAACCTGATGATTGGGATCCAGAGATGGACGGCGAATGGGAACCTCCACTAGTAGCAAATCCAGTCTGCGAAAAGGCTGTCGGTTGTGGATTGTGGAAAGCACCACTGATTTCTAATCCAAATTACAAAGGAAAATGGCGTGCACCATTGATCGATAATCCCAACTATCAAGGAAAATGGGCCCCCAGAAAGATTGAAAATCCAGATTACTATGAAGATCTGAACCCCTTCAAAATGGCTACAATTGTATGATGATTTTGTTGAAGTTACGGGCTGTGAAGTTGTTGTGAAACATATTCAGTGTTGCTGTGTGGATATTAAGCTCTGAAAGTATCCAGTTCCAAGCGACAACACTGATAGTGTTACGGAATAGACGAACACAGCCCCACTATGAACTCCCACATAAATATCAATTTTTACAGGCCGCCGTTGGCATTGAATTGTGGACAATGTCTGCAGACATATTATTCGACAACATAATAATTACCAGTGATGAATATGCTGCTAATGACTGGGCGGCGAAAACTTATGATTTAAAACGAATGCAAATAGATAAAGAATCGGTGAGTATTGCTGCGGAGTACAAACAAATTCTTTCAGAAAAATTACATCAATTGAAAATCTTTCCTTAAATCGCAGTGAATCTTTTATTCCGACGCTTCTTGTAATCGAAAGATTTATGTCATTTGCTGGATACTCCAGTTTTGATTATTTCCCAATGATTTAAAATCCACAACTAGAAATTCACATTCCAATTCCACTTGGAATCTCAATTTGAATTTTTTTTGGTTGGAGATAGATGTTTGGTGTCAAAGGAAAAGTTATTGGGTTGAGTGTGTAGTGTGTCAGGGTGTCCAACATAATGGCCGACGGTGGTAACTTACGGGGAACGGTAACGGGAATTAAAGCCCGGAGAATTAACGCCCGGAGAGAAAATAACACCCGGAGAATTATCGCCCGGGAATTATCGCCCGAAAAAATTGAAATTATCACCCGGGGAATTATAGCCCGGGAATTATGGCCCGGAATGACATTCTCCTTATACCAATTGTGTATTTTCCTTACGAATTTACCCGCTTTAAATTACTGTCACGTTTGTCCGGGCGATAATTCCCGGGCGATAATTCCCCGGGCGTTAATTCCCTAAAATTCTGCTCCGGACGTTAATTCATGTCGCCATGGGGAACATTGATTTAAAAAAAAATTTTTTTTTGTTGAAGATAGATGTTTTGTGTCAAAGGAATTTATTTTTCGCCGGAAAGTTTTTTTGTCGAAATTTTTTTTCACCAAAAATTTTTTCGCCGAAAATTTTTTTTTTGAAGAAATTTTTTTCGCAGAAATTTTTTTTTTCACTGCACATTTTTTTCGCCGAATTTTTTTTTCGCTGAATTTTTTTTTTCGGACAGAATTTTTTTCACCGGCAAGTTTTTTCATCGAAATTTTTTCGCTTGCAAATTTTTTTTCGCTAAAATTTTTCTGAAAATTTTTTTCCACCAAAAATTTCCCCTCTCGCCGCACTGTCTTGGCAGGAAATTTTTTTCGTGAATTTTTTTTTCGCTGAAATTTTTTTTCGCTGAAAAATTTTTTTCGCCGAAATTTTTTTCGCTGAAAATTTTTTTTTCGACAGAAATTTGTTTTCTCTTTTCTTCCAAAACTACTGATATCACAACAAAAACACTTTTTAAAAGGGAAACGTGACGCAAGTCCTCGTCTCTTCTTCCAAAACAACTGATATCAATTTGGGTGACGCTTACACCTTCGGAACGCAAAAAATTCTTTTGAAATATTTTTACTTTTGATTAAAGAAATGCGTCACAAATGCCGGACCCTCCCAACGTAATAATTTTTCTGCGCTTTCAGATTTCGCGCGCCGAAAATTTGGATACCCGTACCTCACACACCACGCAAACCTTAATTTTTTTTTTCGTGTCAAATCTGAAAGAACAGAAAAATTATTACGTTGGAAGGGTCCGGCATTTGTGACGCATTTTTTTTTTTTTTGATCGAAAATGAAAATATTTCAAAAGAATTTTTTGCGTTCCGAAGCTGTATGCGTCAACCAAATTGATATCAGTTGTTTTGGAAGAAGAGACGATGACTTGCGTCACGTTGACCTTTTAAAAAGGGTTTTTGTTGTGATTCCATTTCCACTTTCAATCGAGAAAAATATTAGTTAATGTGAAAAATTTCTAGTTACAAAACGTTCAATATATTTTCCCACTCTGTTTCCACAAATTCAATTCTGATTCCACGAATCCCACAACATTTTTTCTCACTTCACTAAGTCGAGGGATCGAAGGACAGATAGTAGAAAATCCTGTTGCACTCAAAAGAAAATCAATTGCTAAGAAAATCCTCAAGAAATCAATGGAAATCCTTGAAAATCAAAGAAATTCTTTGAAAATCATAAGAAAATCCATAAAAATCGTGTGAAAGTGCTAGAAAATTCTCAAAAATTGATAAAGAAAATCCTTGAAAAACAAAGGAAACGGTAGAAAATCATTGGAAATGCACTCAAAATACTCGCTATTTATTGTCGAATATTAATAAATTTCTTTTGTCAAGAAAACTCTTTGGGAGCGAGTAATGCGCTACATGAATTATAAACCGGGCTGGTGGGCTTTGTACTTCGTTTATTGCTCCATACCGATATCGGTTTACATTTGGTATTTGTGTCGGCGATGCAATGAGGTACTTTTGACAAAATTGATATAAATCGCTCGAAAAAGCTTGTACGTCCAACAATTCAGTATTTGAAACTATTAGCCCGCATTATGTCAATGATGAAAAAACGATATCCTTCCAAATAGCTATCCGTTAAAAAAAAGCTATTTTACCGAATAGAATTAGACCCATGCGCTGGCGTTTCGTTAGCTGGGTCTTCAATACAGTCTATTTCCTTTGGACTACATCCTAGACTTGTCCAACGTTCAGCAAAAACGTAGAGTTGTCCCTCATCAGCTCTCAAAGACAATTTTTTTTCGTAAATGTCACTGGAACCAAATTATTTGAGTTGCGCCGACTTAAAATCGATCGTCTGCCGAATGCGGCCGAATGTTCGATTTTAAGTAGGCGCAACTCAAATAATTTATTCCAGTGACATTTACTAGCAAAACTGTCTTTGAGAGCCGATTAGATACAACTCTCCTCTACATTTTTGCTGAACACTGGACAAGTGTAGGATGTAGTCATAAGGCTAGAAGCTGTCTTGAAGACCCAGCCGAGGAAGCACCGGCTCCAAATAGAGTTTTGTGAAAATTTATGCAACGTGGAAGCATATTATACGTCATAGAAGTATGTTGTGTCAACCTTGTAGAATGAAACATTTTTCATTTTTTTGCAAACAGACCCACTCCTCCCACCGCCCTCCCCCCGTTTCCCTACATTTTTTAAGTTTGTTTTTTCTTTACCATAGGAAACATTTGCCACAAGAGTGATAAATGTGACAAATGCAAATCCATGGCTGTGGGCAGTATATGTAGTTGTAGGTGGGTTACCGCTAGCATTCCTGCTTTATTATTGCTTTGCATCATCCGGAAAGGTAAGTATATTGTAGCCACGCTTTGGTATTTTCGCTTCAAAAAAGGTTTCTGCACTTGAGGCTGAGCCGTAACTAAATCGTGTACGACACAATCATAATATTAGGTTTTCCCCAAGAGAATGTTTGTGATTATCATGTTATGTTTGCTTACAAGCATACAATGGTACGAGCAAGGTGCAGGCGCCGTGAAGTTGGATGTTTCTTTCCCACGTATAATGCGATTGCACGTGGCTATGAGTCTCTGACAAGAATCCTGCATGAAACGAAGATGATTATCCGTTATAGCCAATCATGTAACGAATTGTACTCCGCTCATCACCTCTATTTTAACTACAACATTTAAGATAGTCACTTTTACCATAAGTGAAATTGTACAGGATCGACCGCTTCGCGTTGTCAGCACCTGTAAAACATTGCACTGCGTGAGTCTTTTATGACTTCATCTTTCCCTTTGATTCCTCCAAAGATAAGACGCTACATAAAATCGCCTAGCAAGAGCTGTTTACACGACGCGACCGACGCTCTTTTTCCAGAAGTCAAACTAAAGATGAGAGAAAGATTTGCTCGATGTGAGCACTTGTAGGGTTATAAGAGGACTGAATCCATAATCAATTAAATGAAGGAATTCAAAAGGTCACTGGGAGATTTTGTTGTCCTCATTAGGTTTTTGATCGCTGAAAGAAATTTTACGAAAAAAACGATCTGATTTTCAAGATCACCAACCTGATCGTTCCGAGAGCTGCGTAGACCTCTGCCTGGAGAACACTGGAAGTTTTGCCCAAATGGAACCAACTGCCATGTGCAGTGTCTGGATCGTATATTCCAGCCCCTGCTCTTTCTACAGCCTTGGATCCATAAGTGAAAAACACTTTCGCATTTCTAGGCAAACAGATTGGCCACCCATCTAGCCATTCTTGCCTGCTCGGAAATATCGCTTCAAAACGCCTAGTGAAGTCAGTTACTGGCGCCATCCGGTCCTTTGGCATGTCAAAAATCGGGTCCAAAATAACGTCCCTAATTCTGCCATGCCCTAAACGGAAGTGCGGGGCCCATAAGCCTGACTGCTCTATCCTATCCGCAGTGGCGAAAGCTCTGGCCTTAATTACTAAGTCCGAAGGCGGTATCGCTAACACCGTCTCCAAGGCCGCGGTGGCCGTGGTCTTCATAGCTCCAGTTATGCTTATGCACACTAGCCTTTGTATTTCACTCAGTCTCTTCCTTGCTTTCTCCACGTCCATTCTTGGCCACCATACTACAGAACCGTGACTCATCATGGGTCGGATCACAGCCTCGTACAGCCTTAGATGACAGACCCCAATTCCTCCCAAAGAAGTTTTTACAGATCCAAAACGCCGTCAAGGCCTTTTGTGCCTTGTCTTCGGTATGGTCGATCCAATTTAGTTTGCTGTCCAGCGTGACCCCGAGGTATTTTACCCTTGGAGCGAGTTCTAGGTCCACACTGAAGAGCCTCATCTTCCCCACCAGATCTGATCCTGCACTTCTTTTACTGAATAGCACAAGATCTGTCAAACGCCAGTTCTCCACTATTCTCAGCGCAACTCTCATGCGATCTCCCAGGGTGCTTTCAAACTTCCCTCTAGCTAGAACCGTCAGGTCGTCTGAATACCCCTGCGCATAGATTCCTTCCTCATTCAGTTTTCTAATGCACCAGAGTATGGGTGAAAGGATCCCGCCTTGTGGGCATCCCTTGACTACCCAAAGATTTTTCTTGTGACCACATATAATAGCCTCCACCGTTCTATCCTTGAGCATGCTTTCTATCCATCTCACCACAACTCCTCCCACTCCTCTTTCAACCAGAGCTTGACGGATAATATCGAGCCTCGTATTGTCGAAGGCTCCTTCGACGTTCATAAAACATCCCAGAGAGACCTCTCCAAACGAGAAGGATTTCTCTATCTTCGCTACCAGACTATGCAGGGCAGAGTCCGCTGACCTGCCGGCCCGGTAAGCGTGCTGGCTGTCATGAAGTGGGAACTTAGCCAGGATTTCATCCCTGATATAAAAGTCTATAAACGTTTCTAATGTTTTCATAATGAAGGAAGTCAGTCTGATCGGTCTAAAATCCTTGGGCAAGCAGTGAGAAGGTTTTCCCGGTTTCGGGACTCTTTCCCACTTGGTTGGGATGTAGCCAAGAGCCAAGGAGCTGCATAATATTTCACACAACGGTCTCAACAGGATCTCTCCGCTTTCTTTTAGCATAGCAGGAAAAACCCCGTCGCCTCCCGGTGACTTAAAAGGTTTGAATTTTCCGATGGCCCATCTTAGCCTTTCCATGGTCACGATTCGCCTTAATAGCATCCAGTCCTCTTCTGAGGGAAAGAGGATATCTGGAGTTTTTTTTCTCCGCTCTTTCGTTTCCACAGCCAGGAAAGCGAACCTCCATTAGGCATTCTCAGAGTACTTGGTAGTAGTCTTGAGTCTTTGGCAAGAATCCTGTGAATCCTTGCGTAATCTAGAATGTGATCCATTTCCGCGCAGAATCTCTTCCAGGCTTCTTTAGCCTTTCTCAAAACTGTTTTTTTAAAAGCTTTTTGAGCCACTCTATAGCTAGCTCAGTCAGCTTCCGTTGCTGATCTCATGGCCTTATTCCATGCTTTCCTCGCCCTAAGCTTAAGCTTTTCAGTCTCCGCGCACCAGAGTTTACCGTCTTTCCTACGAGTTGACTTCGACTCTGGGCACGAGTTTTGATAGGCACTCGTTAACAGCCATGTGATGCTATTGACAGCGTCATTTAATTCTGCCGAGGATTTTGGCATCACATGGCCCAGTTTATCCTCCACATGCTGTCTGAGAAAGTTCATAAATTGTTCCCAGTTTGTCCTTCTGGGGTTCCTGAACTTGACCACCTTCGGCACATAGCTCCTCAAGATCACCAACCTGATCGTCCCAAGCTGATGTATCAGTAAATTTATACGAATTGTACTGAATTGAACAACAGTACAACACTGTTGTGGGATTCCACCAGTTTAACCATCACATCCAGCTCTCGGCGCCGCTTTACTTTACCTACTCGTGTGGTAGATATTTCGCCCGAACTGATTATACTCGTGTGGTAGATATTTTCAAGTGCAGAAATGTCACAAAATTCCACAATTTCAATTTTTGATATTTGTAACAGGACAAACCGTCACATACCTCAACACATCACAAGAAAACAGATGAACCTGTTCGTGATGATGAAGAACCTAGTCTACCAACAAGTAAGTCTGATTTAGACAAGCCAGTCGAAGAAGATGATTATGAAGAGGAAGAGAATGATAAAAACGAAAACTCCGAGTCTGAAGTAAGTTTTATTTGATTTTGTAGTCAGCGCTTTCCAGTTAATTTGATCGTGTTACAGGAAAATGTGGAAAACGTGGAAGCCGAACCTGCACCTGCCGAAGCACCAGCTGAGGGTGCAAAAAAACGAAAACCACGAAAAGACTAACAACTTTTTTCGGATTGCTTTACGCGAAATCCGTATATCGTTTCCAAAAACATTCTAAAATAATTTTGTTTAAAAAAAATATTTTTCCAAGCGTTTTGCATGCAAGTGCAAAAAATGGTCAAGTCATTTATTTTTATTTAAGATAATATTAACATCGTTTTCTCAGTCGATTGCATCGATACAGTTTTTTCAATGTTTCACTAAACCTCACTAAAATGTAAATCGAATGTATGGGAACAAAGGTGACCAAGAACACCATTCTAAATTCACAACCAAAGTAAAGTGTTGATTAAGTTTGATTTATTGAGAGATTTTTAATAAAAAACTTAAATATTATCATCGGTTGGTATGTGCTGTACCCTTCAGTTATTCTTTAATATATTTGCGAATTTTGCAAACGAAATAAATCGCATCGCACGTCCAATACAATCGACGCTTAAGAGCACGTCGCAAAAATGTGAACTGTCAAATTTGCGATGTTTTTTTAGGACAGAATTCTGTGTAAATAACAAATTATTGAAAATTATAGCTTATTGCTATAAGAGGATGACTGTTACACGAACAATAGATGAAACAGAATTCATACTCAAAGAAGGTCGAAAGTTGCTCTGAAAAATCATCGCATCCCAGCTTCATTTGCGATGTTATTACAGAGCTTTGTACATACTTAAACTTTGTAATTCTGAGTCATCTAATATTTATGTAAGAGTCACCCTCTCACAGTACATGAGTTATTATTTTGAATAATTGGTGTTTTTCTCAGCATTTTGTTCTAAAAAAACATCGCAGCTTTGACAGTTCACATTTTTGCGACGTGCTTTTTAAATGTATGTAAATCGGTTTTCAAATTTTTTGCATAAGAACATTTTTGTATGCTCGAAAAACTCAAGCTGTACGTTAAAATGTGTGAGAAGATTATTGAATATTTGTAGTACAATTGAGTTGTAATTTATTTAGTATTAATGAATATTTTTAAACAAACGCTGAAAAATTGTTTTCTGACTGTATGTTTTAGTAATATATCAAAATAAAGAGAGTTTTTGACTTTGATTTTACAGTTAGGCACTAATTTGGGCTAAAATTAATAATTTGGTGACTGTGATGGGAATTATCCCCCAGACTGAAAAAAAAATGGGAATTATCGCCCAGGAGTTATCCCCCAGAAAAATGGGAATTATCACCTAGGGAATTATCGCCCAGGGAATTATCGCCCAGTAATTATCACCCGGGAGGCACTTTCCTTACACAAATCTTGTGTTTTAGATACAATCCAAGAGGTATTTTCCTTGTACAAATTACCCGCTTCCCATTTTTTCCCATTTGTCTGGAGGATAATTCCCTGGGTGAAAATTCCCATTTGTCTGGTGACGGGCATTTTCACCCAGGGAATTATCCCCCAGACTGAAAAATATTGGAAATATCACCCGGGGTATTATCACTCAGGAATTATCACTCAAATAGAACCACAAAAAGTAGCGAAACTAGTAAATAATGATCTAGCCCCCAACCCTTCATGGGTTGTTAAGGCAGATTATTATTATTATTATTATTAATTATCACTCAGGGAATTATCGCCCAGGGGAATTATTGCCCAGGAAGTATAGCCCAGACAAAATGGAATTATCACCCGGGGAATTATCGCCCAGGAACTATAACCTGGTAGAAAGTTCAGTGATTTAATGATTTACATCATTTACATCAAAAAATTACGAAAAAATCATTATATCAAAGCCACTACTGCTAAAATGAAGGCGTTGCTAACACTACCCTGTCCAATTAAATGGCGCTGCCAGCGTAGGAGAGTGCCGAAGGCACTCGCCGATAGTGCAGGAGACCGCTCGCGGTCGAACCGCACGAAAACTTTCGAAAAAGTTTTACTCTTTTACCCTTTCCAACCAAATGACGCTGCCAGCGGCCGCCAATAGTTCGGGACACTGCTTGCGGTCGGTCCGCACGAAAATTTTATAAAAATTTTATCAACAAAATTTAAAAACATAACCAAAGACCCGTACGTATCAGAATAGATGTGACAAACAGAATTGACCTTGCAAAAAGACTCGAACGTATCTTAATATAGTAATAAGCAAACAATCCAACGTTTTATGTTCTTTGATAACTACAGCCAGTTCATTCCTTTTTTACCTAGTTTTTAGAAATAGATGACACTTTAAAATTAAACAATTTTTACTGTTCCCAGCAAATAAAGTTCTATCCAAATAGGCAAAATTTCGGGGAGCTGCGGGAAACGTGGAATTCACATAAAAAAATTTGATTTTACCTGTAACCATGATAATAGGACGAAAGTTAGTATTTTTTTAATTGATTCAAAAGTTGTTGCAAATCTTTACTTAGTTGGGAAATTTCAAAATAAGAGATTTTGCAATACTACAGACAATTAATGTTATGAAATTATAGTTTTTTTAGTCAACAACAATTCTGAAAGGTACACAATTTTTAATGAAATTTTAATATTTCTCATTACATTAATAACAACTTTTTACCTCAAAAAATTTTCCCAACTTTACTTGTGAGATTGAAATTTAAAGCATAGCTTTCAGTAAAAAAGAAAGCTTCCGAAAATCGGTGCAAATTCACGTGTGATTTTCACATTTTTTCTAATTTCACATGATGAATTGCATTTTATTGTCTTCTATCTTTTAGATGACATGGAAAAAGAGTGTCTATGACTGCTTTCATAGACCTCGTTGAAAAACCATAAAAACGTTACAATACGATAAATTAAGCGTATCTGCACAAATGTCCAAATCGAAAAGTAAAAAATCAAAAAACGTCAAAAAGCGACATAGATAAGAAAAAATAAAATTTAGTAAACAACAAACAACTAATAGTTAAGATCGAGTAAATCTAAGTCAAAAATCTAATGAAAAAAATCCGTCAAAAGTGAAAAGGCAAATTCAGCTAAAGCGTATCGTCAAAAATCGTATGTCGTCGTAAATCGTATCAAATAAATCAGTCGTCAAAGAATACGTCGTCGTGTTATCATCGAAATGGAGCTAGAATGTAGTAACGGCCAGCCAATTACAGAAACTTCGGCGAAAAGTAAACTGTGTAATCAGAAATAGTATTTTATTGCCATTTGAGGGGAACAATCGAGGCTTGCCAAGATTTCCCCTCAAACGGCAATATGATGCTTTATTGCATGAGCGAAAAAGAGAAAACAAACGTAGGAGAACGACAAATGTCATTGTCAGCGATTAATAATTTCTCGTTTATACTACTAGATTAATAAATTTTAAGGGGAAACACCGCGCGAATGCAATAAATAATTTTAATTATTAGGAAAACATCAGATAAATGAAAAAGGTTAATCACCGGGTAAAGGGCTCATTATATTGGACGCGATGCGAATCGCTTCGCGTAAGGTCTGTGTGAAAGCTGAACTTGACAGAACAAACATTTTTTTTGTCAAGTTGAGCTTTCACACAAACTTAACGAGAAGCGATTCGCATCGCGTCCAATATAATGAGCCCTTAAGTGCTTTCGGTTTTAAATGATATTTGTGAAAAGAAAGCACCAAAACAAACACATCATCCATTAAGGCCGAAGGTACCGAACACCGAGTCATCAAGCTTGTGGACTTCTCTTCTGAATTCACGTGACAGAATGGTCGGATCGATGTGGTTGGCAGCAATATTGGATAGTCGTCATGCAAAGTTTAGTGGTGAGAATTGTGAATACTCGTGGGCACTACCAGTGATTCTAATCAATGAAGATCTACGCAGCATTCGCGTGCCATCGTTCAATATGATTTTATCACGGATAAACTGACAGTTTAGTTTCCCTGTGAGAACATCATGAATGAAAAATATCGCTGCATCGGTCCGACGTCTCAAAAGTAAAACGAGCTGAAGTTCTTCACATCTTTTAGCATATGGACGAATACGATATGGATTAGCGTCGCCTTCAACTCGACGATCACAGTTTGCATATAAAAGTCTTTGGACACTTTGGACAAATCGTACTGGCAAATTTTAGATGCGAACGGACTATGGCTGAATATAGCATCTTGGCTGTATCGACGTTGAACCTAGCGTAACATTGGCGTTTCACAAACGAAAGCACTGACATAGCTTTCTTGACTGCCAATTCAAGGTGTCCATTGAAAGTATAGTCGTCGTCACACGTTACACCGATGTCTTTCGTACAGTTAACACGTTCAATCACATCCCCATTTATATGATAGTTCGCCAGGACTGGAGAACGTTTTCGGTGGATGGTGATAACTTTACATATGATACATTACATGTGATAACTCACATTGAGCTCAAGATCGTTGTCGGAGCACCATTTTATAAAGCTTTTTATGGCTTTTTGCATTGAGTGAGTATCGTCGATCGTGGATATGCTGTTATGAACTATTTTCTTGTCGTCAGCAAAGTTGATGTCTCTAGTAGGACCAGGCGAACAATCATAATTATCAAAAAAGATCACGAACAATAGAGCTGCCAGAACAGATCCCAGAGAGTACGTCGATCGCATCGGATTTACAAGAATTTATCTTCAACTTTTGCTTTCTGCCTGACAGGAAGGAGCAGAACCCCAGAAGAATCGAATTGCATAGCTGGTATTTGACGATTGATATCTTCTTCACTAATCGGACTGAACGAATAACGTCGAATGCCTTGTGTATGTCAGCAAGGAAGATATCGCTTTGTTTGTTGTTGTCAAAGGATTGGTGAACCAATATCGATAGTTCCATCAGGTTAGATTCAACTCTTCGACCTGGGAACAATCCATGCTGAGTCGGTGTTGAATGCAGGAAAACGTTGTACTTCAAACGTTCCACAATCACAATCTCAAACACATTGGCACAGTTAGGAGCGAGGCATACACCGCGGTAATTAGTGGCATCACTCTTCTTGCCTGACTTAAATACTGGAGTTAAGTGACCCATTTTCCAGCGATCAGGGTAGTGACATTCCATTAATGACTTCGAGTAAATCATCGCTAGTGGGTGGGATAATTCATCTGCACATTCACGGAGGAACAGGGGAGCCATCTTATCTGGGCTAACACCTTTGCTTAAGTCCATACTCAAAAGGATTTTCTTCACGATTTCGTGGGTGATCGTGATGTTTGTGAACCAAATATCGCATCTACTGTTAATGAACGAGATCAGTTCAACCATCTCTTTGTCATCATCGGGGTATCGCTTGTATACGGAAGCAAAATATTTGGCGAACAGATTTGCTTTTTCAGTGTCATTCGTTGCAACTTCATCACCAAGGGACATAATTTCACATTTCCTCATCTTGGTCTACCTATCAACTATCGATGGTTGGACATCAATTATCTCTTTTTAAGATGGAATGTGCACACTGCACACCACCGAAATGAACGGTTTGTGAGTAAATGCGCCGTTCACATGATTTCCACAGATGTGAAACAAATGTGAAAAAATGTGAAACACAAAATTTTTAAACGGCACATTTCGCTTTTCTACAAAACTTTTTGAACGGGTGAGTGCACATCTCAAAGCTTTAGGTATAAATGTGCCGAGATGTGGCCAATACCACTGAATACACCTGCTTTCTATAGGCGAATGTGCCAATTACATCTGCGCAAATGTGACTTTTTCCTTCAAATTCGCTGGGATCATTGTAAAACTTTCCTGGCATGAGCTTCTAATGACAAATTTCGAAATTTTCCTCAGAATTGCTATTCGTTGTGTGAATATTAC
>CM055403.1:43988361-44008148 GCA_029228625.1 Pseudolycoriella hygida | reverse complement strand
TTTTTTTTCAGAAAAGGTTTTTTTTGTGATTATCTGGTTCTGGTAATTATTTGGATTATCTGATGATTATTTGGTGAATATTTGGGAGTGGTTCACCCCTCGAAATTTTCTCTGAAAAAAATTTTCTTCGAAAAAAATTGTCTCCGAAAAAAATTTTTTGGCACTTTCCCGAAGAAACCAACTGTGTAGGTATTCTAATTCAGAAGTAGCATTTTTAAGTATTCACAAAATCCAAGATGGCGCCGCTTTGACAGCTGACAGACTTTTTCTTAAGATCCCAAAAAATTCTCTTGATCAAACTCTATAACTTTGTAGAAGACATCAACTCTCTAAGTATTATCATTCCGAAGCTAAAATTCGAAAACAAAAAAACCTAAACTTACTGCTTAGGAAAATTCAAGATGGCGCCGCTTTAACTGCTAGCAGACATTTTCTTAAAATCGCGAAAAATTCTCCTGACCAAGTATAACTTTCCGGAAGAACCCAACTCTCTAGGTATTGTCACTCCGGAGCTAAAATTCGTAAACTCCAAGCATTACCTGAAAAACCGTCAAAATTGATCAGTTTTTCACATGCCACGACTTTTCCAGAATTTTCCCGGAAAAGCGGTTTATGAAATTTTTCATTTTGGGCCGAGAAATTTCAGGAAAATCGGCTGACTGGTTCTCGAGATCGAAAAGTATTAATAGATAGATAGATAGAACATAGATAGAAACCGACAGCTCAGAAAAAAGTTTTCATAATATTTTAATGAGAACAATGACAAAATCGACGGCCCATAGAAAAATGTCATTTTCAAACCTCGATATCTCAGTTAATTTCCAACCGATTTTGATGAGTCTGGGCTCGTTGGAAAGCTGCTGCGACGGAGTGCGAGGGGAAAAGACTCAAAAGTTCGCTCATATACGGCTCCTTCCGAGCCGAAGGCAAGGGTTGCATGCTAAGACTGACTCGTCAGAAAAACACTTTCCCCGAGTTACGTATAGAACTTTTCATGCCGAAGGTTGCGAAAGTTGATTTATAATCATTAGCGGGGCGAAAGTGACTGTTTCCTTTCCAAAGCCATCAAAAGAGAGTTTTTTTAATTCGTATGCTTCAACAGAAAGGATTTCAAACAATGTGTTCTAAATATGGCAATGCGTAAAGTGAGGTAAATGCCAACGATGAATTCCAACAGTCTTTTACAACGACTATTTTAGTTGCATCCTTCAACTCATCTTCAAAGTCCTGTCTTACGAATTTTTGGCATCCCTCGGAAATTCAGCAAATTCAATTGGTACATCGCGTACATACATCATTACTGAGGTTAATATCTCAATGAAAAGTTAGTACGCAAAACCTCAAACCTGAATATCTAACATACAATCAAGAAGGGTCAACTAAATAATTTCAGTGCCCAAGAATGTTTGTTTCAAACTTTCAGCTACCAGCCGTGTAATACGTGAAGGAATTTCAATTCAGTCGTGTCATAGAAACTTACATGTTAAACTATTTTTTTTAAATATCTTAAGTGTAGCCAGTGCATACACAAAGTATAAAAACAGGTTTTTGTTCCTTTTATTCGATGTAATAGAGTAGATATACGGTTGACTGAGACACCTATTGGGGTGAGGCTGATAGACTTTGACATAATTTTTTTTTTTTAAAATTATGTCGTTTCTACCATAAAAGCATATCAGATCTCGTAGATAACAGAACCAGAAAAAAAGACATCAACGACAATAATAAATAGAATACAATGGAAACCAATCTTAATGCTACCACCACTTATGCTTTTAATTTGTATATTAAAACTATTGTATGCCTTGGAAAAAGAAATTAAAAATGTGGATCTATGATAAAAAGAATTAACATCTGAATGAGTTTGAGTGAACATCTCTATAGCTGAAAATCATATTTAAGAATAATCTGGACAACTTGAGTTACATACGAGGGGGTAATCACTTCCACAATGTTGGTACATACAAGCTTGCGGAAATGCATGAAATGGATTTGGAGTGTCGTGCACTTTTTTTTTTAATTGAAATTGATGGGAATTCTTACACCACCACGAATTATACGAAGAGTTCGTTATTAGTAGATTACAGTGTGGGATGCGGAAATAGGTCATTACATGAGGGATTAATTTTGTGAAATGAGCCAAACTCAAGAGGGTATTTTTAAGCAAAAAGCTTTGAAAACTGTTTTTTGACGAGAGTAGAGCTTGTCTAAACACAGTTTTAAAAGTGAGTTGCTTAAAAATACACGAATGAGTTTGCGAGTGTCACGAAATTATCCAGAATGGATGACTTATTAAGCATTCACCACTGTATGCTGTTTTACTCGGTGTCCCAACCGAAAGCGCGTCATTACATGCAGATATACATGTAATGAGAAGTTTCCGGTGGGGGCTAAATGTAATGAATGACATGTAATGAAAAATTTCCGTGGGGTGCACATAAACATGTAATGACAAGTTTTCGGTGGAACAACCAATAAAACTTTTTTACCATCTGAATTCTCATAATGGAGCATTCATAAAAATCGATGCTCTGGGGTGCAAATTCCAATACCTCAAATCCGCAGAAAACATTTCTTTTCGTCCGTCAACCGAATTCCAAAATCTAGTTTTTTGAAAGGATCATTTTAGCTAAACACTAAACACTAAACTGAAACACTAAATAAGGTTGGTCGGCGACCTGTTACTAATTCATGCAACTAGTTGCAAGAAGTGGTACTTTATGTCACTAGATGTGAAGTTAACACGCGAGTTTGATAATCGCATCGTGTGACAAAAACAACCAACTTCGCAACGTGTTGCGTACAACTTTTGAATGCAAATTTGACTACAAAATTTTTCATAGAACAACTTTTTAGCAGAAACGAAGGCAATTTTTGTCACTAGGTGTCACCCTATGTTGCACTGTGCCATTCAAAAGAGATGAGAAATAGTAGTTTTTGATACAAGTGACGTATGAAGGTAGTTTAACGCACTAGATGTGAGATTGCCGATATGAGCTGAAGGCGAGTTCCGAAACACGTCGTGTGCGTTAAGCTACCATCATACGAAAAGTGTAATAAACAAAGTTTTTTTTGCAATTCACCGACAGAAAACAAGGTTTTTCCTGCGTGTTTCCACTTGCGAAAATTTGTCGAAATTTCAACTGTTTTTTCGCACTAGTGCGTAAAAATCGCTTTTACGAACTAGTGTGATGAAATTTTATTTTACCGCACTAATACGTTAAAAAAGTTTTGTCGCACTAATACGAAAAGTGACCTCATAATAATAGTAATAATACGCCGTAACAACCCATACGGGTCAGAGGCTAAATCTTTTTATTTTACTAGTTCCACAATTTTTTGTGAGCTGTTTTGCTCACATAGAGTCTTCTTAGGGATCCTTTCGTTACCGAAGTTTTACTGTGCCAGCGGTAAATTGCACACAAACATAGCGCCAGCTATGATGTACTAGGTGCGGAAACTAGTAGGGCTTACAATTCAGGTTCGCCCCATCAATGTGTTTTACTGGCAGGCATTTTTTGGACAACATGCTTAACGTGAATTCCGAACCACGCCTAACGGTAGCAAGCGTTTTCCCATTAGGATTTCTTCTGGTGCTAATTATATCTCCGTCTAACGTTAGACTCTGATATTTGTACACAGAATTCATCGAAGATGGGGGACGTCATATTTGTACGATTCGTTGAAGCACCAATATTACGAAGTCTGGGTGGGCCTAGGAACGTTACCTTCGTGCTATACATTGTGTTGGTGGCTGAGTGGTGACGCACTGGCTTTCCACCAAAAATGCTCGAGTTCGATTCCCGGTAATGGAAGAATTTTTCATTCAAAAATATAGTTAAGAAACGTCCACAAGTTCACCCAAGATTCGATGCTTCGTTTAAATTGGGTAGTTACGGGATTCGATGCTCGTAACGAAACACGTACATACATCGACGTCACTCAAAAGGAATGTACACAAATGAATGGTCATCAGAATTGGTGGGAAAAAGCTGACACAATGGTAGAACATACCACAGATGGTGGGAAAAAGCATTCATTTCAAAATAGACACGAGGACGGCAGCCTATATCACACAATAGGTTCGTGTGGTCCTAATATACAAGAGATGTAGTCACCCGGTCGTCGGAACTGTTGGCTAGCCAAACTCCCTGGCAATAGCATCTGACAAACAAATAAACTACTGGATGAATGTGTGTAAAGAAAAGTGTTAGTGTTAATAATGTAAAATAAGATATAAGAAACCATACGATAAATAAATAAAATTTACATTGAAGAAAAATTCTATACTATTTGTCACCGGATTGAAAACGGATATTCTTGGTGGAAAGCCAGTACGTTACCACTGAGCTAACCCGTTCTCTGATCTGAAAAGTGACCTCATGCGACACCGAAACGTTTTTCCTAATTTGATTCCAAAACTCGCCTCCGGCTCATGCTGGAAACCTCTCATTCGTTTAAAACGTCTCTTAGCATGCATTATTAAATAGTAATTTTTGATACAAGCTACGTATGAATGTAGTTTAACGCACTAGATGTGAGATTGCCGATACGAGCCGAAGACGAGTTCGGCAGCACATCGTGTGCGTTAAACTACAGGAGGAGAATCATAAGATTGTGCAACGTTTCGTTTTAACTCGTTTCATCGAAAAACCGAGTTTTGCATGCACAAAATACAAGAAAATGTGTGAAAATAGAAATAAAAGAGAAATAAAAAAGCTGCACAAGCTTATGATTCTCTCTCTGTACCACCATACGTAACGAGTATCAAACGACGTTTTTTTGCAACTCACCGACAAAAACAAGATTTTCTTTTAATATAAAAATTCAATTCAAGTGGTTCGTAAAAAAAAACCTTCATCGCACTAATGCGTAAAAAACCGTCATCGCACTAGTGCGGCAAAATGACTTCATGCGACACCGAAATGACGCACGAAAAAGCGAGTTTGTTTCGGTGAATTGCAAAAATTGCTATTTCGTAACTACTTACAAGAAAGTTCATAAAACTATTTTTGGTAAAAAAATTGGAAATTAGCGGAGCTTTTTTTAGAATTGTAAATGTTGGTACACATTTTTGACAGCGTTGTTCCCCTATGTTACATGCCAGTTTATTAGAAATCCGTATAACTTCTTGTGCGAATAATAGTGCAAATAAATTTATGATCTGAAATGAATTTTCTCTCTTCACGTTTATACATCAACTACACCAACCGAAGCATCAGCAAGTGAATATAGGATAAACTATTTCAATTTTATAGCGCGCTCCATACTCATATTCTCAATGGATAACGTTAAAAAATATAACCAAGACTTTTGAATTCAGATGGTGAAAATTTCTTCTGTTGGAGTTACGTGTTAGTCACCTCTGCACACTCGAAGTCGAAACATCGCGCAAGAATTTACCGTCGTTACGAATACATTCGGAATAGTTTGAACAGATTTAGTTAATTGATTTGTTGTTAATGTGTTTCAATTGTTTCATCTTAGTCAATTATGTCGTTTAAAGCAGCGGAAACATAGAAATGAATTCAAAAATTTTTCGTTAATCTTTTGGAATGACTTACTTCTTTAGATCGACATTTAGTTTGGCAATCGCAAACGTATATTGATTGCTATACATTCCAATGTCTATATGATAATCAATGTACAATTTAAACCGTTAATTAACACTCTTATTCACATCAAGATTGTGTTTTAAATGAAACAAGGTGCCGTTATTTTTTTTTAAAGAATATTTATTTATGTTATTGAAAAGGTGCGCTTTGGTGATGTATTAGCATTAGCATAGTGAACATTGTTGTTTTATGTTTGCTCCATCGAACTGATCTAGTTTCAAACGACTGTTGGATTGCATGCGTTCGTGATAGTTTGACCATCGGAGAAATAACAACAATTCAAAGGATTATTTACGGTGACTTACTACTCATAGTAAGTATAATATTTTACCATCGTGCTTAAACAAAGATGTTTATGAGTTTAATTTATTCTTAAATGCATAATATTTTCGACTTGGAAGCTGGCATACAACCAGTGAACGGTGGTTTTTTTCTGAATGAGATTATCATAATAGTTCTTTCCAAAATTCTTAAGTTCAGGCGACTTTAGGGAATAAATGGGTGCACTAAACGTAATTTGGTTAAAAGTTACGACTTGTTGTATTTAAAATTAGCGAACTAAAATGCGGTGCACAGGTGCAAAGATAATTAAATATCCCGCATTACCGTACACATTTAGTGAAAAATAATTGCTGGAAAATATATTTCTTTATCACAGAGGAAGTAAGTTATATGTCAGACCGGTGTCGAATGTCGGGACTAATGGAGTTTGCTTTGATGTTTCAGAATTGACTGAGGGCGACTCCACTAAACCGAAACTTATGGCGAAAATTTAGTTGAATTAATATAAGCTTTCTTGACGTGTGACAAAACTAATTGATTCATTGAAGGGAATGTTAATAAAAATATTTGAACGAATTTGTACTTAAAATTTGAACAAAATTAAAGAGAATTGATTACAAAAGAGGTGGGTAAAAATTTGACTTGTAGTGAGTAATTTTCACATTCACATTTACCCAAATTACCTAAGATACACTGAGGAAAATATCTACAAGTGACATGACGTAGGAATTGTAATATTAACTCGATTGACAAATTATTAATTAATTGATACGCAGAATATGGCACAATTGTGTAAATATTACGAAAACAGGGTTTGTTTGATATAAACTCTCCAATTGTACCCCAGCATTCCAATCCCATATTCTATGGAATTGTTGGAATTGTTGACGAAAAAATGGTTAATGCTTATGTGAACCTAGCTCACCTATGCATGAAGCAAAACATCTTCCAATTTCGGAGCGCATATTATAAACAAACCAAAGGCACGCGTGGCACAGTAAAAACTTTCCGGTAATGAAAGGATCTCAAATAGTAGAACCACAAAAAGTAGCGAAACTAGTAAATAATGATCTAGCCCCTAACCCTTCATGGGTTGTTAAGGCAGATTATTATTATTAAAGGCACGCGTATTGGAAATTCATTGTCCAGCTTTATAGCAGAACTGTTCATGAGTGATTTTGAAACCAATATGTCAACAGATCCGAATTTCCCTAGGATATATTACAGATACGTGGATGATATTTTCGTAGTGTTGAACAGGAGAAAATTCGATGTTGTCAAAAGACAAGATGTGTACCATTGACAAAGGCGCAGTTAGATTTACCATCGAAAGGCAGGTTAACAACCAGCTCCCTTTCCTCAACACGCTTGTCCAAATTTTTGATAACACCTTGACGATAGACGTATACCGTAAACCATCTAGCATAAAAAGACTAATAACAGCTGACTCAAACCATGATTTTAAGCAAAAGATGGTGGCGTAACATTCGATGGCACATTTTATGGTTAATCTCCCTTTGACGAAAGAAAAAATTGATAAAGAAATGTCGACATCGGTAGAGTCAATGGCTACCAAGAAAGCGCCGTGATGAGCATAATCAACAAACACCAGAGAAAAAAGGCTTTCAAAGATAACAAACCTGAAGAACCTGTAAAGCGAGTGAGTTTTGCGTATTACCCCCGTGTCACAGATGGAATGAAGAAAATCCACCGAGAATACGACACACAGATAGTCCATAGAAATGACTATACCCTCAGACATATGTTGGGTTCGTTGAAAGATGTCATCCCTGACATTAAGAAGTCTGGTATATACCGGATACAGTGTAAGATACAGGAAGAGAATCATAAGCTTGTGCACCTTTCTTATTTCTCTTTTATCTCTTTTTTCATGTATTCGCTTGCATTTAGTGCATGTAAAACTCGGTTTTTCGGTGAAACGAGTTAAAACGAAACGTTGCACAATCTTATGATTCTTCTCCTGTATTATTATGGGATGACAATCAGGCAACTAATGATTCGATTTTTTAAACATATAAATTCCAAGAATTGGAAAAATAAGACGGCTGTGGGCAAACACTTATTCAAAACTAATCACGAAATCGACATCACGACCCTAAAATTAATTGAAGAGGTGAGACGCCCATGGAACATCGTATATAATGAAGCGATTCACATACGTAAGAACTCTTATTTGAATCTATTGAATGAAGATAAGGGAGATGTCGATTCCCTTATCCTGACCTTGTTTGATAAGAAGAGAACCATTGACAACAATATTATAAGCTTAGACGATTCGACACACACTGTAGTGGATGACGACGAGTTCTTTGACTGTGAATGAACACACAAATATGACTACAACGAAATTAGTATCCATAAAAGGGACAGTCAGGACAGAAAATTTTGTTTATAGAACTCTGGCTACCCCTCCCCCCCCCCCCGAATACGGGGTGTGTTTGGAGGGGTAGCCGGAGTACTATAAACAACATCTTAGACCAGTTCGCACTTATGGACTTTTTGGATTTTATAGCAGGTGTGACGTCATATGTGCACGATCCCCAATGCTCTGAGGTTGACCATTATTTACTTGCTTCACTACTTTGTAATTCTACTTCTTGAGACCTTTTACAGAGATATTTTTACTGTGCTAGTGGTTAGCTGAGCGACAAACCTAGCGCAATCAGTGAAGTATACCAGAGATGAAGTATGAGTATGAGCGATATATACCACCTTAAGAGCGTGTCAGATATTTGACAGTTCTATTTTTTTTGCGATGTTTTTTCATTGCATATTTCTAAGGCAGTGATCATCAATTTTAAATTCCGAAATAACAACTGTTTGCATAACACATCCCTTTACAGATTCTCTGAATCAGAATATATAATTATTGAGTCTTAGTGTCCAAATTTGATCTGAAGAAACATCGCAAAGACTCGGAGAATGCGATGTTTTTTTCAGATCAAATTTTGACACTAAGACTCAATAATTATTTATTCTGATTCATAGAATCTATAAAGGGATTTGTTATGCAAACAGTAGATGTATTGAAATTTAAACTTAATGATCATTGTCTTAGAAATATGCAATGAAAAAACATCGCAAAACATGGAACTGTCAAAATATCTGACACGCTCATTTTCCGATTGTAATGTAGATTTATCTATTACTAACTTTTTTGACAGTTCTATATTTTGCGATGTTTTTTCATTGCATATTTCTAAGGCAGTGATCATCAATTTTAAATTCCGAGACATCTACTGTTTGCATAACACATCCCTTTATAGATTCTCTGAATCAGAATATATAATTATTGAGTTTTAGTGTCAAAATTTGATCTGAAAAAACATCGCAAAGTCTCGGTGAATGCGATGTTTTTTGAGATCAAATTTTGACACTAAGACTCAATAATTATATATCTTCTGATTCATAGAATCTATAAAGGGATGTCTTATGCAAACAGTAGATGTTTTGGAATTTAAAATTAATGATCATTGTCTTAGAAAGATGCAATGAAAAAACATCGCAGAACATAGAACTGTCAAAATATCTGACACACTCTTAAACTAGGTAGTCTATGAGACATAGACTTGACTTTCTTGCGTCTATATACAACATAACTATTCATTTATTGCAGTTAAAGAGAAAAAAAACTTATAGAAAATAGGAAAAATAATTTCAACGACTTTAAAAAATAAAATCAAATTAGCGACTCAATTAAACAGAAGATTCTTTTGTTCGTCTTTAATTTTGTTGTCCTTGTAGCGTTTGTCATGACTGTATGTACAAGATGACATCGACGATAATTTAATATGAAATTGATTGATTGGATAATGTAGACAGATTGAAATTTTTCTATAAGCCTTACGGGGTGTGGTATCTTTTTAATTATGCTATTAACAGAGGCAGCAGAGAAACACATAAAACTACCTTTGGGCAAAACTTTCCACATGATTCACTTACACCAGCGTTTCAAATTTTGTTTTCTCGTAGTATGAATAAATGTTTAAAAATTCATATTTTCAAAAATGATTATGATGCATCAAAAAAAATCATTGTTGCTCATGAATCATTTCAAATTGGTTTTGAAGATTTTTTACGCACCCATTCAAGCCAAAAAGAATTACAACATCCCACATTTTTCTCATCATCGACGAGACAATGATGATACCTGAGTGGCTCTCAAAATGTAAATAGAAAACGAAGATTTTAATCGCATAAGCCAATCGAGTATGTAAACACATTAACATGAAAATAGAAGTTTCAAAGATGTCTAAGAAATATTGTTTAGTACAATTATGAAATACGGTACACTCGGATGATATAGAATCGGGAGACATAAAACAACTTTTTTATCTAACGGTGCACATGCAGTAATAATATATTAATCAAAAGCACATAATCATCGTAAATATAACATTTTCAATGTGCAAACTTTCAACCTGTTTCGAAACAACTTTAAACTAGACCGAGGGAGAATCACTTCAGAATTAGTAGAACAGACTGGTGGGTAGAAATGTTAATTTTTTTTCGAAATTTTTTATATTTTAGAACTGTGATTTCCTAAGCGTTTGACATTTGTTAATAAAAGCTCTAGATCAAAGTATTTTGGATTGGATTGCAACAGTTTTTCTGCGGTCATAGCAGACGATATTGAATTTAATTTGATTCTTTTGATTGTGTTTTGGTATTTCACCACTGATGAACTGTTTCGAAACATAAACTCAGCAACTCTGCTAATACTCTACCAAGATAATAGAGATCTATTTTCGAACAGTTGATCCATAGGGATACTTCCGTATGAGCTTTTTGTTTAACGATTTGGATTACATTAGCACAGTTGATATGAAGGGAAAGCTTTTGTGTGAGCTTTTTGTTTAATTTTTTATACGAAGTTTACTGTTCGTTTCACTTGCGAGAGTTCGCGAGGTTAAGGAGTAGTGAAGGTGTAACGTTTTGCTGTTTTAGGTTTACACTTGACCACATCCATAGAACAGTTTTTCATTGAACTTTAGTGGACAAAGTTAAATTTTTTTTTAAATTTTTGACGCTGCAGCCGAGCACAAGTAAATTTCGTTCCACAATATTCCACTAAGTTCCACATGTGTGATTTCTTTTTAAAGCTTTTCCTCTTACTCTTATGCCTACATATGAGGTAAGAAGACATCTACACTATTTCCACGTATTTAAAATTGAGTTGCGTATGTTACCTTCAACGAAACAATAGAAATAACCAAATATTTACAAATAAAAACTGATTGTGGAATCTGAATTTCTAATAGAATAAACTTTTCTTGGTGATTTCCCCCTCAAAATGAACTCAAATTGTGTACATCGAATATACATTTTCAATGTTAAGATTAGGATACTTCTTTTACGAAAGATGAAAATTGAAATAAAAAATTGTTTAGAGAATGTGTTAAACAATTATAACAAGTTTATGTGTCTACAATAGCTTAGACTAGTAGTTCACATAATAAGTTTTAGCAACACAATTGTGTGGTATGTTGTGAAGCATTTAAATGACTGATGCAAATCTGTATGACAAAATCATAATATGTACATTTGTTAAGTGAATATTTTTAAACAATGCTCTGAAAAATGGATTGAGTTATAAATATTAACATTTTGTGAAAAAAGATGTGAAAGTTTTTCTCTGTTTTAGTTTATAACGATTTACGTAATACGTTTTGTTGGTGACTGATCTTTCGTAGTCAAAATGTTAAATATAAATTCTTCAAAAATTAATTTATTACTTTAATATGGGAATCTTCTGTTGAATAACAAATAAATTTTAATTAAATATTTTTTGTAGAATTGCTGGAATTCGTTTATTTGATTCACTAGCAACGTAAATTGAGGTTTTTTTTATTTGAGTTTGAAACAATTCACAATTGATAAACGATATAATGGAATCTGAAGCAATTCTTTATTTGAAGGTGTACACAACATATTTCAAAGCAGTTCTTCAAATGGGGGGTGTCAGAATTTCTACAATTCTCTGAAAGACATTGACTGACTGTTGTAAGGAAACATTTTTATATTGAATATTCTAAAAGAGTGCGTACCAAGTACATTCCACACACACCGTCAGTCAAATCTGCAAAGAAAATACGTTTACAAAGCTCGCGGTGAGATCTCCCATGTTTAAAATATTATTGATAAGTTCACAACTGTCATAAATATGTTTGAAGAAACCGTAATATGTTTGTAGTAAACATATTGCGATAATTGTAAACAAAAAGCGTGTGACATTTGGACATAATGTTATTTCGACATTCACATTTTGCCTACAACAATTATATTGTGTTTGTAACTTTTATATTATGTTTTTCGTAAACAAACAATGATTTAATTCAATACAATGATCTCCATAACGTGGGGTTGCACTGGTCGATTTCAGAAGGCAGCTTGGTGCCAAAAAAATTCCTATGGTAATGTTGGATGGCGAAACGAGTACATTAATGTGCACTAGGTCCCCACTCGGCACCAAGCTGCGTACTTGAAAAGTATGAGTAGCTTTTAAGAAGGCAGTAGTGTAGAAAATCAGTTAAACTCATCATAACGGCAGTAACGAATATATGCGTCACATAAATTTCAACTAGGCACCAGACTGGTGCTGCCCTCTACATTCACAGTAGAATATCTTAAGTAGGCAGCCTGGCTCCGTGTTGAAATTTATATCACGTATAGTATTTGTTACTGCCGTTACGATGACATTAACAGATTTTCGGCACGAGGCTGCGTTCTTTATGGCTACTTAAACTTCCCAAGTAGGCAACACTGTGCATAGTAATGTCCTCGTTCCCTACTCCAACATTGCCATAGAAAATTTTTTGGCACCAGGCTGCCCAGCTTGATATGCAGACCTCTACTTGTTGTAATTTTTCTCCATGACAATGTTCTACACGACGGTGACATAAGAAGTTCATGTGCTAGACAAAGGACCGGTCTACTGCGTGAACTCCTTATTTCATGGTCTCGTAGAACATTTTCATGGAGTAAAATTGCAACAAAAAGAGGCCTTTTTTAACTACCCCAGCCATAAGTTCATTTATTGACAATGTCCAATAAAAACCTATGCAAGGGACCAGATCGCTTCAGAATAGATGTGGCAAACAGAAAAGATGTTGCAAAAAGACTCGAACGTATCTAAGTAATTATTGCCTTAACTCTTACGTATATGCAATACGTCCCCATTAAATTGGACTGGAAATTGCCGAACGAGCAATATTGAAAAACCCGTACGAAGCAACGGCGTTAAAAATCTCTCCAAACCCTTAAATTAGGCCCATAATTTTAAACTGACCTTGAGCACTTAGGAGAGGCATGGACAAAAAAGTTTGCCTCTTTTTTCTTTGCAATACTGCACAAAAGGAATATTCACGAAAAACCACCAAATATCATGTAGGGTCGCGTATCGTGAGTTTGGCCCACACTCAGGACACTACAGCCCAAATCACTCAACATATTTACACTAATTTAATTTTCGTGATTTTCTGATGTCCATATCTTTCATTCAAAAACTTGAAGAGCGATTTCCGTTCTAATTTCGCAGAGATACGAATCAACGAGTTTCATCAACCGTGAAAAAAACCGGTTTTCGACCACTTTTTCGCAAGTTTTAAATCGATTTTGCCCAAAAAAAGTTTTTACCCGATTTATGTAGAAAAAACACGTTGGGCCCTAGTAGATACTCAGTTTTAGAGCCCTGGCTGAGTTCAAAATCAAAAAAGTTTCTTCTAAACAAAAAAAAATTATGAAAATCGGAAAAGATTTACTTCAGTTATGAACAAAAGACCAAAAACCACTTAAACGGCCCTAGCTCGGCGGCCCTTGGGGGGACAATCCCATAAAAGATTTACTTTTCAGGGAAAAAAAGTTTTTGAAAATGGGTAAAGTTTTATTTAAGTTATCTCGGTGATGGACGAACGGACAATTTTTTTATTGCTGATTCGTGATCATCGGATCGTATTAAACCTTCCAATAAAAAATGACTTTTGTCCAATAAAAATGATAAATGTCCAATAAAAAAATCACTTTTATCAAATAAAAATGTGTATAAGGAAAATATCATTGTTTATTTTACGTTATTAATTTGTAAAAGGAAAATGTATTTTACTATTGGACATTTATTATTTTTATTGAACAAAAATCATTTTTTATTGGACAAAATCATTTTTTTATTGGATAAAAATCATTTTGTTATTGGAAGGTAAATAATAATCCATTCGTGATCTAAGGACCATGATCGATGCTCCCCGTACTCCCGGGTCGAAACGTCGTGGTAAACGCCTAAGACCCCTTTTCGAATAACTCCGCCCTTCGTACAGGTCTAAAACATGTCGCAACAGCTATGAAATGTTCACTATTACTTTAGCCCCGTACTCAATTAACCAAATTCTTCCGCGGAAATTCGTTCGGACAAAGAACAATGAAGGCTTTCAAAAGCTTTCAAAATCTTCTTTTGTTCAATGTCCTAGGAAGAATCTGATTAACTGGAGTAAATGCTTCTATATTCTGGCAAAACAAATTCATAAAACGAATTTCGTGATAAAATTTGCGAAATTTATCTTTAAACAAAATGTCACAAGTGTGAAATATCTCAAAAGCGAAGTATCACAAAAAACTAAGCAAGGGAATATGTCTCGTACAGTCAAAAAGTAATTTTATAGCATTCTCGCCGGAAAGCATACCTTAAAAGTGCGTTCATTTCCGCTAAGATTTTTCAATCGTCGCACACATTTAAAAAAGAATTCCTTCCTATTTTTTGTCAAATTTTATTCTTTCTTTAATGTTTTATCGTTGAATTTCCTAAAATTCGTAGAGATAACTACAATGCAGTGTGTGTATAAAATTTCTTCTCACAGTTAAATATTTACATAACGTCTAGCAATCTACCTGGATTGTTGTACAACAGCCAATGGTATCTTCAGCTTGAAGACAAGAGATCTGAATAAATTGTGTGCATGGTTTCATTTTATTCTAATACGTAGTGTAGTTATGTTAACCATTTATTAGAATGAAGAAACTTTTTATTGTCACTAAATTTTGTTGAGACACACAGCGCCAGATCTTTTGAGTATTTTATGAAAAATGTTGGCGAATGGTATATGAGAGATATTTGCGATATAATTAGCTGCCCACTAGAGGATTTGATTTTGGAAAAACTAATTTCGCTTGAAGGTTCTTTGTCTACTCGCCGTAACGCAATAGACTGAAGAGTTATATTTATATGGGAGATAGTGGACAGCTGTGTTTGCTTTTGTTAAATTTTTACTATAAGTCTGTCGTTTTCTTGCACGTGTATAAAATGGTCTCACATTAATGGAACTTAAAGGGCCTTGTTTCTCTAATAACTCAAAACAGTATTTAACGATCGACGTTGTAGTAGAAAATCGCTGATACATTAAACATTCTAATTTCATTGTCTTCGGTAAGATTTTGGTTTGACATGGTGCACTTATTTGAAGAAGGTAATCGTTCGTCACAGAATTTATCTTTATAAAAAAAGTCAAGTGCAAGATTCTTTCATAAAAAACATGAAACGTCTATTATCTTCATACGTGATTAGAACCATTAATTCGTTTTTTTAACCTACGAATTTATGACATTGTTATTCATATCAGGTATCTTTTGTCACAAAAACAATAAAAAAAATAAATTTGAACTTAGCGGACTTAGCGATATCCGCCGATGTAAAGAAGACATTTTTATATTTTATTTAACAAATAGTAGCTGGTCTAAGAATATTTCTTTCAAAGCAAACAAAAGATGTTAAAGAATATTGTTGAGAACTATAAAGAGAAATACGAAGATGTCGCATCGAAATATTTTTAAAAACAGTTAAACTAAATCCAGTTCCATCACAAAAGGAAAGACCATCGTATGAATTTTTTTTTCCAATTCTTGTACTAGAAAAGGTAAAGTTTTAAACTTGTGCAATTAAATTCTGGGGGAAGTCATAACTTTGACTTAAGAAGATAACTTTCCCACTGATTTTAATTAAATAGATGGAGAAATTCATTCGAACAAGAAGATGTAACGGTATAATAATCTCTGATCGTATGAACGCACAAAAATAGGAAATTGAAGAATATCTCTTTGACAAATTGAAAGTCTTTCCAATTCGATTCCAAATGAAATTCACAAAACATTCGTTTGTATCAACTGAACATTCTGGCATAACGTCAACCTACTTTCTTAATAGTTTTGGTAAAACTTTTGATGAAAAAAATCTTCCGACTCAAATATTATTTTCAAATCAAAATGTTCCATTAGTTCAACACTAAGGTTACATTTTTATACTTCTGTTGTTCTTTTCATTACTGTCACACACATCTCTATGTAAACGAACTTCTATCTCAAATGAGAACACGTGACTAACCTTTATTTAAATCGTAAGGTTTTCCTAATTCGATTTTCGAAATGGTCCGATACTCAGAACATTGATATTTCAACGATATTTGTCAGATTTCGTTGTCTATCTCCTAGATAAAGATTAGGAAGATTCTGAAATAGTTCCTAAGGATATCATTGAGTACGAGTTTGTTGAAATAATACGAAGCAGCCTACGAAAACGCTTCAAAAAGCATCTAGCTTCTTCAGAAATTTTAATTAACAGTTTAGTGCGACGTTGGCTTATGACGAAGCATACAAAATTACACTATGGATTGCATATAATCCGACAATCGCACTATTTTTCGTCGCTTGGCATATTATGAATTTCGTCACGAAAGTTTGTGTACGTGGATTACTATAAATACCGTGTCATGTCATCGAACCTCAAGCGGTGAAGTCTATGTTTTTTTCATAGCTAAATCAACGTCTCACCATAAAACTACTTCCTTTTCCCATGCTTTCATATCTGAATTCAGACAGATGCGAAAATTTTCTAATGTGGCAACACCAAATTTGTCTTAGCAACTTACGATTTATGAATAAAATTTCGCATCTGTCACTTTCGCATTGTCATGTAAATCTACAGTAATAGAGAGTTCGGGCAAAGCCACTTATAGCCAAATTTATAACATTTATATATAGCTATTTGTTGTGAGTTATATTTTTACGTTATAAGTTACAAGTCTACGTTATAAGTTACAAGTTAACGTTATAAGTTAATAGCCCAGATTAGTATTGTAACTGATTCAGACCAGTACTGATCAGTTCCAAAATAGATCCGCATAAGAATTGATAAGTTTCAAGTCTGATTTGGATTAGTAGTTTTGAAACTGATCAGTACTGATTGTTATTGGTTTTAAATCTGTTCATTAGTTATCCGAATCAGTTTGAAAAGTGATCAATACTGATTCATATCAGTTTTTAGACTGATAAGTACTGATCCGGACCCGGATCAGTTTCGAAACTGATCAATACTGACTCGAATCAGTTTCGAAATTTCTTCGTGTACTGTAATTCTGTGTACCCGGCCAATCTTGATGTAAAGACTGTCAGTGTTCTAGAAAGAGCGTTTTCGGCGTGCGTTCGGTTCGTGTTTGGTTTGGCAAGGCGTGATAGCACGCGTGACTATGTTAATCGATTGATCGGCATCCCGTTAGTCGAATACCTGAAGTATCGAAGTACGGTGCTCTTGTTTAAGTTTTTGATATACAAAGAGCCAAGGTATATTTATGATCAACTTAAACCGTCCGCGCGTTCGAATGTCCTTATTCTACCACGGCATACCACCAGACAGTACAATAGGTCGTTTTTCGTGAGAGCTCCATCAGATTACAACTCTCTGCCTAGTACCATCAGGCGTTCGTCCAACCTCGCTTGTGTTAAAAATCGATTATGGGAGCATGTTGCTCCGTAGCACTATTTATCTATGATACTACCACGCCCCCTCGCCCACCAAACTGCTCCCCACCAATTAGCAACAGCACCAATTAGTGTCAGCGCACAGGCATTGAAACATTGAAGGCCACCGCTTACTTTTGTATTCAGCCCGCCCTACAGTCCAAAGTCATGTCTACAGTGTTGTGAGTTAGTCCTTAATTTCATTCTTCAGATGAGGTATTGCATTTATACTTTTATTTCGCTTTATCAAATTATTATTTATTGTTCTTCTCTATTTCGTGTAATTTAATTTTTTTTTTATTTTATTTATTTATTTTTAGTATAATGTAGTCTAGATAATTATCTTTGAACATTTGTATAAGGAGAAATCCTTTTTGTTCCGTATAGCCAATAAATTGAAATTGAAATTGAAATTGATCAGTACTGATCCGGATCAGTTTCGAAACTGATAAGTACTGATTCAGATTAGTTTCGAAACTAATCAGTACTGATACGGATCAGTTTCGAGACTGATCAGTACTGATTCGAATGAATTTTAAAACTGATCAGTTATGATCTGTGTCAGTTACAATACTGATCTAGACTATAAACTTATAACTTGTAACTTATAAATTATAACTTATAGCTCGTAACGTAAACCTATAACTTATAACGTAAACTTGTATTTTTTAACGTAAACATATAACTTATTACTTATAGCTATTGCTAAATGTATATCTTATAAATTTGGCTATAAGTCGCTTTGCCCAAACTCTCTAATGAATGGATGGGCGGAACTTCTGCCGTCACTTATAACAACTTAAAAATGTGTAATTGACATAGAAACTACCATAAGCGAAGAATTTATACAGCAATGAGAGAATGATGAGATTGTGTAACGTTTAGCTTGGATTTGCATTGCACTTAAAAGTGAATTCGCGAATACCTCAACCAATCTGGTATACACACCTCCTCTTCGATTCTCCGATTTTGGTGACAATGGAATCTGTGGGCTATACTGAGAGATCGTAGAAGAAATTTTTTTTTTTTTAAATTTTTTTTCGGCCGGCAGAGTTGGTCAAAAGCCAGTTAAAAGGCCTTTCAAACGGTACAATGGTCGAAAAAAAATTTGATTAATGGTTCTATTTTGAGTTTAATGTAATTTCGACTGCTCTCAGCGGTGAGCTACTGTGATTCTTCTCATTCAAATAGTTGCCAAAAATTCAATTTTGAACTAATTTTTTCGAGTGAGGAATTGTTAGAAAGGTATTTGAAATGGCTTTTTGGCAAAAATAATTTCATTTAAATCTACTTCGTAACGTTTTTCACAAAATTGACTACCAAGACGAAGTAGATTTAAATGAACCAGAAGATCTATATGGTGTTTCTGAAACTTGGATTCATGGCGCTTCTCACCATAAGGTTTTATTGGCCGCCGCTGTAAACGCCCTCTAGAGCCCTTCAAAAACAGTGCGTTTTTCACAAGTTGACCGCTCTAGCGCCCCGTAACACGTCACATTTTCAAGTTAAAATATTTTTTAAAACATAACCAAAGACCCGTACGTATCAGAATAGATGTGGCAAACAGAATAGATATGGCAAAGAGAATAGATGTTACAAAAAGACTCGAACGTATCCAAAGATACAAATAAGCAAACAATCCAACGTTTTATGTTCTTTTATAACTATAAGAGTTTCAAAGATCCATAGAAATTACCCAAGGTAATGTCAAAGGCCCTACCGAAGTACGTCTCAGACCATTCAAATCTACAAAAGCTTATATCCAAGGACTAAGTCGATTTTCCCTAAAACCCAGAAACACGTGTTATCTAAAATTTTATTGTCTACAACTTTGTCCTTGCAAGCAACTTTCTACCTCTCATAGTTCTGGAGATCTGGGTCATCCTGCCCAATTATTGATTGATTGATTGATTGATTGACAACTTTGCCTTTGGGATCAACTTTCTTACTTTCACAGTTCTGGAGATCCGGGTCATCCTGCCCAATTCTGGAAGTGGCCATATACCAGGATTGGGCCATATTTCCCCAAAACCCTGAAACACATGTTCGCTTAAATTTAATTCTCTACAACTTTGCCTTTGACAGTAAATC
>CM055403.1:43893879-43987861 GCA_029228625.1 Pseudolycoriella hygida | reverse complement strand
ACGAAAAACTGTTTTCGTATATGGCCAAGAATCTCAATTTCGTCCATTCCATTGGTCCCAGTGCCCAGACCCCTGTACCGATTCCCACAAAAATTTTTTTCCAGTTTTGTGACATCAAATGCTTTCATTTGACACCAAAATGAGGAATTTGCGTGCTATACGTGCTGAGATATTTGCGAAAAAGCTACACCGACCTTCGAAAAACCATGTTTTTGGTCACTTCCTCGACCATATTTCCGGAACCACTTGATCGATTTTGCTCATCTTCGAACTTGAATCATGGGAGACATGTACCTTTCAGGGAAAAAAAAGTTTGGGCTGATCGGTTCAGCCGTTTAAAAAAAAAAGTGGAGACGGACTGACAGACGGACATTTTTTTTATTGCTGATTCGTCATCTCTAGACGATAATAGATGCATCCCCCCGCTCCCACCTCGATCTACCCCATGTTACAATAAAATTGTTTGTAGTAAACGTATAGGACCTCTTGTACTTCGTACGGGTCCAAAAAATCTACTCTCACATATCTACACGTTGTGTGATTTTCAGCCAAATACAATCAGTCTTCGGAAAGATATTGAAGAAACACGTTTTCAGCGGTCCCGGTTCAGAGATTCTTTTTATCACCCCTGGCGGCCGAACAAAATTTTTTTTACAAAAATTGTCTTCTACGATTTTTTCAGGATACTCCACAGATTCGATTGACACCAAGTTTAGGAGAATTAAAGAGATAATGTATTCGAGCTTCATGCAACCTCGTTGAAGAATTCGCAAATTCACTCTTAACAAATATCACTCCGATTTATAACTGCGCATGCGCATACAGAGACTTTTGCTTTGAGCCAAGTTTAAGGCTTGAAACACATTAATGAATTGTCGATCTCAGCAATTTCCATACTAGTTTTCAGTACTAAAATGTTTATTTCCCTACAATGATTTTTCGCTCTATTCTGAAAATAATAAATGCCAAAACGAATTCTGGTATAATAATATCTGCCGTAATTTGCATAAGAAACTTAGTGACGCAATTTTGAGAGAGAAAATGTACGAAATTCTCTCCCAAAATGTCATCACAAAGTTTCTTATGCAAATTACGCAGAATTGCTGAGATCGACCATTCAAATTGCTAATGTGTTTTGACCCTAACCTTTTTCCTCAAAAAACCGAGAATACTAAAAAAAGAGATAAAAGATAAAAAGGTGCACAAGCTCAGGACTCTCTCTCTCTCTCTGTAAAATGTCAAATTTTTTCAATTGCGAATTTTTTATGAAACAAGTGATAAGCACCCCTCTATTTTCGGTTAAGCAATTCGAAGAAAAAACAGATTTCGTCATTCCCTACTGCAAAATTTCATTTTCCTAACCAATTTGTCGCGTATTTCAGACGTCATATTAGCGAGTAAAAAGTTTGTCCTTAATTTAAGTGAAAATGATTTTTTAGAGAGCGCAAAGCTTCGGGCAAGAGCAGGAGGCGAGGAGCTCACTAAAAACCCTTTTCTAATACTGCTTTTCAACTCCTGCAGGAACGTACAGTTTTTTTCCTATAATTAGCAACTTGTGCGAAGATGGTGCATTACATTTCTCATGTCTTATCATGGGTCTCATTCACTATTCACAACAAGATTTATAATTCCCAACTTTTACACGCTCATTGCAGAAACTACTACTAGAAACTCATATCCCGTTGCTGCATTCGTAGCCCCCAGTTTTGCGTAAACTTAACATTTCTTACCAACTTTTTTAACCATGTTAAAAGTTAGCTGGCTCAAAATAGATTTATTTAATATTTCTAATAATATCGAACATAAAAAAACTCTATTTTACATTTAAAAACGTTAGACGTAATATTTATAACATCTGTTAACTTAGAAGAAATGTTAAACTGGGTCGCCTCAATTACGCTTTATTGGCATTCGGTATTCGCTGATAACCCGATCTAAGAATAAGAAAAATCAACATTCTCTTGTTTTTAAACGTAAGACCTGCTTTGTAAATAGATCGCTTTAAAATAAAAACTAAATTGCAATTAAAGAAAAAAATGTAGGCTGAAGGGGGTCAACATAAAAAGCAGTAAACGGTTCAGTCTATTTATTTCCCAAGAAGTCGCCATCATCTTAATTCAAGATTTTCAATGATTTTGAGTGTTCGATTGACCCGACGAAAATTGTATCATTTTTTTGTTTAAATAAAAAGAAAATTAAATTAAAGGCAACTCAGATTAATTGTACACTGACTGACTTAATTTCCATTAATAAAATGCATAATTGATGCACTCCAACAAAAATTGACGTTTTTCACAAAGATAATTGAAATGTATTTTCGAAAAACTTCTAACATTTTAATTAAGTTATGGAAATTTCAAAAAAATCTGCATATGAAATCGATGTTTTATTGGTTGAATTCATCATCATCATCATATCAGACATAAACCATTAAGTGGCTCTCTGTATTTGGTTGGCAACCAGAAGGAAAAAAACTGACTGAAAAATTCCACTCATTCTAAATTCTAATCCCATGGGTAATGTATAAACTGAATCTCCAAATTATTAATTAAGAGATAATGGAAACAAAATTCAATTGGTTTTCTTTTAACGAAACAAAAAGAATGAAAGTTTCAATTTCATAAACAACTAATAGAGCGATGAGTAGTCGTATGCACATTGAACATTATGCAAAAAATAACGACACAAAAGCATAATTTTTTGTTTTGAGTCAGCTTTTTTTGTTCATAAAATGCATTAAAACGATTTCATTAACAAAATCAAAACAAAAAAATTCTGTGCATTGACACCATTTTTCATTGAAGAGGAAAAATGCTCTCAACTGTTGTGAATAGCTTTACGCATTTTCTCTTGGTGTAATGAGACAAACAAATGGGCTTTTTTATAGCTTTTTATTAGCTGTTACAAATTGCTCAAATTTGTATATCGTGAGAAAAATCTTTTAATTTGTATTTAGTCCAGGTTTGCCCAACTCGTATTTTATATTAAAATGTGACTTTCTAAAACAGACTAAGAAAGTAAGACATTTGTTCGCACACATATTTTGTATGGTCCAGATGTGACAGTCGAAAACACTGACAGTGACAAGTGGAATTAGAATGACCAGCTATTGGCGTTGATATTTCATATCTGACTGATAATCCGAAATGAAATACCCTTTTTTGTGCGACGAACTTACTATTGCGTCTATACCTAACAAAAAGAA
Source organism: Pseudolycoriella hygida (assembly GCA_029228625.1). NCBI lineage: Eukaryota > Metazoa > Arthropoda > Insecta > Diptera > Sciaridae > Pseudolycoriella > Pseudolycoriella hygida. The sequence goes on along the minus strand of CM055403.1, from coordinate 43,984,656 downwards.
CACATTTTTTCCCGCGCTTTTTTTTTCAGGTATGTTTTTTGTCAAAAATTTCCCTAAAAAATTCTTAGGGAATCATTTCGACTTAAACTTCTTAGAAAACCCTACAAATATTTCACAAAAAAATTCGAGAAATGAAACGTTAATGGCGGATTAGTTGATCTCTTTGTAAAATTATCTTGAAGGGAAAGAATTAAATCTCGATAGTGCATACCCCTTGTTAGCCCGCGCTTCTTCTATCAAAAAGATCGAATTGATATCTTTGTGCGTTAGCTTACGAAAGCTAGGGCCGAAACCTAAAATCTTTGAAGAAGTTTCATAAAGTAGATTTGGATTATAATTTTAACTGTGGCGGATCATATCTCCAAGCACGGAGAACGGGTTAGCTCAGTGGTAACGTACTGGCCTTCCACCAAGAAGACCCGGGTTCAATCCCGGTGAGGACAAATTCTGAAAAGGATTTTTCTTCCACATGTAGCATGAAAATATCGTTCCTAAGCATACCCATGCTTTTAAACATGGGTAGTTATGGTGTTTGGTGTCCATAACGAACCGTACACGGAGGAATGACATGTATGACGTCACCCATGCACTATGAATTCTGTGTACAGATATCTGAGTCTATCTTGAGGCGTAGATGTAATGAATGAAATCCTATATATAGCTACAATATGTAGGCGTGGTTCATACGAATGCCCTAGAAAAAGGTATCTTGCTCGTGTATGATACACCGCAAACCGCATTCACGGGCTCGTTTAGAGTAAGCATAGTTAAGTCGGATGATGATGCCAGAAGATGTATCGTAATGTCCGAGCCCGTTGTGCGTGTGCTCAGACGACGAGGTTCATTTGGCATACCGATTTCAACTGTGTCATCTATAATAGGAACATGTAATGTGGCAAGCTTACTAAGACAGAATACATAACTAGATGGAATGATAGAAGAGTAACGGGGAGGGAACAAAGGGTCATAGTACCTGTGTTCCAAGGCCAGTTGGCCGCCTCGACCAGATAATCTAATAATGTGGATTACATAAAGATTAAGTATTTGTATTTAGGATGTCTATGTGTATGATAGATATTTGGAATATTTCATTGCGGCTCTGCTGAAGAAGACGGTTCTAACAACGGCCGAAAAGAATTATTTCGCGACGGCGGGCGGCTGTCATGTCTTTCATTGTCTACCAAACAATTGAAACCCTCGCAGAGTATGTGGTGTTCCTACGTTCAGCACAGCGCGGTAACACAGGTTTTATGTAATAAATGTTCATTGATACATAAATAGTGAGCAGCACCAATGATGCATGTATGTACATGTACACACCGTTTATGTTATTTTTTTTTCTGCGGTACATACAAACGAGATCGTTGTAATTCCTACCTGCTCAGTTATTACTCTTATTTATAATTCAAAATCTTTCGTAACAGTTAACTTTTTTCGCATTTTTTAATAATGACAAAACATAAATATGTCTACACAAGTTGATGTTAATTATTGTTATTAATTGCGTAAATCAATAAATCAGCATCAAGAGGTTGGTAAGTCATTTTTTGGGTATTAGTGTGAAAGTTCAACTTGTAATTGAGAAAGACATAATTTAGAAGAATACATTGCTAACCTTGACATGGCATGAATTCTTGAAATTATAATTTTGAAAGTGCCGCTGAACGTTAGAATTAAAAATGCGTTTTTTGTTTGTCATGAAGAATGTTCCCTTGATTTTTTTTTTCGTCGACATGGAAATTTTTCCTACTGAATACATTTTTGTTATCACGATACATTATTTATTACAGCAAATCCATGAACTATTTTTCATTCATCCATCATTCGAATTGAAATTGCGATGGATTTTGAATCTCTGTAAAATTGAACTATCATGGGAAGGAAAATATACTGACGAATTTAGGTACTGAAAATGAAACGACAGAAAATGCGATTTGAAAGAAGGAGTACCGAAGAAAGCTATATGCTATGACAGGCCCGTACATAATTCACGGAAAATCTTAAGTAATATGAATTTAATAATTCGAAATTCAAAGTAAAATGTCTTTGAATTGATTGAAGGAGAAATTGCCTGAAAGAAGATTGCGGGAGACATTTAGATATCAACCTATCAAGAATTATTTATTGTTATATTCTACAGTCAGCTTTAAGATTTAATTGTTTAGCGTAGAAAAAAGTCTTTCAAGAGAAATCCTTAGAATATTCTTCAGAGAAAACCCTTGCGAGATAAAAAATCCTGAATTTTTAGAGCAAATCTTAAAAACGGGGAAAATTATGAACATCTGTCAACACTCATAAGATCTGTTCTGCAGATAAAAATTTTCTCCATAAGCGCTTTTCCAACTTTGACTTTATAACATAAAATGTACTTAGCAAGTAGCACGGTTTATGTCCATTAATAATGAACTATTAATGAACTGCGGAACTAATCTGGCTAAGCTTTAGATTCATGGTCGGAGTGACAGTCTCACTTTTTCCGAGATTTGATATGTTATGGACTGTTTAATCTGACCAGTTTACATACGAAAAATCAGATAAATTAACTGGTCATTTGAAGTCAATGTCAGAATTTCTATACAAAAAGTTTGACAGTGCCTTCAACAAACTCAGTTTTATTGGTTGGGAATCGCTCTCATAACTGATTCGGTTAAACAGTCAGTTTTAAAAAAAACCTCAAGCCTCAAAACCTCAATTAATTTGGAAGATATCTTACGGGCTGCGTCACACTTTACCTTTTAAGAGATTTTTGCATACGATATTAGTCGTTTTGGAAGTTTTTAGTTGTTATAACTAAAATTCATGTGAAATTTTTTCTATTTTTTAAAAAAATTTTTCTTCAAAAATTTTTCTTTGAAAAAAAATTTTCTTTTTCACCACTGAGTTGTCCCCTACGACTACATTCGTAACACTTCGTGTCACCGTCGGTTACCTTCGACACTGTTTTCACCTTCGGCTACCTGAAAAACACTTCGTGGCACCTTCGGTTGCCTTCGGAACACTTCTTGTCACCTTCGGTTACCTTCGGAACAATTCGTATCACATTCGGAACACTTCGTTTTACATTCGGCTGCCGTCGGAGCACTTCGTGTCACAAATTCTTCTCATTGATCTATATAACTTTACCGGGTATTCTAATTCAGAATATAGCGAAAAATCCAAAATGGTATCACTTTGATAGATTTCTAAAGATCCAAAAAAATTCTCTTGATCAAACTCTATAGCTTTCTAGAAAAAACCAACCCTCTAGCTGTCACTTCGAAAACTTTAGCATTAACTGAAAAACCCACAAAATTGACCACATTTCCACATGCCACGAATTTTCCAGAAATTTCCCGGAAAAGCAGGAAATTTTTCATTTGGGGCCGAGACCCACATTCAGTAAAAATTTCTGGAAGATTGTCTGTCTAGTTCTTGAGATCGAAAATTATCAATAGATAGATCACAACAAAAACCTCTTTAAAGGTAGAGTGTGACGCAGTCCATAAGTCTGCTTCCAAAATTAATGATATCGCTTGAGGTGACGCTAAAGCTGATAATACGCAGAAGTTTATTTGAATGGAAACTTGAGTTCAAAGTTTGAATTTCCTGAAAAAATTACAGCTCTTTTTTTCAAACAAAATTACGTTGTGTTAAAAAATTGCGTCACAAATGCCAACAACGAAATAATTTTTCTTTACTTTCAGTTTTTGCGCTGCAAAAATTTGACTTTTATTTCTTATTGCGTAGATTGTTTAGAGTAAATTTAAATTTATGCGTGTAAAAACTGAAAGTATTGAAAAATTATTCCGCTGGTGGATCCGGCATTTGTGACGCAATTTTTTAACACAACGTAATTTTGTTTGAAACCTTTAAAGAGGTTTTTGTTGTGATATCAGTCGTTTTGGAAGTTTTCAGTTGTTGAAAAAATTAATATTTTTCGAAAAAAATTTTCTCCGAAAAAAAATTCCTCCGAAAAAAAATTGTTTTTTGACAAAAAATTTTCTCCAAAAAAACAATTTTCGAAAAAATGCTCCGAAAAAAATTTTCTCAAAAAAAAAGTTGTGTCCCCAAAACATTGTCTCAAAAAAAATTTTTTCGGGGTCGTAAAAAAATTTTTCTCCAAAAAAAATTTGTCTCCAAAAAAAATTTTCTTCAAAAAAATGTTTCTCCGAAAAAATTGTTCTCCAACACCTTAGGCTACCATCGGAACATTTCGTATCACCTTCTACGCTTTCAGCTGTCATACGCAAAAATTTGATTTCCTGTTCAAAAATACGCCATACATAATGACAAATTTTTGCGTTGTGAAAGCTGAAAGAACAGAAAAACTATAACATTGGTGGGTCCGGCATTTGTGACGCATTTTTTTAATCAAAAATGAAAACATTCCAAAAGAATTTTTGCGTTTCAAAGCTTTAAGCGTCACCCCAAATTGATATCAGTTGTTTTAAAAGGAGGAAGAAGGACTTGCGTCACATTTCCCTTTTAAAAGGGTTTTTGTTGTGATATTAAAGTCTCGGTACTTATCCTCGACATAAATCGTGCGATAACCCCTACGTGTTATAATATACTGTTAAAAGTACCAAACTTCTCATGGTTAGATCGTTGAAACAGTCTAAACATCCGCAAGAAGTTCCGATGTCTCATTTTTTCTTGTGTTATGTGATTCATGTTCATTCTTCATTTCTTGATAAAAACTGAATTTTCAATGCATCACACAAATTAAAAACAGCAAAAAAGTTATGTAACACCGTTACACATTTTAAAGTTTAATTGAAGCGTTCGAAGTACATGTCTCTTTTTGAAATCAGTTATCCAACACAAATCGAACAACGAGTCGAGCAATTGCAAGAAAATTTATGGCGTTTTATTTCTAAGGCTAAGGTACAAGCAATGATTTTAGTTGCAAAAAAAAAATAATTTCCGTCAATAAATCGATTTTCACTTGCAGTCTCAGTCTTGTAATTTTCCTTTCAGAATTGGTGTACTGGTGTACCGTTTATTTTTATTTTTACTCTCCGACGATGATGATAATTTCTTCCGTTTATATGTCGGTTGCCGGATATTCAACCTTACTCGACCAAAAATATTTATATTAACAATTCTCACAGTGCCTTATACCAATATTTCATAGATTTGTATTTAATGTAATTGATGTCTTACATACCCAAAATGTCACAAAATGTTACTCCTTGAAATATGTTTGTCGAATAAATTTTGCACATTAATTCAATGAATCACAATTTGCATATAAAACAGTGAAACGTAACGGTTATTCAATTCAAATATTTGATAACCATATTAGTCTCATCAAAATGTTATTTTTGCTGAGTGGATTGTGACGATTTCGAAGGAAAAAAATAGAATTTGTTTTCTTATTTATGTAATGCCAACAAGAATGCCGAATCTAAAAAACAGTTATGTGAATGTGACGCAACTCTTGGTGTCAATAAGAAGTCTGGGTGATGTACGTCTTCCTCATTTTCGTGGGTTGAATAAAAGGACAATTTCCTGTGTGTTACCGGAGCAATTTTAGTAGCTTTAGGTAAAACGGGTAAAACTAACAATAGAAATTAAATTACCTCGATGTAATTGTACATTACATATGTGTAGGAAGTTGATATACTAATTATTACGCATCTGTGGGAAAATTCGTTTATCTTCGAAGAGGAAGTTTGAATCCCGAGCCAAAGGCAAGGCAAAATCCTCATCGAGGATACACACATTTTCCTGCCGAATCGTAAGTATTTTATGCACCAAAGCAAAAAAAACAGCAAAACAAATTGTGACACAGCACAGTAATGTATGATTTATCTCCCAAGACGCACACTGCGGTGTATAATAGTATATTACTGCTTAGGCGTGTATATAAGCGGTGTATAACCGCTTATATACATGTCTATTCAGTACGATGCTTTAATGCATCTCGTGTTAGTTTAGCCGGCTTATTTACGGTCTTAACCATCGCCATAGTTATAACATGTATAGCTATAAGTTATAAGTTATATGTTTACTTTTAGGTTATAAGTCTACGTAACAAGTTATAAGTCGACGTTATAGGTTATAAGTTTACGTTTTAAGTTAAAAAATTTTATAAGTTATAAACTACTAATTATAAATTATAAGTTTTGAAACTGATCAGTACCGTTTCAGATCAGTTTTGAAATTGATCAGTATTGACGTGTATCAGTGTTAAAATTGACAAGCTCTGATCCAGATTAGTTTTGAAAATGATATGTACTGATCCGTATCAGTTTTGAAACTGATCAGCACTGATATCTATCAGTTTTGAAACTGATTAGTACTGATCCGTACCTGTTTTGAAATTGATCAGTACTGAAGCGTATCAGTTTTAAAACTGCTCAGTACTGATCCACAAGTATGATACCTATCAGGACTGATCAGTTTCAAAACTGATACAAATCAGTACTGATCAGTTTGAAACTGACACGCATCAGTGCTGATAATTTTTAAAAGTGATCTGAAACAGTAATTATCAACTTCAATACTTATAATCTGTAGCTTATAACCTATAAAATGTATAACTCATAACTTACAACTTATAACGTAAACATATGTATAACTTACAACTTATAGCTATATGTAAATGTTATAAATTTAGCGATAAGTCGCTTTGCCCAAACTCTCTATTACCTCGTCGCAGGCGATGTGGAAAACGCATTTACCGAACAGAAACATGTAAAATACAGAGGATTTTCATATAATGCGAGGGGTAAACTGCAATGATAAATGGTGGGACCGTGTTGCATGTAAATGGGTCAGAAATGACCCTTCATTTACACGTAAATGGCCATAAATGATCCATAATTGTAAATGTGTGGGACATGATTTGCCGTTGTCGTTTACCCCTCGCTTCGATGGCATGTATGAAAGAGATAATAGGATGTTCATGAACAATTTAATAAAAAAAACCAAAGGGCTGTGCATCACAATTCTGGTATGGAAATAATACAACGCACGCACAAGTGAACAATCCTAATAAGTGAACACAGTCAAAATTCAATAACATCACCCGCTGAATCTGAGCGACTTAGGCAAAAATCTGAAATATTATACCTAGAAGACAGCGACATAATGTTATCGAAACACACAGAGGTGACAGTTTAGCGTTTTTGTATTCATAAATTTGATGGTTTCAGATACCATTGAAAATGATCACGGGATGTGAACGAAATATTCCTGAGCTATTCCGATTTTGAAACTATACTTTATTAACAAAGCTCAACAAACAACTCTAAAGTTAAGTTTCAGCAGTTTTGCTTGAACGAATTTAATTTTTTTCCATTTTAATGGACAATACATATTTGAGAATAAATATTGATTACAGCAAAAATCAACACACTCTCGCGTATATATTAAAACAATATACTTCATAGTACTATTACCTGTGACAGGTAACTTTTCTCTAAGTAAGCAGGCGCTACATTTGTACGTAACAGAGGAATGATAAGTTGGCGTTACTGCAACAGAGAGAAGTGGCATGTAGAATGACAGATGGGTTATTTGGGAAAGTAAATGCATAGATTCTCCTCCATATAGCCCAACTGTCATTCGACATGCCTCGTTTATCTAGTACAGTGGTACCAACTCATAATTTTTTTTTGTATATATTCAACTACAGCTGTTAAAGGGGCTCTGAGTGCACTAAAAACTCTTGGATTTTCACGTTGGAAATATGCAACTTTTATAATATACCCACATGCAGCATTTCGTATGCTGCATGTGGGTAATTATACAACTAGCAACTAATATACGCAGCATATAGCTAATATGAAAATCCAAGAATTTTTAGTGTGTATATGAAGAGACAAAAGACAAAATCACCCACGTCAGACAAAATGGAATTGAGCATTATCCGTCGGCCATATATTGCGTCGGCTAATGTTAAAGTATACATATTTTCATGTCAAAATTCATAACATGTTAAGCGAAGAAAAATTGTGTACTTGTCAGCTAATGCAATTCATCATGAAATTTGGTATACTTTGACATAAGCCGACGCGATATCGCACTAAATTAGTGTTTTAATCAAATAAATTACAAATTTTCGGAAGTGTTTTCACGGTCTTTCATCAGAGTTATCTGGCTTTGAACGATCTTTTTGATTATCCGGTTTGTCTGAATATTAGGCATTCCGTAGAGCGTCTCCCGTTGGATCAGATATGACAGTGAGTCGGTGATTGTATTCATTCATCACTAATAAAACTTCATTATTTACACATTTTTTTTTTTACTCGAGAATAAGCGAAAGCGTTACCTTCTGGAAAACCATTCAGCTTATGCTACGAGTGAGTTACCATTTCATATTGAATATGAAGTACAGCATTATAGCGTAGCGAAATACCGCTTCATACACATAGTTTTATTAGTTCTGTGCCAGCAATTAACTTAATTAAGATTTTCCATGTTTAATGATCGTATGTTTTGGTATAGTTATTAGAAAATAACTGCAAAAATTTGCATAATTAAACAAAAATATGTTGAACTCAATTCCAATTTGTTATTTTTTATCGACAGAGTGCCTAACGTTCAATAACTTTCAAACTGCACAACGAACCAATGTGCATTTTAAGGCTGGCAGAATTGCGAACCTAAACAAATTTCGTAACAGCTGAGTTATCAATTAATTGTCTTAAATATATGCAAAGTTATTTAACAACAAGATTGCATCATCGTCTCATAGAAATAAAAAAAGTTGTTGACCTGCCTTCATTTGTAAATATCATCTTTGGCACATAGGCCACCAAACTCAAAAGGTATGATGAGTGTATCTGAATATGAAGAGTCAACAAAATTTTCATTGAGATATTTTTTTAGCTTATTCATACACACCTTTCAGCTTACCACAATTGCTTTTTCAATCAGCGACTGTGGTGTGGATACATTTTTTTCATAGTCAATTAGTGAATTGATTTGCTTACTGAAACTGTTCTTGCAATCAATTTCATTTAATATGCCGCATTGAAAGAGCGTTTATAGGTTAATATGAAATCGTTGATACAATTGATGTCGCGCTGCACTCAATTGATTACCTCGGGGAATCAAACATACCTAATAGCCGTTATTCAACAACTCAGCGTGTATTACGATGGACTCTTGAATGAACACTGGAATGGTTTGTTATCTTCACATTCCAGAGTGGGCGGATGTAATTCCTCAAAATATCGTTTTGCTGATTTTTTTTTCATTCTTTGACGAAAATTATTTATGGCCGGAGTTAAAAATTAGTTTAAGTATCTTTGGTCCGAAATCCGTTCAGTTCTCACTGAAAACTTAACTTAACGTTTTTTGGTCAAAATTCGAGCCGACTTATAAAATCATATCAGTCCAGCTCGAAACATACCATCTACATTTAATCGTACATAGCTCAAGAACGTGGCTTCGTGTCCAGATGATAATTAATGAGTTATAATGCACGTTGTATGTTTCAACTATTGACAGCAAACTACCGTTCAACCATGATGAAGTACGCAGCCTCGTGTCAAATTGAAAAGAATATTTTTATTTATAATTAATGAGTTATAATGCACGTTGTATGCTTCAATTATTGACAGCAAACTACCGTTCAACCATGATGAAGTACGCAGCCTCGTGTCAAATTGAAATAGTAGATTTCATTCTTGCTATGAAAACGAGTCATTACCTTGTTACGAATAGTTGCACGACGAGCCGCCAGGCGAGTCGATGCAATTCGTAACAAGGTAATGAACGAGTTTTCTTAGTAAGCATGAATGCTATTTTGTCATGTTGGAGACGGGTCGTTGAAACCACCAAATCGAACTGACAACATTTTGTAATAAATTTTACATTAAATATTTATATAAACAAAATCAATTTTGAATCTAAAAGTCATGAATATACACATGACACTAAAGTAACAATATTGTTATTGAAAAAACAATGAAGTTTATCGAAATAACAATATTGTTTGCTGATTTAACAATATCGTAACAATTGAATAATTTTATTTTCGTGACGTCATTCATACACACTCACACACTAAGCCAACTAACATGTTCTGCAAAGTTTTCATTACCGTGTCCTAAAAGCAACACAACAATGTGTTATTTTCCAGGCTGAAAACATCTTCAGCAAACTCAACGTACCCGTCTCAAAGAATATTTAAGGATTAAAGAGCTATCTATCGAATCTTTTTTTAAAAAACACTTCAAAACGCATAATTTTGTCGACCAATGTGCTTGCTCACTTAATCTTTAACTCAATAATCAATTTAAATGACAGAAAACATTTTCTACGAGTCAGAAATGGATAAAAACTTTTTGAGTTGATACATTTGCAAATATTTGTAAAAGCCAACAAAGATGGCGGCCATTTTTATTTGCAATCATCAACTCAAAACTTTTTGTATTAATTTCTGACTTTTAGAAAATGTTTTCTGTCATTTAACTTGATAATTCATTTAAAGATTAAGTGAGCAAACACATTGATCGAAAAAATTATGCGTTTTGAAGTGTTTATTAAGTGGAAAAGCTGAAAGACTGACTTTTGCAGAGAAATATTGGAATTCACATTTCTAGCAAATGTAAATGTTTTCTCCAAAAGTGTTTCCCCGTTACAGAAAATTGCGACTTTTTCCATACAAATTTTCATTAGTTGAAAAGATTCCGAAAGATGACTCTTTTTCTTTTTTTTATTTGTTTAGAGACGAATTAACAGGCCGAGGCACAATAACAAATCAGTCTTATATACTAATTTACAACTTTCAAGTACCATAAATCTTAATTATTCTCACACTATAATTGAAAATTGGAAAAGCAAAATTGAGGCAATCACCAAGCAAATCTATTTATTACTAGCTTTTTGAATACTTTATATTTTAATCTGACCCTGTAGATCGGTGTATTTTCTTGATAGTTCGTAGTCATTTTGGAAAGATAAAAGATGGAGTTTTGTCTTGTGACTCTACTTGGCTGATGAAACGAGATCTGGCTGAACGAAGAATCCACTAAGTTATGAATCAATTTGTATAACATCATTTCATCGAGTTCAATTCTGCGAGTTTCTAGTGATCTCATTTTCATATGCTTCAGCCGTTGATCATTTGGGGGTCGAGGTTTTGCTATTTGAAATTTGAAGTAGAATATTCTTGTGAATTTCTTTTGTACTCTCTCAATTTTATCAATGGCATTCGAGTATTTGGGGTTCCATACTGTGGAGCAGTATTCCAGTCTATTTCTCACAAGCGACATAAACAGAAGTTTCACACTTTCTTGATGTTTAAAATACTTTCCACAGCGGAAAATAAAACCAATCATTCTATATGCTTTCCGTGTCGAGACATTAATATGTTCATTGAAAGAAAGTTTGTCATCCATAATGACCCCTAAGTCGGCTTTGCTTGAAACCCTTTTAAGTAGCTCCTTATCCACTTTATAAGGAAATAGCACTTTGTCTCTACTATATGTGATTGACATTATAGCACATTTATCCACGTTGAGTGACATGTTGTTTGTCTACACCAATCGACCACTTTGTTTAAGTCTTCCTGAAGCAGCTCGCGCAGTCGTACGTGTCACTAATCGATATATATATATATATATATATATATATATATATATATATATATATATATATATATATATATATAGTTTTAAATCATCAGCAAAACAAGAACAAGATGAGAGTACACAGAGCAGATCATTTATGAAAATTATGAATAGCATAGGGCCTAGAATTGAACCCTGGGGTACTCCGGATGTAGGTGAAATGTTTCTCGACTTTGAACCGCCAATCACTACTACTTGATAACGATGTAAGCAGTGTGCACTCGAAGTACTCGCTGTTGGCTCCAACATCTTTTTTCGATCCCAAGCTCCCTTGCCGAAATTACACTTCTTCTTCATTTGTTACAACTTTCTGATGGCTGCGTACTTCAGATTCAATATCCAATCCCGTACAATATTAATGTTTGCGTATTCCAACGATTTCAATCCACACCGACTAGGAACTTCAGCGTCACATTCCACCTAGAGGTGTACGCCTGTCGACATTTCTCGGAAGCGACTAACAAATTTCTTGAAGCGTTGAGAAAAATTGACCGGCGCACACTTCTTAGTTCAATGTGACGCTAAAGTACCTAGCCGGTGTGGAATACGCCAACATTAATATTGTAAGGTATTACCGTGACGCTTTCTTTAATAGTTTCAGAATAAGGATTTTCAATAAAACTGTAACAAAGCACGCCATCAATTTGTGAAACACCGCATCTTAAGAGGATTACTTGCTGCAGCTGTACTCATTGTATCAAAATCTATAGCTGCATTGGGTAGTTCGGAGAATGTTGTGAAATAATGAATAATTGTGAAGTCAGTTGTACTTCCATACGATAAAAAAAAAATAACTCCCTCATAACAGTTTTTCATTTGCACAGTTTCGTGCCTTGTAACGTGAATAACTGTTTTTGGTGTGAAAAACAACTACGAAACGATTTCTTCAATTAATTTCTTGTGCTCAATTTTTCAATGGATAGACCTTAGGTCCTATGTCAGATTATGTGAGATTATGACACGCGAGCGTTCATTTTGTTGAAACAATATTCACATAATTATTCGAAAATAAAATGATGTAATTTTCTTAATTTGAATTCTATTTAACGAGTTGTCTTCTGATGACGATGGCAGTCATTTAAACTTTGGCTAATGGGTTCAAATACCGGAAAAGCGACGTTTAGATACTTTAACTTTTTACTTGTAGACTTACGTCTCAGACTAACTACTTTTTTTAGGTTACAACGTTTCATGTCGATTACGATTTATTATTAGGCATATGTTTTGTTATTGAATTTTAAGACCCGCATAATTTTAACTACAATACTTGCCATTAGCTTAGCAAACTAAACTTTTTTAAGATAAAGCCTGTAAGGTTATTCATATTTTCCATTCATTAGACATGGTGCTCTCACATAAATTATGACCGCCACGCCACATTCAAGTGTTTTATTAAAAAAAAGCATTGAAATGTGATTGCCAAAATTTAATAAAATGCAACCAAATTTGTAAATGAATATAATTTCGCCCAAACCTCAAACCTCATTAATCAGTTAGACAATTTTGATTTATGTGTTGTAATAGCCATCCTCGGTAACATTCTCCTGAATTCCAAATTGCACACATAACGTTCAGTTCATAAACGACTGTAATTGTTGGGAAATTGTGCATGTATGAAAGCGTTCGTTATATCAGTCGACTGAATAAATATTCTATCTAATACAGCCTTGATGTGTTACGTAATTCTTCCTATAGATTTGGTACATGACGTAAGGTTTTTTGTGATAAAACATTACACCACTTAGATTGTTCTTTTTTGTTGTGCTCATTTTTCTTTGCCTTAAGATAAGTACAAAGCTGGATTTTTAGGTCAATTGAACAAAAAAAACACAAATCAGTAGTATATATAGGTGTTTGATTGATTTTTATGAAGGCAAGTAGACTTTAGCTGAGAAAATTTAAATGAAATCAGGATGTTTTATCAAGTAAGTCAAAATGTTAGTAAAATGAATTCTAGACTACATGCTATGGAGTGGCGTGTATGTATGTACATTCTTGCTTACAGCTTAACTTTGGGAGGAGTACTGTGTTTCTTACCTAACAGTAAATCAAATCGAATAAAAGAACTTTGGAAGAAGAGCAGAATGGGTGATTGGAACCCGGAAGATAAGACGATCGTTTTATTTTTATAGGAAGCTTTCTCATTCGTTGACTATAGGTTTTTGGAATCAAGATCATTTTGCAGTTGCAGTTTACTGGTGTCAAAAAATAATGTGTGGGAAATTCGAATCTAGTAGCCGGTACTTTACGGCGCAATATTTTTCAATTTGACACCTGGCTGCCATCTATGCGAACTTGAAACATGAAAAAGAAGGCAGCCTGGTGTCAAAAATTGAAGTATATGACCGTGACGGTAAGGTCGAATGCTTTACAACGCACTATATTTCAACTTGACACCAGGCTGCCGCTGTCATCTACATTTAAACAAACATACCTCAAGAACGCATCCTGGTGTCAAGATAAAAATTGGTGCGTTGTAAAGCATTCGTTAATGGCGTCATAGTGATATGATTCAATTTTTTACACCAGGCTGCCTTCTTATTGACCATTAATCATGAAGAAGTACGCAGCCTGGTGTAAAATTGGCGATTATTTAACCATAAAGTACTCGCTATTGGCTCTAACATTCACTAACATCATTTTTTGATCCCAGGCTTCATAGCCGAAAATGCAGTATTCCACTTGTTGTAACTTTCTGAAGGCTGCGTACTTCGTATTCAAGATCCACTAAACTCATGCACTAGAGGAAGGATCATTCTAGTGCATGAACGAATTATACTTGCTGAATGTATCGGAGATTTTCAGTAAAACTGTAATAAAGTACACCATCAACACAACTCAAATTGTCTGCTGCTATCAAATTTTTATAATTCCTAATGACAGATTCTTCTCGAGTTGGAATTTCATATTTTCCCAGATGACACATCGTTTCATATGTGTACACGGAGAAAATCATACCCACAGCGGTAGTGGAGACCGTGACGTAAAAAAAGTCCACAAGCCTCAAGAAAACGCCATACCAAAACTTTTAAGGCAAGGCACTTATGAATAGACGAACTTTTGAGATTTTTCTCCACTGCTTATCCAAATTATTTTTTTAGAGAAAGTAAACCGAATTCTTTTTCCAACGACTATCACTCATGAAAATAAATTGGAAATGAACTGAGATATCGAGGTTTCAGGATGGCATTTTTCGGCTCTAGGACCGATTATCCTCAGTCAAAATATCCCCGGACAAAATGTTCCCTGACAAAATATCCCCAGATAAAATGTCCCCAGACAAAATATCCCACAAAAAACGGACAAAATATCCCCAGATGTAATGTCTACTCAGAATATAGGTAGGTATTATTAATTAGATATTATATTGTGTGTTGGGGTCTCTGCCCCCTCACCCCGGCGCCTGCGGCGGGCTTTTGTAAGCCTTGCAGGCGGTCTTACGTAAATGTGGCGCTGTCTCAAACCTCGCTTGGGGCTCCGCCCCTTAGACCCTGCAAGGGGGATAATTTCCCCTTGACCCCCCTTTTAGGGGGCGGCCGCCCCTCGACCCCGCTTTTTTGTTTTTGGTTGTTTATTTCAGGCCTGCGGCGCTAAGTACACTTTACATTGAATATTCTTAATTTTTTCAGTGTGGATATTTTGTTTGAAGGTATATTTTGTTCGGGGATATTTTATCCTTTTTTTAAATGGAAAAATTGTGGTTATTATGTCCGGTTATTTTGTCTGGGGATATTTTGGTTGGGGATATTTTTTTTGGGACATTCGGACATTTTTCCATACCGTTTCATTCTCCTATTGTTTTCATTATTATAAAAACTTTTTTTCTGATCTGTCAGTTTCTATATAGATGTTCTATGTTCTATTAACAATTTTTTTCTCGAGAACTATCCAGCCGATTTTCCTGAAGTTTTCAGGGAACGTTTAGTCACGTCCTAAAATGACAAATTGCATCGCCGCGCAATAAAGTTTTCCAAACTACTGTACTGAATACTTAAATCTGCTATCTTCTGAACTACGATCCTAGAGATGCAGTTACAGAGATTTGCGAGGAGCATTTCTTGGACAAAATTTTTGTTGGAGAATTTTTTTGTTTTAGAAAATTTTTTGCGTAGAAAATTTTTTTCAAATATTAGCGAAGAAAATTTTTTACCCGAATTTTATTTATGATAACAGCAAACTTCAAAAACGACTGATCTCGCCTATAAAAACCTCGCAAAGTGTGACGCAGCCCGTAAGTCTGCTTTCAAAATTAATGATATCGTTTGAGACGACACTTTTGCTAGCTGATAATATGCAAAAATTTGTTTGAATAGAATGTTAGCTTGTGTTCAAGAAATTGAGTCACAATTTAGATTAGATTGAAATATGTGGGCGGAGATTATCCTGCTCGTAAGCCTCAAATGGGCCTGTTGTGCGCGCCCACAGTTTCTTTTGGTCAACAATCAATAAATGGCTATCAACTAGAGATGAGTGGGCATAGCAAATTATTGTGTCTACATGCCAACTATGCCCACCGTTTGAGAAAAGAAGCCCAATGCCCGCAAGTAAAATGCCCCGCAGCCCACAAGCTATATGTACAAAAATCGCCGTATTGTAAAGTTTTAAACTTTTAATTCCATTTCATTTTTTCACCGTAAGAATTCATAAGAAAGGTAAGTTTTGTGTATGTAGAGAAGGTCTCCCAGAGACAAAACAAAACTCAATCTCAAAGAACACTAAAATTTAACTCGATATCGATTAGCTACACACGCTTCTTCATATTGCACGTGCACTCACGTTCATCATCATCATCATCATCATCATCACACTTTATAGACCGTTTGTACCTTTCGGTGTGAGGTCTTTACTACTGATCATGGACCACCCTTCTCCATACTCCCCTATCCTGTGCCAAGGAGATGGTTTGTTCGCCTAGAGAAAGTCCCCTAACTTCTAAATCGGATGTAATTGAGTCTATAAACCTTCTCCTTGGCCTACCCCTGGGACGCACACCCGGGACTTGAGCATCCAATATCCTCTTTGGTAGCCTGCTATTACCCATCCTCTGAACGTGCCCGTACCACCGCAGACGACTAAGCCTTGCCGCCTCTTCCACTGATGTAACCCCTAAGTTTTCCCTGATGTCGTCGTTCCTAATATGATTGTCCCACTGTTCCCTCCGATTTACTTTTGCTATGCTCCTAAGAACCCTCATATCAGAAACCTCCAGGTCATGCACAAGGTATCCGCAGTCCACCCAACTTTCACTACCGTATAAAATCGTTGGTCTGAAGATTGACCTGTGAATAGCTAGCTTTGTGCCACTACTTAACTCCTTTTTGTTGAACACATACGACCTCAACTGACTGGCCACTGCCTTTCCCATTCTTCTCCTTTCTTCAAATTCCCTAACTAACTTGCCATTCTCCGAAAAAATGGCTCCTAAATATTTAAACTCAGAGACCTGTTCCAACTGCTCCCCATTTAAACTGCAAACTACATCCTTCCGGGATTTGCCAATATGCATAACTTTCGTTTTACTGACACTTATTTTCATGCCGTATTCCTCACATGCAGCATTCAGGCAGTCTAAATTCTCCTGCAAATCCTTGGCATTATCTGCTAATAGAGTTAAGTCATCCGCATAGGCCAGGATTTTCATGATTACTTCCCCCACCTGCACATTCCCTTGCAAATTCGCTTGCCTGATAATCTTGTCCATAAAAATTATGAACAGAAGAGGGGAGAGACAACAACCCTGACGAACTCCCTCATTAACTTCGAAAGCCTCACTAATTTCACCATCTATCCTTACCGCAGCCTTGCTCCCTGAGTAGATGCGTTTGATAGCGCCCAATAAACTTCCATTAACCCCGTATTCGCCAAGTACCTCGAACAGCTTTTGCCTCGGTACCCGATCGAATGCCTTTACTAGGTCGATGATGCACAAGTATAAATCAATATTTCTCTCAGAGAGCTTTTCTATAACCTGCCTGAGACAAAAGATCTGATCCTGACAACCTCTCAGAGGTCTGAAACCACTCTGAACCTCGTCAAGAACATCTTCCACTATAACCCTAACCCTGTCTACTAGCACACTTGTATAAACCTTTCCGACCACGCTCAAGAGTGAAATCCCCCTGTAGTTGGTAAGGACTTTGCGGTTACCCTTCTTGAAGATCGGAGCAATAACACCGAAGCTCCAGTCAGCGGGTACTACTGAGGACTTCAATGCTAAATTGAAAATCCTACAAAGCCATTGAACCCCACCCGGCCCGCTATTCTTAATAAATTCTGTCCTAATTTCGTCTATACCTGCGGATTTTCCTGCCTTCAGCCTGCTGACCTTTCGTGACACTTCCTCTAATGTAATTTCCTCCTCACCCTCCAAGCTACGGCCCTCTTCCCTGTCAAGGCTTGTTACGGGATTGACAGAGGCGAATAGATCCTGAAAGTAATCCTGCCAGGTTTTCAGGACCGCACCCTTATCTGTAACTAATTCGCCATCTTTACCCAAAATGCTACCGCAGCCCTCCTTTTCACCACCACGCCTAATATCCTTGATTGCCGACCAAAATTTTTTACCCCTTCCTTGACCAGCCTCTTCCAATTCCTCCCCAAACTTTTTCCACGACCGACCCTTCGCTTCCTTGACTAGAGCCTTACCCGTCTGCCTGCAAGCCCTGTAAGCCTCATGCTTTTCGTCCGTCTTACCCTGTAACCAAATCAAATACAGCTTCCTTTTCTCTAATACCGCCTTTTTGATATCTGCGTTCCACCAGCCTGTCTTTTTGTTTCTACCCCCACTAGAGACACTACCTAGACATTCCTCAGCTACGCCCAAGACAAATTCCTTAAAGTTTGCCCACTCAACCTCAATGTCTACGCAGTCCGGAGGAAGCCTTTCGAAAGCTTCGCTGAATTTTGACATAAAGCGAGACTTAACTTCCTCGTCCCTGAATTTTCCCACACGAAATTTCCGAACCACCACCTTTTCCTTTTAGCCTGACAGAGTTTACTAACAGAGAGATGGGTACCCAAAAGGTAGTGGTCTGAGCCAAATGTGAAACCCCTGAAAACACGTGTGTTCCTGACTTCCTGCCTCCTGTCCTGCTCTATAACCATGTAATCAATTATTGACTTGTGCCCCAAACTATTATTAACGTAAGTGTACCGATGGATCCACCTATGCCTAAAGAACGAGTTGGTTACTGCCAGTCCATTGAAATCGCAGAAATCCAACAACCGCTTTCCGTTTGAGTTTAAAACATCCTCCCCGAATTTGCCCACTACCCTTTCATAGCCGCCACTGGTCTTACTGTTTCCTATTCTCGCGTTGACATCCCCCAACAGAATCACACACTCACTACCTTTTTTGCTGACAACATCCCCTAACTGCTCGTAAAAGGTGTCAAGATCGCCAGCACTGCTACCCTCGCACGGGCTATAAACACTAACCAGCCGATAAATACCTCCTGTCAGCTTAATGGAAACCCACATGATCCTTTCACTTACATACCGCACGTTCAAAACAAACTTTTCTAATTTCCTTTTGATAGCCATTCCAACTCCCCAGTTCGCCCTACCAGACTGAACACCAGACGAAAACACTTTATAACCGCCCACCAGTTCTTCGCGCTGCCCTTTCGTCCTAATGTCGCTCAACGCTAATCTATCTACACCATAACCCATTGCCAAGTCCACCAACTCACCCTTGCGACCCCTAAACCCCCCATTAACGTTTAGACTTCCAATAAACAAACCATCAACCTTTTTACATTGCCTGACCGTCAACGATGGGGTACCGTTCGAGTCCCGCATTGGTCGTACCCCGTGACCAACACTCGTCCGAGGCTGCCTATGACCGTTTTTACCAATAATGAGTACAGTGGGACGGCCTGGTAAGCCGAACCGCACTGGAAGTTCAAGCCTCAATGGGGACATCACACACGTGCCTGAGATGCTAAGCGCAAGCTCATTTATTTTTGCCAAAAAAGAATTGCTATATGAATAGCGAAGAAGTTAACCGTAACCGTAGACAAACACCTACTTGAAATTCTATACCAAAATCACAAACACAAAACGCCGATTGTTTTGCATGAAGAAAACAAAACAAACACCCGAAAAACGCTGTAACTTTGAGGTTATGTGAGCACTACGTTGCTTGAAAAGAAAATGCAGATTTTAATTGATATCTAAAAAAGTTACAAAAACACACACTAATTTAACTTAACTTATTTACGAGAAACTGTGATTTAAAACGCGAAGAGGGCAAAAAATAAACGAAACTTACTCAGAGCAAAACAAACACGTCCATATCTGCCGCCATCTTGACTTGAACTCACGTTGTCGTTGAAAAATATGAACATGAACAATGAGTTTCAGAGTGTGACGATGTTGTCGGAAGAACAATGTACATATTGCGCTTCGCGCTCACCATCACTCAGTGTTCCTGCTCCCTATGAAATTTCACGCGAACTATAAACGATACATTCACAATGGTTATAATCTAATGAATTGCAATCGCAATCGCTGTAAGTGATACTCGTTTTATTTATTTAATTTATTATTTTTATTTATGATTTTGTAGACAATTTTGAATTGAAGGAAGTACGATGAAAAGTCCTAGTGTGGGCGCCCACGTTTTATGAAAGTGCCCATGCCCTGCCCACCGCCCGCGAATTTTGAAGCCCATAGGAACCATGCCCATGGGCATGAGGCATGGGCTGCGGGCAGCCCACTCATCTCTACTATCAACCACGTTTTCGAGTATCATTTTTTTTCGACGCTGATGTCTTTTTGAGTTAGGGCCTATCTCAAGCGTGTAATTTACACACTGTATGTACTTGATTTTAAGAAAATGTGTAATAGGCCCTGTTTTGAGTTAATATGGGTCCAACTTGGACTACTTGAACATAGATGTCGATTTGTAAACTTGACGTTTCTGGCCAAGATGGTGTTGAACGGGAAATCGACAAGATTTCCTAATTGTTTGAACGACTTTGTTACGGTCGATAGAATCTATTAGAAGCTTACAAAAGGCATGAACTACTCAATTATGATTAGGAAAAAGCCTCAAACATTGGTGGGTATTGGGTATGAGTCCATTGCTCAGTCGATTGAGCTACGCAGACCCGTAATGCCAGGCATTTGTGACGCAGAATCCCGTTGTAGTTTTTTCTGCTCTGAAGAATTTTCCAATTAACTCCCCCAATAAAAATAGGCATAAAATTGTTGCTGAATTTGACAAGTTCTACCGCAATTTGTTTAATTTTTACGCCTATTTCAATCACTGTTATCAAATTGAACAGTTTTGAAAAAGAAATTTATAGCAACAACGATGTATCGGTTCAGGTTCTTAGACTCTATTGACCACAGTATATTTGTATTTTTAATACAGTTAGGTAGTCTTCTAATATGAATAAATTAATGTAAAGCATCGAAAAGTGCTGTTAAAAATGAATTGATTGTTTGATCAAATTAATCGTCATGACACATGAGTTAAATGTTGATAATAAAGAATTCATTAGATCAGCGGATAAATGTAGAATAACTTGTTTCTCACTTAATTTGAGGCAAAAACTATGTTAAGAATAAATGAAAACCGCAAGACATCGAGAAATCAACTTTTTCGATCAAAGCCCATAACTACTGCGGTAAATACGTTAATCTTTCGATATCTAGATAATAGTTGCAAAGTGTAATTCATGTTGGACTTAGCCGATTAACATTGGCTAATGAAATTCAAGAAAAAAATGATCTTATTAACCAGTTTCACCAAAGAATTCTTTATGCTAAGTATACACATGGTACCATGAAATTATCATTGAAATTCAAATAAAATTGTTGTTGACCCATTTCTTAACATAAAATGATCACTTATTACATGTGAAATGCTCTCGGCGCATGCAACATTTATTTAAAAACTCAAAAAGCAAACAATAATAAACATAATTTTAAAGAGAATACGCGAATAAATGCTATGTACTTCTTGCATAAAGATGCAGTGAGCCCGTGCGGAATGTAACAAAGGGGAAATTTGCTATCACTACTATTATCTCTTTAAAAATATTTTCCCTCGGCTAAACAAGTACCAGGCATATGAACCTCCGGGGAGAGCTTCGCGGGATTATTTTGTTTCAGGTAAAATATATTGAGAATAATAGTTTTAGGGGCTCCATCCGTACCAAAGTATAGTCAACCACAGTAATTTAATCTGAAGTCTATTCTTTCTTCGTAAATGAGGACAATACAAGCGGCGTTGGTATTTTCTTTGACGAGGAAGGGAATAATATCCCACGGGATATATAAATTTAACTGAAAAATTATTGGGTTTGGTGCTAGAAAGATCTCCACGAAATTCCATAAATATAGGGGGAATTTCCTACAGAGAAAAAATCTCCCACAGAGAAAAAATCACCCAACGAGAAAAAAATCTCCCATCGAAAAATATTCGTCCTAGAGTTCGTTATGAATCACCCTTTAGAGTAATACGGTCACGGCAAAATAGAAAAGAACTTTTTCCTTCTGCTCAGGTTTTTGCGGTGTTCAAAACATGCGCAGAAGTATAAAGTTCATATCTATTTTGCCATGACTGTAATAATATTTCCTTGAGATCCGAAACATGGCAACTAAACGAGATAGGTATGTACACTTACGGAAATATATTTTTGCATCAAATAGAATTTTGTACTTCTGCGCAAATTTTTGCAGTGTTAAAAAGCTGCGCAGAAGTACAAAATTCTATTAATGCAAAAATATATTTCCGTGAGTGTACTTGGATAAGTAACAATAATTCCATAAGCCCCGATGACCCGTTACTTTGTACGCATCTTAAAATAAAATGGTAAAGAAATTGGACAAAACAATAATAAAATCTTACCATTACATTTTTTATTCTAGTGAATAGACTGTCATCGTTAGGTTAAATCATTGCAATGTCATCACTAATATTGGTCTGCCTATGATAGCATGACTTGTGGGAGAAACTCTTCAATAATAATGTTATAATAATTTATACTTTATTTTCAATTCGTTATGCTCGTGTAGATAGAACGATTCGGGTTCAATGTTTGAAAGACTCTTTCGATAATCTTAACAACAACAAAAAAACGGAGAAAATTGTTTCCATTGACGATTAGCTAATTTGATAATATTAATTGATTTTTTACACAATATATACCTTTGAAGTAGCGAAATTATACTTCGATGCATAAAATTTTGAATGTTGTACGCACGCCGACGTACACATTTAAATCGAAAACGCCTATTTGGTGTAAGAAGGTAAAAATTCATTTTCAATAAACTTTTACGTAATTACAAAAAATAACAACAACAACAGCAACAAGTGAATCAATCACTGGTTCGATTAATTAACGTAAGAACTAATAACATGTAAGCAAAAAGTTGTCATTTTTAAATGGAGTTCAATTATAACATTATTATTATTATAAACAATTTCTGCATTTTCTAAAATTCCTCATTTTTGAGAAAAAATGAACTGTTTTTCTGTTCATAAATGCCCGATTTCATTTTATCCATTATTGGTAGACTAATTGCGGACGTGCCGCAGCTTGAGATCGCTTTAAATTGTTATTAACCACATAATTTGCGATATCAATATTTTAAAACAAATAGTCGAAGGTAATTGGACAGTGTTGTCGACTGTTCAAGAAAGGACTGTCCTAATTTCAGGGAAAAATACATTTTATCACCAAATATACATAACGCAACAATGCTCATTGCATCTTCTGATTCAATAATGTTTCAAATGTGTGCCAAGGGGGTACTCAAACTTTACAATGTGGATTCGCTAATTTTTATTGAAAATTCATTTTTGAAAGTATTGTTACCAACATTTTGTTTGACTTTTAACCGCCCTTTGTGTGATTATAAGCTCGTAATTGCTTTCCATACCTTAACGCATGCTTAAGGTAAAAAATTCTTACGTACTTTCCTATTATACACCGATGCTTGATGTTTGTATATGATGCGTTGATGTGTTGTATGTCACATTCGAACATTTTGGAGTCTTGAATATTGGGTGATGCGTAAGTAATAAAATATAACTTTCATACCTCACATATTAAAAATAAAAAATGCAACAAGACATACCATCTTCAAATCCTTGTTAGACAATGCAAAAGAAATGACACTCGGTCACGCATCAAAATTTGATTTCTTTTGTATTCACTAAAGAATCACGGATGATTCACAAAAGCATCACAGATGATTCATCGAAGTATCACCGATGATTCACCCATGAATCACCCATGAATCACCAATGATTCACTCATGAATCACCAATGATTAACAAATGAATCACCGATGATTCACCAATGAATTACCGATGATTGAATGAATCACCAATGGTTGACAATGATTCACCAATAAATCACTGATGATTCACCAATGTATCACCAAATATTCACAGTGTAATCACCGATGATTAACAGAGAGTAACCATCGATGTTTCACAGAGGAGTCACCGGTGATTCATTGGAGACTCTCCCATGATTCGGTCATCGGTGATTTAACATTGGTGATTGGAATTTGAGTAGACTCTATCGCTACTTTCCTATTCAAGACATACCGTCTTCAAATTTTTGTTAGACAATACAAAACAAAATGACACCCGGTGACACGTCCAAACTTGATTTCTTTTGTAATAATAATAATAATATTATTATTATTTCTTTTGTATTCACCAAAGAATCAGCGATGATTCATCAATGTATCACCGATGATTCAGCAATGAATCGCAGATGATTCAACAATGAATCACCGATGATTCACCAAGGAACATTGATGACTCACCAATGAATCACTGATGATTCACCAACGAATCACCGATGATTCACCAATGAATCACCTATGATTCACCAATGAATCACCGATGATTCACTAATGAATCATCAATGGATCACATATTATTCACCAATGAATAACCGATGATTCACCAATTAATCACAAATGATTTAATGAATAACCGATGATTAACCAATAAATCACCGATAATTAACCAATAAATCACCGATGATTCACAATGATTTACCAATGATTCACAATGAATCATTGATGATTCACCAATAAATCACCGATGATTCACCAATGAATCACCAAATATTCACAGTGTAATCACCGATGATTGACAGAGGGTAATTAGTGATTACTAATCACCGATGATTCATCGAAGACTCACCCATGATTCGGTCATCGGTGACTTAATATTTGTGATTGGAATTTGAATAGACTCTATCGCTACTTTCCTATACACATTTCAATGGATTATTCATTGTGAATCAAAGATATTTAAAGAACAATCTCTTGTAAATACGGTGCTATGACACATCTCCCAACCCTAATTCGTACACTCCATTTTCTTACACTTTATTTTCGTGCAATTCGTTTTCGCACACCTTATTTTCGTACACTTCAATTTCGTAAACTCCAATTTCGTACACTTCGATTTCGTACACTTTCCTATTTCGTACACTCTAATTTCGTACACTTCCTATTTCGTACACTTCAATTTCGCACACTCCGATTTCGTACAATTCCTATTTCGTACACTTCCTATTTTGTACACTTTGATTTCGTACACCCCAGTTTCGTACACTTCGATTTCGTACACTTTAATTTCGTACACTTTAATTTTGTACACTTACTTTTCCTTAGCTTCGTTAGCCGCCTAGTTTTTGTATCACTTCGTTTCATTAAAGCGCTACTTCTCGGCTCATTTTTTTATACACAAAATATACATTTTGTACACAAAAACGTCTTCTTTTGTACACAGCCAATACATTTAGTACACAAAAAAAATTGTACACCGTACAAGCCTATTGTTATTACTTTTTTAAATTTATTTTGTATTAACACGTGTTTTATTTATTAAAAAGGATAATGCAATGTATTGGGAGGCTCTGCCGCGCCTGCGGCTGGCTGGATTACACCTGCGGCGGGCTAGATTACGCCCTGCAGACGGCCTTACGTGCATGGGGCTCTGCGCCGAACCCCGCTAGGGGCTCTGTCCCAAACCCCGTCAGGGGCTTTGCCCCTTAGACCCCGCAAGGGGGATATTCCCCCCTTGATCCCCCTTTGCGGGGGCTGCCGCCCCTCAACCCCGCTTTTTTATTTTGTCATTATGTTCACGGCCTGCGGCGCTACTTTTCCAACTATTTTACATTTAAGAATGAACTTGCAAAATTGAAACAACGTTTATTTTGTACATACCTCATGTTAATGTACAAAACCATCTTTTTTGTGTACAAAATGTATTTTTTGTGTACAGAAAAAATTAAACCCTAATGCTCTAGTTTCGTTGACATCCTCGTTTTGTGAGATTTCGTAAAAAGAAAAATTACTTAGCTTCGTTTTCCCGAAAGAATACAACGAATACTAGCGGGTTACACCAGGTAATAGGAAAGTGTACAAAATTATAGTGTACGAAATTGTAATGAACGAAATTGTAGTGTACGAAATAGGAAAGTATACAAAATTGGAGTGTACGAAATTAAAGTGTACGAAATAGGAAAGTGTACGAAATTAAAGTTTACGAAATCGGAGTGTACGAAATTGAAGTGTACAAAATAGGAAAGTGTACGAAACTGGGGTGTACAAAATCAAAGTGTACAAAATAGGAAGTGTACGAAATAGGAAGTATACAAAATCGAAGTGTGCGAAATTGAATTGTACGAAATAGGAAGTGTACGAAATTGTAGTGTACGAAATTGAACTGAAAGGTGTACAAAATAGGACTCAACGAGTGTACGAAAAAAAGTTGGGAGATTTGTCGGGTCAGCAGTAAATACCTAAATCGCGAGCGCAGCGAGCGAATATTTTTTTCGCTAATATACTTGCAATTCAATTTTGAATGGTTTGGGAATAGCAAAAAATTATATTGCTCCAACTTTTCAGTGCCTTTTTTTCCATGGTCCATTTGGTCCCTATGGAAGCGCGGCACCGTTCAACTTCTTACATGTTGGTTCAGATTTTCGGAAAAATCTTCAATAACACTGGAAGTTATTTTGACTAACGTACTTAGAAAATAAGAACCCTGAATTAAACCACAAAAATGAAAAAAAAAATCAAGGAAAAATGATGTGTTTAACAATGAAGAGCCTCCGCAGTATGTTTAGTTTGAATTTAAATCATTTTGTTACATTTGCTAATTGGCTAATCGTGTCTTCCATCGACTTCCATTTAACATTACATAATTTGCGCCAACCTTACATTGCAACCTCCGTAATTAAGAATAAACAAATTGAATTGATTCTTTTTTAATTTATAGGCAAATGTAGCAAATCGACAAAAAATTATTTATCTGATGAATAAATGAAGGTAGTACAAGCAATTATTTCTGAAGAAAATGATGATGCAAGGTAAATTAATTGAAAAGAAATCCTTTACTCCATACAAACAGATGAAGAGTTCATAAAAAAATGAAATGTAACAAAAGCAGAAATAAAAATGCCAAACATAAAAGTAAATATTTCAAAAATATTGATTCGATATACTGACTTATAACGCTGCTTATCAATTTGCTTTACAACATGAAACAAAATCCATAACTATAATATGAAAAGTGAAAGAAAATATCAGTTTTTTTTGAGGATAAATGATCCTTAAAATGATTTTATTGAGAATTTTCGAAAAGAAAATTCCATATTTTGATACCAAATGGTTGATAAATTAAATTTCTCGTTATTTTCAAACTTTATATCATTCGGATAAAATCAAAGAAATAAACTTGTATTATTTGAAAAGCACTAGCTGAAATTGAATTTGTTGACTTTGGAAACGGTTTTAATGTCATTATACTTTTATCAGAAATTGTATTCTAAATGTACGACCATAAATTCGAAGAGTTAAAACTGGATAAGAGTCTGCTAATTGAAGTTAAATAAGAAAATTTCACAATATTATTGAATAAGTCAAATAAATTAAATGTTGCGGCCAGATATGACAGTCGATAAAATAATTGCGTGGGCGGTTACCCGTACTCCATTTGAAAGTTCGTTGTTCACAATATCGTCGTTTCCATTCGTAAAGGGTGTAAGTACGACTGTCAACTTTTTACAGCTGTCAGATTTGAATTTGGACTTGAAGTTTCAAAAGTGATTCATCACCCTCACTGACATAAATATAATAGTATATTATAGTACAATGGAATAATTGCGTAATTATAGTCGAGGTGGGGTGAAATTTCAAGGGGCGTTAACCCCGAGAATTTTCACCCACCGAGACTATAATTACCCATTTATTCCCCTTGTATTATACGATATTTTATCACATTTGAGCCTATAATTGCCAATTATGCACAAAACATGACAACAAAATTAACATAAATCAAAAATCAAAACTCATCGAATCTGTTGCAAAAAATGTCGTCTAGATTGATTTTTCGATTTAGTATGCGGCTGTCATAACAACACACGTTTCATTCTCATTCATTCGTATTGTTTCAGTGTAGCCTACGCCATCACTAAAGAACCGGGTTATAATAGCGTCATTACAACCCTACTTTTTACAAGAAAGTCGACTATAATAGGCCAATTATAGCCCCATTATTAGTACAATAATTGGCTTATATAGGCTCGAATGTGATAATAGTATATTATAATACAAGGGGTATAATCAAGTAATTATAGTCGAGGTTGGTAAAAGTTCGAGGGGCGTCAACCCCGATACGATAGTTTATCACATTTGAGCCTATAATTGCCAATTATGCACAACAAAAATAACAACAAAATTAACATAAATCAAAAATTTCGTATAAAAACACTCATCGAATTTGTTGCAAAACATTTCGTCTAGATTGATTTTTCGATTTAGTATGCGGTTGTCACAACAACACACGTTTTATTCTCATTTTTTAAAGAACCGGGTTATAATAGCGTCATTACAACCCTACTTTTAACAGGAAAGTCGACTATAATAGGCCGATTATTAGGGTAATAATTGGCTTATTATAGGCTTGAATGTGATAAAGAATTTTATGCTAATTACACATTCGTTTTCAGTTGTACACACTAAATGGCCAAATTTGTAAAAAAATTTCTTTCAAATGTTTCAATCAGATTGTGAAATTGTGGTGCGTTAGTTGGCTTGAATCGGAAAAGCAAAAAAAATGACATATGTTTAACTGATCACCAAGAAATTCATTTTTGATCACCAGAAAATTCAATTTTGATCACCAGAAAAATAAAACACTATTTTTAAGGGCCAGGGGTGTGTCCGACCGTTTCGTAAAAGGAGTTATGTGTCTTTAAAGCGGCTAACTCAGCGTAGGTGTAACTAATTTTGCCCCTAATTAAGTTGTATTTTGTATTGGTGATCAAAATTGTATTTTCAGTTGATCAAAAATTATTTTTCGGTGATCGATTATAATACTACCCAAAAAAAATGTCGGAACAACTCTGTTTTTTTACAAAAAAAAAATATTTAACATTAAAAACGTGAGCAATAATGTCGAAAATTGTTTCTATGTAACTCAATTGAGTGCGACAAAGTACGCACTCAGTGCATAAAAGTAACTTTGTCGCACTCAAATCTGTATATAAAACGTTGTATGCAACGCCATGTATATGTGTTCGTGTTTTTTCGCATACTATATGTTCATGTGGCAATCTCACGTCTAATGCGAAAAAAAAATACTCACACAAATACGTGTAGTTGCATAAATTACTATTTTGCAATTCACCGACAAAAACTCGCTTTTTCATGCGTCCTTTCGGTTTCGCATGAAGTAATTTTGCCGCACTAGTGCGATGAAGGTTTTTTTACGCACTAATACTAGTGCGATGACGGGTTTTTTACGCACTAGTGCGATGACGGGTTTTTTACGCACTACTTGAATTGAATTTTTATATTAACAGAAAATCTCGTTTTTGTCGGTGAATTGCAAAAAACGTTGTTTGATACACGTTCGTATGCTGGTAGTTGAACGCACACGATGTGTTGCCGAACTCGCCTTCGGCTCGTATCGGTAATCTCACATCTAGTGCGTTAAACTACCTTCATACGTAACTTGTATCAAACTATTTTTGTATGAGTTTGGCTAACTGTGATATGTTCGCAGTAATATTCGATATTGAAAACAATGCATTTTGTGTTTGTTTACAACTTTCGAAATGCGAATATTGGTAGCACTGATGCAAATTGATGAAAAGTTGAAACGATTTCAAATTTTTGCCAATTTTGAATTTTATATACCACGTGACCTGACATTACAATACGTGATTGGTCAGCTGTCACATTTTCTCATTTCGTGTGTACGGTGGCAATTTGGTGTGTAATAAGACTTAGAATTTCGCAGTTAACGTGATTAATGTGACGTCGGCTTCTGTCAAAAAATACCGAATTTCATGAGGAAATGTGAAAAATGTCAACTATTTACTGATATGATGTATATGTCGACATTGATTTTTTTAAATTACAATTCGAGAAAACTGTTGAGCCTTTGTATCTTTGGTCCAATCTTCTCCGTTCACGTTTTAGGACTTTTGTGCAGAATAAAGTCAAGAAGTAAGACATTTATAGGGTAGCGAAGATTTTTCGCAGCACAAATAAGTTATACTGTGAGGGGCCATTCAAATAGTGCGCACGCTTTTTTTAGGGAAGGGGGGATTTGAGAAAAGCGTGCGCTGATTACATTCTGAATTTTCTTCATGCGTATTTGCGTGCAAATGGGGGGAGAGGAGTCCAAAATCCGTCTTTTTTAGTGTGCGCACTATTTGAATGGCCCCATTCAGACTCATTCAAGCAAGAACATAATAATTAGCGTGAGCGTTACTAGCCAACGTGGAAACCGTTAGCATAACATCCAGGCCCGTAGCCAGAGTAACTTGACAGGGGGGCTGAGCCTCCCCCCTTAAGTGCCACAGAAAATATGAAAAGCTTGAAACTAACGTTCTCTCATCAGGCGGGAAAATTGTTCATGTTGTTAAAGAAATTACGAATCGCGAGCGAAGCGAGCGAAATTTTGTTAATAACTTACGTTTTCATTGGATGTCAAGCTTTAAAATGGCTCATTTCTCGCCAGAATTACAAAATCTTCGTTCGTAAATTCCCGGTACCGCCATTCTAGCGAACTGTGCAGTTTTTTAAGTGCCACAAATTGTGTCCATTAGGGTGGTCCAAAAATGTATGAAAAAAAGCTGTCAAAAAGTGTTGGGCATCACACGACCACACATTGGTCCAGTTTCACTTCAACTTTCTAAATTGAACCCAAATGTTATTTTCAATATTAAACATACTACTCATTCCTAACATTTCCCTGAAATTAGTTTGCTACTACCTGATGTCGTCGTCGCGGCCTGGCGCTAGGAAAAGTTGGATACACTTTGTTCTTCAATGGGCTCCCATGACTCCGATACCGTGCGGAAACTCAAAACAAATCAAAACAGCGTTCTCTAAGGACTCTTATGAATGGATTTCACTAAACTTGCTTGAACATGACTCCTACCCTTATAATAGTTTCATGCAATTTCATAAAAGTCTATGTTTTTCACAGTTTTTGGGTTTTTGACTATTTTGATTTTGCGGAACCCCTAGATCACTCCAGATTGAGTTGCCTCCATAGACACTTTTTATCAAGGACCCATTTAGATTTTTTTAAACGCTGGTGCCACACACTTTTCGACAGTTTAGTTTTTTGGACCACCCTAGTCTCCATAGTTACTATGAATTGTTCTGCTCAAGAGCGATTGGGCTTGTTGGAAAATATTTATTAGTGGTTGATGTTGTAAATGTATCCTTTGGATGCGCCGCAAGCGAAATTCTGGAAGGAGCTAATAGAAAAATTATGTCCATAGTTTTCAGAATCTCAGGAGGGGGTCAGAGGATCCCAGGGAGGGCTTAGCCCCTTCTGCCCTCCCCCTAGATATGGGCCTGATAACATCGGAATAACGGGTGAAAGGGTGGCAGTTGAACTGGATAAGAGTACAAATGCAGTAGCACCCAAGGTGCAGTGTTTGTATTTGTATTTTAGAGACTCCACTAACAGCTATTTAAAACCAATAAAAAGTGTTGCCTGGACCACCACCGGCCTAACGTGACTTCCGAATTATCTGTAACTTCTCTTAGTTAAGAGTATCTTTATGGAAGTCGTGCCAATTTATAACATTTCATTGGCGAGTTACACTTTTAAAAACTAATCATAAGTGATAGTGCCTGCCACCCAATTACCGTGAGTTTTTAAAAATCGAATCGTGTCTAAAACTAACCTTGACTTATATCTACATTTCTTGAAATACCTCCAGACTGTGAGTTTTAAAAAATCTGCTACCACTCGGCGACTGACATGTCTGCTTCAGACCTTGGTTCAATCACCTTTTTGCTAATTATACAAATATTTTTTGATGATTAGAGGAATGAACTATTGATCTTTATGATTGTTTATGAAATGCCCTAATGCCGTAACCATTCAATAGATTAAGAGTTAGGTAATCGTTGTAAAACTGACCTATCATTCGGCTATAAACATCAACTACATTAAGTAAACATACGCAACGCTATATACTCACAAAATGTGCTTAATATTGACACCGAACCAAACAACACACTTCTAACTTCTAACATCAGAAAACCGGTAATGCTTGTTTTCAGTTTGTCTTTTTCCTGATAATAATCAACTGTTATGTAAGCAATATCTTATGGTATTTTAATGATCTTAACCAAAGATGCTGTAGGTGACATTGTGTACACACTCTCTCATATAATGTGAAGTAACGGAAAAACTTTTAATGCTTTTATATATAACATAGAAAATAGAATTCCAGAATCAAAACTGTTTTTATCATTGTCTATTATATTTGTTCGAGTTTAAGTGAATTTTATTTGGTACGAAAATATGTCAGAAAAAGTATAAATAAATCCGATTAGTGGGAACGAGATATTATCAACAAATTTATTATTCATTTCTTTTTTATATTAAGTATCTCAATTTCCTTTTGACAGAATGAATGTCGTAGAATGTAGATATTCTAGTTATTATGTATCGAATGTAAGCCGTTACTTCTTTGAGTTCGATAATCGACCTAAATAATTTGATGTGCTCTGTGGGTCGCTTCACCATACATAAGGTTTACTCATGAGGAATGTAATGCCTCCCGATATGATTTTTTAGGTGAAATACAAACAAGAATTATTTTAAAAGCAGGAACAGACAATCGTTGTTACGCCAAGTTATGTTACGCATTACGATCAGCGTATTATAACAAAACCTAACGTCTCTTCATTCATCTATTCTATATGTACAGTAAACGTGAATCTAATTTTTTACACTTTCGATTTTATTTTCGTTTTCAAATGCATTTGATTTGACATTTTGTCATCTGCTTTGTCATATTTAAATCGACGCGTTTAGTGCGACATCAACTTTCGTCAAAGTATAGCTTATGTTATGATGCGACGCATAAATTATTAGATCAGATCGCATTACATGATTCACTGCTTAGGCATTGCGATATAAAATTCATAAGACACATAAGTTGTTATCGCACTTAAGGTGTGGATACTAGATATGTTTGGAATTTTGTATTAATTAGACCCGTACGAAGATGCGAAGTTCTTCGAAAACGGGGCTTATGCGTTTACCACGACGTTTGTAACCAACAGAATTTCGACACTGGAGTAGGGGGGCGGTGGGAGGAGCATTGTATCATGGCCCTTAGATGGCCAATCAGAAATTAAAACATATGAAGGGACCCGTACGTATCAGAATAGATGCGGCAAACAGAGTTGATGTTACGAAAAGACTCAAACGTATTTAAGTAAATATTGCCTTAACTCTTATGTGTATGAAATTACGTCCACATTAAATTGTATGGGAAATTGCCGATAGGGCAATATTGAAAAACCCGTCCGAAGAAACGGTGTAAAAAAACCTTCCCGCAAGAGCAAAATTGACCCCAAATAGAGAAAAATGTTACAACATAGCAAAAAACCATTTTTTGGGCTAGGGCCGACCTTAGTACTGACCTAGGGCCCTAAGTAGAGCCTTGGACACATACTTCCATAGGAGATGGTTTGTTCACTCAGTTTAAGTCTCCTAACTTCTAAATCTGCTTTAATTGAATCTAAAAACCTTCTCTTTGGCCTACCCCTGGCCTAGATCTTTCAAACAAAATTTTTTTTTTTGAAAATCGGAAAAGATTTACTCGAGTTATGTACAAAAGACCAAAAACCACTTAAACGGCCCTAGCTCGGCGGCCCTTGGGGCGACAGTGCCCAGATTCAATTGCATAAAATATTTTTCGATTACCTTTCAAGGTTTCATGGACGGACATTTGATAACTTCACATCTAGTGACAAAAACAACTCCATTTCGCAACTAGTTGCATAAATAACTATTTTGAGTGACTAGTGCGACAAAGCGCAACCCAAAACATTTTATAATATTTCAAAATGTGTCCGAGGTTTCGATTCCAAGAATTTTTAATTTAATTTCTGAGCATTCAATCTTTTCCATATTGAGAGCTTCGTACTGCTTCATTGCAAAAAACGTTGCATGTTATGTACGGCATGTGAGTTTACAGGCAGCCGTAATCCGTCAACGTACCTTACCATTTACAACTCTCGCTGTATTTCTAGGGGGCCATTCACAAATGACGTCACGCTTGCTATAAAAAATGAGTATCCATAAAAAGGTCACAACTCATGCAAGACAGCAAATTATGTTTATAGGACTCTGGCTACCCCCCCCCCAAACAGGAGGTGTTTTGGGGGGGGGGTAGCCGGAGTACTATAAACAAAATGTCTCACCAGTTTATAGTTATGAACTTTGTGGATTTTATAGCAAGCGTGACGTCATTTATGCCCCTAGGGTCTTCCAAAAAAATTTTTGTATAAAAATCAAAAAATGTTTGTTAAAATTTAGATACCTTGTGAAAATTGAAGGGGTCTGTCTGAAAATGTTTTTAAAAAAAAATGTCATTCCAAGGTCGCGTAAAAGTATTCACAATTGGTCAGCTAGTAACAAACTGTTTTAGGATATTTTAGGATATTTGAGGTTGTGTCTAATTTTTTACAAAAACCCGAATACAGCGCCGCAGCGGTAAGAAATTCAAATGTAGTATGTTCTAGAAAAGTGTTCAGAATCGAATTCTGTATCACCTAGCATTTTAAACTCTATCACTATCTCTGGCATGTTTCGAGATATTTGTAGTCGGCTTTTTGTAAAAAATTAGATATAACCTCAAATATCTGCAAATCTGTTCGAGATACATAATTTAGTTCCAAGGCAAAATGAAAGACCAATCTTTGATTAGTAATATTGCAGAACATCAAAATGCTGTACCTTTCACCAGTTTGTTACTATCTGACCAAATGTGAATGACTTTTGCGCGACCTTGAAATGACATTTTTTTCCGAAAGTCCCGATAAATTTTCATAGTTTCTAAATTTTAACAAACATTTTTTGATTTTTACACAATTTTTTTGGAAGCCTCTAGTATTTCATGTATTGTCCCATCTAATGTGTGTATTGCCATCATCATTCCCCATTTATAGAATCGTGTAGGTCTTATGCCGTACACAACATTTAAGCGTCTAGTGAAAAGTTCTGAAACAGATTAATTCAAATCTGTAGTTACTGTAAAAAGTAGTTCAGGATCGTATTTATCGTGTGAGCTGCCTTCCACTCAATGCACAACATTTTTTCTTTCGAAAGCATTTATTTCCTTCAATAGACCGTGTCTTGTCCCCAAACCTCAAGTGGTGACATCTATGTTTTTTCATAGCTGAATTAACAATTCAACATAAAACTACCCCCTTTTCTCAATTGGCGTCATCCATACTTTCATAGCTGAATACGGACAAACATAAAACAAGGCGCCTAATCCATTAATAAATGAAATTTCATAATTTGCTACGAACGTGTCAATAGACGGTAACAAAAAAAAACTCATCACCATCTAAGTTTTCTATTGTTTGAAGGTGTTGAGGTTGTTCGAATGTAAATTTTTTATTTTATTGAACAATAAAGTGTGGTTAAGATGACATCATTAGAATATTGTGATTGTGTATTTATAATGGCATTTGAAACAGTTGAAGGCGAAAAATTGGTTGCTTTTTTGCTCTACATACATAACATCCTAAACAAGATCCAAAACATCTCGATTTTATGCCTCGTGGCCTTAAATTCATAAACTTTTTTTGCATTTAAATAATGTTTCTTGTAGATATATCTAGAAAGATGTTTTCATGGTCAATGGAAACCCCTTTCTCTTAACGGATTATCAAAAAACTGTATTTCTATCATTTGGTATTGTTGCTATAGATTTAAGATTTAAGATTCAAATGCAACGTATGTACATACGAAAAATATCTGGTTGTGTACAATGTGCATTCTCTGTGGATAAACCAACCAAATAACATAGAAAATTTACGAAATCAGTTTCTGATTTTTGGATTCTCATCCACACGGCCAAGCAACCACATGGGATATAAATGAATGTCCCAGATTTGTTGTTTATTTTCGTTGTTCGCTGTTCGTCATGTTAATTTTGGAAATGGTAATAAGACAATGTCAGCAACTAGCCCTGTATATTTATCAAAGCTCATAATACAGTTGAAGTAAATACCATTGCTTCGTGCAGTCGAAAAGTGGAACTCTTATGTGCGTCAAACCACATTGCAATAATAAAGTGATCGACGTTTTAGCATCACTTCCATGTAATGCAATATTAATACACAATTTGATTGATAGAAAAGAGGTAATTTGTGTTGAAAAATTTAATAAGATGGGAAATTTTGATGAAAGTTGAAAGGAATTTCGTATTTTAAGAAAACTCGTTTCTAGGTGCATGCACTTGCAACGCTTGCATGCATATGATTCAAGATGCAAATAAATCAAACGTTTATAGGTGTATACCGTAAGCTTTTAGTATGTCGCCTGTCTTAAAATTTACAAACTCTGAATTAGAATAAGCGAATTTGTAACGGTGTGTAAAACATACTCGTAATTTGTAATGAATTATATGATCTTTTTGCGCTTTTCGTATAGGATGTAAAATTAAATGATTCTAACGACCTAAAAATGGTAACAAATTTTTTTTATTATTTTCAGATCATTTCAAGATGAAAGGACTCAATTATATCTTCTCAACTATATTTCTGATCAATACAACACTAGCACAATGCCCTTGGCAACGAGATGTGCCAGATCTACAAACAACATGCTTATGTGCCTATAACTTGGGTAATGAATTGTCCGTACAGTGTGACCAAGTAAGTAATTTTCTAATTTCTGTTTCGCACTTTGGGTCTTCAATGAGGACATACTCGACCGCAAGTGCTTATAGCCCGAATCCGTTTTCTTTTAATCTTTTAGACGAAAATAAAATTTTCCAAAATACAAAAAGTTTCCCCTAAAGTGCCTGCAAATATATTCGACTACCTTTTTCTCTGGGAGAACCGAGTTTTCAAGAGGTGCATTTAAAGGATTCAGACATCTCAATAGTTCGGTCGCAAGGATGGCAACCTGTAAAAAACAACATTGTTCTCTAACGTCATTAACGCCTCTCTTAATTTGTGTTATTCGACAAAATTCTGCAAGGGAAGATTTTTATCAGTGTATGCGTTCGGTTCTTATGAGGTCCTGAAGTGGGTCCTAGGGTCAAGAAAAATTGTTGGTATGAGATGTGAAGGAGTAAAAGTAAGTGTTTGAATGTGTTCTAAAAATATGGGGATAAGTACAAAACGTCTAGTTATGTGTTCTTAAAATGTCAGGAGTTGTACCAAAAGTATCAAGAAGCGAAATAAAATCGTTAGTATGTCTACTAAAATCATTAGGATGTGTACTAAAATCGTTGATATGTGTACTAAAATCGTTAGGATGTGTACTAGTATCGTTAGGATGTGTACTAAAATCGTTAAGATGTGTACTAAAATCGTTAGGATGTATGGCTATTTCTATTACTGTCCACGGCACATATTTTTATCTGCTTCTCTTTCATTCTTTAAGTGTAAACCATTAGTAAATGAAACAAAAAACGTTACTGTCCACATTACATTTTTGAGACACATTCAAACGCTGCAGAGTGAAAGAGACAAATATAGTCCAAATGTTGAAGAGTGAAAGAGATAGAAAATTCATAGATTGCTTGGAATCAGCCATATACTTGAATCGTTAGGATGTGTACTAAAATCGTTAGGATGTGTACTAAAATCGTTAGCGTGTGTACTAAAATTGTTAGGGTGTGTACGAAAATCGTTAGGATGTGTACTAAAACCTTTAGGATGAGTACTAAAGTTAAACCTGGACGCCAGCCGGCTGAGCCAACACGCCAGCCGAAATTTGGTTCAGCCAAACCTAGCCGCCGATACTCCTGAGCCGATCGGCTGAGCGATTTATGTAATTTTTTAGCATGAAGTTGTACAAAAGTCGAATAACCATTTTGTGCAGCCCACAATTAAAAATTTTCAGGGGAGACGAGTTTGATTTAAGAGCGGAGGCAAGATTTTACTTCAAAATTAGACGGTGCCACAGGTGAAATTTTTAGAAATTCGAAGCGTACTTCGATTTTTCTGTGAAAGCATTCAGTTCCTGGTTACCGTCACAAAGCGGCGAAAACTCGAATAGGTCATCAGGTTCCCATGCAAATGATTTTTTTTGGGTTTTAGGAATATACAATTATTTCGTTTTTACTCCCGAATTTGATTTAATCACCGACCTCTGCGTATTTTTCAAAAATTCAAAAAAATTACGGAAATTCTATCTGGCGAAGAATATAGCACCAGCAACTTGGCATGTGTTTTTCGGAGTGAATTATCTTCTGCTTTGGAAGAAGAGGCGAGTGATCGTCCTGAAATCGCTGAGTTAAAAGAAAATATGCGAGAAAAATTAGAGTAACGACTTACAATTACTGAACGGATAATTGTCGCCTCCTTGTTCGATCCTAGGTTTCAAAATCTACTTGACGTTAAGGATTTTTTAAAAAATGATAACACAAACGCGTTCGATTTGTTGAAAAAGTGGACCATTAATTGTGTTTCTTTAAATAACGTTCAGGCTGCACCGACCTCTGTTAACAAAACTTCAGAATTCATCAGTCATTCTATGACGATAGACTCCGAGCTAAGTTCAGAAATTAATTTTTTATTGTCGTTAGGTCCAAATGTAAAGATCGATTTCATTCGTTTATTTTGGAAGTCGTATTCCTTACAAATGCCTATTTTAGCAAAGGCTAGAAAAGTTTTAGGAATGCCTAAGACAAGCACTCCTAGTGAAAGAAATTTATTTATTGGTGGATTGATTGCTAATTCAAGAAAATTGTCTTTATTGCCAAGTAACCTCGATAAAGTGTTATTTATTCATAACAACTATGAATTTTGCGAGAAAATTACCTACGAAAATTTTAAAGAATAAGAGATTAGTTCATTTTTGTTGATTTCGTTGCATTTTTTTAAGTTCTTTCTAATAAAATTACTGTTTTTTGTTAAAAATTTAGTTGTTTTAGCCACGGTGCGCCGCCAGCCGCCGGTCTTTTTACCCTCTCAGCCAGCCGCCGGACCCTCTAGCTTTTCGCAGCTTCAGCCGCCGGTAAACATTGACCGGCGTCCAGGTCTAACTAAAATTGTTAGTATATGTACTAAAACCGTTGGGATGTGTGCTAAAATCGTTAGGATGTGTACTAAAACCGTTGGGATGTGTGCTAAAATCGTTAGGATGTGTAGTAAAACCGTTAGGATGTGTACTAAAATCGTTAGTATGTGTACTAAAATTGTGAGGATGTGTACTAAAATCGTTAGGATGTGTACTAAAATTGTTAGGATGAGTACTAAAATAGTTAGGATGTGTACTAAAATCATTAGAATGTGTAATAAAATGATCGCAACATAACTAAACTATACGGATGTGTATGTGTAAGTTTTCTGAATCTCGTGGCAAGGGTCAATGTTAGTGTTATGAATGAATATGAGGTGGTATTTTCAAAGAGCTTTCTTAATTGACTTATAAGCGATTTCTGTTTTCAAATGAAACCGAGATTTGAAACTTTTTTCTTTCAATTTGGAAATATTACTTCTAATTTAAACTTAGAACTGAATTTGTTTATGGATTATGTTATTCTAGTCTCATAGTGCGAAAAATTATGTGAACCATGTAACACAAAGAATTTTCATATTTTGCTTCGTTTCGTCAAGATAAAGTTTTGAAAAACTTACTTTCGTGTTACTTATGGCTTATGAGTGTATGGCAGAACAATAAAGGACAAAATACTAAATTTGATGTATATTTGATGTATATTCGATGTATTTTTGTTGTATTTTTTATATATTTGTGATGTATTTTTGATGCATGAGTGTTGTAAAGATTATATTAGTGGTGTATTGTTGTTGTTTTGATGTCGTATACATCCACATAACTTGTACATACAACACTAATACATCACCAGTACAACACCAGTGCATAACTAATGGATCACGAGTACAAATTCATCATGTATCGATGCACCGGTGACGTATTAGTGATGTACTGGTGATGTGCTGGTGTTGTATTGGTGATGTATTATTGTTGTACAAGTTATGTGGATGTATACGACACCAAAACAACAACAACACATCACTAATACAACCTTTACAACACTCATACATCACAAATATATCAAAAATACATCGAACATACATCAAATATACACCAAATCCAGTATTTTACCCTTTATTATTCTGCCATCTCACCAAATTAAGATTTTAAATCTAAAAAACGTTTTCTTTGTTTCATTTTCACAACAGGTTGACTTTAGACTACTAGCCGATGCCTTAGATAAATTTTCGAGGTCAACGCCGATCGATTTACTTTATGTAAATAACTCAACAATCGATAAATTGAGTAATAACATTTTCGAAAATCTGCGGATACACAACCTTCAACTAAGCAGTTGCCAAATAAAAACCGTCGAGGAATTTGCATTTAAGGGACAAGAAAAGTTTCTAAAAAATTTGAATTTACAAGACAATCTACTGGAAGAAGTTCCTATCAAAGCACTGCGAACCATGTCCATTTTAAGTTTATTAGATTTATCCAAAAATCGAATAGCAAACATTCCTGATAGAGCGTTCCAAGGTCTTGAAAAACTTGCTACTTTGAAGCTTAGCGACAACAACGTCACACTTTCCGTAAATGCGTTTAAAGGAATGGAAAATACTTTGAAGAATTTAAATTTGAAAGGAACGAAACAAAAACGAGTGCCTGAAAGTGTTCGAGGTTTGAAAATGTTAACATTTCTCGATTTATCACAAAATGGAATCAGAGAATTACCAGGTCCTAAAGGCATAAGAACTTTTGAAGGTTTGGAAACATTAACGGCACTCAATTTGGAAAGGAATTTAATTCAGACTCTTGGAGAGACTGCATTTGCTGGAGTTAGAAAAACGTTAAGTTCGCTCAGCTTACTCAACAATTTGTTGGCTGAATTTCCTGTTGGAGCAATTCATTCGTTAAAGGAGCTCCGTGTACTTGACATTGGATTTAATTTATTGACGGCATTGCCCGAATCAGCTTTTCGTGGAAATCCTGGAATAACTCTTCTCGCCTTGGACGGAAATCCACTACCCACAGTACCTGAAAATGCTCTGGCACACTTGAACCGAACTCTGAGAGGACTCTCACTTGGAGGTAGATTCCTACACTGTGATTGTAAACTACGTTGGGTCACTGAGTGGATAAGAAACGGCGACTTACAAGTGACAAGTCGAGAACGAAATCCACAATTTTGTGGTACACCGACAAGACTACGAGATCGGGGATTCTACTCCATTCAGGGGGAAGAATTGACATGTCCCGAAACAGACATTGATATCAATGGACCAGTTGGTGTAATTGACTCTCTTGTACCGAAAAATGTGACCACAACTACTCCATTAACCACACGCTTGACCACTCAAAGTACAACGACCGTTCTCACAACGGCACCAACGACTACAGTGACAATGGCACCAACCACTCCAACTACAACCAACACAGTTTCAACAACGAATCCAACGACGGTATCCATTAAAACACAAACATCGACCACGGTATCACATTCATCTAATCAGCAGGTAGGTAAAAGGGATGTCCATTACAGGCGTACTTAGTTCAGTGGCGTCATTGTTTACAATTTTTCGTATCCAACTGAAGAGCCACAATTTCCTAAGGAAGAGCTATCTTCTGCTTTTCCACTCTTTCGAACTGGAAACATGCGTCTTTAATGGACAATTTCTAGCTAAAAGTATGAAACTAGAATTTCATTCTAAACCTGTCCGCCCTAACAGCCCAAAATTACGAAAAATGCCCCCACTTGGCATCAGAGTGCAACTGCAAAACAACGACCGCCACTAGTTCTTGGATATCCGTCAAACCGTGGCACTACTCGCGTTGATGAATCGGATGAAGTTCTCGTGAAAAATGCATTCCGACAAGACAATTCCGTTATCATTCAGTGGGATTCAGACACGGCTAACATTTTG
Source organism: Pseudolycoriella hygida (assembly GCA_029228625.1). NCBI lineage: Eukaryota > Metazoa > Arthropoda > Insecta > Diptera > Sciaridae > Pseudolycoriella > Pseudolycoriella hygida. Next base: position 43,942,660 of record CM055403.1, on the reverse strand, counting down.
GGTTTTCGAGTGGTTTACCGTTTGTTTGCCGACAAGAGTTTCAAGCAAGGTCCTCCGCTCGAAGCGAGTGAAAGAGAATTTAAAATCAAAAATGTTCCACCCCAAGAATGTATTGTTGTTTGCGTTATTTCATTGGAGGAAACAAATGTGACACCAGAAACAGTTCCATATTCTCAATGTCGAGAAGTGCGAACGGTTTCGTCACCCACATCGAATATGGACAAAATTACGATTGCTACAAGTGCGGCTATTTGTGGGACAATTATTGTAGCGGTAATTGTGTTTATTGCTTCAAGCCGGTAAGATTTGCGGCAATGAGATTCTGCTTGGAAATGTCTAAAGTTTGCGTTTATTCACAGACGCAGATCGAGGAAAATGCAATCACTTAATTCACCACAAAAAAGCCCATTGCCGATTGGAGGGTTACCAGTCAATTGCTGTGGACCAACTGGAAGCCCTGGACCATTAGGATCGATAGCAACGTTATCTGCATTTAATCATCACAAGGTAAATAGATTTGCTACGCGAAAGCAATAAATCGAATTAGAACGTTGCCGTCGTCGCGTCGTGGCTATGTGTTGAATGTTTGCTTTTAATTAAATAATGCAGAGCATCTTTCCTTCGTACAAACGAAAAGATTTATAGAAATATGCACAAAGTTAACGTCTCATTGAACTTGATTCTTACATTCATATGTGAATGCACTGCATAGTTCGTGTCTTGTTTACACTCTAATTACCTTTTGTGTTATTTGTTAAACAACTCGTCTATTTACAATATCAAGGCAAAATGCAAATCGGTTTGTGCATTGTTTTGTTAAACGTAAATGAAATTTGTTTCATTTTCTTTGTTTCATTGTGTTCCAGCAGGATTGGGATCAAGTATCGGCGTATAGTGGCCGCTCCATTCCACGTCCACGAATCTATCCCATGGAAAATCAAGGTATTGCTGACGATCTGAGGAGCCATGTCTCACACTTTTCCGGTGTAGTTGGGAAAATGAATAAACAAAGGTAAATGAACTGACTATTTTCATTCAATTAGTTTATTGACATTTTACAATTGGGTGGGTGTTTCTTGAATGGTAAAAACCAGGTCATTGTTTTTATATGGTAACTGTTCCATCGAGTTTCAAGCATAAGATGATTTGTAGGGACAAAATTATGCCCAGGAAAACAATAAATTACAAACGTTAATAGAATAAAATGTTAGAGGAAAAAAGCAGGCACTGAGTACTGTATTTTCGAACGTTTTACACTGTTTTGAGACCGTCATCATCATTAAAAATGATGAGTATGCTCATTTTTACCTCAATTAATAGACATTTTTCTGGTGTTTGAAACAGTTGAGACTGATGAGATTGATGATGATTGTGAGACTATTTAAGACTGTTGAGTATACTCATTTTGAGACTATTTGAGACTGTTGAGTATGCTCATTTTGAGACTATTTGAGACTGTTGAGTATACTCATTTTGAGACTAATTGAGACTGTTGAGTATACTCATTTAGAGACTATTTGAGACTGTTGAGTATACTCATTTTGAGACTAATTGAGACTGTTGAGTATACTCATTTTGAGACTATTTGAGACTGTTGAGTATACTCATTTTCAACAAAAATATTCTTCACAATCTTATTGAGGCTTTTGAGACTGTTGAGCATGCTCAATTGTGAAAAATACTTTTTTAGCCAATAAGACTGTTGAGTGCACTCATTTTCGACAAAAATATATTTTACAATTTTATTGAGGCTTTTGAGACTGTTGAGCATTAGGGTGCGTCGATTTAAAAAAAAAAAAAATTGCCAGAATTTGAACCCCCCTGGTTCGATGCAGGGCTCGGTAACGATAAATTATTTATAAATGAAAATGTCCTTTTATAGTGAAATAAGCTTGCGCCCTGACATTTTATGCGAAATGACGAGTTTTCGAATATGTCTGTATATTTAGTGCCACCAAAATGATATTAATAATGTTTTGTAGTGGGGTTTCTTTTTAAAGCACTCTGCTAGGTCTAATTTAGGTGTAAAAAATACAAAAGAGTACGTAATTATACGTTTTTGTAGGGCAAAAGTTTTCACGAATGTCCTTTTCTATGACTTTTTTTGGTCGTTTGAGGTCGTTTCGGGCACAAACAAATAAATATCCAAATTTTACTGGTGACGTGTCATTTGAAAGATTTTTTGTCTAAGAATCAGGGGATTTTTTTTTTTTGAAAATCGATCTAAGTTTGTTGGAGATATTGGTTATCAAGTGTTCGAAAACATGGAAAAATTCTCAGTTTTCCCAAAATGTTCTTACAAAATACAGCGAATAAACGAGGTATTTTACCTTGGTTTGTATTTTTGTTGGCTAATTGGTCACTTTCAGCGACAATAAATTAAATTGGGAGCTACTAGAAGAAGACAAAATTTGGAACACTGAGAATTTTTCCATGTTTTCGAACACTTGAAAATCAATATCTCCAGCAAACTTAGGTCGATTTAAAAAAAACAAATTCCTCTGATTCTTAGACAAAATATCTTTCAAATGACACGTCACCAGTAAATTTGGATATTTATTGTGCCCGAAACGACCTCAAACGACCAAAAAAAGTCATAGAAATGGACATTCGTGAAAACTTTTGCCATACAAAAACGTATAATTTAAGTTATTTCAACTCTTTTGTATCTTTTACACCTAAATTAGACCTAGCAGAGTGTTTTAAAAAGAAACCCCACTACAAAACATTATTAGTATCATTTTGGTGGCACCGAATATGCAGACATTTTTGAAAACTCGTCATTTCGCATAAAATGTCAGGGCGCAAGGTTATTTCACTATAAAAAAACATTTTCATTTATAAATAATTTATCGTTACCGAGCCCTGCATCGAACCAGGGGGGTTCAAAATCTGGCAAAAATTTTTTTTTTTAAATCGACGCACCCTATTGAGCATGCTCAATTGTGGAAAATATTTTTTTTAGCCAATGAGACTGTTGAGTGTATTTATTTTCGACAAAAATATATTTTATAATTTTATTGAGGCTTTTGAGACTGTTGAGCATGCTCAATTGTGGAAAATATTTTTTTTAGCCAATGAGACTGTTGAGTGTACTCATTTTCGACAAAAATATTTTTTACAATTTTATTGAGTATTTTGAGAGTGTTGAGCATGCTCAATTGTGAAAAATATTTTTTTTAGAAAATGAGACTGTTGAGCATGCTCAACAGTCTCAAAATACTCAATAAAATTGTAAAAAATATTTTTGTCGAAAATGAGTACACTCAACAGTCTCATTGGCTAAAAAAAATATTTTTCACATTTGAGCATGCTCAACAGTCTCAAAAGCCTCAATAAAATTGTCAAAAATATTTTTGTCGAAAATGAGTACATTCAACAGTCTCATTGGCTAAAAAAAATATTTTTCACATTTGAGCATGCTCTACAGTCTCAAAAGTCTCAATGTGATTGTGAAAAATATTTTTGTCGAAAATGAGTACACTCAACGGTCTCATCGGCTAAATTTTTTTTTCACAATTGAGCATGCTCAACAGCCTAAAAAAGTCTCGAAATGAGCATACTCAGCGATCTCAAATAGTCTAAGTGAGTGTGCTCATGCTCAATGACCTCAGTCAGTCTAAATCTAAAAAAAAATTTAAAATGAGTGTATTCACTGGTCTCATTAATGATGATTTTATAAAAAAACGAAATTGAGTACTTCTGAGTTTTTTCAAAAATTGAGACTGATTTGAGGCTGTGAGTACACTCAATTTTAGAACTCACTGAGACTGCCATTTTCACTCGGGATGGAAAAACGAACATATTAGTGTGCACTTGGTTCCGACTCAGCACCAAGCTGGGTACTTGATAAGCATAAGTTGCCTTATACAAAGAAGCCTGGTGCCGAAAATCAGTTAAAGTCTTTGTAACGGTAGTAAGGACTTTTATTCGTCATACAAATTTTACTAGGTGCACCAGGCTGCTACTTACCTCTACATTCACAGTAGAAAATCTTAAGTACGCAGCCTGATTGCGAGTAGAAATTTATATGACGCAATGTATTCGTTACGATATTTTTAGCACCAGGCTGCGTTCTTTAGTTAAGTTATCAAGAACCGAGTGCATAGTAATGTACTCGTTACCCACTCCAACATTGTAATAGAAACTTTTTTTTTCACCAGGCTGTCCAGCTTGAAATGCAGACCTTTCTTTATTAGTTGCAATTATTCTCCATGAAAATTTTCTAGATGAAGATGAAATAAGGAGTTTATGCAGAAGACTAGTCCTTTGTCTAGGGTATGACTTATGTCACCTCATTGACGACTAGAACATTTTCATGGAGTGAAATTGCAACAAACAGAGGCGTGTTCTAACCAACGTAGCCTTAAATTGGAAAGAAGAAAGACAATGACTTCACATAATTTTTGTGATATAAATTTTAAATTGATTGCTGTCTTCGTAATTTATTGAATGAAATTCTCATATCTCATATCATTGATACTTTACTGCGTCGTTAAAAATTTTTAGTAAACGATAAATTACACTTCTAGCGGGCGATCTATCGCTGATGGACAATCGCATCACAGTTTTTCAAATTCACACCGAGGATATTTAGGATCTGCTTTTCCAAGCAATTTGGTCAATTCACGACCGGGTTAGTGACACGCTCCAACCACCAAAAATATTATTTTTTTTCACGGTTGAATCACAATAATTCCAGAACTACGCCAATCACGACAATCATTGGCTGCTAGTGACAGAATGTCGCGGGCCTCGTATTCTAACTCGGTTCATGGACCCACACAAAGTGTTGCATCAAGTACAAGAAGAACACGACCGAGATCTCGATCACGCGATCAACTAAATGGTACACACATTCATTCACATCGGCCGGGAAGTCGGTAAGTCTTGAGAATCGTTACATATTTGTTTACCATGCCATATGAATTATAAATTAAGTCAAACTAATTAGAGACCGAGTGTAATGCAATTTATTATTCATTGACACACTCATTTGAAAATTACATTGTAAAAAGTAATTGAAGTTACCTCTTACAATTTCAATGAACGTAAGATGTTGCATCTTATGATGTTTAATTGTATCAACATCAACGAGATATTTTCTTATCGGATCAATGGAATGGAAAATGTTTACAGTTTTTTTTGGGATATTGTGGCTTCACAGTTCAAGCTTCAAAGATTAGCAGTCATTTTCTTTTGTTGTGGTGAACAAATGTAAAATTTTTCAATTACAATTCAATAGATTAGGATTGACCATTACGGATATTACTTTCAAGGTGAAGAAATCATTTAAAAGAGAACGCTACATTTGCTTATACCATTTTCTTTTGGAAAGCTGGTGAGCTGGACTAACAGAGAGGGGCTGCAGTCCCAAACACCGTTTACGGACCCTAATTTTCTCAGCTTACATTTACTTGCAATCCCCACTCTATCTGCGATTTTTTTGTGACCTGCAACCTGCGACTTCTTTTATAACACAAAGAGGGTATTCCCTCTGGATTTTCTACCACGGGGACCCAAAAGTTAGTGCAATCAATCCAATCAATCGTAACATTGTATTATTACCTAACTCAAGGTTCATGAAGGGGGAGTTGAAATTTTTCAGCACACTGTGTTTTCTATTTCATTATTCGATTCTAACTGATATATGGAATAGCATGTACATGAGGTTTGCAGCAAGTGACCTAAACCTGACCTGATTGACCTGAAATCATTTGAATGCTTTGAATGTTCTACAAAGGAACCAAAAACATTTAGAGCTGAAGAGATGAGAGAATTTTGGTACAAACGTTAATTTTATCTCAAATGTAGTGGCGAAATTGCATTGTATATACACGGTATTTTGTGATCTATTCATTAACTGCAGCTATGATTTTTTATTGAAAAATGTTACACATAGACATCAGTGTGTGAATCACATTGGAGAGGGGGAGTCCATAAAGGACGCCCGCTTTTAGGAAGAACGGTTTTTCTTCCAAAAGTCCAGTTTTTTCTTCTTGGGGGCCTTTCATAAAGCACGTTACACATAAATCAAGGTTTTTCAGAACCCCTCCCCCTGTCACACTACCTCTAACACCATTCCTCTTCGATGTGTGACAAAAAATTTCATTCCCCTTCCAACGACGCTTAGAGCACTACTTGACCTCCGTAAGTTTCTTATTAGTGGTTTTTGTAAAAAACGTTCCCCTTAACCACCTCCACACCATATTTTAAGTTTTTGTAAAGTTAATGCACTGTAAGCTATGCACTGATCCACCTATGTTGGTCGTCACGACACTCCGATTCGCGATTTTTACATGTGAATTTTACATGTGAAAACATCAGTTAGGGCGAAAGCTGTATCCGCCCTGGCACTTTGCAAAGATTTTTACTATCCGCATTGCCTAATGATTTCTTACGAGTATAACCTGTGGGTTTCAGGTCAGGTTACAGGTCAACCTGATTCAATTTTCCGGGTTTCAGGTTAGACTCAGGTCGGACCTGAAACTCAAAATCAGGTTCAGGTCAGTTATCAGGTCTTGACCTGACCTGAACCTGATCAGGTCGACCTGGCCTTTTCCGGTCCTTACACCCTAATTCAACATGAGAACTGCTTTGACTCAGTTCACTACCTTCCATAGCCACCGCGTCGCAGCGCCAATAAGCACCTTAACCTAATGTTGGGGCTGGATGCTGGCCGTATCGGTTTTCGCAGATCGGCATTTAAGCGAAACCACTTCAGTAGAGACCCGCGCAATGGTCCATTGGTACCGCTGAAGCAGCTCAGGAAGCCAGAGTGCCGTGGGCCATCGGGACACGACAAGCAGAGCCCGTTGGCGACCACCCAAATCCATTAGCCAATACTTTACAGCGCAATACTTTTCAACTTTACACCACGCGTCCCGTTGAACCATGAAAAAGCAAGCAGATTGGTGTACAAAATTGGTGTATTTCATCTTGACGGCATTGACAGATCCCTTCCAACGCACTAATTTTCAACTTGATACCAAGCTGTTGCTGCTATATTTATTTCCATGAACATGGCCCATGAACGCAGCTTCGTGTCAAGATGAGAATTTCTGCGTTGAAAAGCATTCGTCAAATGCCGTAAAGTGATATGCTTCAATTTTTGACACCTGGCTGCCAACTTTGTGCCGTTGAGCCAGGGGCGTAACAGTCTTTTGTCTTGATCTTTGCAAGTAATTAGATTTGATTAGAGGTGGGTGAACCGAATCCCTGCACCTAAGCCTCCGATGGGCTTGTTGTGTTTGCGCTTGCGCACATTAGTTAATCAAATTCTTTTTGTACTGTTCAGAAACTGAAGAATGTATTTTGGCTACGTACTTTGTCATGGTTGAACGCAGAGACGTGACAGTCTTTTGTTTTGATCTTTGCAAGTAATACTCAACGTGAAGATTGAGGTGGCAGTTGGGGGGATGCATTTATTATCGTCTAAATATGACGAATCAACAATAAAAAAAATGTTCGTCCGTCTCCACTTTTTTTCCCAAACGGCTCAACCGATCACCCTGCACTTTTTTTTCCCTGAAAGATACTCCCATGATGCCATGATGCCTCCCATGATTCAAGTTCGAAGATGAGCAAAATCGATCAAGTGGTTCCGGAGATATCGTCGAGGAAGTGACCAAAAACATGGTTTTTCGAGGGTCGGTGAAGCTTTTTCACAAATATCTCAGCAAGTATAGCACGAAAATTGCTCATGTTGGTGTCAAATAAAAGGATTTGATGTTAGAAAATTGGGAAAAATTTTTTGTGGGAATCGGGTCAGGGGTCGGGGCACCGGGCCCAATGGAATCGACGAAATTGAGTTTCTTGGCCATATACGAAAACAGTTTTTCGTGTTTATTTCCTTAACTATGCAATATGAAGATTCACTATCAAAGGGAAAGTTGCAGAGAATGAAATTTTAAGGTACACGTGTTTCAGCGTTTTGCGTAAAAATGCCTCAATCATGGGATACGACCACTTCTAGAATTGCGAGAGATGATCCATATCTCTAGAAGTATAAGAGTTAGAAAGTTGCTTCCGAAGGCAAAGTTGTAGAAAATAAAATTTTAGAGAACACGCGTCTCAGGGTTTTGGGTAAAAATGCCAAAATCCTGGGATATGACCACTTCTAGAATTGGGAGGGATGATCCATATATCTAGAACTATAAGAGGTAGAAAGTTGATTCCAAAAGCAAAGTTGTAGAGAATAAAATTTGAACGAACGAGTGTCTCAGGTATTTGGGTAAAAATGCCAAAATCCTGGGATATGACCACTTCTAGAATTGGGAGGGATGATCCATATCTCTTGAACTATAAGAGGTAGAAAGTTGCTTCCAAAGGCAAAGTTGTAGAGAATAAAATGTTAGAGAACGCGTTTCTCAAGGTTTTGGGTAGAATTGCCCCAATCCTGGGATATGACTGTAGTGTATTGAAAGACGTGTAATCTAGATGAAGGTTAATAATCGAATGAATTTTATTTCGATAAATTACAATAAGGAATGTGCAAATATGTTTATGTTGGTAACACGTATTACAGGGTGTTCCAACATTATTAATCTTAAATACTCAACAATGACCATTTCTAGAATTGGGAGGGATGATCCATATCTCTAGAACCATAAGAGGTACAAAATTGCTTCCGAAGGCAAAGCTGTAGAGCATAACATTTTAGCGAACACGTGTTTAAGGTTTTTAGGGAAAAACGGCCCAATCCTTGGATGTAGCCACTTCTAGATTTGAATGGTCGGAGATGTACTTCGGTAGCGCCTTTGACATTACTTTGGGTAATTTCTATGGATCTTTGAAATTCTTACAGTTATAAAAGAACATAAAACGTTGGATTGTTTGCTTATTACTATATTAAGATACGTTTTGCAAGATTTGTTCTAGTTGCCACGTCTATTCTGTTTGTCACATCTATTCTGATGCGTACGGGTCTTTGGTTATCTTTTCATTTATAAAGTAACCAAAGTCAGCTGACTTCATTGCAAAGTTAAAAAATCAGCAATGAAGTTAGCTACGGTCGCAACTGCAACTAACGAAAGACTGTCACGCCTCTGCGTTGAACCATCACAAAGTACGCAGCCTGGTGTCAAATTAAAAATCTGGTTTATTTCGATAAAGTACTCGCAATTGGCTCTAACATTTCCTAACATCATGTTTTAATCCCTGACTCCACAGCCGGCAATACACTCATCCACTTGTTTTAAGTTTCTGTTTATGCACAAAATTAAGGATCAGTCCAGTGCATCAATGAACTATAAGGCCATTCTTAACGAAAAGTGCGACATCTATTATACTCGTAGCGTCGATATCATAAACTAAAGATAGTCATCTCCAAATGTCAAAATTCTCAAATAAGTTAGTCTACTTCAAATGTCAAGCGTATAGAATGTGCCGCCATCTACTTTCGTTAAGAACTGCCATTATTTCTGGATGTTTCGGAGATTTTAACAAAGTTCGCTATCAATTTGAGAAATACCTCCTTCAAACCAAAACCAAGAGACCGCATCACAAATAGTCATAAAAGGGTTAACATCGAGGATTGATTAGGCGTGAACACTGCAGATTTCTTTTATTTTGTCTTTTTTCAGTTTTTCAACTTTTTGTTTCTTTAAAGTTTTCTCACTTTTCTATCGTCTTTTTTTATTGATTATAATTGATCGCACCTGGTTATTTCTGTTGACGTAATATGTTAATGGTCAACTCACTCTTCTAATGAACACGATGCATTGTTGAAGTTACTCGTGGCTTGTAGCGACAGACTCACATCTAGTGCATAAAAAACTATCTCCATACTTTACAAGTCATATGAAACTATATGTAACTATCATACTCTCTCTTATAATAGCGATTATTATAATTTGTCTAAATCCACTTACAATGTCTTACTTCATATTAACCAAGCAATTTCACAACCATCCAAGTCAATTATTAACCGATAAAACGTATTATTCAGTTTTTCCACGTCTGGCTCTACTCACACATTAAACAATTATTGCGATACATCTGACAATTGGACCGATCATGATATGGATATTTACATGGCAAGAAATCCAACCACACGCAACGGCTTGGTACCATTATGAGGAAGAATAATTTTATCGTCTTGATATTATGAGATTATCTTCGATCAGCATTTGTAACACAGACTCTATCAGTGAGCCGTAAAGCATAGCCATGGTTTTCTTTGTCACTCAACAAAATATGGAAATGCGCGTCTTTTTTTTAAATTATTTAAGTGTACTTTTAGTGCAACATGAGAGCTGTTAAACGAATAAACGTTTTATATGTTTGGTGGGGAAGATATTTTTAAATTGTGATCGCCATAATATTCTTCGAATTTTCATTGCAACTCTCAATTGTATTCTAATATCTAGTCCTGCGACAATTTAGTTAAGTGTCGGAATAATTTAATGATAGAAAAGTTCTGATTCAGCTTCAAGTAGGGCCTAATTTTTGGGAAAAAATCCGAAAGAAACACCAAAATTCCCGAAAAAAATCCTCAAAATTTCATAAAATTTCCCTGAATTTAGGCATTGGCTTTGAGTAAACTAGAGTATATTGTAAATGATTGATGGTCGCATAAGCAATACAGCACACATTCACACCAAAAGTAAAAATCACTGCAGCAAAAGACCGAACACGAAACATATCATACGAAAACACGAAAAAATTGAAACATAAATTGTTAAAAGTTTGATAATAAATTGAATTAAATTTAAGAATTGAAACTCTAGTTAACATTAATTAGACACAAGCAAGTTAACACGCACTTTTAAACTGAAAATTACTTAGCGTAGACTTAGACTAAGTCCGTTAAGAGAAATTTTTGACATTAAACTAAAATTGTAGAAAGTAAATTATAATATTATGATAGAACAGGTGTAGCGAATCTCATTCAGAATATTCGCTTTTATTTGTCTTTACTAAAGGTTGCAATCGGATTGATGATGTTTGTAAACTATAGATGGAGCTATTCTTTCTGTCAAATGTATAGATTTTCGATGGAATAATAGAATTGAGTAAGTTGTTTTATGTTGAGAGAGGCGCCTCCTCATGACGTTGTGAAGTTAGGGGCCGTTCATAAATTACGTAACGCAAAAATTGACATTTTTCAGACCCCCCCTTCCTCCCTGTAACACTAAAAGAGTCACATTTGACCTATTTTTGTTCTAACCGTAACGCTTGCGTCATACCACCCTCATATAGCATTTTCTCTGCCGTACAACGCATAAAAAACTTAGCGACGAGAATTTGTGAGAGAAAATATAAGAAAATCTCTCATCTCATAACGCCGTTGTAGGGCAGTTCTCTCAGGTGGTACCGGGAGATAGATTAAAAAATGTGAGCAAATGTCACCATCATTTGACATTTCGTCACCAAAGAAAAATTTCTCTATATGACAATTTGTTCTATCAGATTAGTCTATGTGGGGAACCGAGCCGCCATATCTATCTATCTATCTATCTATCTATTAGTACTTTTTCCGATTTTTCTGTTCAGTCAAATGTGACTCTAATGTCATGTCCAGAAAGTATCCAATAGTACAAAGTCGAAAGTGTAAAGTTGATTTTTCTTTTGTAAAAAAGTTACAAAATGTTTGAAACAACTTTATCACAATAACTATGGAAAAATGGATTTTAGAAACTTCGAATTTTGTACTCACTTCAGTCACATCTTTATCCATACTCTTTCATACGTTCCAAACATACAACTATATAAACCAAATCATAAAGACGCACGAGATAAAATGTTTACATTTGTACTTGTTGAGAAAACCAGTGCCTTCTATAAAGCATATTTAAACTGCCGCGAGGATAGTTTTTTTGCAAAGGGATTTGTTTTTCTTGGTAGCGATGATGGTGGGCGTCTAATCTTATGCTTTTTCTGGCGTTTGACTTACAAGTCGGTTGTAAACATTTGTTGAAAGAATTGACAAATAGGCGGAGGGGAAAAGACTGGGTAGGTGGTACTCATTCCCACCACAAGTGGACAAAGTGGAAAGTATTTCATTGTTAATGTTTCGGTAACCCTCGAATTTGGGCTAATAAAATTCCCTCGCTCTAGAACTTGGAAGTGCTCTGATGTCCTAAATAAAACTTCTGCTTGCTAAAGCACTCGCCACGCTCACCTTTTTACACGAAGTCTTTTTCTTTGATGTTCAGTTTTAGATGGACTAATAAATTTTCGCACAGTCGGGACGTTTTTCCTGTTAGGCTAAGTATAAAATAAGAGAAATTTTTCAGGACGCGATCGTTTGAAATGATTTCATTGAGTTTTGAGTTCCACTTTTTTATTATTAGTCCGCGCTGCTATGTCATCTCGCTCGCTAGGGAGTTTTAATGAATTTTGACTGCTGGATATCATTAAGGTGTTAAAGTTTCCGAATTAAAATTTTTTTTTTGGTCTCATTAACCGGTTAAAACCGGTAAAAACCGGTTTAGCTGCAAAACTTTGAACTCCCATATCTACCTCAAATCTGAATATTTTTTATTTATTTCGACGGATTCTGAAAGGCTGATTCAAAAAATATCTCCCTCAAAACTGAATATTTTTTATTTATTTCGACGGTTTCTGAAAGGCTGATTCAATAACTAATATTCATGGAACAACTTTTTTGTGAAGGTTCAAAATAGTCTGGGCTAGGGAGAATTCCCGGAAAAGTGTCCCGAAAAAACCTCTAACTTCGAAGGGTCATTTCCCTGGTCATTTCTTAATCAATTTTGGAAAGTGTGGGTGTTTTGGAAAGCTTATCTTATACGCTATCAACGATAGCAGCATTGTTACTCGAAAAATCCCAAGACCATGATGCATTTGATGACCTGCATAGACCCATAGAAGCGATCTAATTCTGGGAACTAGCCCCAAGAGTCCTAGAGCTGTCCTCAAATTCAGAATATAACTAAAAAAATTGATGAAAGTACTTCTTATCCTTGAGTTCTAGCACTGGGAGGAAGATGGAGCTTGTGGAGTGATGGAATTTTAGGAAGTGACCACCAGACACCTCAATCTTTCTTCAAATCCAGAGGAGACTACAAAAAAGTGATAAAAATGCTTGTTATCCTTGAGTTCTAGCTCTGGGATGCATGGGAAGACTGAGGAATACTTACATAGTTACAGGTCATCAAATGCATCATAGTCTTGGGATTTTTCGACTAACAATGCTGGAAATTATTCGAAATGGTCATTAATTCTTACGCTTCTCTAAGAAAAAAAATGAATGAGGAAAGTATTGATGATTCCTGGGGCTGAGGCTCCTGACCCCATGGCATGTCTGAGCTCCGCCAGCTATCGTTGATAGCGTATAAGATAAGCTTTCCAAAACACTCCCACTTGCCAAAGTTGATTAAGAAATGACCAGGGAAATGACCCTTCGAAGTTAGAGGTTTTTTCGGGACACTTTTCCGGGAATCCTCCCTAGCCCAGGCTATTTTGAACCTTCACAAAAAAGTTGTTCCATGAATATTAGGTATTGAATCAGCCTTTCAGAAACCGTCGAAATAAATAAAAAATATTCAGATTTGAGGGAGATATGGGAGTTCAAAGTTTTGTAGCTAAACCGGTCTTTACCGGTTTTAACCGTTTCATGAGACCCAAAAAAAAATTTAGTAAGAAAACTTTAACCCCTTAATGATATCCAGCAGTCAAAATTCATTAAGACTCCCTAGCGAGTGAGACAACTTTTTCTGACATAGCAGCCCAGACTATATCGTTTATGAAAGTTCTTCCATACAAAAAATTAAAAACTTTAAATATTTTTGATGCAAACGACGTATTTTATATTGCGTCCTCCTCAGTATGATGGGGAAAGTCCGGATTAAGAAAGATGAAACGGATCAATTTAGACTCGAATTTAATCACGAGACTTGTTGACACATATATTGCAACTATTAACCGAGAGGTCCCGCACTCAGAGATTTAATGGGATTTAATGAGATTAAAATCTTTAAATCATATGGGATTTAAAGATTTAAATTCATTTAATCTCTGAGTGCGGTACCCCTCGCTATTAACCGATGTTTCTTATTTTCTTTCTTAGAAAAAATAGACGCTAGAGAAATATTTTGTCATTTTAATAACTTGTAAGCAAATACGCAACGCACTGTAATTTAAAAGGAAACCAACACACAGAGAATTGATGATTTAACTAAAGTAACCCGACTTTGTATACTGAATCCTTAATGTTTAACTAAATGTATTTGATTTATCGAAAAATATACCCCGGTGCATATTGAAGTGATGAATATTGACGCCAAATCGTAAAACTTAATCAAATTAGGAATTATGTAAAAAAATGCCTAGAATAAGGAACAACAGAACACAGTGGAAAGTTAACAAAAAGTAAAATCTAATAAATTAATATATATACGGGAACAAAATAAATATATTACACATAGGAATAGGTCGCACCATGATCAAGATGATTGTATGAGTTATAGTAGTAATGCAATGCCTTAAATTTATATTTTGTATATAAATTAGCAAAGAAAATATAGAAATAACTTAATTAATAAGATGAAGTTGTTAGATTAAAATCATATTGTATATTTAGTGCGTAAGTGTAAGCAATCTTTAAAAATAAATAATATTTCAATGATGTAAAAAAGTGAGTATTAATCATCAAATTACCCTGATTGAACGTTTCGCAATATCTTAGTTTGTTAAAAGGTGTCAAAGATAAGTGGAAGAGCGGATTATTTACGAATCACTGGCGACTGTTGAACTCGGCTCGAGAAGCCAAAAACTGCCTATCGATAAACGAGAATCATACATCGCACTTTATAGACCGGTACTACCTTTCGATGTGAGGTCTTTAAACCGCAATCCTAGGACGAATCACCCTCCTCCATGCCCTCCTATCCCCTGCCAAGGAGATGGATTGTCCGTTTAGTGAAAGTCCCCTAACTCCTAAATCTGACTTGATTGAATCTATAAAACTTCTCCTTGGTCTACCCTTAGGCCGAACTGCCGGGACCTGTGCATCCAAGATCCTCCTTGACAGCCTGTTATCGCCCATCCTTGCTCGTCGATCACTTAATACTCAACAAAACAGCGCCTCACTGAGGACTTATATTAATTGTGGGTGCGCACAGCAAGCCCAATTGAGGCCTAGCTGCTAGATTCTCTTAAGGAATCTGCCCACTTATCCTATCCTATGGTGTCAAAGCACTTTCATTTGTTTGTATGTCGTTGATTCTTCCGGCATAATATTATTTTAATTTATTTCGATGGTTTGTCGGCAGGTCAGAGTTTTATGCACTGTATATTAGTGGATTTCACTGTGTCGCAAAGAGGATGTCTCGCTCGCTTTGCGTGCCGAAATTGATTTTATTGCATTTCCTGATAGAATGGACCCTCGAGATAAGCTTTTCCGATGTTTTCAAGTTCATAAGCCACCGCCGCGGCGCCAATCCAAGATGGCGGCTAAAACTAGAAATCGCTTCCAAAAATCCATTTTTCAACCGATTTTATCGAGTGAGGGCTCAAATTAATCCTTAATCTTTTCTCTAACGTCTGAAAATGAATGCTAACTCATAAGAAAACCAATAGATGGCGCTCATAGTCAGTATAATGTCCGACCCCGTCATTTTACCTATTTCTCCCCCATTTTTCAACCGATTTTGATGTGTGGGGACTTTCTGGAATCAGGAAGGATGCCGCTATAAGTATAGGATATGTTTCCCATTAAAAAAACAAAATGGCGTCCATTTTTTGGGTCTAATATATATATAGCCGGTTTCACTGTGCACGAAAAAGAGCGTCTCATATAGCCGGTTTCACTGTGCACGAAAAAGAGCGTCTCACTCTCACTTTACATGCGGAAATTGATTTTATTGCATTTTTCGATAGAATGTACCATACAGATAAGTTTTGTTGTTAGATTCAATCTCACAAGCCGCTGCCGTGGCCCCAATCCAAGATGGCGGCTAAAACTATAAATCGCTTTCAAAAATCCATTTTTCAGCCGAATTAATCGAGTGAGGGCAATTCGCGAAGAGTTCAAGCAGCTTATATGAAAGTGAAATACAAGTGCTTCTAGACATCGAAGCGAGGTGGCTTCCTTGGTCCTTTCTGAGAATTATGAAGCGAAAGACAGCTGACTTTTATCATGTCATTCAAGTTCTAGAGTAACTTTGAAGGGTCATGTAAGAAAACCGCAAAAATTTTATATTGATAATTACTCCAGTAAATAAAAACGAACAAACCCAAAACTAATTTGGTCTGAAGATATTTGCAATATAATCGAAGGTTTGTGTACTCTCGTATCTTCAGTAACCGATACATACTTGGATATTGGCGGTTCTGACTCAAGGGAAAACTACATTAGTGAGGTCATGAAAAAAGCTTGAAAAATTACTACTTTTTTGATGTTCTGCCTGTGTTTTTAGACCGATTATTGCAACGTAAAGTAAAGTAATTGACGTTAGAGAGCGAGGCGTCGACGTCGCACAATTTTACTTCCACTGAAATATGAAGAAAATCAAAAAAATTCACTAAAAATTCCGACATTTTGACAAATGCACACTAGAAGCGCACTTTTTTTCTTACTCATCACTATCACTACAAAAAAAATCATGGCATATTTGACCGGTCTGAGTCAAAAACTGGGAGACACAGTTAAACATTCTGAGCATCCGGTTGACCGCTTCATGTTGAAAAATCAGTCCTGTGAAAGGTGATAACTAAGAATTCGTTGCCCCTTCGAGGTCGAACGGGCGCCTTGCCTTCATCTGAAAATTAATCCGTCTACGCCACAAAGGCTCGATGTTAATACGCTTGCAATTTTCGAGATAAGGAGGCAGACAATAATTCCCTCTTCACCGACCTTCTCAACGCATACATCAAGAACTTTTTCTGTATCGATTCGATTCTTGTAATGTAGGACAACTCGTGTGGATTCCACACAACAGACGCATACTCAAAGTGCAAAGTGAGATCTCACATGAGCAAAGTAAACACAAAAAGTGCGCGAATAGGTCAAATATTTCACTAACACGGGTAAACGCGGCACCATCGATAGCGTAACTGAAACAGATTGGCGTACGAATTATGAAGAAAGACATTACCTTACACTTCCCGACGGTCAAGTCCAACCGATTGAGCGCACACCATCGAAAAAGGGCATCTAGGTCGGACTGTAACAGTACAACATCAGAAAGCGATCTTACTGCACTAGCACTCATTAGTTTCAAGTCATCGGCATACATTATCTTAATAGCCTTGAACACCGTACTGACGTCATCCAGAAACAAAATGAAAAGCAAGGGACCTAAATGACTTCCTTGAAGAACGCCCAGACGTAACCTCAACAATTTTCGAGACATGATCCATTAGCTTTACATTCTGAAATCGCTTGAAATCGCTCACTGAGATAGGAGTCGATCCAGCAGCTTCTTCAACAGCACGCGGTGCGACACTCTATCAAACGCTTTCTGGAAGTCGGTATAAATGACGTCCAGCTGTGGGCCAGACTCAATGACTTCCAGCGGAAGACTTAGACTAGTAAATTCAAGCAGATTTGTCGACGTTGAACGACCATGCGCACGGATGGCGGTGCTGATGGAACAAAACTGAGAGTGAGAAAGAGGTCGATTGCGTACAAAGCGACCTGAAGTTGCCAGCAATCGGGTCGATGTAGCCGAGTATCGTCTCCTCCCACCCCACCCCACCCCCTCCACAAAGCCCCGCGGCATTGTACTTGAGCCGCTTATTTGTTCCAGCAGTGCTTCTTCATTCAAGCGTATCTCTTTCGAAAAATATGGGGAAATGATCTGAAGTTGAAATGATTGAAAAACCAGAATAGTTATAATTTTGGTCGAGATTTGAACGACTTTGTTGAAAAAAATTGTAAAAAATCTTATTTGCAACTGCTCACGATTCTTAAACATTTCTTTATAAAATCTTCGTCTGCGGCGATATGGGAACTGAAATACTTCCTATAATGAGCCCTACAATTAAAAAAAGTCGCAAGCGGTAATTAGGTAAAATCTTCGATTTATCTGCAGAACAAGTGTATTAACAGTCAAACATTTCTACGCTGCACTTGAAAAACAAATTGTTCGTCTGGCATTTCAGTATCACAATTTTGGTCAATGTTTTCTATCTCCCGATCCCCCTCTCCGTTGGGTTCACAATTTCTCCCTAGGACACTGAAATCGATATTTTTTCACCGGTAAATTAACATTTTTTCACCGGGAATTTTTGCCAAATTGCACGGATACCGGGATATTAGCAAAATCGGATTTTGGATACCGGGAAGAAAACATCATTTGCACACGCGGCTGTGGCACTCTTCTCGACGCGAATCTTTTTTTTTCATCCCGGACCCACTTTGTCCCAGGGGATCTCCTTTATAACTGGGAATCACTGGTGTTCACTGGAGATCTTTTTTGTCACAGGGGATCTTCTTTGTTCGTTGTTGTGTACCGTCTTTGTCCATGTGGACCTCCTTTCTTCCTATGAATCTCATTTATACTTGCAGAATGCGAAATGAAGTAAGCGCTCTCTCTCTCTCTCTCTCTCTAGTTAATTTGTTATAGTTCATTCGTTCATCTATTCCAGTTCATTATTATTTACGAGAACTTAACTTTACGAGTCGAATGAGATTTAGGTCCAAAGGAACTTTGGTCGGAGTTGACACGTACAGCTAAGTTCTCGTAAATAATGATGAACTAGGTGATGACTAGAACGAATGAACTAAAACAAATGAACGAAAGAGAGAGAGAGAGAGAGATAGCTTAGTTCACTTCCCTTATGTCATATTGTCGCAACGACTTCAGCGACATTGGAGCTCCTCCTTACGTGCGACACATGAATACAGTACCCCTAACTCAAAACCTTACTACTTACATAAAAGTCGATGAAAAATTAAATATCGACAAAACTATCGCCCTTTATGGTCTTTTCTGTAGATTTCGATATTTTTTTTATTTAACTTTGTCGATAAATTCATTACGCATAAAAATCACTTTGTACTCACCCTGGAATTTGTATGCAGTTTTCCACTCGATATCTCATTTCTTGCGTGAATTCAGCCCAAAGTTGAGCAACAGCTCTTAAGCCACCGTAGCTTGCGTTGCAAATAGCTAACAATATACTCAATCGGTGAACCAATGAATTTGGTGGCCCACTTTTGATTTTCATAGGATCGAACTAAAATATTCTCGTTACAAATAAGCGAAGATGGAGAGACAAATAAAACTTACATTTTCCGAATCAAAAACCTCATAAGTATGCGGCGAATTCGGCTGAGCATCCGGGAACATAAAGTACAGCATTGTGGTTAGAACATCTTCCGAAATAGGTCCATCAATAGACCGTTTGCTAGACGTTTGTCCCTTCGATTCATAAGATTTGGATGACGGAAAATTCGGAAGTATTTTGGATATCTTTGACTCCGTCAATAAATCTAGTGGATTTGCTTCACTAGTGCCGCCTAATGTGAAAGTGTCACCAAATATATCGAATAGCGTGTGGGTTTTCTCATTCAGTTGAATGTATTCCGACAGACACTCTCGTAACGAATAGCAAATTTCATTTGAATCTTGAAATCGGGCTCGTATCGACCATTTTGGCGCAAGAAATGCATCGAAATCCGAATGGTTTTGTGAGTCTAACACTACATTTTCGGCCACTTGCTTCCAGTCGCAAAACAGTAAAATTTCAGTAACCGGATCAATTGGAGCTCCCCAAGGCAAAGACGTTATCTCGTTCCTCGAGTCCACGTTTTGTTGATTGTTGAATGATGAACTGTAGAATCTGTTCAAAGTGTATGTAAGACGAACAGAAACAGTAACCGGATGAAGGTATGGAATACCGATTTTTCCCTTAAACATATCCAATAATCCCGTTAAATATTTACATGTCGGTGGTGTCGAAGCCAGATGTACGATATCGAACGTGAGTCTTGTCGAACGACTTTCACATACACCTACAAAATTGAGAGTTTAAGATTCTTATTATGGACTCAATGCTACTGCAGAAGAGATGCGAGCGTCCGCTTTGGAGTTACAACACTTTGTTCTCATAGGATAGCATTATTACAACTCGAGAAAGTAATATTTTTCGAATGTATAACTTGAGACAAAGATGACTAACGCAATCACAAGAGACAAAAAATACTTTCTTTAATCGATTCTCTTGAGTGTTGGGAAATGTTCGAACGAAGAGAGCGGTTTTCGAATAATTTTCTATTTTTGTGTCTCTACGGCAAGATAATCAATCGATAATTTCGGAAACTGTTCGAAATTCTCTCTTTGAGTCCATATATTGACGCGCTTCAGGGGTCATTACATTTAGCGCGATACGAATCGCATAGCGTAAGGTTTGTGTGAAAGCTCAACTTGACAGAACAAACATTTTTTTTGTCAAGTTGAGCTTTCACACAAATTTTACGCGATGCGATTCACAACGCACTCAATATTATGATCCCTTCAGAGAATCGATAAGCTGGTACGCTTGTGCTGAGGTGGAACACACCGAGGGGCAGATAACCGTGTGTTTTGAGTGCAAAAGGATTTTCTTGAAGAAAATCTTCAAAAGATTTTTTTTTATTTCCAATAGTTTTCTATCGTTTTCTTTGAGTTTTAAAGATTTTCTTTATCAATTTTTGAGGATTTTCTAGCGATTTTTAGGGATTTTCTTTTGATTTTCAAGGATTTTTTTGACTTCCAAGGATTTTCTTGAGGATTTTCAATGAATTTGAGGATTTTCTTAACAATTGATTTTTTTGGAGTGCAAAAGGATTTTCTACGTTTATCTGCCTCTCGGAACACACGTGTGAATGACAGTTGGTTTCAATGGGAGAGAATGTGAGAGAATTGCGTGAAAAATTGATTCCATCCTCTACCATACAACTCAGCTATCATTCGCATGTGTGTTCTACATCGACTCAGGCGTACCAACTTATCATTTCCCTGGATCCCTTTAATGAGACTTTCGCTTCTGTACTTTTTCTATACTTTCGGCAGATGTCCCAACATGTCAATGAATTTTAAGAGTTTTTGCTCTGAAGATATAGAGCAAATCCGTCAGCCGGCGCCAACCGCAGCGGAAGGAAATTAGACGAACAAATATAAGGAATCGAAAGAAAATTCCTTTTCCATGTTCCCTTTTTAATAGAAGAGATATATTTTGGTACAATACAAGTAAGCTGCTGATAGACGATTTTTTTCAGCTGACGGCAGATTTTTAGAAATATTTTCTCGCCGTATTTAGGCCGGCACATGGGGATAGAAAAGCGCTACCTACGATCAGCAAAGAGAGGTGAGTTTTCCATCCATAAACTTGTCAACCTTAGACTTACCAAGAAAAACATTCTGTCGCTTCTCCATAACCTGAACGAAAACGGGAACCTCACAATTACTTTCGGCAACTGAAACAAAATTTGAATCAAATTGATTGACATAATCGTCATAAGAACATTAATTACCTGCAATGTGAACAGAACTTAAAAGAATGCGAATTTGACTTTCATTCGTAATTGACTTCTTTGTCGGATAGACGACCACAAAATCTCTCAAACCATACCATCGAGCAATTGGATGAATGCTAGTTTCATCACATTTCTCGTCTAAGATACAAAAATTGTTTTCCAGTGAAATTAAATCTTTAAATGCTTGACATATTTGAGATTTCGATTTGTCTGATGTCGTTAGAGAGGCAGATTTGTCTGGTGACGATGAAGAGGCGGGTGTCAGTACACAGTATCTGGCAATTACCAATTCACTGTCTGCGAAGAACACAGTCTCTCTGTCGATATTCCAGTCGCACAAGGACAACTCATTTTGATCTAAATTTTCTTGTGTCTCAACAAATGGCAATTTCCACTCGTGGAATTGCTCTTCTAATCTTGCATTAAATATTTCCCATTCTGACGCCGTGGTGAAATCCTGTTGATAAAATTCATTGTCGTCGATTTCTTCCATTATTTTTGTTATTCACTTTTACTTTGTTATTCAAACTCTCTCTAAAATTGTCAATGACAGACAGCCCAAAAAAACTTTTCTGAAACTGACGTTTCAGATATTGTTTACGTTTTATGCGTACACAGAGCAGCCGTTGGTTGAAGTATGATTCTAAGCGTTTTTCACGTTTTTCAGAAATTCTGTTGACAGTATGTTCAACATCCCCTCACCAACTTTATTTGTCCGTAATCCGTAACTATCAATCATTTTTAGAAATCAGAGATCACACGAAGAAATCTGTGATTCCGAAATAATAGAAAAGATGTAAAGTTACCGACTGTGCGAACGAACCGGACGAATACTTTGGAGCGTAAGTCGTGTTGCCATAAATGCCGTATGTGCGAATAACTTTTTCTTTTGTTTTTTATGTAAAAACGTTCAGCCACATGTAACAGATTTAATGATTTTTATCTGCCTAGAACGATAATCTCGCATTTTTCTCCCTAGGGCAAAATTGTTTTTCTCGATATATCTTTTCTCGGCAGATAAAATAGCATATGCACGGCTGTCCAGGATGGTTTATTTTCACGATTTGGATTATTTCCCACGCCTTCGGCTCGGGAAATAACCTCCATAATCTACATAATCTACTATTTTTGGTTAATATTCGATTAACAAGCAGAAGAGAGAAGACTTTCCGACCTTCCTCTACAACTTTTAAACTACGAATCAGATATCGGTCAAATTCTTGGACAAAAATATTTGATGAAAATTATCGAAATCGGTTGAGGTTGAGAGAGTTGGTGAGGTCAACTTTAATAAAATGTTTGGTTACCCCGGACTCATTTACTCAAAAAATCTTGTATTCTCTTTTTACCAGCAGATCCATAAATTCCGTAATAATCGTCTGTCGGCGTTGACCGTCTGTATTTGATCGGTCGAGTTGTTTTTTTTTTTTTTTTGTTGCGTGAGAGTTCATTGTTGCCAATTTTATTCACTTACAATTTATATTTTGTTTTCTTGAGTACTTCAGCGGTAAATAACTAGTTCAGAGTTTCATGTCAGAAATATGAATTCGGCGATTGTATGCTGCAGAGCAAAAACGCCAAAATGTTTTTATTTTCCTGTTTGGCGTTTTTTCTTTGCGATACTTCACATTTTGGCGTTTCATAATTTTTTGTTATCGTCAAGAAAAATCGTCAAACTGGGAAATATGGCCAACAAAAATCGCTATACTGTGAAACACAAGACACTGCGCAACACAAATAGACTATTTTTAATCCATTTTGGATTGACTATATTGCGTTTTTGAGAGAGTCGCTGAAATTGACAGCTGAATTGTGTGTGACGTTTTGCCATTTCACAAGTTTTATTTTATGAAATTATCGGAGTATGTTGTTCATGATGATATTTATTATTTCTGGTGAGTCAGTAGAGCAAAGAAAATAGAAAAGAAAGTGGTAGAGAAAATGAGGTAGGAAAATAAAAGTCGTCAAGTGCTTTCATTTTGCGGCGAAATTCTGTCACTTTAGTGGTCTTTTTTTATAAGGGTGAGGAAATCTTCGTAGACATCCGGTCCTCCTGGACTAAGGTAGTGTTGGATTCCATTCTTCATGCTTTCCATGCCCTCTTCTCCCTGGAACCGCCTCACAGCATTACTTCGGGGATGGGCTGTGCTTTCGCACTTACTCTCTCAGATCAACTGACAGTCTTCTTTGATCGTATCTCCATGCACTTTGCAGCTTCCCCATTATTTTCGCATCTACATTATGCGCTACTCCCCAGACCTCCTCATCGCGGCACATCTCCGATATTATGTTTTCGGAATTTACATTTGACCTACTCACAGTCATCAGTTCACCTCGCTCTTGTTCGAAGCGGGGGCAGACGAATAACACGTGCTCCGCAGTCTCTAACTCCCTCTCGCATGTCGTGTGTCGTGCAGAAAGGTGATTCTGTGAATCCGAACCTGAACATGTACTTCCTGAAGCATCCGTGGCTTGACATAAACTGTGTCATAGAAGATATTGCAGATTTACGTGCATACCTGGCATAGCCTTAACCGCACGGCCCCCTAGGCGTGGAATTGGGATACGCCCAATTAGGGCGAGTATGAAAACTCTACCCAATCGAGATTCTGCATGCAAGTGCATTCCTTCACTCTGGGTCGGAGCCGAGACCTATCATAAACTCTCCTGCTTTAATGGAATGGCGCAATCGCCGATTTTAAAACCACAGCCACCACGTTACAGCACCACCGTTAGGCACCTGAACCATGTTAGGGTCAAGCCTCGATGTTGTTGACACCTGAGGGCCCCCCAACCCCGTGGTACCGGTATTAGACCCTCGGGTAGGGCTCATAGCCACAAGCGACTACTACAGTTGGGAACTTGCATTCCCGGCACTGCTAGACCTACTCGGGGCTGTGGGGTCGCCCTGGGTTGCCACAGAAACGTTGCCCAGAGGTGTCCACCTGCAGATAAACTGTGTCAGTTGGAAGTTAACCTATCCATGTCATTATGTTTGGTATGAGTCTGTGGGTCCACCTTCACTTGTACGAGGAGTCCCACTGTTGCTGCCACTGTCTCAGTGATTCGGCTCTCAATTGCGTCCTAACTGTTTTGGTAGTTTGACCCTCCCTTCTCTTCCTTCTATGACATTCGCTGTCTTCCGTTATGGAGAACGGGTTAGCTCAGTGGTTACGTACTGGCTTTCCACCACCGGGTTCAAACCCCGGTGTGGAAAAATTCTGTATACGTTCCTAAGCTCACCCAAGCTTCATAAATGGGTAGTTGGGGTATCAATATCGCAACGATTTGTACACAACGACGTATGACGTCACCCGTATTCGATGCAACTGTGTACGAAACAAGCAGGCTCTTATCCAGCTGCTAAGTTAAGGTGTGTGTAAACGTAAAAAAAAAGTAATGACAAATTCCATACCATTAGGGTTTTGATTCCAATCTGTTCGATGCGCGCTTAGGTGTTGCCAGATGTACTAGCGCGCGAAAAAATCGCAAAAAAGGAATAATCCTTCAATCGAAGGCTTGGTTCGGAATACACGTTAAGCATGTGGTCCCTAGTGTGGTTAATCAACACTAGCTGGCAGTTACTCAATGTAACACCCCGGCAGTCGAACCAGACACTTTACAGTGCTGCTCCCGACTAATCAGTGCCTTTGGGATTAAAAAAAAAGTTATGCATATGGGCATCGTCCCGGCTATGACACATACCGCTTCTAGGGATATCGTTCGGTATGCGCTTGCGACTCTTATGCTTGCTAGCCCTTGGGCTCTACTAAGCCTATTTTTTGGCATTATTCTAGTCAGTGCTGCGGTGTGTGTCATTGCCTTTTCGCACGTTTAGTCCACATGACTATTAAAATTTCTCCGGTCGTCCAGCATAACTCCAAGGTATTTTAATTGGCTAGTGGATGTGGTTTCTCCCCCGTCATTGTTCATTTCGATCTCGGTTTTCTGGTGGGCCAGCTTCAGTTTTGCCGTTGTCATCCAGTTTTCGACTGTTTCTAGCGTCTACATCGTAACTACATACATTGCATTCCACAGCGTTGGTCCTAATATCGATCCCCGTGGTCCTCCAGCTGTGATTTCTACTGTCTTTTTTACTTCATTAGTATCGTACGGTAGCACTCGTTGTTCGAAATAGTTTCCTGCAGAGGTAATCGGGGACTCTCATGGCATGCAACGCCTTTGCTATCTCCATCCAGCTTGCGCTATTAAAGGCATTTCTGACATATATCGTCGTTACAGCACAGAAGCGGTTACCCCGTATTCTTTCCTTCCGCGCCTTATTGGCAATCTCTATAACTTTTTTAATGGCCTCAATCGCCGATCTCCCTTTTCGAAATCCGAGTTGTTAGTCTGACAGTCCGTGCTCGTACTCTGTGTATTTTCTTAGTCTATTCAGGATCGCGACTACCAGCACTTTTCCCAATTCATCCAACAAGCACATTGGTCTATATGATGATGGCTGGTCTGGCCGTTTCCTTGGTTTTGGTATTAGGACCAATTTCTATTTCTTCCATATTTCATATATATTGGGGATTCCATCTGGTCTTGGCGCCTTATTATTTCACTTTAGCGGTCTAGGAACTGCGGTAAATTGCCCAAAAGAGGAATAATTCAGGAACATAAAAAAAAGCCCCAATGTTATTTACGAGGGTTATTTACGGGAGACGGGTGGTTCAGTGGTGAACGCGGTGGACTGCCACCAAAAATGACCCGGGTTCGAGTCCCGGTGCTGACATTGTCAGGAATTTTTCTGTAAGAAATGTAACGTCCCTAAGTTCACCCAAGCCTCATAAATTGGGTAGTTACGTATTCAATGCCCGTAACGAACTGTCCACAATCATTAGCTCTGATGACGTCACTCAAAAAAGATACAAGATTGTGTACGAACAAAGAACACTGTGCAATGGAAACACGTGGTTGTAAGCTCTACCGCTGCTAGAACGTCAAAGATGGCGCCGACAACAGTACGACGAGCTTGTGAACGATGACATCCCAGTAATTAATCGACTGCGGATCACAATACAACCATCGGCATTAAAATGTCATCACATGGTCGCCGAACTGTTGGTATTCACCTTCCTCCCGGCATACTAATGCATCTAGCCTTTACAACATTGCGAAAAACCTTCACTCAAAAATGTACTTAGTGAATTACTAGATGTAAGAATGTATAGATGTGAATTAAGGGAAGCAATGTAAAAATAACATATGAATCGTATTAACTGAAAAAGATGTAAATAAAAACCATACGAAATAATAATAATTTACGAACTCAAGAGAAGAAGTCGATTTTTGTATAAAATGCAGAGAAATCAGAAAAACATTCATTAAACATTTTGTTAATGTTGGGAAATTCGTTTATTTTTGAATTTTTGTGTTTCTCACAAGCAAAAATAAAACTTCTATGACGATATTGATATAATAATTTCCAGTTTATAAAAACTAATTTTGAAGAATGAAAAATGTTGGGCCACGCTGGGTATATTTCGCAATTTAATATTTCTTGAACACACTTCTACATCGAAAAATATCTCATTACCACCATTACACTTTCCATGAAACCTTTCGTCCTGCAAATGAATGAAAACCATCCAGTTACACATCAAAATGCACGTACAACTAAATACTCAAGTGTATTCATGGACATTTTCATACGCATATTTTAGTTTTGCGTGCATGACCACAAATTTTCCAAATGAAATAGCAGTATAAATATTCGTCGTAGCTTACTCAAATTAGGGAAGACCGAAAGTACTCGATGATCTTCCCCGGTCAGTTCCCTATATGCATACGAAAGCATTTATGCATGTATGTGTTTTTGTTTTGTTTACAACCAGCAATACACGGTAAATGGTATGTATCAAGGTATGTTTGTACAGAGTTTTATACATGTCCTTCGTTCTGCTAGTTCTCCTGATTTGCTGCTTCGTCGCTTTCGCTTCTACGACAGACACGATTGCAAAGAAGGTGACACCAGTATGTCTGGCTGTGAATTTCATAACACAGGTGTGTAAACGGTGTAAACTCACCGCTCACACCGTCAACGAAAATGTTCAACAGCTGCCGCTGCTATCCTCATTTTTGTAGACATATTAGACGGCTGTGACAGTTTTGTTCAATGGCTACTAAAAGCAGCGTTGTCACATTTGAAAAACAAATCAAATTATTAGATACATACATACAAATTGAGTAGCTTTAATTGTGTAAAGAATATCGAAATTATGTGTTTGAGAATTTAATTTATTATTAAGGAAACTATATTTCTTGTGGTGTTTTGTCGAGTTGAAGTTAGATTATAAATAAGAATACAAAATTGTAGCCAAGCTTCAAGTTTTCACAAATCAGAAGTAGAAAATAAAGAATTGCGGAGTAGCATCACTGGTAGCATGCCGGCACAATTTTCTAATATTTGCTTTGCATAGTCCTCGCTATTTACTATAACTATTAGTTGACAAAGAAAGTCGTAGTTTTTATCGCATTTATGGATCCGTTTCATAAGACCATCACCACAACCATTTCGTCGGTTGACTTATCACGTCTAGCTCATCAAACAGAAGATGGAACCTTTCAATTCATAACGATGCCGCCCAGATCTATAGAACAGGAATACATAGACCACGTAAGTGTCCTAACATTCAACTTATTTCGTCTGACGAGGAATCCCTTTTCACACAGAGCCTTTTAAATCCGGACTACTTGGGTGATAATGCTTTGGTTGTTGACTTGCTTCAGACAACGAATGGTAATGCCTTCCAGACAAGCGAGCGACAATTTCTGACTGAAAATGAATTGGTTGGTGAAGTGCAGATACATCCCGATTTGAATGAAGTTGGTGACAGCCGCGTGAAGCAAGTTCTGCTGCAGTATATCAACAAAGCGTATCAGAATCCTAACCAAATTATTACAAGCGATCAAGTGGTGAATATTAAGGTATACGTCATTTTTCACATTACTAGCTTTTCCATTTTAATGTTCAAACAAATGTTCAGCATGTGGAACCAGAAATGCCACCGTTAACTCCAATCCGAAATCATTACAACTACCAACGAGCTATTCCTCAAAAAGATATACCTTTCCATACGATTCAATTGCTGAAAGACAAAACAGACGAGGACGGACGTAGTCTAAAGGTAGGTTTACAATTTCGTGATCGTGGAAGTGATATTATGTTCATGGCGACGCCACCTGAGTTTGGGTGCCAAAGTGTTGTAATGTTGTAGTGAAATGCGCCATATTTACGATTTACCACGCCGCAATATTTTCATCCCAGTACTCACAAGCCAAACTCAACTTATTCTTTTTGGGCATTGAAAAAAGTTCCGCTTGGACGTCACGTTGGACAATTAAAAATTTATGTTTTTCCAAATTTCTCGATTTTCCCTGGTATCCGCTAAAATTAATCATTTCCCGATGCATAGTCATTTCCCGATTTTTTTTTTTTTCATTTCTCGTTTTTCAATCATTTCCCGATTTTTACTCTACTACTACCTACCTACTACCTGATTTTCGTTAATTTCTAGTTTTTCGGTCATTTCCCGATTTTCGGTCATTTCCTGATTTTCAGTTATTTCCCGTTTTTCAGTCACTTCCCCATTTTCGTTCATTTGCCGTTTTTCAGTCATTTCCCGATTTTTAGTCATTTACCGGTCTTCGACTCGTCTTTGACGCGTCTTTTCTCTTCTATTTTCCCGGTATCCAGTTTTTCGGTTCCAAAACTTTCCGGTATCTAAGATATCGCACTTTTTCCACACGCGCCTTTTCCTTACAAATTTTTGCAGTTTTCAATGTACAGTGGAGCATTTATGAAAACCAGAGGCTAATTCCATCGGTAACACATGTCGCTACTATGTCACCTGGGGAACTAATGTGTTTTGTCTCATGTTGATATAAATCACATTGAGAGAGTGAAAGAGATAAAATTCTTTACCTAGGTGACCGTACCGATCGCGAGCCAATAACAAAAATGCGTAAATGCTGTGAATGGTACTACGTGACACCAAAGTTACCGCATGCAGCGCGCTTATTACCACTTGATTGATATCTGATGCTCCTCGATCATAAATTTTATCATTTATATGTGAAGGCTATCATTTGATGAGAAATTTTCTGACTCACTTTTCATCAAGCGATATCTGGGCATTTTTTTCCCACAAGTTACCAATGGTCAGCGTGTCGCAAAGTAAGGTCTTACGCATTTAGATACTATGACCTTCTTAGAGGACGTAACTTCTGGGACATAATTTTATCATGTTCCCCAAACGAGGGGCAGATAAATCAAACGTTTCATTGACAAGGGATTTTCCATTTTGTAGGGAATTTTCTAACATCTACAATTATAAAATGTGAAAATTTTCCATTTCATTCTGATGCGCTTACACAAAGAAATGTAAATAAATTCGTAATTGTAATTCAAAAATATGATGGGACTCGTACATACGTATCAGAATAAATGTGGCAAACAGAGTTGATGTTACGAAAAGACTCGAACGTATCTAAGTAAATATTGCCATAACTCTTAAGTGTATGAAATTACGTCCAAATTAAGTTGTATTGGAAATTGCCGATAGGACAATATTGAAAAATCCGTCCGAAGAAACGGTGTAAAAAAACCTTTCCGAAAGCACAAAATTGACCCCCAAATATAGAAAAATGTTCTACTCAATTTTCTCTACAACATAAAAAAAACCATTTTTTGGGCTAGGGTGACCTTAGTACCGACCTAGCGCCCTAAGTAAAGGCCTCAGATACACAATTCCATAGCCAAAAATGTTTCCCTCAACTTCCTCTGCAACATAGGAAAAAAATTTTTTTGGCTAGGGCCGACCTTAGGACCGACATGGCCCACTTGAGCCCTAAGCACAGGCAAAAGTTTCTTTTGTAAACTGTCGGTCATGCCTAGATCTTTCAAACAAAAAAAATTTTGAAAATCGGAAAAAATTTGCCCGAGTTATGTACAAAAAACACATAGAGCCCTAGTAGAGACTCGATTTTAGTGCCCAATGACTCAATTCAGAAAAGTTTCTTCCATAAATTGTCGGCTATGCTTAGGTCTTTCAAACAAAAACAAAATTTATGAAAATCGGAAAAGATTTGCCCAAGTTATGTACAAAAAAACACATAGAGCCCTAGTAGAGACTTTTAGTGCCCTAGCTAAGTCCAAGGACTCAAATTCAGAAAAAATTGTTCCATAAATTGTCGGCTATGCTCGGGTCTTTCAAACAAAAGAAAAGTTATGAAAATCGGAAAAGATTTGCCCGAGTTATAGCCCTAGCAGAGACTTTATTTTAGTGCCCTAACTAAGTCCAAGGACAAAAATTCAAAAAAGTTTCTTCCATAAATTGTCGGCCAGGTCTTTCAAACAAAAAAAATTTTTTTTGAAAATCAGAAAAGATTTACTCGAGTTTTGTACAAAAGACCAAAAATCACTTAAACGGCCCTAGCTCAATGGCCCTTGGGCCGACAGTGCCCAGATTCAATCCAGTAAAAGATTTTTCGATTACCTTTTAGGGAAAAAAAGTTTTTGAAAATCGGTTGAGTTTTACTCGAGTTATCGTGTTGACAGACGGACGAACGGACATTTTTTTTATTGCAGATTCGTCATCTAAGGACCATGATCGGTGCTCCCCTCTACTCCCGGGTCGAAATTCTACTGGTTACAAACGTCGCGGTAAACGCATAACACGGGTCTAAAAATTGACAACAATGAGCTATTACGATGAGCTATTGTTATTTTGCATAGACATGATATAGCGGCCTGCTTCACCACATAGACTATAAATCTGTATTGTCATGTGAAGAAATTTTTCTTTGCGATGATGACATTCACGACATGATGATATTCTTTTATATATGGTGACGAGAGTCAGTTGGAAGCAGGACATGGTCTATTCCAGCTGTCAAAGTGCCGTTTTAAACGTCAAACAAGGCATTTTTTTTCGAAATATCCAAAATCTGTTTATTTTTCCCATTTTCCTTAAATTCTATAGGCAGTTCTTAATGAAAATAGATGGCAGCATTTGACATTTCAAGCAGACTAACCTTTTTGGGAATTTTGATATTTGTAGATTATCTTTAGTTCACGATATCGACGCTACGAGGATAATAAATGTCGCACTTTTCGTTGAAAATTACAGGGTTATGGAATTGAGGAAAAATTAACAGGTTATTGCAATTGACAGGGTTTTGCTCCCAACAGACCAGGAGCGAAACAGTCTCTTGTTTAGATATTTGCAAGTAGTGAAATGAAGTGAAGTTAGCTGCAGTTGCAACCGAAACTAACTTCATTGCAACAAAATCAGCTGATTTCATTCATAAATTTACCAAAATCAGCTGACTTCATTGAAAAGTTGAAAAATCAGCTGATTTTTTGCATCAAGCAACTTTTACAGCTAACTTCACGTTGAATATTAGTTACAAAGAATAAAACAAAAGACTGTCTCGCACCTGCAACAGACTCACGAAATGTCAAATGATATGATGACATTTCCTAACATTTTTAGTTTATCTGGGGCCCCCAGCCGTCTAAGTCTCTGGTTTTTTGTATGAACATTTTTTGCAATATTTAAGAGAAAATTGAGGAAAAAATTTCTGCCCATCCATGGAAGAATGGGTCCGAGGCCTGTCCTTAGTGCCCAAAAGTTCGTCCTAACCCAAAATTTTAATAATTATTTTTCAATATTGTCTTTCGAGAGACTTTCCATAATATCCATAATCAGTAATTTAATAATATTTCATTATATTCTCGACATGCAACGTTTGTTCCATTACCATTTATAGGAACTCGTACGGGTCCGCGTAGCAAATATTTTTGATATTCTCTTTACTGACTGTTCCTACGACAATTATTTTCATGACAAATAATTGCGCCATCCAATGAGAGACAAGAATCTTTCGTTAAAATTTTTTATCGAATCGTCCAATTTATTCATCTAAGAATTCTTACCTCTCATTGGCTGGCGCAATTATTTATCGCGAAATAATTGTCGGAGAAGTAAAATTTTTCAGTAAACTCACCCATATCCCTTTTCCCATAGATCCCTTTTCTTCTTTTTTTAGTAATCGTTTTTTCTTCTGCTTCTTTTTTTGACAGCAGTTCGACTACGATGACACTGAATCTAATCGCTTGGCCATAAAGAAAAATCTTCCGCACAAAAAGCGTATCGTTAAGATAATCAGCAAAAAAGGTGTCGACAACAAAACTTTGCTAAATCCTAATACTCGAGACAATGCATGTTCAACCAAATACACCTGCGAGTTATGTGGTTTCCAAATTAGTGATCAACTAAGCTTCTTTTCACACCTCAAGTTACATTACGAACCGCCCGGAGCGACAATTGAAGAGCAGGCAATAGACAGTGAAATTGTTCAAACGGATGAAATTAGTTTGCCGGTGTTGAAATTGGAAAATCTGAGCAACGAAATAACCGAACATGATTCGAGTACGATTGATGATGATGATGTCGACAATTGCGAATTTGAGTCGTCGGTAGAATTCCATACGGGAAATATTTTACATGCAAATGACAAATCATCGATCATTGAAAATGCCAATGATGAATTTAGCGACACGGAAGATATGCTCGAGGGAATTCGTAGCGTTGTGGACAAAGTTCAACAGTCCGTTGATAATGATCTGATATCAATCAGCGAAAATACGAAAGATTGGTTCGACAGTCATGAGAGTTTGACTCCTAGTTTTGAGAGTGAGACTCGCGACAATGCTGTTCGGAAGCAAAATGACGATCTCTATGGAAACATAAGCACGACTGGTATAATAAGCATGAATGAAATGAGTGGCGACCAAGTAGTGATTTATGAATCGCAGCTGACTCAAAGCAGTATTTTACAGAACGAATTGGATAAAACAACTAAAGACGAAGTGGATGTGAAACCGATGTTAACACTGAGGGAAATGCGTGAAAATTATGTTGAAGAGAGGGAAGAAGATGATGTGGAATCGAAGAAATCCAAAGGGAGAAAAAAGATTTACGTGTGCAAAGTGTGTGAAAAAGTTTGCAATTCGAGAAATGCTCTACATTATCACTTCTTGTCACATTCTGGCGAAAGGTAAGCAGTTTTGCACCAATCAAAAACCGAAGAATTTGACGATTAATCGAAACGTTTTTCAAGGCCACACGTTTGTGAAGAATGTGGTAAGCGATTTTATTCTATTAGTGCGCTCAAAGTGCATCGACGCGTTCATACGTTAGAGAAACCATTTTCTTGTGATTATTGTGGCAGAGCTTTTCGACAGTGGGGAGACTTAAGTTATCACATCACATCAATTCATACTGAAGATAAGTCTCACACTTGCGAATTTTGCGGAAAGGGATTTAAAAGAAGGTAATTTTTTTAGAATAGAAAGTAAAAAAAATGAATAAAAATATCATACGTCCGATGACGTTGCAGCGGACCGTCAGATATCCCTAACAATGCCCTAAGCTTAACAGAATTTCATGATTTCGTTTGTCTCATTAATTCTTCATCAAACAGTTGACCGTAACCGGTTCTGAATATTTTCTGAATAACTTCTTGACAAAGTTTCCAACGCCCTAGAACGCAAAAATGTTTTCTTCCCGGGAACCAATCCGGAACTTCCCGCAAACCGACAATTTTCTCAATTATTATTGCAAGACTGATTTCCCGCTGTACTGACACCGATTTTACGCCATGTTAACATTGATTTTCCGCTATATTTTCATTCATAAAAAACAATTTTAGTTTTATAAATTTTACTGTAGCAATTGATGTAAACGTGAGTTTCGGGTATTTGGTTCAAGAAAGATGTTTTCGAATATTAGGAAGAAAAAAGAAAAATCGTGAGCGGAGCGAGCGAAAAACATTTTTTGCGTTTGATTTCAGCCGAGCGAATATTTCTTCCCGTTCTTAATAATTTCCCGGTGACTGCCCATTATTTCCAATTTTTTCCTGTTCGCTAGTCACCTCCCGTTCTGAGTCATTTCCCACTATTTCGCTTTCGCTAGTCACTTCCCGTTCTAAGCCATTACCCATTATTTCCCGTTCGCTAGTCATTTCCCATTATGTTCCGTTCACTACTCATTTCCCTTTCTGTAATTCGTCGTTCCGTCGTTCGCGGGTTCACACACTTTTTCCACTTTACACAGCCCTTGACGGATGACCATTAGCATTATCGCGAGTTAAAAAAATATGCAGCTCACGTTCTCAGAGTGTCGATCTAGTTCCTTCAAGGGTCTTCAATCATCGAACAAGAAAAATGTTTTTGATTTTCGAAAAAATACAGAATTTTCGAAAAAATACAGAATTTTCGAAAAAAATACAGAATTTTCGAAAAAAAGATATTAGGAAAAAATACAGAATTTTCGAAAAAATAACGATTTTCTGAAAAAATACCGAGTTTTCGAAAAAATACCGATTTTCTACAAAAATACAGAATTTTCGAAGAAATACCGAATTTTCGAAAAAATACAAATATTAGGAAAAAGTACAGAATTTTCGAAAAACTGTCGAATATTCGAAAAAAATACATATATTTTGAAAAAATACAAAATTTTCGAAAAAACAGAATTTTCGAAAAAATACAGAATTTCGAAAAAAGATATTAGGAAAAAATACAGAATTTTCGAAAAAATACCGAATTTTCGAAAAAAAATACAGAATTTTTGAAAAAATACAGAATTTTCGAAAAAATACAGATTTTCTGAAAAAGTACCGAGTTTTCGAAAAAATACCGATTTTCTACAAAAATACGGAATTTTCGAAGAAATACCGAATTTTCGAAGAAATACCGAATTTTCGAAGAAATACCGAATTTTCGAAGAAATACCGAATTTTCGAAAAAATACATATATTAGGACAAAATACAAAAGTTTCGAAAAAATATCAAATTTTCGAAGGAAATGCAGAATTTTTGAAAAAATAAAGAATTTTCGAAAAAATATCGAATTTTCGAAAAAATACAGAATATTCGAAAAAAATACAGAATTTTCGAACAAATACAGGATATTCGAAAAATACAGAATTTTCGAATAAAAAGGAGACTTAACTTTCAAACTTCTGCACCTAAAATCAAATCTTAATCCAACATCGAGGTTGCAAAATCACAAAAAAAAAAAATTACACCTGTTATCCCTAAGGTAATTTAATATTTTAATCAATAAAATTAGGAAAAAATACAGAATTTTAGAAAAAATAGCGAGTTTTCGAAAAAATACAGAATTTTTGAAAAAATACAGAATTTTCGAAAAAATATCGAATTTTCGAAAAAAAACGGAATTTTTGAAAAAATACAGAATTTTCGAAAAAATACAGAATTTTCGAAAAAAAATAATTTTTTCATAGAATTTTTGAAAAAATTATGAATGTTCACAAATATTTGAGTTTTCGAAAACTGTTCACATTCTAGAAAAAAATTATTTTCATCAGAATTTCTAATTACGAAAAAACCTCTATGTCACTCTTTTTTCGAGAATGATTTTCCTAATTTTTTAATTTTCCCCCACTTCCATGAAAAAAGTTGGCCCGAAGTGTTGTTAATCAATTTGTAAATTTTTTCTGAATTTCACAAACACAAATTTCGCTTATTAAGAGCACGTCGCAAAATTGTGAACTATCAAATTTGCGATGTTTTTTTATAACAGAATCCTGAGTAAATAATAAATTATTCAAAATTGTGGCTTATGCACTGTGACAGGATGACTCTTACGTTTGAGTATAAGGTTCGAAAGTTGCTCTTAAAAATCATCGCATCCCAAGTTTGCTTGTGATGTTATTTCAGAGCCAATTCGCACCTTCATATTTAAGCTTTTTGAATTCTGATTCATCTATTATTTGCGAGTCATCCTCTCACAGTACGTGAACTATAATTTTCAATAATTTGTTATTTACGCAGGATTTTGTTCTAAGAAAAACATCGCAAAATTGAGAGTTCACACAAAGCCAAATCGAACAAATATATTTGTGACTTAACGCGTTAAGAGCGGACATTGTTCAAGAGGCAAAGACACTAGTATCGGTATATTTGTTTCCTCTTACGTTGATTTTTGTTTGTGAACCGTCTGGTAGGTTCAACTTGAGCAAAAGTCGCACAAAAATGAAAATGTTTCTTCTCTTCAGTTTAACAAACGCTAAAACAACATATTCTTTAATCATTTTGCTTTAACTCAGGTATTCCTTAGTGATTCATCGGCGAATACACACCAATGAGAGAGTTAGTTTTTATCTCCTTCTCACGAACTTACTGATTTTGACAAAATTAACATAATTTCAGAACTATAAATGCGAATTTTGCAATAAAGCATTCAGAGCAAGCTCATACCTTCAAGACCACAGGAAAATTCACACAGGTAACTTTGACATTTCCTCTAAGAAATTCCGGAAAATGTTTGAAAAATAATTTTCAGGTGAGAAAAATCACAAATGTCCAACTTGTGGAAAGTTGTTTCGTGTTCGTGGTGATCTTAAGCGGCATTTAAAGATTCACTTGCGATTGATTGAGAAGGAACAGGCACAAACATGCAAAAATGAAGTGGCAATCGTCGAAAATGTAGTAATTTTAGAAGACGCCTGTAACAATGCAGCTGGTTATAAAATAAAATATAATAAACCGAGCGACGATGACAATTTGAAACCGAGTGAAATTTATGGTGACGTAGCGAACGGTGATATTTTCAATGAAAGCTTATTGAGTGAAGTGACTGCAACAGTTACCAACAATAATGTAGAACATACGAATTTGCTTTCAACGCGGAAGCGAAAGCTGACAAAGACGAAACAGAGGAAAGGTGTAATGCAAGAAAATATGCACGGCGATTTGTCAACGACCGTATTGCAAATGCCAGCAACCGTAGAAAGTCCGGAAAATTTGATATCGTCAATACCGGTCGACATAAATAAAATCATGCAAAAAGAAGACAAAGGAGATGCCAGTATAGTGTCGGTAGCGGAGCAATATGAAATTTATTTACTCGGAGCGTAGGAGACCACGATGTAGAATGCAATGAATAAATTTTTTAAATTTCGTATCCTTAATTTTTTGGAAATATAAACATTGGAGACTGGAGAAGAGACGGTACAAGAAAAGGCTAAAGAAATATGGTTCAGTAACGATCTAAAATTCTCTGTTTCTAAAATTCATTTTTAGAAATTCTTGAAGTTTCAACAACGTTTTTCGAGCTTTACGATGTCTCCCATGGCTCCGAAATGAATTTCTCAATAGAAATAGAGCTTCGCCCAATGAATGGTTCCATACATCTTTTGGTTATTTTGTTAGCCACCTCGAGTTGTCCCGATTTTAGTTTTTCTAATAGATTTGGAGCTTGTCTACAAAGAGTCCTGGTATTCGGTCAAGGAGAAGGTGAACCCAGATAACAATTGACCCCACGAAAGTGCCATCGGAATATGTGCTGATCCCATTTAATGTGCTCCAGTTCCAGGACATTTAATGTATATTAAAAAGCGCCCTTACCGTTAAATCTTTTCTTTGGAACGAGAAGTGCATATAATGTACATCAAATGTACATTAAATGTGAACCCATTTGATGTACATTAAATGTACACTGA
Source organism: Pseudolycoriella hygida (assembly GCA_029228625.1). Taxonomy (NCBI): domain Eukaryota; kingdom Metazoa; phylum Arthropoda; class Insecta; order Diptera; family Sciaridae; genus Pseudolycoriella; species Pseudolycoriella hygida. Next base: position 43,904,691 of record CM055403.1, on the reverse strand, counting down.
AGTGTGGTGCAGGTATGTGCATCTAATGTACATTTAAAACACCTTAAATACACATTTAATGTACTTTTAATGTACATTTTAGTGTGAATTACTAGCACATTTAATGTACATCTAATGTTACACAAGAAAAGAAAGGAAAATTTAATTTTGTTTTCCGACTTTTCCATTTAGGTTTTTCTTATTCTGATGATCGCTATGTCCTCCATCTACACTTTTTTATGCCAAGCTCTCATTTTTTTATTAGAAAAATTTCTGCCATTTGTGGGGCTCGAACCCAAGACGCTCGGGATTATGAGTCGACTGCTTTACCAATTGTGCCACCGGATACTTATGTGTTGGTGTGTCAAATTTGTATAAAGTGTTAAATTATACACACATTTATTAATTATAATAATATTAATATTAATATTATTAATTATAAATTATACAGCACATTTGGTACATTAAATGTGGTAGGAATAGTGTACACCTTATCACGCACATAAAATGTGCGAAAAATGTACTTGTGATCTAGTGCAATCATTTTATTTACATCGAAAAATGTACTACATTACAAGCACATTTTTGGTACATTAAATGTGGTAGGAATAGTGTACACCTTATCACGCACATAAAATGTGCGAAAAATGTACTTGTGGTCTAGTGCAATAATTTCGTGTTTTACTAGCACAAAAAATGTGCTTTTTATTTACATCGAAAAATGTACTACATCACAAGCACATTTTTGGTACATTAAATGTGATAGAAATAGTGTAATGGCACAAAAAATGTGCTTTTTATTTACATCGAAATATGTACCACTTTGCAGGCACATTTTTTGTACATTTTATGTACATATTCTCAACAACATTGGATTTTACACATTTAATGTACATTCAGTGAGCAACCACATTAAAAAGTGTGATCTGTGTTATCTGCGGAAGAAGGACGTTAGATATTTGAAACGGTTTTTTTATAAGAAAGCAAGAAAGTTAGAGACCCAGCTAACAATTTACCCCATATAATGTACATTTAATGTATACTCTTTATGCGCCAGTATAAAAATGTACATTTAATGTTGTGTTATCATCATGCTTGGAGCGGTAGCGTAGAGCGTAGAGGGGCCAGGAAAATATATATGCGAATTTTTTAAATTTTCCGCCTCCTCCCTGAAATTATTTTAAAAATACGTCGCAGCACCTTTCAAACGCACCCAGACTCATCAAAATCGGTTGGAAATTGGCTGAGATATGTTTTTTCAAAGAATTTCCATATAAATTGGACCAAAACAAGATTTTTTAAACTTTGAAATTCCTTCGAATTTCTCTGCATGTGATCTATTCACAGATCAGGATATCGAGAACTAGCCAGCCGATCTTCCTGGAAATTCCAGGGAACGTCGGTCTCAGCCCAAAATGAAAAATTTCATAAGCCACTTTTCCAGGAAAAATCTTGAGAACTCGTGACGTCTGCCAAAGTAGACGATTTCGAGGGTTTTTTAGGTTCTCGAATTTTAGCTCCGGAATCACTATATCTGGAGAGTTGATTTTTTCTAGAAAGTTATAGAGTTTGGTTCGGAGAATTTTGTCGGGATCTTAAGAAAATGGCTGCCAGCAGTCAAACCGGCGCCATCTTGAATTTTCCCAAGCAATACATTTTTGGTTTTCGAATTTTAGCTCCGGAATGACAATACTTAGAGAGATGGTTTCTTCGGGAAAGCTATAGAGATTGTTAAGGAGAATTTCATGAGATGCTGAGAAAATGGCTGCCAGCTGACAGTTGGTTTCTTCGGCAAAGCTATATAGATCAGTGGGAAGAATTGGTGGCACGAACTGTTTCAAAGGTAACCGAAGGTGACACGAAGTGTTCCGAAGGCAGCCGAAGGTGACACGAAGTGTTCCGAAGGCAGCCGAAGGTGACACGAAGTGTTTCGAAGGTAGTTGAAGGAAACTACTCAGCTGTGAAAATTTTTCTGAAGAAAAATCTTTTTGAACAATTTTTGGGAAAATTTTTGTTGAGAAAAAAATTTTTTGAAGACAAATTCAAAAAAAAAAAAATTTCCCTGAAAGGTTTTTCGATGGGATTGAATCTGGGTACTGTCGCCCCGAGGGCCGCCGAGCTAGAGCCGTTTAAGTGGTTTTTGGTCATTTGTACATAACTCGAGTAAATATCTTCCGATTTCCAAAACATTTTTAATCGAAAGGACTAGGAATTTTTCACATTTTATGGAAGAAAATTTTTTGATTAGAAACCCTTGGACTTAGTCAGGAAAACTGAGCTTCTACTAGGGCCCAACGTGTATGTTTACACAAATCGGGTAGATCCTAACGAATATCCACCTGAATTAGGAAAGCAAAAATCAGGAATCAAAAAATCAGGAACCTAAAATAAGGAAAAACAAAAATCAGGAAATACCAAAATTAGAAAAAACCAAAATTAGGAAAAACGAAAATCACGAATGAAATAAATCAGGAAAAACATCAAAGTTTTCAATTCCTAAGGAGGTCGCAATCTTATTTTTGGTATGTAGGGGGCTCCAAACCCTAAGCCCCCGCGCCTGCGGCGAGCTACTAATGCCCTGCAGGCTGCCTTCCATGCATGGGAAACCCCGCTAGGGGCTCTGCCCTTTAGACTCCTCACGGGGGGATATTCGCCCCCTTGACCCGCCCACGTGGGGACTGCCGCCCCTCGACCCCGCTTTTTTTTAAGGATTTATCACGGCCTGCGGCGTATTCTCTCCAAAATTATTTTCCTGCTTTTGGTTTTTGTTAACAATTTTGACAAATTAGCAAAACGAACGAATTTTAATAACAGAAAAAGGATTGAACTCTTGTAAAACCTCTATCAAAGCATAAGAAGAAGAAAATTTCCCATAAATCCGAAAAACTGTGAAAATTCGAACAAAGCACAGCCGTCGTATAACAGCTGTGACGAAGTCAATAGCAAGAAAAACAGATGAGCGATCCACGACTATGCAAACTGACAATCAACAAAAAAATTATAGCGAACCAAAGAAAATAATTCTAATCGTTCTTACATACCACCTGAAAGAGCGTCAAGATAGGTTAAAGACGTAAAATAAAGAAAGAATACAGAAAGACCTGGTAGGCTCAAAATGATATATACACCAAATCACATAATAACACATGAGAGACAAACACACGAAATCAAGTAAAACAAACTGGATACAATAAAAGAATTTCAAAAACATAAAGGAAACATAAGCAAAGACCCGTACGTATCAGAATAGATGTGACAAACAGAATAGATGCGACAAATATAATAAATCTTGCAAAAAGACTCGAACGTATCTTAATATAGTAATAAGCAAACAATCCAACGTTTTATGTTCTTTTATAACTATAAGAAATTCAAAGATCCAAAGAAATTACCCAAGGTAATGTCAAAGGCCCTACCGAAGTACGTCTCAGACCATTCAAATCTAGAAATTGGGCCATTTTCACCCAAAACCGTGAGACACGTGTTCGCTAAAATGTTATGCTCTATAGCTTTGCCTTTGGAAGCAGCTTTATACCTCTTATAGTTCTAGAGATATGGATCATCCCTCCCAATTCTAGAAGTGATCATATCTCAGGATTGAGGCATTTTCACCCAAAACCCTGAAACATCTGTACCCTAAAATTTCATTCTCTACAACTTTGCCTTCGACAGTGAATCTCCATATTGCATAGTTAAGGAAATAAACACGAAAAACTTTCGTATATAGCCAAGAAACTCAATTTCGTCGGTTCCATTGGTCCCGGTGCCCCGACCCCTGACCCGATTCCCACAAAGTTTTTTTTCTCAACTTTCTGACATCAAATCCTTTCATTTGACACCAACATTCCGTGCTATACTTGCTGAGATATTTGCGAAAAAGCTTCACCGACCCTCGAAGAACCATGTTTTTGGTCACTTCTTCGACCATATCTTCGGAACTACTTGACCGATTTTGCTCATCTTCGAACTTGAATCATGGGAGGCATGTACCTTTCAGGGGTAATCGGACGAGCCGTTTGGAAAAAAGTGGAGACGGACGGACGGACATTTTTTTATTGTTGATTCGTCATATTTAGACGACAATAAATGCAGTTGGCCAGTTGGGGGCCACCTCGATCTACCCCAGGTTACATTAAAATAAATTGTTTGTAGTAAGCGTATAGGACCTTCGTACTTCGTACGGGTCCAATGAGGCAAATCCTGAACGACTTATTTAATATGCACATAGACAGTAGTTAGTCCAACCACATGCTCGAACGACGGTGGTTGTTGTTAGTTATTGCTGTTTACAGTAATATATAAGAATTACAAGTCAAGCAGCGGTCCAGCGCTGTTCCGAAGAGTATAAAAATTCACAAAACTTAACTACCTCGATGGAACTTGTATGCAAAAAGGAGGACTAAACACTCCGGTGTAAGAAGCTACGCTCATGCCTTCTGGAAAGTGCGAATGCGCCAGCTAGAGCTTGTAAAGCCGAAGTCGAAGATATTCTCGACATGAGTGAGATCACCCAATAGGGCTTCCTAGGATTATGGGATTATTGAGGATTTCTTTGGCACTCTGCAACTTCCATGCAGTCCACCAGTGTAAAAGCATCGAAAAATTATTTCGTTGCAGGGTCTGGCATTATAGACGCAATTTTTTTAAAACACAACGTAACTTCGCTTTCATTTTTTTGCGTTCGAAGCTGCACTTTTCTCCGATTTTGTCAGAACTTTAGTAACTGAAAGAAAATCGTTTTGCTTTGGACGCTTAATGCGTCACCTTTCAGTGATTTCCAAAATTTTGTAAGCAGAATGAGGACCTGCGTCACATCTTCTCTGAAAGAGGTTTTTTTATGTTAACGACATAGTGAACCTAAAATCAGTAAGGTTCTTGATCGTAAACTCAAGTGTTGTTGTGCGGCAGACAGACAGACGGATACACAAATGCATAAAATTATAAGAAACCTGCCCAGTCGGTTCCTCAATAAAAAACCTTATTTAGTTATCAAGTACGAAAAAATGGAACTTTACTTATGAACTTATTAGTAATCATTAATATCAATTAACTTATGACGGAATGAAACACTCTACTTGCAAGTGGCGAATCTCTTAAATGTTACGAACGATCCACCTGCAGTTATAAACGCCATAATGCCGGTGATTATTGTGACCACGACACTAGACCCTATAGTCAGCGTATACATTTCGCTGGTGTTCAGCAGAGTCATAACTGACACAAACAAATGGCTCACCACGACATATGCGGTTTTTGCATGTTTTGAGTTATCGACAGAATCAAAAAATATTACGCTCCAGAACGTATGCAGCAAAATCATCAGCAACGTCTGAGTCGAACTTGTCAACAAAAATGTAGGAGATCCAATTTTCAGACCGAATGTGGCAGGACCAGCCTAATGATTAGATTTAGTAACCAAAAATCGTCAGATATTTGGAAAATAAATTTTACCGCATCTGCTAAAATGTTCATGAGAGCAAATAGTCCGCTGATTATGCCGAACCCAAGGCCTGATACGTATGCAAGTATGTGTTTATTGGCAATTATTTGAGGACTGTTAGCGACTTCCTGTAGTCCTTTTTCAGTTTTTCGTAAAATTTTGTAGATTAAAAACCGAAATGATTCCTGAATGAAGGTAACGTATAAAAAGTGTTCTGCGCTCTGTTCAACAAAACCACTTACTTGAAATATCACGGAGAAAACTAATCCGAACGCTGTGAAATCTCGTAGCGGAACTATTGCAAACCACATTAGTGAAGACAATAGTAACGACAGCAGCCAAACAAATGCTGCTGCTATCAATATTATTATCCGAATGGGATCGTGAGCTATTGTGAAAATAAACATCGCCAAAGGCGGTCCGAACGCGAGGAAGGTACATCCGAAGAATTCTGGTAGTGTCATGATATCGGCTAAGGTTCCCTTTTACTTTGTTATTAGACGACGCGGTGTCTTTCTTTGTAATTTACATTTATATTTTTAACAAATAAAACTTCGATGCATTTTAGTGAATCACACTCTCCATGTCAAAAGTGTCAAAGCAGTGAGTGTTCTAAGAGTGTACATTGTTTACAGCAATAGTAATTTGGATGACAAGGGATGAAAGTAAGAAAATTCAAACCCGTGTGAAGTTTGCAGCCCGAACCGAAGGTGAGGTCGGCAATCACACGGTTTGAATTTTCTTACTTTTGTCCCGAGTTATCCATACTATTTTTTATCACAGAGACAGCGGAAGGTTTGTACTTTAGCCACGAAAAAACACTGATGCATTCTGAATATAGTATTTTTCACGAAAATGATTGAGGTTGAACGCACAAAAATGTAATATTCCCATTTACGAACAACATCACTGAATAACACTGTTGTCACTTGGCAAGGACTTAAATTATTTGAATTAAGTCAACACAACGCAACATTATTCCCAGCATTGTTTCCATTATAATATAAAAAAATATTTGCTTAACAGCCAATAAAATATATGAATCCGTCAATGAAAACACAGCAAACAATAACTTTACAAAATAACAACAAACTTACTTTGACGCCATATTTCATGGTTAACATTGATTCCCTTTACGACGTCGTGTTAAGTAAATCAGAAAAAATTTGTTAGGAAGTGATTATAAATGCTCTAATATTATTAAACCAGAAACAACCGCTGGTTAATATGTAGCGCTCAAAATCAAAACCACTTCTGTGATGGCAATCTTCTTTCTGTCAAGTGAACAAATTTTAGTAGTTCATTGACGCAAAGAGGGACGAAAGTTGTTCATTTGTAATATTTTCGTTCTCTTGGCTTCCTTCTTTTACTTTCGCCTCGTGGGATGCATTTTTCTACTTTCGTCCCTGATTTGAGGGACGAAAGAACAAACTTTCGCTGCCTCTGTGATAAAAAAATTATTTCCATCCATGTCACAGTCGAAAAGACTGCGTACAGCAGAGAGTTGACATTTTTGCTCAGACTTGCGTCTGTCTCACCTTCCAAATCCGGAGACACAACGGAGTCGACAAAACCCAGACGATAAATCCAAAGGCGTCATAATGTCTAGAGGGCCAATGATGTGTAAAAGAACAAACTGTCAAAAATGGTAAATTGTCAAAGTCTACAGATGCATAGAAATTGAAATTGGCGACTGAGCCGATTATTTTAATATGAGGGAAAAGGTAGGTGCATTGAAAAATTGTTGAATAAATGAGGTAAAATTAAAGTTAAGATCGAATTTATCAATTTTTACTTTGTTTCTTCTATGAAGGTGTAATAAGACAAAATACAACAATCCAATTTTCATCCAATTTTTAGAACGCCAGGGCTGAACTAAATTTTGACCTAAAACTAAGAGTAGTTTCTAGCATTCGTAACTTGAGTTACGAAGATTTTTATTTGACTTTACAGCGGTAAAGCTCGTCAAATAAAGAAATATATTGTATTTCGTCGAAATGGGTGAAAAGGTCTTTGAGATGATGTTAAATTGTTTCTGTATTCGAACTGAACTCTTTTAGAAGTTTGAAAATTCAAATGTTTGGTTAGTTCCTTCAGGTGTCTTGTAATTCTTAATCTTTATTACTGATGGCACGATTTTAAAAATTTAGTAGATATGTGTTGGTGACGCAAGTGGAGAGTACAACCAATATTTCGAAGCTGGATATCGGAAATGAGAAAATAGGTTCATCATACGCAAATAAGGATTCATGCCCATTTGATGGCAGGCGCCAAACCACTTCTCGGCGTAAACTTGAAGGTTTATTTAGAACTAAGGATTACTATCAGATCGGGGCGACCTGGTTAGATTCAGGTTCGACCCGAAAAAACCAGGTCGAAAAAAGACCAGGTCAAAAATTACCCGATCTGTCGACCTGATTTTTTTTTCACCTAAAATAATAAAGCTGGAAATAAGTTCCAGGAACTTATATTATGACAAAAACCGATTCACATAAAGTTGATATTTACTACTCCAGATAAATAGACACTTGGCAAAGTAGCCTACATATTCGTTTTTCGATGACTTCACTGAATCAAAATATTTTTCTAAAAAAGCAATACGACAATTGTCAATGTGTTACTGGTGAGTAAAAAATTGCTTCGGATGATGACATAAATTTACGAAAGCTGCTCACTTTTGTAGGAGTCGGTTGAGCTATCACATACAAACCAATTTTTTATTTAAAAATAACATATTATCAGTGAGAATTGTCGTGTTACGTTTTTAAAAAAATATTTTGGTTCAGTGAAATCATTGAAAAACGAATATTTTCGCGCACAAGTGTAGGCGACAAATTTGCCAAGCATCCATTGATCTTAAAACTTGGTTAGATCAAACAAATACTGTCAGACAAAATTAATACTCAGATTCTAAAAATCAAGCATCCGTAACGTTATAACTTTATATAAAAAGTTACATTTCGTAACGTTACTTGACGTATTTTTAATATATTTTGGTACACTTGGTAACGTTACTCTTTATTTTTATTCCATTTTGATACAGTTCGTAACGTTACCCACAAGAACGAAATACTACTTGTAACGTTACTACCTGTAACGAAAAAATATAAATACAGTTTGTAACGTTATTGGCTGCAACGAAAAATATGAATACAATATGTAACGTTACTAGGTGTAACGAAAAAATTTTGACCAGTAACGTTACACAATCAAATAACATACAAATTATATCAACAAGGTAAAATTGCTGAAACCTCACTTTTAAGGTACAACGTAATGAAATAATTAAAAAATGATGTATCGTTCATATATGTGGCAATTTTGGGTTCAACCAAAAGCTGAATACTTCACTTAAATTCAGAACGATAGAGCGAAATTCAATATGAACAAATTGAATCTGTCATCTTCCGATTTAGCCTAGATTTGCACTTGAAAAAAGCACTGCTTGAACGTTCCGTTTACATGACAGTAAAACAAAAGAACTGTCAAAACTATCGGAGACAAAATTAAAATTTTCCTCCGTTTACTTGACAGATGTCACGTGGACGAAGTGCACACAGAGCATACACGGAGCGTACACGGAGTGCTTTTTGTAAGTGCAAATCTAGCCTTATACGCAGTGACTTTGAATCGTGATACATTTTATTTTCATTACTTAAAAAAATATGTACGTTTTCACATATAACCTCACTTTTCAAACGAAGACTCGTCTATTCCGGATTTAAAATTAAGGATTATGAGACAAACGATATTACAGTGTAATCTTACCTTTGTGTTGCAATTCAAGCAGCAATTACACATTGTTATATTTCTTTTAGAACTTTTGTTGAAATTTTTGTTACTTTCGAAACAAATTCTTAAATTCTGAGAGCGTATTTAACAAGAATAATTTTTTACAACACACGCTATAAGAGTGGCCGTCTCATGGGTGTATAAATACACAACATTTCGATTCTAGCCCAAACATAATTCGTAACGTTATTTTCCATAACGAAAAAATATAAATACAGTCTGTAACGTTACTGACTGTAACGAAATAATATAAATATAATTTGTAACGTTATTGGCTGTAACGAAAAAATATAAATACAATGTGTAATGTTACTAGGTGTAACGAAAAAAATAAAAATACCATTTGTAACGTTACAAATTGTAACGCAAATATTCTGTTACAAATCGTTACATGCTCTCACTGTAACGTTACAATTTGTAACTTTATCTTTTTGTTACAATTTGTAACGGTTACAAAAACCCGTATTTTGTAACGTTACTTTACAGTAACGAAAAAATAAAGTTACAAATAACGTTACTCAGGATGCCTGCTAAAAATAGTTTATCTCTACTCAGAGCTTTTTATAAGGATTTTGGACTGGGGGGGTTTTTCATCGAGGCGGCCCAAATTTTATATTGAGAGGGCCCAAATTTTCAATTGAATGTTCCAACTTTTTCAATAAGTAGAGTTGTCTTTTATGCATACTTTTATTTTGCTTGTAATTGATAAAGATCGTGTAAGAAGCGCGAGCGATAAAATTTTCCATTAGCGAGGATTTTGGATGAAAAATCTATACTTATTATTTATCTCTTTGTTGGAAAATTCAGTTTCCAAAAGAAGAAAACACACTAAGAAAAAATATATTGTAAAGCGCCGAAGGCGAAATTTTTTATTTCAAATTGCAAAATTTTGGGTACAACCCTGTCAGAACTGTTGTCGACTGTAGACTACAATTCTTTAATATACAAAAGAAAAAATTCATGTTGTCCACTTTAGAACCTATTTTCAGTGAGAAAACCTGTCATTTTTGTCTAGCTGAATATTAAGAATCATTATAAAGCGCCGCAAGCGAATTTTTTTAGTTGAAAATGAGTTGAAATTAGTTTCACTGGGATGCACTGGGGTGGATTTATAAAAAGTGGGATGGACTGACAGCTTGTATGTTATAAAAGGCCCTGTCTACACCAACTCCGTAATCACAAACTAGCTTGTAGAGTATTTGATTGCAACGCACACCTGCAAGGTGTAATGAATGAATAATGCTTTTATTGTCTACTATTTCCTAGCCGACATTACATGTTTTTTTTTTTTTTTTAAGGGTGAGGAAATCTTCATAGACACCCGGTCTTTCTGAACCAAGGTAGTGTTGGATTCCATTGACTTTAATGACCTACCAACTAAAACCTCCTTCCTTAGTCTTCGTGCTCTCTTCTCCCCGGAACCGCCTCACAGCATTACTTCGGGGAGGAGCTGTGCTTTCGCACCTACTCTCTTAGATCAACTGCCAGTCTTCTTTGATCGTCTCTCCATGCAATTTGCAGCTTCGTCATTATTTTCGAAACTACATTATCCGCCACTATCCACACCTCCTCATCGCGGCACATCTCCGCTATTATGTTTT
>CM055403.1:43823376-43893379 GCA_029228625.1 Pseudolycoriella hygida | reverse complement strand
CCCCTTAGGGAGTAAAGTTGACTATTAATGTCGCAATAATAAAAGCAAATGAAACTGCACTAGTAATGTTTTATTAACTCCCTTGTTGATTAATAATTTTATTACTAAATTGGTTTATACAGCTTGTATACGTTTTACTAAAATTACCGCAGAAGTCATACATAACGTACTATACGTACTATACACTCTCACAATTCGTTGTGTACTTTATACTCGCATATTCGCATAATGTGTGATTTCGATCTGGGAATGGTGGGGATATGGTGTTTGTGTAGAGCGATTTATTTTTATACGGTCACAGATATATCGTTGCGTAGTGTTGCATATGTTGCATAGGGGTAACGTATTGTTCATACCTCACACATTATAAGATAAGCCATAGTAATATGCATCCTTATGACGAGGTTCATACCTCTCGTTATGCATACACGCACACAATACAAAAGAAGTCAATGTTTACAACGAGCACTTTGCGCGAGTAATAGTAGAGTATTGTGTTCGTGTATACATACACTCCATTAATGAATCCTATAATAAGGAAGTATGTGAAAATACTATTAGTCTCAATTTTGCTCAATAATAGTACATTATTAAGGCATTTTTGGACCCGTACGAAGTTTATTACAAACAATTTTAATGTAACATGGGGTAGATCGAGGTGGCAGTTGGAAGGATGCATTTATTATCGTCTAAATATGACGAATCAACAATAAATATAATGTCCGTCCGACCGTCCGTCTCCAGTTTTTTACCCAAAGGCTCAACCGATCATCCTAAACTTTTTTCCCTGAAAGACACATGCCTTCCATGATTCAAGTTCGAAGATGAGCAAAATCGATCAAGTGGTTCCGGAGATATGGTCGAGGAAGTGACCAAAAACATGGTTTTTTGAGGATCGGTGAAGCTTTTTCGCAAATATCTCAGCAAGTATAACACGGAATGTTGGTGTCAAATGAAAGGATTTGATGTCAGAAAATTGGGAAAAATTTTTTGTGGGAATCGGGTCAGGGGTCGGGTCACCGGGACCAATGGGATCGACGAAATTGAGTTTCTTGGCCATATACGAAAGTTTTTCGTGTTTATTTCCTTAACTATGCAATATGGAGATTCACTGTCAAAGGCAAAGATGTAGAGAATGAAATTTTAGGGTACAGGTGTTTCAGGGTTTTGGGTAAAAATGCCTCAATCCTGGGATATGACCACTTCTAGAATTCGGAGTGATAATCCATATCTCTAGAACTATAAGAGTTAGAAAGTTGCTTCCAAAAGCAAAGTTGTAGAGAATAAAATTTTAGCGAACGCATGTCTCAGGTTTTTGGGTAAAAATGTCCCAATCCTGGGATATGACCACTTCTAGAATTAGGAGGGATGATCCATATCTCTAGAACTATAAGAGGTACAAAATTGCTTTCAAAGGCAAAGCTGTAGAGCATAAAATTTTAGCGAAAACGTGTCTCAGGGTTTTGGGTAAAAATGCCACAATCCTGGGATACGACGACTTCTAGAACTGGGAAGGATGACCCATGTCTGTAGAACTGTAAAAGGTAGAAGGTTGCTTCCAAAGCCAAAGTTGTATAGAACAAAATTTTAGAGAACACGTGTTTCAGGGTTTCAGGGGAAAATGACCCAATCCTTGAATATAGTTTTGAGTGGTATGAGATGTACTTCGGTAGGGCCTTTGACATTACCTTGGGTAATTTCTATGGATCTTTGAAATTGTTATAGTTATAAAAGAACGTTGGATTGTTTGCTTATTACTATATTAAGATACGTTCGAGTCTTTTTGCAAGATTTGTTCTATTTGCCACATCTATTCTGTTTGTCACATCTATTCTGATACGTACGGGTCTTTAGTTATGTTTTTTATAAGGGTGAAGAAATCTACATAGACACCCGGTCCTCCCGGACCAAGGTAGTGTTGGATTCCATTCGCCAATTAGTTGGTAAGTCCTCCTTCCTTAGTCTTCATGCTCCCTTCTCCCCGGAACCGCCTCACAGCATTACTTCGGGAAGGGGCTGTGCTTTTGCACCTACTCTCTCAGATCAACTGGCAGTCTTCTTTGATCGTCTTTCCATGCACTTTACAGCTTCCCCATTATTTTCGCGACTACATTATCCGCTACTCTCCACGCCTCCTCATCGCGGCACATCTCCGATATTTTGTTTTCAGCATTTACATCTGACCTACTAACCGTCATCATCTCACCTCGTTCTTGTTCGAAGCGGGGACGGAAATAAAACACGTGCTCCGCAGTTTCTTCTTCTCCCTCGCATGTCGTGCAGAATCCGCAATGTGACATCCAAACCAAAAAAAAAAACCAAACCTGTGCAGGTATTTCCTGCAGCATCCGTGGCCCGACAGAAACTGTGTCAGTTGGAAGTTAACCTCTCCATCTTTCCTCTGTACCCATGTTGTTATGTTTCATATGAGTCAATGGGTCCACCTTCCCTTGTCAGAGAAGTCCCACTCTCGCTGCCACTGTCTCATTGATTCGGCTCTTAGCTGCGTTCTTACTGTTTTGGTAGTTTGACCCTCCCTTCTCTTTTTTCTATGACATTCGCTGTCTTCCTGCAGCGTTATGCATATGGGCATATAGGGATATCGTTCGGTATGCTCTTGCTACTCTTATACTTGCCAGCCTTTGGGCTCTATTAAGCCTCCTCCGATTCCTCTTCGTATCTGGCGCCTGTATCCACGCTGGTGTCTCGTTGCGCAATATCAATAGAGTGACGTTTACTAGGCTTACTATGGCGTAATTGTAGTCGAGATTGGTAAAATTTCAAGGAGTGTCAGCCGAGACATTAATTTATTACGCGATTATATGCCTTAATATATACAATATTTTGTCACATCGGGGCCTGAAGGCACTGAAAGTAGGACTATAATCGGCTTATTATAGTCGAGTTTCTTGCATTTAAAGAGTGGTATAATGAAGTCATTACTTATATCATGCAATTAGAGTCTCGGCCTCTCAACCTCGGCTATAATTACGCGGTTATACCCCTAGTGTTATAATATACAGCCATGTGCTTTTAACTTTCATCATACCTTAATTTTAAACAAAAGAATACAAAAGAAATCTAATAAAAATGATTAAAGTTAAAAGCACATGACTGTACTATTATCACATAAAAATCGTTGCAAAGATAATATTTTAATCTAGCATGCAGTTGACATAGCAAAATGGTCGGTCATTCGAAGTAATTTTTTTCAAAGAAAACATAAACAAGAATTCAATTTGATTAAGGCTTATATTGAGTTTTCGGGGAATCATTGTTTTATTACAACAAAATGTGTTTGTAATACAAATTAGCACTTTCGGAGTTGACGGTGCTCGAAAAGAGGCGTTTTATGTGATTTTGCAATGTTTTTCCTAGACATAGAAAACATTGTGCTCACTATAATAGCCGTATTATAACATTCTTTCAACCTATGCAACTCGACTATAATAAGCCGATTGTAGTCCTACTTTCTGTGCTATAATTGGCATATTATATGCCCCTATATTATATATATTATAAACTATTTATATGCTGAAATAAAAATGACGCAATAAACCTAGAGGTGAAATAGTACTTTTTGACACAAGTTACGTATGAAGGTAACGCACTAGATGTGTACCGCACATCGTGTGATTTAAACTACCATCATACGTAACGTGTATCAAACAACGTTTTCTCTAATTCACCGAGAAAAAACGAGATTTTCCCTGCGTGTTTCCACTTGCAAAAATTTGTCGAAATTTCAATTATTTTTTTATATTTTTTATTGATTTATTTTGATAAAATTTTATCACCGAGTAAAAGCGATTCTAGTGTGCGAAAAAATTTGTCGCACTAGTGCGTTAATAGTTGTTTATGCAACTAGTTGCGAAATGGAGTAGTTTTTGCCACTAGCTGTGAAGTTATCAAACGAGCGAAGCGGGTTGGATAGCCACATCGTGTGACAAGAACACCCAATATGAAACACGTTGCGAAATTGGTTGTTTTTGTCACAGACTTCACATCTAGTAACAAAAACAACTCCATTTCGCTTCTAGTTGCATGAATAACTATTTCACAACGACATTGCATAAAAAAGTTTTGTCGCATTAGTGCGAAAAGTTTCCTCATGCGACATCGAAATGACGCACGAAAAAGCGAGTTTTTTGTCGGTGAATTGCAAAAAAATCATTCATGTTCTTGAGCATGAGTAAAGTTTTATGCACAAATCGTAGACCCAGTGAATCACGAATTTTGTTTTTCGGCTGAAACGATTTCATTTAATGCTCTGTATGTAAACATACTTTGACACAAAAATCTCCTTATAGCTATGGGTGCTGGAAAGTCTAAAAAGGAGGCTAAACATGCTGCGGCAAAGAGTTTAATCGATAAAATGACCGGTGCATCTTTCAACGAAAACAATACGAGCTCTGCGAATGGAAACATGGAGTAAGGCCTATACTAGTAATTTTGACTTGGTGTAATTTAACTAAATCTTAGTGCAAACAATTCAAGTATGGGTAACCCGATTGGCTGGCTTCAAGAATTGTGCATGGCTCGAAGATGGCCACCACCAACTTATGAAACTGAATTGGAAGTGGGCTTACCGCATGAGCGACAGTTTACAATTGCATGTGTTGTACTGAAACATCGCGAAATAGGACAAGGAAAGAGCAAAAAAAGTGCTAAACGATTGGCTGCAAATAAAATGTGGATGAAATTGCAAGCAAGTCCTCTAGATCAAGGTCAAATCAACCAAGTTTTAGACGAAGATGGCAACGTTGAGGTTAGTGAAAAATTGTCTTTAATTAATTCAGTGTAGTGTTAGAGGTCAGAGTCGGAATGGATTACAGGTTGTTATGAACATGAACATTTAATTTTAACAGTCGATTGAATCAGATGTTAAGTTAATTTTCTACATACCTCCGAATGCTATTATTTTCGAACCATTTTCCAATACAAGAAGATACAGTCATGGCAAAATAGATATGAACTTTATACTTCTGCGCAGGTTTTTAACGCTGCAAAAACCTGCGCAGAAGTAAAAAGTTCATATCTATTTTGCCATGACCGTAGTTCCAAGTCTAAACAAAAAATCTCTTACAGAGGAGGTGTGACGCAAGTCTTTTTGTCTGCTTACGAAAGTTCTGAAATCAGAAAAGGGTGACGCATTGGTGAGGGATACGCAAAAAATTAAACCGAAGTTACGTTGCGTTTTTAAAAAATTGCGTCACAAATGCCAGACCTACCAGTGTAAAAGCGAAGAAAAATTATTTCGTTGTAGGATCTGGCATTTACGACGCAATTTTTTTTAAAAACAACGCATTATGCATTCGCTCTAAAGTTCGACCGTAATATAATTGCGTCATTAAGAAATACATGGCGCAATTATATTACGGTCCAACTTCAGAGCGAATGCACCAAAACCTTCAGTTTAATTTTCTTTGCGCAACCCTCACCAATCCGTCACCCTTTTCTGATTTCAAAACTTTTATAAGCAGACGTAAAGGCTTGCGTCACACCTCCTCTGTAAGAGATTTTTTGTGCGGATATCAGCACTTTTGTAAGTTTGTCTCTCTGCAAATATACAAAATCTACAAAAAAATTTTGAAATTGAAAGCCTCCTTCATCACAAAATCCCAGGAATCCTTATTAGCTGACCTCACTCTTATGGAGAATAACCGAAAAAATATCAAAAAACCTGATGCAAGAGTGCTAGAGAAATCCACAATAACCCCAAAAACCTAGAAAGCCCTATGTATGACATCACTCATGTCGAGAATAACAGAAAAAAATAGAAAAAACTGATGAAAGTTGAAGAGTGCCAAAGAAATCCACAATAATCCCATAAACCTAAGGAAGCTCCATTAGATGATCTCACTTACGTCAAGAATAACAGAAAAATATCAAAGAACCTGATGGAAATTGAAGAGTGCTTTCCATCGCATCATAATTCTTGAAGTGACTGCATCCTGGCATTAGGTCATTTTTCCAAAAAACCCTTTGCCCTTAGAAGCAACTTTCTAACTCTCATAGTTCTAGAGATATGTGTGATCCCCCATTCCTAGATATGGCCATATTCCAGGATTGGGCCACATTTCACCAAAACCCCGAAAGACGTGTTCGCTAAAATTTAATTCTCTACAACTTTGCTTTTGGAACCAATTTTCTAACAACTCTCATAGTTCTAGAGATCTAGGGCTCTAGGGTCATCCCTCCCTATTCTAGAAGTGGCCATATCCTAAGGATTGGGTCATATTTCCCCAAAATGGTGAGACACGTGTTCTCTAAAATTTAATTCTCTACAACTTCGCCTTTGGAACCCACTTTCTAACTCTCATAGTTCTCGAGAAATGGATAATCCCTCCCAACTGTAGGAGTGGTCATATTCCAGGATTGGGTCGAATTTCTCCAAAACCCTGAGACCTATGTTCGCTAAAATTTAATTCTCTACAACTTTGCCTTTTCGGCCTCCGGACAAAACGACCCCTGGACAAAACAACACCGGACAAAATAACCCCCGGACAAATAACCCCTGGACAAAAAAAAAAACGGACAAAATAACCCGGACAAAATAACCCACGGATAATCCTGATGACCAAATACCCAGTTTCCGGATTATAACAAGCAAGGCGCCGCGCCGCAGGCCTGAACATTATGGGAAAATAAAAAAGCGGGGTCGAGGGGCGGCAGCCCCCGCGATGGGGGGTCCAGGGGGTATCGCCCCCCTTGCGGGGTCTAAGGGGCGGAGCCCCTAGCGGGGTTTGGAGCAGAGCCCCATGCTTCTAAGGCCTCCTGCAGGGCGCATTGTAGCTCGTCGCAGGCGCAGAGGCTTAGGGAGCAGAGCCCCCTACATCATAAAAACAACATATGCAAACCGTGCTTTGTGCGAAATTTGTCCGGATTCTTTTTTAACATTTCATTACTTCTTGAAACTGGACAAAATAACGCCTGGGGGGTTATTTCGTCGGGGGTTATTTTGTCCGGGTTATTTCGTCCGGGGTTTTTTTGTCCGGGGGTTTTTTGACCTAGAGCCGAGTCTGGAAGCGGCTAAATCCCAGAAATCCCAGGAACGGTCAGGTTTTTAAGGAACAAAAAAATACGTGTCGACTACCCTTAGCAGAGAGATCCTAAAAAGTAACAAAGCAAGAAGGTTTGCGAACTTGGTTAAATGGAAATTTATAAAATTCGTATTTTCGGATCGACTCAACCAATTTTAATGAGTAAAAAGGCACTTCGGCCTAAAATTTTGCGTAGAATCCGGGAAAAAGGGGGGATGTCAAAAAGTTCCTTAGTCTACGAAAAAATTTCTTGTGAATTTGTTCGCGTGTAAGACTTGCGTCACGGCCCCTTACCACAGTCGTTCCATGATATTTTTTATCGATAGACAATGAGTTCACCTCATTAGATGTGTGAGATTGAGCTTAGAGTAACACAGTAATAATATACTTAAATCATTATTGGTTCTGCATCCGCTGGGCAAACGTTTTCTTGAGACAAGTAAAATTTCTTTTTGATATAAAAAAGGTGTGGACACTAAGGCAACTTATCCGACTCTGACCTAAACTACATTCTATCCTTAATTCAGAGCAAAAATCCTTTTCATATGCCGCGTTTCCATTCGTGTTTTGTACGGTCATTAACATTTCTTTGGTTACTTTTTTTGGGCTATCTGTTTCACTAAAACATGTTAACGATTGCAATCAGCTGAGTGTAACCAATGAAATGTTTCTCATCGCATTTACAAATACACACAGTTTCGATGAATAAATAATTATGTTAACGAATAGAGTACGTTTTTCGACTTGTTCTAATTTTGTCCACCCATTGGCGCCACTTACACATCTATGGATAGAATTTGACGCCTCCATAGAAAAACCGTTGCAGTTGGTAGTTTTTTTATTGATCAAATTATTTTAAATCTAAAATTTACAAAAGATTTGTAATTTTTCTTGAGTGTTACATAGTGTGAAAGGACTTTTAAGTGAATTACACGATGGAATATCGATTGGAATGGTATCTCGTCGTGTTTTTCACTTAAAATTTACTTCACATAGTACAACATTAGAAAAAGTACAAATCTTTTGTTTTTAGATTTAAATTAATTTTTGCATGTGGCGCCTATAGGTGGCCAAAATTAGAACAAGTCAAAAAGCACACTCTATTGAAGGATTTTTGTTCTTCAAATTGAACGTTATAATGAAATAGAAAAATGATTTAATTTCAATGTGTGTCTTTGTAGATACGTGTCGTAAATATTTTGAATCGCTATTCGGATTTGAAAGATGTACGAGTGCCAGTTTTGACAACTCAACATGCCGGAAAAGTATCACAGTTTCATAAATCTTTGAAAGCTAGATTTGGAAAAACTTTAGCTGATTTGCAGGTAATTTACTTCTAAACAACATATCCAACTAACGAAAAATCTATCGTTCGACACAAACAAAAAAGCCCTTAGTGCGACTTCAACTTCTGTCAAAATACAGACTTCAGAGTTCACATGACAGACTATGTGCATCTCGCCGATTCCAGTCAGGGACATTCTTAGAGAAATCAGAGTCGCATTTAATCGAAGCGACATTCGTTGTTGGTTATCGTTGACTCCTAAGTCCTGCCTAGTCCGGATTTGGGTGCGCAGTGCCTGTTTAAGTGGAACAGGACGCTGCTCGCTTGCCATCCAAACCGCGCTGGGGCGCCACCTGTCATATCACTGAGAGGTGACAACTGTCGCCGCTCGGTCTAACAGTGGGACTAGCTACTAAATTTGTTGATATTTGTAGGTCTTAATTTTACTTGAATTGAATTACCTGGTACCTGGTGTGTCATTGTGCCGTTTACCTTATCTTCTTGAGCCTACCAGGTCTTTCTATATTCCTTCGTTATTTTACTTGTCCTTTACTTATGTGATCTTGCGTTTGTCCGTCGGGGTGATGTGTTTTACGTATTAGTGTCGGTGAACGTGTCTGTAGAATCTGTAGAAATACGAGGGCGATGCTTAGTGTTGGATGCCATGGTTTGAATTCGTGATTGCAAGCCCTGTTTATTATGATTTCTTCTTGTTTTGGGCTTAGGGGCTTCACAATTTCCGGGGTATCTTCCTTTATCGAATGAATAACTTCTTGCTTTATTTCGACTGGTTTTTGAACCGGAGGGGCTACATGAACCGTCTTTGGGATAAGTGGTTTCCCTGCTTTTTGGACGGGTTCTACAGGTTCCTTGAAAAGATCCGGTGTATTGTTACTCATGCTTTTGGTGAAGCATAACGATTTAAACAGCCATTTCCAAATCATTGGAGCTGGTTGTGGCTCTATTATAACCGGGTGGAGAAGCATACATACGTGGAATATGAATTCTTTCAGTTGTCATAAGATTCATTGTTGAAAGAATCAAGCACTTCAAGATTATCGCTTTCTGCTGGCAAATCTATTGTTGCATTCGGCTTAAATGTGTTGTTGTAACCTCAATTTTCGACCCAATGTGCCCGAAATCATCCGCTGGACTTAACACTTTCGCAGTGCATGAGCATCGTCGTAAACACCGAAAGTAAATTGGTAAATTGTGAGTCGAAATCCACTTTTCAACTATTTCAAACGTTTCGCACTCGTTTAGCTTTTCCGACACTGTTTTCATCAAGTTTCAAGTTTCGCTCGATAGTGAGAGGATTTTTATAAAATCGCGGCGAATCTCCTCTGAGTGGCGAAGTGTGGTAAAACATCAAAAAATAACACATGTGTCGTCAGTTCCTGCGCTGATTCGTGATATAGCACTCCCGGCAGCGTATTTAAACGCGGTACACAGCTGAAAGTCTTTTTTTATTACCCAAGTGTTGTGTTGCTTGTAGTCTTCACCAAATTTAAAACGCTTCATCTATAATGTGGGTAAAGTAAGCTCAACACAACATTGAAAATTGTTGTGTTGTGTTGAGATAGCACAACAGCATTTTCTTGTGTTGTGCTAACTTTACCCACATCATCTATAGACTTCAAAAACGTTTATTGCTCACCCTTGCATTCGATCATGTTACTGATCATAATCATGGCTACAAGCAATAAATTATAAAGTCAAGACAACGCATTCTTAATTTAGATATTAGATTTAACTTACGCTAATAATTTCACAGAGGATCAGTACCTGAAAGGCTATTAAAAATCCCACTTTCTTGGCCGTAGATTATATCTTGGTTCTGGAATGAGAATATTATTATTTTTGTTGTACAACTGTAGGTTCATTTGCTGTCAAAACATCTGGTGCCGTTGGGAGGGAGTACGAAGCGTATGAGGTTGGTTTGGCTGGGTTTACATTCGGAGGTTTTGCGTTGTTGTTAATGATGTTAAAGAAGACGGGAGAAATATGTGCGGCATCCGACTTAAAGTTTAATGTTTCACTTCCATGAAGAATAATTTGGTTTGTTCATGTATTTTTAGGACACCTTTTTTCCTCACTTTTTTCAAAATTTCTTTGTTGTCAAAATCAAACTCATGGTGGTCCGGTCCAGTGTCCCAAACATGTTTCACCAACGCGGTTTTCTCAGGATTTTTGGCCATGTTCTTTACGTCCGACACGTGTGTTTTAATCCTATCACATAAACACCAAGTTGTTTCGCCAATGTAAAACTTTCCACAATTCTTACATCTCACTCTATACACCACAAGCGATTGTTGATCCGCTGTCTGTCTTTGTTTAATATCCGTGAAAATTTCCCCTACCTTTGTGACAGGTTTCGGAGAAATTTTCAGGTTTGGAACTATTCGATTAATGGATTTGGTCAATTTTTCGGATAGTCCGGCTATGTACGTCATACCCACAAATTGTTTGTGCTCTGGGAGGGCTGTTGAGTTGGCGTTCGGTTCCATTTGGGCTACTTGGTTTTCCGGTTTCCGGTTTTCCGGAAAGCCTTTTTTTAAAAAAAGTTTCAGAAAAAAAATTTATCGACCGACATATTTGAATTGCCTACTCGATCCCTCGGCTTCTGTCAAAATACAGAGAATTTTATTATGAAATGTATCAA
Source organism: Pseudolycoriella hygida (assembly GCA_029228625.1). NCBI lineage: Eukaryota > Metazoa > Arthropoda > Insecta > Diptera > Sciaridae > Pseudolycoriella > Pseudolycoriella hygida. Next base: position 43,882,389 of record CM055403.1, on the reverse strand, counting down.
CTGTCAAGTACTCCAAATTTTATAGGCTAGTACTTTGACAGAAGATTATCAATTCGTGTAGCACTGCTTATAGACTGTCCCCATTAGATTTGAACCTTGGAAAAATTGGGACAAAAACTCCCTAAAGTCCGAAGCGATCCAAAAACCGAAAATTTCGAGGTTAAGTGCACGGTACGGCACCCAAAATAGGTATCTCTAAATTTTTGATGTTAGTGGCTTAAAAACATCTTTCGACTATTCTGAACATTTTATAAGAAGAATATAACGGCACTGAAAATTTAACAGCAGAATGAGAAGTATAGTACAAACAAATCAAGGCAGAATTTAACACAATCTATCGAAAAGAATAATTTTAAACAAAAAGTGGGAGAAAGAAATTAAAACAAAATCGAAACACTTGACAAGAGATACAACAAGCGATCTAGTCAAAATCCAGTAAAAGAAAACTCATACAAAATGTCAAAGTCGATTATTTGACCAGATAACGCCCGTGTTGCAAGACATTTGGTATTGGGGTTGAACGAATTCGTCCCCGAAACTCATTCCTAGATGGGTTGTATAGACGCGAAAAATTGTTGAAATTTATGCATAGTATGGTTCATGAAATCCGTAGTCTGTTCGATGGTAGCTTGTAGATAAAATTTGATGATGACGTAAAGACCTGGTTGGATCGTTAATGACGACATGGGAGTTAACTTCCGGTGCACTAACGTGGCCATGTAGAACGTCGAAAATGAAAAAAGTGCCTAAATTCATCCGTCTTCTACGGAGGGTGTTGATTCTTAGTGTTTCGCACCGTGATTCGTAAGATGGTAAACTAAAATTTTCGTCTCGCCTAACACTTTGCCTCAGGGCATATAAGACAAATTTTTTCTGGATCGACTCAATGGCGATCTTTTTGTCGTTGGAATGAGGCTGCCAAACCAAACATGCATATTCGGGATGAGATCGAACGTGTGCGCAGTAGACGCTTTTCAGGGCTCTGATGTCTCGAAAATCCTAACAGATCCTTTTCATAAATCCTAGCATGGAGTACGCCTTGGCGGTTATATATTCAATGTGGCTATTGAAGTTCATGTTTGTCCTAGGAACTATGGAATATTATGACCGCAGAAAATCCAAATTTTGAAATGCCACACGACGCAATTTCCCCTAAGTATCGTTTTGGGAAGGCCTTTGAAGTATGTTTCTTAACACGGGAAGACTGGGCAAATAACACGGTCATAGGTAAGGATAACTGTCTGACATTGTACTCGGATGGATCCAAATTAGATGACCGTGCAGGTGAAGGAATTCACTGTCAACAAACCTTAACAGCTAGATCCATCCCTCTTGGCTCCATAGCAACAATCTTACAATCAGAAACCTTCGGAATAGGCCAATGCAGCAAATTGATGCTTGACCAAAACTCTCAAAATCAATTAATCTATATCTGCTCGGATAGTCAAGGCGCACTGAAAGCTCTAAACGCTTACAAAATCCGCTCAGCCATCGTATTTGAGTGCAAAATGAAATGAAATGAAAAAGCTGATGAACTAGCTAAAACTGGAGCGGCCGAACAGGTCACGGGCCCAGAGTCAAGACTTAAAGTTCCACGTGCATTTTTCAAAAACCTTATTAACAAGTGGAAAAGCGACAAACTCACGAAACACTGGAATTCAGTCGACCACGCCAGGCAATCCAAGACCCATATCAAAATTAACACTAAAAACTCCAAGTACCTACTCTCGTTGAAAAGGAACAACATTAGAAGAGTCACCTCCATCATCACAGTGCGCTGTTATCTTAACAAGCCCCTCTTCACAATTGGCTTGACAAATAGTAATCTCTGTAGTAAATGTGGTGATATAGAAACAGCTGAGCACTTTCTATGCAAATGTCCTGCTTATATCACAGCAAGAGCCAAAGCCTTAGGGGCATATATACTCCCGCACAACATTATCTGGAGCATACCGCCCAGCAATATATTGGAGTACCTTAATCGCACAAGCAGGTTGTAGGTATTCCAATGTGAGTGTGCACAACAGACCCAACAGAGGCTTAGGTGCAGGAGATTCTCTCCGCCCACTCTAAACAAACAAACAAACAAAGGACACCCAAATCGCGTATTTCAGCTACCCTTTCCAATATGGTGCCCTCGATTTCGTAGGTGAAGTGGATCGGGTGTTTGTTCCTGTGGAGTGAAATTACTTGGCATTTGGTGATACTAAGCTGTAGTAAATTTCGATGACACCATTACGAAATCGCCTCCAAATCCCTTTGAATGGCCAAACAGTCTTCACTACTTTAAATAGTATCAAATCGTCGGCGTATAGCAGGTATGACAAATGTCTTATTACTTTAGCTATATCGTCGAAGAACAGTAGAAACAAAATAGGGCCAAGATGACTACCCTGAAGGATTCCAGATGTTACAGGAAAACTGTGAGATTCATGATCATTGAGCTTAACGTACTGCGTCCTTCCGCTTAGGTATGAGCTGAGCCAGTTTATTTAGTTTGAATGGATGCCTAGTTTATGTAATTTGCAAATGAGTCGCTTGTGATTAACTCGGTCAAAGGCTTTCTTGATATCGGTATACACAGCGTCCATCTGGTAGCTCTTTTCCATACTATTTATTGTCTTATGTGTGAATTCTAGTAAGTTACAATGTTAACATCATTATTTTGACGACCGTCCACTTAATTATTTGAAATACTATTTTTGCTTATTGTGCCTTCTTTTTTATTACTATTTTGAAATACTATAGAGGTGTTGCCATTTTGCCAACGTTTGGGAAATTATTCGAATCAATCGTTACTGCTATTCTCAGCATCAAATTACAGTGGATTTTTCGTCAACATGGATCGTTCACGAGAGTGTAAGGACAAAAAAAGTGGGAAGAAAAAAGTGAGACAAAATAAGTGGGCAAAAATATTGACGTTTCGGTTCTCCATCTGGTGAGGAAATGTGACGTTTTTGGTCTGTTTGAACATAAAAATTAAATTGTGCCGACCAAGATTTTAAATTCGCGATTTTCACACTAAACAGATGACACTACTTTCTATGTAGAAAATCGGACATAAGTATGTTGAAATAGCGCTCACTACTCATTCATGTCGCCACTTTCTACGTGTAAAGTCGGACATAAGTATGTTCGATTTTTTTCTGACACGTGTCGCACCCTTCGTTGCAAATCGCCAATACTACGCCGACCTGCCGCAATAGGGTAATGTCGGTAATGTTCAGAATTCGTCATTGGCATAAAATCAACTCATATTATTGCAGTTTGTCACCTGAACGCCCCCTTTCATATATTTTATGTACTACGAATAGTCTATATAAGCGGGAACATTCCAATTCTCGCCCTCTTTGTATTCATGTCCAATTGTTATAAACATCGTAGCAACTTAGAATCAAGTAAAGTTCTTTTATTATAATGGCGGAAATATTGCGCTTCCGGTCATGGTGTTTCGAGCCGGATTTAATAAAACGGATTTGCACCTTCTTATTTACGTTCAGGTAATAGTAATATTTTTCGATGTAACTTGATGGATGAAAGTTTCGTTTAAGACTTAATTGTTCGATGTACAGTGATTTCAGTTAATTTATGCTTACATTATTGTGATAAAGGCATTTGGTACAAAGTTTAGTGTACACCTCGTTGCAGACGTGATTTTTGTAGCACACGTCCTAACTATTTTTCTTTTCTGACGTGTTTTATCAATTGACTGTTTTCTTAGATTACTTTATCACAACAAAAACCTTTTAAAGGTAGAGTGTGACGCAGTCCGTAAGTCCGCTTCCAAAATTAATGATATCGCTTGAGGTGACGCTATCGCAGATAAAACGCAGAAGTTCGTTTGAATGGAACATTGTGTTAAAAGTTTTGATTTCCTGAAAAAATTAGAGCGCTTTCTTTGAAACAAAATTACGTTTTGTTAAAAAAAATTGCGTCACAAATGCCGGATTCAACGACGAAATAATTTTTCTGTACTTTCAGTTTTTGCGCTGCAAAAATTTGACTTTTGTTTCTTATTGCGTAGATTTTTTAGAGTAAATTTAAATTTTTGCGAGTAAAAACTGAAAGTATTGAAAAATTATTCCGCTGGTGGGTCCGGCATTTGTGACGCAATTTTTTTTAACAAAACGTAATTTTGTTTCAAAGAAAGCGCTCTAATTTTTTCAGGAAATGTGATGAAATATGATGCTTTATTGCATTCGCGCAGTGTTTCCCCTTAAAAATAATTAATCTAATAATTGGCGATTTGCAAGGAAGGGTGCGACACGTGTCGGTAAAAAATCGAACATACTTATGTCCGACTTTACACGTAGAAAGTGGCGACATGAATGAGTAGTGAGCGCTATTTCAACATACTTATGTCCGATTTTCTACATAGAAAATAGTGTCATCTGTTTAGTGTGAAAATCGCGAATATAAAAGAGAAATTATTAATCGCTGACAATGATATTTGTCGTTCTCCTATGTTTGTTTTCTCTTTTTCGCTCATGTCTGATGGTCTGACCAAAATAAAAATGGCCACAGGTTTCACATCTCATTTTAAAAATACCTGATTTTTGTAAAACATTTGTCTTGTCTTTATTGTTGCATAGAACATTTTTAGACCCGTACGAAGAACGAATGCGTTTACCGCGACGTTTGCAACCACCCCAATTTCGACCCGGGAGTAGGGGGGAGCATCGATCATGGTCCCTAGATGACGTATCAACAATAAAACAAAAGTCCGTCCGTCCGATCGATCGTGGTCGTTAAATGACGAATCAACAATAAAACAAATGTCCGTCCTACTCGAGTAAAACTCAACCGATTTTCAAAAACTTTTTTTTCCCTCAAAGGTAATCGAAAAATCTTTTCCGATTTTCATAAATTTTTTTTTGTTTGAAAGATCTGGGCATGGCCGACAATTTATGAAAGAAGCTGTTTGGGATTTGAGTCCTTGGAGTTAGCTAGGGCACTACAAATGAGTCCCTACGTATTTTCCGTAAACTCGAGTTAATCTTTTCCGATTTTCAAAAAAAAATTTTTGTTTGAAAGATCTAGGCATGACCGACAAATGTATAAAAGAAACTTTTGCCTGTGCTTAGGGCTCAAGTGGGCCTAATGTCGGTCCTAAGGTCGGCCCTAGCCAAAAAAAAAATTTTTTTACTATGTTGCAGAGCAAATTGAGGGAAACATTTTTGTATATGGAAGTATATGTCCGAGGCCTCTACTTAGGGTCCAAGGTCAGTACTAAGGTCAACCCTAGCCCAAAAAATGGTTTTTTGCAATGTTGTAGAGAAAATTGAGGAGGAAATTTTTGGTGTCAATATTGTCCTTTTGGGAAATATTTTTACACCGTTTCTTCGGACGGGTTTTTCAATATTGTCCTATCGGCAATTTCCAATATAATTTAATGTTGACGTAAGGCAATATTTACTTAAATACGTTCGAGTATTTTCGTAACATCAACTCATTTTGCCGCATATATTCTGATACGTACGGGTCCCTTCATATGTTTAGACCTATACGAAGAATGAAGTTCTTCGAAAATGGGTCTTATGCATTTACCACGACGTTTGTAACCACCCCAATTTCTACCGAGGGGGGAGCATCGATCATGGTCCTCAGATGACGAATCAGCAAAAAAAAATGTCCGTCCGTCCGTCCGTCCGTCACCGCGATAGCTTGGGTAAAACTCAACCGATTTTTAAGAATCTTTTTTTCCCTGAAAGGTAATTGAAAAATCTTTTATGGGATTGAATCTTGGCACTGTCGGCCCAAGGGCCGCCGAGCTAGGGCCGTTTAAGTGGTTTTTGGTCTTTTGTACATAACTCGAGTAAATCTTTTCCGATTTTCATGACTTTTTTTTGTTTGAAAGATCTGGACATGGCCGACAATTTATGGAAGAAACTTTTTTGGGTGTGATTCCTTCGACTTAACTAGGGCACTAAAAACGATTCTATGCTAGTGCCATACGTGTTTTTTGCACATAATTCGAGTAAATCTTTTCCGATTTTCATAATTGCTTTTTTAATCGGCAGGTCTACGAAAGCCCAACAATTTGTAGAAGAAACGTTTTTGAGATTGGGCCCTAGGATATAGCTAGGTAGGGCACAAAAACGAGTCTTTGCTAGCGCTTTACAAGTTTTTTGTACATAACTTGAGTAAATCTCTTCCGATTTTCAAATTTTGTTTGATTGAAAGGTCTAGGCTGTCTCCCATTTTATGGAAGAAAAGTTTTTGATTAGAAATCCTTGGACTCAGTCAGGACCCTAAAACTGAGTTTCTACTAGGGCCTAACGTGTACGCTTACATAATTTGGATAAATCCTAACTGATTTTGTTGATTCTTTTTCTATTTGAGAGGTAATCGAGTACCTCAAAAACAAATTTGGACCCGGTGCCTGTGCTTAGGGCTATAGTGGGCCTCATGTCTGTCCTAATTTCGGCCCTAATGAAAAAAATTTTTTTTGCGATGATGCAGAGCAAATTGAGGGAAACATTTTTGTCTATGGAAGTATGTGTCCTTATGGCCTTAGGTCGGTCCTAAAGTCGGCCCTTAACAAAAAAAATTGTTTTTTGCTATGTTGTAGAGAAAATTGAGGCGAGCATTTTTGTCTATTTGGAGATCAATTTTGTGCTTCTGGGAGGGTTCTTTTACACCGTTTCTTCGGGCGGGTTTTTCAATATTGTCCTCTCGGCAATTTCCAATACAACTTAATGTGGACGTAATTTCATACATTTAAGAGGTAAGGCAATATTGACTTAAATACGTTCGAGTCTTTTCGTAACATCAACTCTGTTTGCCACATCTATTCGGATACGTACGGGTCCCTTCATATGTTTTTTCTTTACAATTTCTTTATTTAGTTTAGAGAAAAGGTTATTGATGTTGCGTTAGTCCAATTGTTAGTAACTTGTACCTTTGACGGCTTGACATTTTCGGATCATGTATAATTATTAGGTTCAGGAAGAGCGCTTTCAAAATCTGAGATAAACGGATTGCGAGGCGTATAGGTTGGACCTCATACTTAGGCTTTTTCTTAAATTGAAGTTATGTTAAGTTAGGTGGATGAAAGAAAACATGTTTTCCACATTGTTCTCATACCCAAATTTTCCATTTATCTCACAGACATCCTGCTTGAATGAGAAAGACATTAACTTCGTTCAGTTCTTGCAAGAAATCGCTAATGAACATCAGTTTGAAATAACTTACGTTGACATAGAGGAAAAAACGTACAACGGCCATTGTCAGTGTTTGGTGCAACTGTCGACTTTGCCCATAGCTGTTTGCCAGGGATCTGGAGCTACAACTAAAGAATCCCAAAACCATGCCGCTCGCAACGCATTGGAATATCTTAAAATCATGACGAAAATCTAAACATTTGGTAAGCATTGTAAGTCGAATTCAATTTCCTACTTGATTTCACTTGATTTACGTAATTTGATAACAACAACAAAAAATCTACAGGACACAGGAACTTTGAATTTACCAAATGTAACAACATCAAATGGATTCACTTGCAATGAATTCTTCGTTATAAAAGTATGTGTTTATTCTATCTTTGATTGCGTAAAAATAGTGTGCGCCCAACTATAAATTCAAGATGTCATACGTGTTCGAATTTTTTCAACCTAAAAAGTGCTAAACTCTGACACACGAACGGTCAAAATAATTTGAAATTGAGTTTATCGAACGTGTATAACAACTTCAATTTATAGTTTTTGAGCTACTTGGGCTGAATCCCGTAGTCATTGAATTTTACGTGTATACACTAAATGCATAAATAACTTGCGAGATAATTGAATGCTAAAAGTAACAATTTTAACTTAAAGCCTCTAGTTTTGAAAAATAATTTAACACACAAAGTTCCTTTATATAGAAAACGCTAAGCAAAATTAAATATATAGAGACAATAGACAATATCCCATGGACGTGTTTTGACATCTTCCTAATAATATTGAAACGAAAGAATTGCTCATTTTAGAGATTTACTCACCGTTCCATAAAAAAATGTTTGTACTTCTCAATCTGACCGTCCCAGCTCTCAACGCAAAACGGAAATTCTTCGCAAATGTTGATATTTTAAACGATTAGAGAAGCTATGGTTTATGGAGCCTCTGATTCACAGGAGAACCGCCTCTGATTTACTGAGAATCGCATCTGATTCACAATGAGAATCGCATCTGATTCACAATGAGAATCGCCTCTGATTCACAATGAGAATCGCCTCTGATTCACATGGGAATCGCCTCTGATTCACATAAAATCGCCTCTGATTCACATGGGAATCGCCTCTGATTCACATGGGAATCGCCTCTGATTCATATGGGAATCGCCTCTGATTCACATGAAAATCGCCTCTGATTCACATGGGAATCGCCTCTGATTCACATGGGAATCGCCTCTGGCTCACATGCGAATCGCCTCGGATTCATATGGAAATCGCCTCTGATTTACATGGGAATTGCCTTTGATTCATACGGGAATCGCTTCCTGATGGACGTAATTACGCCAGCCAGATGGCGCCTTTATAGCTATTATTCAGTCGATACCTATTTGGCATAATTCTTACAGGTGCCTCTGACTTATATTTCAGCTATGTGTGAGTTTGGTCGTCTCAGACTACTTAGCCATCTTTCTTATGCATATTTCTCGTTGCGTAGTCTATTCCTCTTGCCTGCATCTAACTACGAGCGATAGATGTCGCTTTTGTTCGTTTTTTTGTAGTAAATCCGATTATTAGAATCGGAAGAACTCTAAGCTGTGTTTATTCGCCTCCATCCCGCTCTTTTGCAATTTTTCACTTCATCATGAAATCAGAAATCAGAAATGTTTATATGTCGAGGTGTCCAGACTCCTTCAATTTTGAGCTCAACTTTTTTTTTATTACTGGAAACAATGTTATTATAATAACAATTGTTTGAATTTCGGAAGGATTTGTTGGTAAATTACGTAAAATTTGTGTAGATTACGTCTTACGATATCTTTCAAAACTTTTCGCGAAACTCGGCACATACTTACTCAGAAAATTTCCCACTTGTGCATTTCGTATTTTCAGACAACAAATCAGCGTAAATTGTGAGTATGTGTTGGTGTGCGGTGTGCAAACTATACACAAATTACGTATTTCCGTTTTTGATTCAGCTGATAGTAACGTAAACCCAGTCTACATATAAACCCAGAATAAAACATTTTTCTTAAATACGCGCACGACTTTGCTACAATCGTGACTATAAATTTCGTCTTCTGGGACGAAATTTATAATTTTGTAATAGTATATTATAACACAAGGATAATCGCTGGATTACAGTTGATTTTGAGTGAATGTAGTCTATTCACGCACCGAGACGAAGTTAATGACCGCGGTCTGTGAACTAAATGCTCTAGGCAATGAAAGACCAAATTTATAAAGTCACAGCTAATGATACCTTCGAATGAGATATCGCAACGGAGAGATCTCAATCAAAAAATCATCTGCACTACCCCCTTTCTTTCAGTTCTTGCTAAAACTTTAGTCTGTCAGATTTGTCAGTTCGGACGATCATTCCCTGATCTCGGAACACAGATCTTGCGATCCTTTGTAGTCTGTCAATTTTGACTCGTCTATAATAGCTGTGATTATTAGCTCACCTCACGTCAAAAAATTATTTCTAACTTTGTAGGTCCGGATCGTTTTTCTACATAGAGAAATATATAGAGAAAAGTTGTAGAAGAAAAAGGTTGGGCTTGCGACGCTAGCCACTAGCGCCGCTAGTAGCGAAACTATGTTGTCAGTCACTTCGCTAGTAGCGACTTGCGATCCGTTAATCAGTCAACTAGCGGACCTATTTCGCCAGTCGCTACTTCGCAATTGTACGAACTCGAATTATCTGGAATTCAAATTTCCACAGTATTATATTAGTACAGCCAAAATTCGACTAGCTAAAATCTCGATTTTTACTTCGTCTTGAAAAAAAATTTACTGAAATGTCAAAAAAAAAATCATTTTCATGCAACACAAATATTGATCAGCATATGGACTGAACGTTGGATATATGTACTCTGCCGTGTTACGCCTAAATTACACAGCATCCCACGTTATTGTTAATTGTAAAGAGCTCGTAGAAGCTTTGTGCTTCTATTGCAATGCAAGTTTCCCAAAAATTCTGTGAGACGGTAGTACACAGTTACTAGGGGATGAACCTTTTCCACAACGACGACGTGAGTGAAAATCCTCGTAAGTGCACGTTCAATGATGTCAAAAGCCGGTAACTTTTGTTTGAGTTTAGCTCCGCAGACGATTTTTTTTAATTGTGGTGTTCAGATAAGGTTATCATGTAAAGCGCCGCAGGCGAAAATTTTGGACTGCCTTCACTTGTCCTTTAGGTAAATCGAAGAACGTCTAATTGCAGCAGACGCAATTTTTTGATCGTAAGGATCCTTTATGTAAGAATTTCAATAATTGATTGATTTCTTATAACGCCATAGGCGACAATTTTTGGGCTTTTCGGTAGTTTTTAAACTAAATTGAAGTATTTTTGATCGCCGCAGGCAAAAACTTCAGAAATTTGGATTCGTTTTTTTTTATTTTCAGCAACAGCCCAAAATGACAGCCCGGGCCTCTTTTTTTCGCCCGTTCTCCGAATCTGCATGAAAAAATTTGTTCGTCCGTCTGTCTGTCGACACGTTAACTCGAGTCAATCTTGACCGATTTCAAAAAGTATGTTTTCCCCGAAAGGTAGTCCTAAAAGGAGTGTTGTGATCATGATAAGTGAAATCAGTCAAGAACTTTCGAAGGATCGAAAAAGTAGTCGAAAACGTGACTTTTTGAAGGCCGATGAAATTTTTTCGGCCAAAGTTCAAAAATTTTTTTTTCCTATGTTTTAGAGAGAGGTTTGGGGAACAGATTCATCCATGGAAGTATGGTTCTAAGGCCAATCCTTAGTGCCCTGAACGGTGCGTCACAGAGCTTTACAAGTTGCCATTTTGACGATTTCCAATGTCATTTCATTTCATTAAATTTATTCTCATTTCCAATTACGTAAGGCAAGGCCTTAAACAACTGTGTTGCGATTCCGTGTTGCCCATTCACACACAGCCTTCATGTCCTTATTTATCAGCCTGACATTCTCGTTCATAAATAATGCTCTAAATGTCTTATAGACTTGGGCATCATCAGTAAACAGATGAGAACTCATGAACCTAAGTGAGCTAGGCATGTCATTGATAAAGATAGAAAAAAGTAGGGGTCCCAATACAGAGCCTTGAGGGACACCTTTAGCAAGGGGCAAGAAATTCGACTTAACCCCGTCAATGACTGCAGCCTGAGTCCTATCTGCCAAGTAAATCTTAATCAGCGAGACAGCTGACGTGCTGAAGAAAAATTTTGACGCAAGCTTGGAGCACAGCAATTCGTGGTCAACCGAATCGAAGGCTTTTGTGAAGTCTAAAAGCAGTAACACTGCAACCATTTTCTTGTCCAGTGCTTCCCTTATATCAAGCGAAATCTTCAGAAGGGCCGTTTTCGTACTATGCGCTGGCCTAAAACCTGACTGAATCCGTTCTAACAGCCCGTTTGGAAGACAAAAAATCTTGCACCTGCTTCTTCAGCACAATCTCAAACACCTTAGACAGAGTCGGCAAAATACTTATGGATCGATAATCGTCCAACTCAAACGATTTGGTCCGCTTATGCGTGGGAAGTGCCTTAGCCTCGTTTCCATTCCAGTGGGCACTCTGATGTAGTTATACAATAATTGACAACATGTGTCAGGTGAGTCAGAATAGCTGGCAATGCTAGCTATAAAAATTTCAGAGGCATCCCATCAAGACCCACCGCTTCCGATTTGACTTCCCGTACTTCAGAATGAATCTCGACTTCACTTGCATTACGAAAAGTAAAATGCAGTCCGCCAGTCTCAGCAGGGATATCATACAGTACAGTACTGGCTTCAATGTCAAATCTCGGATCCGGACTGATCTTAGGTTTATCGTATCCAGTTGCATGACGGTTAAATTCATCTGCTGTAAAAGACGGACTCGGGGAAGCCGACGCTGATAAAACCAGTCCCAAGTCTCTCGCATTTTTCCACAATTTGTTCATAACTAGGTGACCGTCAAGGCGCGGTTTCAGATATCCATACTTCGCTTTATTGACCAACCAGGTTACCCTATTCCTGAGTTCTTTGAAAATGGCAACATTCTGAGGAGACAAATCACTCCTTTTATTACCTCTCGCTCTCAGTGTTGATCTCAATTCAATAAAATTGCAAAGCATTCCTCGATACTCTATGGAAGTTTATCGTTTGTTTTAATATGCAGTAAGAGTTTGTAACAGTTGTTCTGACACTCACAGGTCTCTCTACTTATTGAATCGCCTTGGCTATGTTTTTGAAATATATAATCTTTGCATATACAAATGAATCCAAAAGGCCCGCCCGGGCTACCGTCCGGGTCGGGCAATAAGCCTTCAGGACGCTGCCCGAGCGCCCATAGGGCCAGCCCGGCACTGAATAAACCTTTTGTGTTTGTTATCAAATCATCATATTTCATGCTCAAATTTGGGCCACACCTCATATTACAGCAAAGGAATCGTAAGCTTTTGCAACTTTTTAATTTCTCTTTTATCGCTCTTTTCACGCATTCGCTTGTATTTTTCTCAAGTAAAACCGGTTTTTCGGTTGAAAGAGTTAAAACGAAGCGTTGCACAATCTTATGATTCTCTTCCTGTATGTCGTGCTTTGATTGATTTTTAGTACTATAATTAGCCGATTATTTGCACCAGTGCAAAAAATGTTATTTTTTGAATAAATCGCATTTCTTAATTCGAACTCGACGGTTTTAAAATTGAACACTTTATATGTCTGTAAGCTACAATTTTCTCAGTTATTTATGTACGTAGTGTAATATAATAATAAATTAAACTAAAAAAAGAAAATAACTGAGCTCAACATTTTCACGAAAAATCGTGCTACAATTACAAATGTTGCTCATCATCTAAAAAGGTTAAAATATTATACAAGCTATACTTTGCATAGAATTAGTGGGATTTTCCATAAAATGGAAATTGATATTAAAATATTTTCTGCGAATTTTGACAAGAATTTTTAATGAAGCTTTCTAATCAAAGAATAAAAAATATTATATCTTACTCGCCACTAAATATTAACCAAAATTTTATTGTATTAACCGTAATCGTGTTGATTTTTAAATGTCGATGAAAATGAAAAGATAACAAATAAAATAAACAATAAAGTCAAAAACAAAAAATATAAAATATAAAAAAAAAAAATAAAAATTACTTTTCTTCTATTGGTTAATAATAAACAACCTTACTGTGTAGTAAATACTATAGTGATGGCACGGAAAGAAATAATATTAATAATTAATAATTAAATTAGTAATTTTTAAAAACAAAGACCCGTTATTATAGGAAAATGGGCATTATTTTAATGCAAAGTATAGAGGTTGTAAAAGGATTTTATTATTTCTTTAGTTTGTAAGTAATTTGCATAGAATAAAATTTGTAATAATCCAATTTTTATAGAACATTATGATTTTAGGAAGTATGAAATGCTTCCAAATTATTTATTGGTTGGTATTAGAGAAGCTTGACAGTGAGCCGCCGATCAAAAAAAGGTATTACGTAGTTTGAGCCGTTTGAGCTCTGCAAGGCCGGCGTGTGAGCTGCCGTTAGTATTTCTCTGAGTTTAGTCGTCTACTTTCTTCATTTCCTTTGAATTAAGCTGAGAGGTTCTTTTTAAATCATCACGGAATTATGACGAACAGTTCTAGCTGAATAAGTCAATTTTCCTAGCCGTTGGCCCCATGATTTTCTTTAACAGGCAGTGAAGTAGAAAATAAAAATGGGCGGCGCTTACAATTCTTATTACGTTTTCATCGGGTTACTTTACCTCATTCTTGAAATAACAATTTCACAGTACATACATGTTTTGTGAGAGTTTAAAGAAATGCCAATTCTAAACTCCGTCTGTGGAACGCTCTCAAACCTTCAGAAATTTGCTAACAATAAGTTCTGAAGATAATAGGCACTTACGTCACTATGAAGAAAAAGTTTACCCCGGCTTCATATTGGATAAACAAATGTCAAATGAGATTTTTAAGTTTTTCCCCAAGTGATGGACGAATTATACTTTACCTTTGACTTTCTCTCTCGAACAGCATTATTGAAATAAAACTCTTTATTGGATGCAATATCGATTTCTTGAATCTTTAAAAATATAAAATTTGTTAATCCTTTGCATTCTATTTAACTAATAACTTTTTTTTTGCAAAATATTATCCCAAATTTGTGTTTCTAGAAACGGCGTATAATATTTCCGAAATTAATATTCTTAAATGTAATTTTTAAACATAAGTAATAAACAAAATTAAAATGAAACAATTTTTGTTTTTTTTTTTTTTAACAAGATAGCACCCAATTAGTTCCACAGTCGCATTGTACAAGTAGAAAATACTTAAGGAGTCCTTACAGAGATGTTTTTAGATTCCACACGCGAATAATCGTGTACATCATTACAGATCGATGTTGCGTCGTTCAGCTATGATACATTTCTCAGAACAGTGGAACCCATCGCCACGCAATATTGTTCAAGTTCCACATTTGGCATTTCATGTGAATGCGCGATTTTCTCTCTCTCTCTCTCTCTCTCTCTCTTTTTAATCATTTGATTATTTAAACTTTCTTTGAAACAATTTTTGTTTTATTTATTTTAAGCAGATAGCATCCACTTAGTTCCACAGTCGCATTGTACAAGTAGGAAATACTTAAGGAGTCCTTATACAGGGATATTCTTAGATTCTAGAGATTTAGAATAATCGTGTACGTCATTACAGATCGACATTGCGTCGTTCGGCTATGATATGTTTCTCATATCATATGTGGTTATGTGTGACGAGAATTGGCAGAACTGTGGAACCCAGCGTCGCGCAATATTGTTCAAGTTCCACTTTTGACATTTCACGTAAATGCTCGACATTTTCTCTCTTTTTTTAATCATTTGATTATTTAAACTTCCTTTGAAACAATTTTTGTTTTATTTATTTTAACAAGATAGCACCCACTTAGTTCCACAGTCGCATTGTACAAGTAGGAAATACTTAAGGAGTCCTTATACAGAGATATTTTTAGATTCTAGATATTTAGAATAATCGTGTATGTCATTACAGATCGACATTGCGTCGTTCGGCTATTATATATTTCTCATATCATATGTGGTTATGTGTGACAGAACAGTGGAACCCATCGCCACGCAATATTTTTCAAGTTCCACTTTTGACATTTCATGTGCGCGATTTTTTCTCTCTCTCTTTTTTTAATCATTTGATTATTCGAACTTTATTTGACTATGTTTTAATAAAAATTGTTAAAATAAGTGATTTATTTTCATCAATTAACATGTAACGGACATGTCAGTTAATCGAAATGCGTGTTATGTATGTAAATTTGTAAATGGAGGGCTCTATATTCCTCGATTGCAATTTAATTTGTGTCTCTGTGTCATCGGTCAATAGTTCACCGTATTGCAATTTACTTAAATTACGGACTGACTGACACACTCAAGTGTTTCCTGTGAACTTGACCAGTAGGGCATGAACGTGAGTACTTTGGCAACCACAGGGGTGAACCGAAAGAAACTCCCTTTTTACCCACCAAGCTAATAATGAAACAATGTTGCATTTATAGCCGCAACTTGGGATGTATAAACTTACATGCTAACCGTCGATCGAATTGTGGTCGGACTACCTACTTTGCATAATTGAAAATTGTTAATAATGAAGTATTTTTGTATACTTGCTGAGTAGTTGCTACACTTTGTATATCTGCAGAAATAGACGGGTACCATCCACGGTAGCGATGTGCGTAACTCTATTTACTCTTATAGTCATCAATGTAAGTTACATGACCGAAATACTTACCTGAATTGAAACAAAACTAATGCGTTTTCAATGAATTGCTTGATCGTAGGGAGGTCGTAAGCTTAATGCTGTTATTTATTTAACTGACACAGTTTTTACCAATAAATACAACTAACGCCAGGAAACTGTGAATAATGAGGCAGATGAACGCTTTGCATCAGCGCTAGCACAGTCAACGATATATCAAAAATTGATAGAGCGTCGACTACTCTCAATATGCGTATCCGTTAAACATACTTTAGAACTTTCGTTTAAGGAATTAACGATTTTTTTTATTTTCAAAAGTCATTTAAATTACCCGGGTGTGTCATACTATCAAGGCTTGCTGGGAACCATAACAAACTTTTCAGATCTTTTCCTCCTCTGCCTTCTCTTCCCTTTTTGGTTTCTTTCATTTCCTGTTTAGGCATTTGACGTTTAAATCGTTAATTCGACGCTGGGAAAATATCGGTTTTAGATTCCAGAATTTGTCCCAATAAAAAAATTAGTTTGCAGAGATAAACATAATATTGATACAGCAAACATATTTTGTTTGTGGAATTGTTTGGCTGATTGATATGATTTGTTTTTTAATAAATAAATAAATTAGCGATCCTATAAGTTGGAATTTTTGAGTTATAACTTATGACTTATAGCTTGTGACTTATAAACTCATAACTTATAAATTATGTACATTTAACAGAGACAAGGAATCGTTGTCACGTATTTTATATTTTATGTTGACATGGATCTACAACCGTTATGGCAAGCGCCTCTATTCTCTGAAACAAAGTTACTGGGGTTGCCCAATGCAAAAAAAATAACAACGACTTTTCACATCGACATTTGCGGAGTTTAACAAACGTATCGTCTTACAATCTTATCTTTATAGGAGTAGACTTATAACTTATGGCCATTTATAAGCTATAAGTACCTGATTTATAAGTTATAAGTTCATAAATTATAAGTCATAAGTTATAGCTTATAACTTATAAATTCCGATTTATAAGATGACTAATCACTTATATGTCATTTGAGCAAACTCTTTTAGCGCATTCTAAACTACGCGATTTTGAAAAACGATGTAGGGCGCGAAACATTATTGCGAAGACTCAAGTCGAGTATGTTGAACTGTATGATAATTTCTTTTCTTTAGGGAAATACGCCATTAAACTTCGAGAAAAGTGCCACAATGCATACATATCAGATATTGAGGGAAAAATAGAAGTTAGTATCCATAATAGGGTCAAGACAGCAAAAATTGTTTATAGAACTCTGGCTCCCCTCTCAAAGAGCGGGTGTGTTTGGGGGGTAGCCGGAGTACTATAAGCAAAATCTCAGACCAGTTTGCAGTTATGGACTTTTTGGATTTTATAGCAAGTGTAACGTCATATGTGCACGACCCTTTTATAGTAAAAGCTTCTTCTCGTACACGAAAACCTTGAAGACGTCATTCTCCCTATTCGAAATAATTTAGGCCACAACAAAGATTCAAGTCCAGATCTAATTCCCATCATCTTCTATAAAAAGATCTCATCCCAAATCAGTGTCCCACTTTGTTTACTATTCAACAAATCCCTACAAGAAGAAAACATCCGTCACATTGGAAAGTTAGCTTCATAACTCCAACGTTTAAAAAAGGCAGTCGCACACAGGTGGGTAACTATAGACCCATAAGCATATTGTGTGCAGCGTCCCAAATGTTCGTAAGAGTAATTTTCCACCATTTGTATAAAACAGTAAGAAGTCTGCTCAGTTTATCCCAACATGGTTTTATCGAGGGAAGATTCACGATTTCCCAATTGCTAGAGTATGTCCATAACGTGGTAGAAGGAATAGCTAATGGCGGTTAAATCGATTTACGGACTTTACAGAGGCGTTTGGCACGACATCACATAACCAACTTTTGCAAAAGCTTATGGTATCGGACCGAGTTTCTTACCTTGGTTTCTGTCTTATTTGGTAGACAGATCAGGGCCTATTTTATAGAAATTTTTCAAGGAGGTCGTTCATAAAGTATGTCACGCTCCGAGGGAGGGGGGGGGGTGTTCGGCTTCGCTTGACGGTATGTGACAGGGGGGAGGGGGGGTCTAGAGCCGTGTTACGTCACGCGAAATTTTTGAAAATATTTGGCTGAAATTTACATTTTTCTCTAATTTACATAGAATTCTTGGATGGAAGTCATTACTTTAAGTAATTGTATATTGTCCATCATTTTGACGATAAAATCGAAAAATGCTCTCACTCTCGCTATCTTTCTTTTTTAATTCAGAAAATGAAAACTTGCATTTTCCTATAGTTTCAATATTTCGTTCGAGGTCGGTGTGACAAAAGTATGACAGCAGGGGGGGGGGGGGGGTTCGAAAAAAGGCGATTTTTGCGTGACATACTTTATGAAATTCAAGAAATTAAAGAAAATTTTAAGAAATTCGAGAAAAATTTAAGAAATTCGAGAAAAGTTATAGAAATTCAAGAAAAATTCAAGAAATTTAAGAAAAATAGACATGCGTGAATTTTTCAAAATAGCTTCAAACTATTTTTAGGTGAAAATATACGTTAAAGAAGACAATTCTTCCCATCACACATTATCAAAATAATTTGTCAATTTCCCGGAAAATAATTAAATCGATCCCAAAACGAGGAGACTATGACGTCATACTCTCCTCGCATTTTATGACTAAAACGATGACGTCACTAAAATTAAGGAAATTTTAATTGCAAATTTAAAATATTAGTCAACCGTATACAGGCAAAATATTCAGGAATTGGGACATTGAGGGTATAACTAATCTAAATAAAATAGTTCCAGAAAACCATAAAGATTGTCTATTGCCGATTCTCTTCGTTTTTTCGACGTTGTAGTATCGCTGAAATTTCTTTTCTTGCGGGTTCTCTTCGGGCGAGTCTGTTCTTCTACGGTTTCTGTTGATTGAATAGTCAGAGTTTAATGCGCTCATTGTATCATTTTTAGATAGAGTGAGTACATCTGCAACGTCTTTGGTCTGATCTGACAGAACTGTTGCAGTTACTGTTGATCCAGATCGAACAGCTTCACTTGTTGTCGAGCCAAATTCAGTTAAGGGCGAGGCCGAGCCAAATTGCACGGTTTCACTTAGAGTCAATTAACCTGCTTCCAGGTTTCAGTCATTTTCGATAAGAGAAACGCACAATCGACATTATTCAATATCAGAATGTTTCGGATATCTAGCATGGCAAATGGCAACTAGTGAGTTATTGAAAGACAAAGATTTAGAGCAACCGCTGCCTGTTCTTCAGGAACTGCATCGTATTATCCCTGACGGGTTACGTATGTTAAAAGTTACACTAGCAAGAGTCGCTGCAGCAAAACCCCATTCTGCTGATGTGGAGAGGCTAATAAGTAAGAATGTAGATGTTTGTTTAAAGTTTGACATAATTCGTTTCGTCATTTTTAAACTTATTTTTCAGATACTTACAACAAAATCAAAAATCCCGATCGTATGTCAATATCAGAATCCACATATCCACACATAATATGCCTCCATTGTCTAAGTTTGATTCAACAGAATCTGTCAAAAACGGGGTGGGAAAAAGACGGCAACCAGTAACATCTCAAAAATGTCGTCAACAGGAATGGTATAAGGGAGTTTTCCCAGAAGCCAGAGTACGGACACAGCGAACACAAAGAGATATAATTAAATTTTGACTAACAGACTAATAAAATGTAAAAAAATTGTGAACATTTTCTTGAATTTTCTCTGGAAATTTCTAGAATTTTAAGAAATTAAAGAAATTTTTAAGAACTTTAAGAAATTCAAGAAATCAATTTCTTTAAAATAGGCCCTGAGACAGATCACCATTTTTAGTTATAGGAAACACAAAATTAACGAAGATCTCTCCAACATCTGGTATTCCTCAAGGATCAATCCTCGGTGTGCCACACACAAACAGTCGAGTCAGTATGACCACCACCAACAAAAGAGACAAAATCCATTTCACGTACAACATGAACAGCATAAAGTAACACCTTCGATTAAAATGGCATGGAATTAAAGTGATGTCTTCAAAAAACATTTTGCTCCGTACGTTTGTTAATTTGTGAGATAGAAATTTATACTAGGGGCCGTTCATAAATTACATAACGTCAAAATTGGCATTTTTCAGATCCCCCCTCCCCCATGTAACGCAAAAAGAGCCAAGTTTAACTCATTTTTGTTCTAGCCGTAACGCTTACTGTCATTTCCTTGGGACAGATGACAGTGGGGAAGTCAGGGCGCGTACCAACTTTGCCGACCCAAACGTTAGTAATTTCACATTATGCTTCCACAATAACCATCAAAATAATAAATTGTTCTTGTAATTTCACTATCATAGCCGTATCTAGACAGCTAAATCAGGGTGGGCGCGCGCCTTCAGAATGAAAAAGTTATAGAAATAAAGCAAAATATATCCTGTGATATGTGATATGTTATACTCAGCAAGTTTTTTCACGAGCCCATGCTTTAAAAAGTTTACAAATTGAGTCTGTAAATAGTAGTTTGCCTCCCACGACGAAAAGTAGTCACAACACATACTAATTAAGCAAGGTTGTGCTCACTAGTCATTTTTTTAGCGACGCTAACGCTAACGCTAGTTTCAAAAAATACTAGCGTCGCTAACTGATTCGCTAGTCAAAAAAAACTACTAGCTACTAGCGGTCGCTAATTTTTCGCTTATAATCCAAAATCTGGAATAGAAAAAACACCAAAAATTTTTTAAAAACTGGCATTCGGTCTGATGACTTGTGATGAACAGTTCCATATTTTAGCGAATCCATTAGCGATTAGCGAAAAATATTCGCTAATCGGATTTTAGCGAGCGCTAATCACTACTAGCGAGCAGTCTTGAATTTTAGCGTCGCTAGCAGCGACGCTAGTGTTTAGTGACGCTAACCCAACCATGTAATTAAGTAATGACAATAGCGCCGCAGGCGAAATTTTTACGACTTTTAATTCAAATTGAATTGTCCAACAGCATTCCATGACATTGAAATTTGAACATTATTTTTGCATATAATTTTCATTGGCGCTAAGCAGAAATCGTAAAAGTATAGAAACATAGAATGTATCTCTATGAAAAGTTCTTCAAATGCAAAATTTTAAAATGAATTAAAAGTATGCGAGCGAAGCGAGCGAAATTTTTTGAAATCGTGTTTCATTTGACAGAAATTTG
This sequence comes from Pseudolycoriella hygida, assembly GCA_029228625.1. Lineage (NCBI taxonomy): Eukaryota > Metazoa > Arthropoda > Insecta > Diptera > Sciaridae > Pseudolycoriella > Pseudolycoriella hygida. The sequence goes on along the minus strand of CM055403.1, from coordinate 43,861,320 downwards.
TATACTTGTTAAAAGCAAACATGGCGCAAATTAATCAAAATTGACTACATTTGCTTGCATTTTCGAAAATCTGAGGGTGGGCACAAGAAATCTCAGGGTACCTAGATACGGCCCTGTTCACTATGCTTGCCTTTTATTGATTAATATCAATTAGAAACGATTAGCGCCATCAGAACAATTCATAGTAACTATGGACACTATTTGGTGCACTTAAAAAAACTGCACAGTTTGCTAGAATGGCGGTACCGGGAATTTACGAACGAAGATTTTGTAATTCTGGAGAGAAAGCTATTTTGAAGCTTGACGTCCAATGAAAACGAAAGTTACTACAAAAAAATTTTGCTCGCGATACATAATTTCTTTACATTTTGTAAAAGGAAAAATTATCGAGTTTTTCTATACACCTAGGTTTGAGTAACATTCGGTAAAAGGTAAAATTCCCTACTTTTGTTATCGAATTGTTTTCTGATGATATCAAAATTGTTTTCTGAGGATATCAAAATTGATTTCTGAGGATATCAAAATTGTTTTTTGAGGATATCAAAAGAGTTTTTTGAGGATATCAAAAATGTTTTTTGAGGATATCAAAGTTTTTTGAGGATATCAAAAATGTTTTTTGAGGATATCAAAAGAGTTTTTTGAGGATATCAAAAGAGTTTTTTGAGGATATCAAAAATGTTTTTTGAGGATATCAAAAGAGTTTTTTGAGGATATCAAAAATGTTTTTTGAGGATTTCAAAAATGTTTTTTGAGGATATCAGAATGGATTATATTAAAACCGGAAAAAAAAATCGAAAACGGAGATAACTCGGCACATAAATTATTGAAGAGTGGAGATAAATTTAATTAATCATTTTTGGTGATAGAAAAATTTGTTTTTGAAATAACTAAATTAATTAAGGAAATAAAAAATCATCCGGGAGGAGATAATAAAAAATTAAAACGCAGATAAATAATTCAATTATTGAAAGTAATAGAAAATCGAAAGAGAAATTAAAAATTAGAAAAAGGAGATATGAAGTTAATGGAAACGGAAATAAAATAAAATTGAAACGCAGAAATTTGAAAAATGGAGATTATATAACTTCGGAGACAACCATTTCATTTTTCATTCATCTCCATTTCTGTACATTTTATCTCCTTTTTCAAATTTCTATCTCCGTTTTCAAATTTTATATCTCAAGTTTAATACGATCCAAGAGCCATTGGTCAGAGACAAAAGTTTTATCAATTGGTTGAAGAACGTTGAACATTTATATTCGATGACAGAATGGAATTACTATCAGTGATGACAGACTTTTCAGAACAAAAAATTTGAAAATTCGAGAGCGGAGATAATTTGGCAGATAAATTTCTAAAAAATGAAGATAAAATATATTAATAAGCTCAGATAAAAAATTATTTTAAAGCGATAATTAAAGTTATTTTGGAGATAAATAAATTGATTAAGGAAATAGGAAGTTCTAAGATCGCAGATCAAAAAAAAAAAAAAAAAGAAATAAACATAACAAATTCAAAAAGTGCAGATAATAAAATTTAGTTAAAGAGTTAAAATATTCTAAATTGGAGATTCTATTAAAACGGAGATAAATTAAATTGCTATCGGAGATAAATAATTAAGAAATGGAGATACTATAACTCCGAATTTAATCAAAATATCTTCGTTTTGAAATATTTTATCTCCATTTCTGAATACTTTATCTTCACTTTTAATCATTTTATCTCCAAAACATTTTTGTTTTATCTGCGTTTTATAAGTTTTTATCTGCTTTTTTAAATTTTTTATCTGCGTTTTCGAATTTAATATCTCAAGTTTATTACGAGCCATATCAGGGTATCATTTGGTAAGGCGTCAAAATCGTTTTTTCAGGCAATCAAATCCTCTTTTGAAGATATCATTTGCAAAAAATGCAGTATATCAAACTTATTTATTCAGGATATCAATTTGTTCTTTAGAATTATCAATAATATTTCTTCCCGATTAAAATTTCAGCTTCAAATACCACAACGATGACATAATCCAAAAGGCCTATAGGATGCTTGGGTTCATCCTTCGCTCTACTAAACGGTTCAACTCACGAAAAAGTCTTATGGTCTTTTATAACGCGTATGTCAGAAGCCGACTGGAATATTGTTGTCCCATCTGGACTCCTATCTACGACGCATTCTGCGACAGGGTCGAAAAAGTAAAGGAAAAATTTTACCCGTAATTTTTCATAAGAAACAAGTCCTACAAACGAAACAAAAGAATTCTTTGCAATCACTGCAGACGAAGCAAGTGCAGGATCTATGTAAACTACTCTTCATATCTTCTTGAAGAAAAAAAAAACTTAGCGAAGTGTTTTGTAGTCAATAAAGGCATAATAGAATCATCAACAAGAGTAATTAAGGGCTTAATCTAATGCGCACATTCTACACTTATTTTACTTTGTTTGAACATTTTTTCATCATTGTAAAAAATTGAGAAAATATTTTCTTAAAAATGAGCCCTGGTTAGAACTACTGGGACTTTTTCCGCTGTCATAACTAGTGGGACTATCAGCGTAAGTTTGCTTTTCTCCCTCTATCCGCTGTAACCTGACACAATCGTGTTAAAACGTTTAAGGCCATAAATGTTTTTTACAAAGATTAAAGACTGTTTAGAAACACACGTGTTCTTGTATAATATCAGTATTTATGTTTTAAATTAAAGTGAAGTGAAGAATATTTTAAATTTAACAATTAGTTTTCATTGTAGATGTGCTTTACGCGAGTTGCAGTTAATAATTCAGAATGGAGAAGTTAAGAGAATTCGCGACCATAACATACCCTTCGAAAAATTCTTTGCAGCCATTTTCATTGAGGGGTTCCACAAATGATCAGTTTTGTTTGATAACTCCTAAATCAGCTCAATTTCTGAATCTTTGCTTCAGATACAACGAAAATGTCACACCCAATTTTATTAAAACAGCCTACGACATTCCACAAACAATGCCAACCGATAAAATAAACGTTTGTCACAAAACCGTTTGGAAACGCGCTAATGTCATACAGAAACAGGAACTCACAGTTGATGTTGTTTTGATGCCAAGGCAATTTAAAATTCACATCATAGATTTCATTTCGATTAGATGGTCGCCAGCATCCGTGACCATTAGGAATGAAGCTTACATCGCCTGTCTGACAAATTATGGGGGTTGCACTATTTGCTATCGAGTAGATGACGAAAGAAATTGGTTGGAGGTCGCTGATATTTCCAACATCTGGCTAAATTACTGCACACCGCGGCCGAACAATCGAAAAATTTTGCAATTTGACAGACTTAAAGAAATGGCCCACGATGTCCACATTACGGCAATCGAATGGAACAATATTTGTATCAATAATCAATGTGGATTTGCTATAGTGTCCGCTTCGGGAAAGTTGGTCCTATTTGGTGTGGGGAAACAAAGTACTGTTACTCCAGAAACCGTTCACGTCGAACAAAAAATTGTTTACGAGACCAAATTGTTCAAAGTGAACATTCTAAAGTGGTTCTCTTACTACGATTGTAATCAACGTTTAAAGTCAGTTCTATTGGTTGGTGATTTGAATGGAACCCTACGTATGTACAATGTAGTAATTAACGAAGTAACTGGTCACATTAAGAAAATTGTGAAGTCTACAATTTTGTGGAACGACAACGATCGTCAGAAATTCACCGAATTGATTTGTGAATTTAACTATGGAAACGAACGTCTTACAATTGTCAGTTGCAAAGAACAATATGTCCATGTTTTCGTGATGAATTCAAAAGGAATTTTCCCGACGATGTCGCATAAGGTGCCCGATTCAGTTATAACTGGTAAGTGCATTCTTCAATTCCAGTCTTTTTGCTCACATTCTCTTACAGATCCTTTCGTTCCCAACATTTTTAATGTGTCAGTGGTAAATTGCTCATTGGTTGAAAGATACCTTATATATCTCTCCATACAATGCTAACCATACATTGCAAACAAAATGGTTCTTTCATCATAACAAAATGGCAGTTTCCAGCCAATAAGCTATGACACACTTGAAGCTTGTGATGGAGTTAGATTGTGAGTATGGACGATAGATGGCAATTAAACGCCATTCATTCTCAGTTGTAATTCACTAGACGGAGACATCAATATCTCGGTTTCATCACCCCCAACATATCAAGTTGAATGACTTGACTGACGATTGGAACGATATTCCGAAGTGTTGGCTCTTCTAATGTATTCTTCAACTCGACTGTTCTAGTTGAGTTACATCTGAGCGTCATTACAATGACAAAATAATTCCATTTCAAATAGTACCTCAAGGTGTACTGTTTCGATTGACCGCTATTAAAAAAGAAAAATGGCTACTTTCAGCCTACCAACGCAGTAATAAATTGCTCACAAACCTAGTGCCATCTATGATGTACTAGGGCCGAAACTAGTAGGGCTTAGAATACCGGTTCGCCCCATCAATGTGTTTTACCAGCACACTGTGGTCAATCTAAATTCACGCCGGACAAAATTAGTTTTTTAAACAAAAGAATTCTTTTGTTTTCAAAAATAATTTTGTCCGGCGTGACATTAGATTGAAAGAATTCTTTTGTTTAAAAAAATAATTTTGTCCGGCGTGAAATTAGATTGACCACTGTGTGGCAGGTATTTTTTTGGACCACATCTTTAACGTTAATTCCTAAGGACGTCTAACGGTAGCTAGTATTTTACCATTAGGATTTCTTCTGGTGCTAATTATATCTCCGTCCAAAGTGAGACTCAGATATTTGTACACAGAATTCATCGAATATGGGTGACGTCATATTTGTCATTCTTCTATGTACGATTCGTTGGGGCACCAAATTCACAACTACCCAAATTATAAAGCCTGGGTGTGCCTAGAAACGCTACTTTCATGCTATACATTCAAGAAAAATTCAATACAGAATTCGTTCCCACCAGGATTGAAGCCGGAAATCGAGAACAAAAAACGCGAAAAATCAAAATTTCGACCAGTTTTTCAATTTGTGCTGGGTAGAGGTGTTTATAAGGAAACTCAATTTTGCCGGGACTATGAGTGAACGATAGAACAGCACATTTCTTTAGGTTGGGTCTCATGTTATTTGATTCACACCACCGTTCCACTAGACTCAAGTCATTTTGTAAAAGGGAACAATCGTTCTTGTTGGTGATTGAGCGGAAAACCTTGAGATCATCGGCAAAACCGAGACCAGAACCCTCAGAGACCGATGTCAGTAAATCATTTATGAATATTACAAACAGAAGTGGGCCGAGTATTGAACCTTGTGGTACACCGGAAGTCGGAAAAATTTCGTTTGATATTGAACGACCAATCACTACAAATTGAGAACGATCACTAAGATACGAAGCAAACAACTCAGTGAGGTACGAGCTGATTCCAAATTCATTTAGTTTACTAATAAGGCGTGAAAGCTTACGTGAAATCAGTATAGATTGTATCCACCCGACCACCATCAACTATTTCATTTGCCAAAAATGATACATAATCCATAAGGTTAGTCTGTGTAGACCTCTTAGGGAAGAATCCGTGCTGAGAAGGGTGGATTTTGTGTTTGATTTGTTCGAATAGTCTCATAAAAACCAGCCTTTCAAAAACTATGGACACTGCACATAGTATACTGATGGGTCTGTAGTTGGAGACGTCAGCTCTATCACCGTCCTTAAATATTGCCCAGATGTAGCTCTTTTTCCATTTAGATGGAAATTTCCTTTCCTTCAAAGATCTGTTGAATAGCATGCTGAGCGGTAGACTTAAAGAAATTGCTAGATTCATGAAAAACAGTATGGGAATATTGTCTGGGCTGCTCGCTTTATGCTTATCAAAACTTTTCAACGCGTCTTGCACCTGATTTTCAGTAAAAACGAATTCGGGCAGTGCATTCTCATCAAATGCGAGATGGACGGGATAATAAATGTTTGTAAGCTGTTAACTGCAGGGTTAAGAATCGAACTGAAATATTTCACAAAGAGATTACAGACAGAGTCACGATCATTGGCTGATTCACCTCCAAGTTTCATGCTATTCGGCAGCGAATTAGTTTTACGCAGTGACTTTGTGAATCAACGAAATTAGCTTATGCGAGTAGTTTGGAGTAGTAATAGTTTGCCTTAAAAAAATCACGTTTTTGACCACTAATTGAAATTTCAGTAACTCCGCCGACAGAAATATGATGTTTTACACCAAAACCTATCAGTACCATGCAAATTCAACTAAAAAATAATTTTGAAACATTCGCACATAGCCCCATCGACGCGGCTTCTGCCTGAAAAGGTGGGCATGACTGCCGTAATTTGCATAAGAAACTTAGTGCAAAAGAGAGAACAAAAAATCCATGCAAAAGTCCATACAACATTTTTTGTCTCTTTCACACTAAGTTTCTTATGTAAATTAGGGCAGATGATTGATTGATTTATTTATTATTTGGGTCGCCCCTCGCGCAAATACAAAAGACGTAAAATTAATAATAATAGTACAAATGTAGTTACTACTGCGAGAGGCCTAGCGCCCTTGTTTTGTTACTGTAGCGTCGTTTCTAGCCATTTGCTCTCTGTAATAAAAGATAGCACATTGGGTAGTGGTACTGCTTTAAATTCACCTAGTGGGATATAGAAATCTCCTAAATGTTTTGTTCTGAGACTCGGTAATGCCATGCAGTGGCATAGGAAATGCTTTGCTGTTTCTGCAGCAGGGGTCATCGTTGAGTCCCATCTTATTCAGATGATATCTCAGGTTAATGTGTCCGGTTAGCACTCCCACTAACAGTCTCAAGCATTTTCTTTTCAAGCTCAAAATATATTTGGTGGTTCGTCAGTTGCATCCCTTCAACATCTCTTTGGATTGTCTACAGTTTTGTAGTTTAATCCAAGTTTTTTGGTGTTTCCTGCTTCAGAAGTCTCACCATTGCCTCGGCATGAACGCCTAATACCGGCTCTGGCCCCACAAAACCCGTTCCTCTCCCAATTCTCGCCAATTCATCCGCTCTTTCATACCAGGGACACCTGATTGTTCTCCGATAAGGTTTTCGTGCCTTCTTTTGTCTCTAGGATTGATTTTGCTGAGAATTTGTGAGATGATATCGCTTTTGTCGTCGATTCGCTATCTGCGCAGATAACTATCATTTTCCCTGTCACTTGCTGATCTATCAGCGTATGGCAAGTCCTGTTAATAGCCAGAGCTTCCGATTGAAAGACATTCGCAGAGACTCCCAGCGGAATCGAAACGTTAAGTTCCAATTTTTCGCAGTATTCCTGCTCCCGTACCTTCATTCGCTTTAGATCCGTCTGTGAATACCGTTATGTCCCCCCTTGTCGGTGAAGCTCCCTTTTATCACTCCAACCTCTCGGGTATCACCGTGTCAAAACCTTTGTCAAACCGGAAGGTGGTTTCCATGTGGTCACTCGGCATTTCCATTTCCCTAAATCTTCCGATCAGATCAACTAAAATGCTCGCATGTCCCTCATTTCTAACTGCCGCTATCCAGTGTCCACTCCTGAAAGCTTTGGCATTCTCATAGTCAAGGCTACTTTCTTGTTCTTAGGCTTGAATAGTACGAGTCCGGTTTTTCCTGCATTCACAGAAACTCCCGTTTCTCCACATCATTTTTCGACGATTCTAAATATTCTTTGCATGAGTTCGCTAATCACTTCTTCGAATGCCCCCGGAATCAGTATTGCAATGTCGTCTGCATAGCCTACTGCAATGCAACCTGCGATATTCAATTTAGTCAGGAGATCATCGACTGTCATATTCCACAGGATAGGCGGTAATACATCTCTTTGTGGGCATCCTCTATCTACTAATCCCTTTTTAATAACTCCCATCAGATTAACAGTCAGTAATATGTTACCCAGCATCGCCATAATCCATCTTATTAGCGTTCTGTCTAGTCCGAAAGGTGGGCATACAAGATGATCATTGTCGGATTCTCACGATTTGTAAAATGCCTAGATACACCTATAAACCAAAAAAACGTTTTCTTGGGACCATACTGAAGGAATTAAATCAAACTTCGTAATTTTAATTAATTTTCGTAATTTTTCTTCAAGGACACATGTAGAGTGATATTCCGCTTGGTGCCCCAAAGCTTTCGCAACTTCAATTTTTTGGACACCAAAAGTGCTGGGTGACCAGATGTCGTAAATTCTTGGGGTAGGTGTCTTGCTCATCTACTTACGGAGTGACGCATTCAGCTGTGATACGCACGAAAAACATTTCGAAACAAAGTTACGTTGTGTTTTTGTTACACTACAAGACTTGCGTCGTACTTTTACTTCAAGTGGTTTTGGCGGAGTAGATAGTCAGACAACACAGCGCGCGCCAAATTAAGTTCTCTTTTTAAAATTTGGGTACAAACAGAATCGGCTGTGTTGTGCGACTATTTGTACCCGGGTCGGGTTCCATTAGCATCAGTCATTAATTTTCCTCTACATCTCCTCCTATAGCTGAGATTAGTCTGAAAGCCTCCTAACAGATAAAAGGTCGTGCACATATGACATCGAGCTAGGGGGTCCTTCAAAACGAGACGGCTCTAACAAATAAGGGTCAAAAACCATTTCTAGAAAATAGCGTGACTACATGAGTGCACAGCCCCTAATGATTTTGAACAACTCACAAGTAAAAATGTTTTTTCCTTATTTCAGGATTGTATCGACTGACGCCAAATAGATACATTGTATGCACAATGGGAGGGACCATTCAAGATTTAACTATAGAAAAGGATCTCAACATCACAGCCCAAGAAATCGAATGCGGTGTACATTTCGACAAATACTCCTTGAACGGCATTTTGATTTCTAACAATCAGGCGTATTGGGCTCTCGCTCTTTATTCGCGACAACCTAGCGACCAGTTCGTACTACGACAGCCAACAATTATTTCATTTTGTGCTACTAGCGCTGCTGGACTTTTGGGCAAACTACTGAGCAATGAATCGCTTTGCTTGACCAATTACTACGACTGTGCGGAAATGATGCGATTAATAGAACTTACACGAGGTGACCTACCAGACGAATATTATCAAGGAAATGCAAATCCTAACGAAACGATTGATAATTATTTGTACCAATTAAAAATTAGATTAATTCTTTGCTACGCTCGGAGAGTTTACTTTGAACGTCAAGGGCGTCAAGTTGAATCTGATTATTTATGTTACGAATTTAAGTATATCCAAAAGATGATCTTGGCTATCACCTATTACAAACGTTTGAAGCACTTGATAAGTATCGAAAATTTCAACGAGATGTTACCATTCCAACAGTTGGCTGGAAAGACTTGGCGAGCTCACTTGTATGCTTATTTAGAGGAAGAGACGGTGCTCCAAGATTATATAGATGCACGCAATACTCTAAAGATTAATTTTGACATTTTATTGGCCGAAACGGCAGGTTTCGACACATTTCCTTCAGAGTTTTGTTTGCATTGTGACAAAGAAATCGAGGTAAATACATTAGAGTGTCCGGATCAACACGAAATACCCAGATGTTGTGTCACATTACTACAGGTATAAAAATAGCAAACAGGAAATGTTTATCTGTAGATTAACTTTTGTATTTGTTTAGGTACCCTTAGGAAATCGACGGGTCTGTCGACAGTGTCATGCAGTAGCTTTGGGTGATATTTCAATATTACAAGAAGCGACTATGATGAAATTGGAGCAGTTTTATTGTCCTAGATGTGATGTTCCACTTGAACAGAATAGCGGTGTTCTTGTAGAAAATAATCAACCTTAATGTAGAACGTTCCTTTGATCATGCCACAGAAAAGTGAAAAGTTTAATGCGATAATTTGTTGGGGCAGAATCAGGGGCGTAACAGTCTTTGGTCGCAAGATTAAAACAAACCGATCAGACATTCCGTTCTGGATGCATTCACTTCTTTAAAAAAAAGTTAATTTTACATTAGAAATTGAACGCATCCTTGGTGCGTTCTGCCGTAATTTGCATAAGAAACTTAGTGAATACTTTCTGAGAGAGAAAATATATGTAATTCTCTCTCAAAAAGTGATCAATAAGTTTCTCATTAATTTCTTGTAAATTATGGCAGGGCAGCGTTCTGTTCGTTCCACATATGTCAGAACGTTTTTGATCGTGAACATTCCCCAATACACGCGAGATGTGTACGTACGCGCGGGAGAAGCTCAAGCGAAAAGTGCGCATCGAGTGTGTATTAGGGTATTTTGAAAGATATTTTCCTGTAATACCGCGAAAAGCAACGTTCAACGGTCACAACCAATACATTCTCACGCACGGCCTATTTTTGTAAAATCGTATTTCCATTTTCCAAATAATTTCCAGATTATTATTTGGAAAATTTGAAAATTTTTGGAAAATTTGAAAATTTTTGGAAAATTTGGATATTTGTAGAAATTCGATTTTCCAAAAGTAGGTCCGGCTCTTACGTTTACAGAAAAAGACTGTTACGTCTGTGAGCAGAATTGTGCAGCAAAAGCACATTTTTTGAAATTACTACTTTCTTCGTAGGATTCTATTCCAAGAAATCGTCGCAAAGTCAACATTTTCCTTATTTGTGACATGATCTTACAGCAGTGCGTTAACAACTTCCAGCATTTGATGAGATACCAATCCAATTTATCAAAATTTAATAGGCCGTGTCTTGTCCTCGAACGTCAAGTGGTGACATCTGCGTTTTTTCATAGCTGAATTAACACCCCAGCATAGAACTACCATTTTTTTCACAAGTGACGTCATCCATGCGTTCTTAGCTGAATAAGGACACGGACAAACATAATACAAAGCGTCTAATCCATTTAATAAATAAATAACTGAACTATATGTGCGCATTGAGAACTGATATGTTAACTTTTGTTTCGTGGATGAATATGCGTGAATTTTGTGGTATTTCATAAAATGCGAAAAGTTATCAAGTTGATTGTCCCTTATTACGTAACTATTTTAAAACTTTTGTATTTTTTTACTAATTTGTGTATCGCTGTCGAATGACGGATATTTTTGTGAACATTTTTTTCAATATTTGAACCTGTACGAAGTACAAAGATCCTGTACGTTTGCTACAAACAATTTGATTGTAAAATAGGATGGATCGAGGCGGGAGTTGGGGGGATGCATCTATAATCGTCTAGAGATGACCGTCCCGTTTATATTTTTCTGCACCGATCACCCTAAACTTTTTTTTTTCACTGAAAGATACATATATCCCATATACGGTACATATGTTCCGGAGATATGGTCGAAAAGTGACCAAAATCACGGTTTTGACAATAAGTCATCGTGATTTTCATGCCGGAAACAAAAAATTAATTCAAAGCATTTTGAGGAAAAACAACTTTCCAATGAAGTTAATTATAAAATTATTTAGTCAAGTGGTTGTATCCCAATAAGACAAAACATCCCACCGTTCTAATAATTCTCAATTCTTACGAAAGTCAACAAATAGGAAATGTTTCGTCAAAAAGAAGAAGTTACCCATTCCTTCCTGACGAAAGTAAACAGGATTAGAGATGAGCGGCTTGCCCGAAACTTCCAAAAACCCGACCCGAACCCGAACCCGAATTGTTTTTTTCGGGTTTCGAAAATTTTAATCGGGTCGGGTTCGGTCCGGGCCGGGTTTGGAAATAGTTCGGGTTTCGAAAAATATTATCGGGTCGGGTTCGGTCCGGGTCGGGTTGTTGTATTTTTGTGAGTTTCGAAAAACTTGAGTGTCTGGTTCGGTCCGGGTCGGTTTTTGAAAAAAGTTCGGGTTCGGGTTTCGAAAAATTTTATCGGGTCGGGTTCGGTCCGGGTCGGGTTTTGAAACAGTTCGCGTTTCGAAAATTTTAATCGGGTTGGGTTCGGTCCGGGTCGGGTTTAGAAACAATACGGGTTTCGGGTTTCGGGTTTCGAAAAATTTTATCGGGTCGGGCTCGGTCAGGGTTGTGTTTCGAAAAATTTTCGACCCGCTTATCTCTAAACAAGATATTAGTTTTCCCGCCAATATAAAAAAATTTTCAGCTTCCGAAGTTAACGGAAGATCTTAGCGCTCAGATAAAATATTTTGTTCCCGATATATAAATTGGATACAATTTTTAGCTTGTCTACAACCGGTCGTTGTGCTCCAGTGGTTAGCCCCTTCATTTTTCATAAGGTCTACGATTATTCTCTTATTATGAGAGGATGGGATACATAATATCGGTAACGGTGAAGTTGGATTCATAGATGTTGCTATCTTGGCGATACTTCCATACTTCCACGAACAAAAAATTTCGCCTCTTTTTTCTCTGCAACACTGCACAAAAAGCCTCTTCATTAAAGAAATATTCACAAAAAATCACCAAATATCTTGCAGGATCGTGTTGCGTGAGCTAGGCCCACACTGAGACCTCTACAGCCTGAACCACTCAACAGATTTTGACTAATTTAACTTTCGTGATTTTCTGATATCCATATCTTTCATTTTAAATCTTCAAGAGTGATTTCTGCTTTAATTTCGCAGAGATATAAGTGAAAAAGTTCCACCAACCTTCAAAAAACTACGTTTTTTACCACTTTTTCGACCATAACTTCGAAAGTTTTCTACCGATTTTGCCAAAATTCATTACTGTAATCAATTTTTAGATTTTCTATAGATCTATAGATTTTTGAAAATCGGATAAGGTTTACCTGATTTGTGTAAAAAAAAGGCTACGCTCTAGTAGAGATTCCGCTTTAGGGCCCTGGTTGAGTTTAAAATGAAAAAATTTCTTCCATGAAATGTCAGGCAAGCCTTGGCCTTTCAAACAAAAAAAAAAAAATTATGAAAATGAAAAAAGATTTACTTGAGCTATGTACAAAAGACCAAAAACCACTTAAACGGCCCTAGCCCGGCGACCTTTGGACCGACAGTGCCCAGATTCAATCCCATAAAAGATTTTTCGATTACCTTTCAGGGAAAAAAAGTCTTTGAAAATCGGTTGAGTTTTACTCAAGTTATGACGGTGACGGACGGACGTTTTTTTTAATTGTTGATTCGTCATCTAAGGACCATGATCGATGCTCCCCCCTACTCCCGGGCCGAAATTCTACTGGTTACAAACGTCGTGGTTAACGCAATAGACCTATTTTCCAAGAACTTCGTTCTTCGTACGGGTCTAAACATAACAGCGCCAGCACAACATATTAAGACAACTGGTCATACATTCGACTTTAATATTAAAAATTTTAAAATCCTGAAAAAAGGAACAAATAAAACAAAGTTTCGAAGTCAAGGAGTTAATCATATTATAATGAATGAAGATCATGTTTGCAATTTTAAATCGGATTCTGCAATAATGGTCCATAGGACTTCTGAAAAGGCTAATATATTTGGTAAATACAAAATATTTTTTTAATTACTTTATAATAAATTTGGAAAAAAATTAGAACTTAAAAACAGCTACTTAAATTAAAAATTTTTAAAAATTTGATGTCATCTACTTCCAAACTATAAAAAATTGTGCCCTGAAGATGGAAAATGGTTCCGAAATATATAGGCAACAATAAAGAGGCAAGGTAGCATCGAATAACAGCGTTTCATTTCCCAAACAAGACAACATTTATTTACATATTGGTTTAAGAAACGGCGAAACAACGCAATCAAATAAATTGTGTGACCCATATTTGTGACGGGATGCCCCATAATCTCTACAACTATGGCAGTAAGAAAGTTACTTCCAAAGGCAAAGTTGTAGAGAATAAAATTTCAGAGAACACGTTTTTCAGAGAAAAATGATCAAATCCCGAGATAAAGCAACTTTTAGGCACATATCTATAAAATTACGGCAGTTTGAAGTATGCTTCTTGAGGCAAAGTTGGTAAGAATTACATTTTAGAGAAAATAGTTTCAGGATTGCAGGGGAGAACATTTAGGCCATCAAAATCAATGGTCTTAGACGTACTAGACATTACCTTGGGTAGTTTCTATGGATCTTTGAAATTCTTATAGTTATCATCATCTGTTACTTTATTCCGCGAGGGATCTAATTTCCAACATGCTGAGTGACCAAATTTTCCAAATTTTCCTCAATGAAGATAAAAGCCAAATGAAAAAACTCAATAACGACCTCCCCCAAGGATCGGTACTATCGTGTATTTTGTTCAAGCTGTACATCAGCGACCTGCCACCGTCCAAATCAAGGAAGTTTAGCTACGCAGATGATATGGCCTACGCTACTCAACAAAAAACCTTCAAGCAAATAAACGAAACGCTGAACGCTGACATGGTAACTTTCGTGGAGGACTGCAAAAAGTGGCGACTGATCCCGAACATAAAGAAAATCTTGTTTCCACCTATATAACCAAGGTGCAAACTAAGAGCTGCGAATTTGGTTCGACGGCAGTTGTTTGAGACATGAAAAGCATCCCGTTTACCTCGGCGTGACGCTCGATAGATCACTTACCTTTAACAAACATACTGACAAAGTGGCAGCTACGCTAAGCACCAGAAATAACTTGCTACGGAAACTAGCAGGTACATCATGGGGAGCCCCCGCTGTATGTTTGAGAATCACAGCCATAGCAATCGTTTATTCCACAGCAGAATATTGCTGTTCTTCGTGGCTGAACAGTACGCACGTTTCAAAAATAGACACCGAGTTGAACAAATCAATGCGAATTATTACTGGCACCGTAGCTTCAACTCCACTGCCCTGGCTGTCCGCACTTAGCAATATTCAACCGCCACACCTTAGAAGACAGAACACGCTCCTTAAAGAATTCAGAAAAGTCATTGGGAACAGCAACGTTCCACTCCATCACGATTTACTGTCAGCACCGATCAACAGACTAAAATCAAGGAAACCTCCGTTTAACACCGCTCGTCAACTCCATGCATGCGACTTTGAAATCCAAGAAAATTGGAAGCGCGCATGGCAAGAGTTTGGTTGCAGCAGTCCTATTTTCGACTTCGAATCGCACCATGGTGGAAGCGAAGAATTTTCATTGCCCCGCAAAACAATGTGTAATTTGAATCGATTACGGACGGGTCACGGAAAATGCAACGATTTTCTCTATAAGTGGAACCAAATTGACGACCCCAGCTGTATTTGTGGCGAACCTAAACAGACAATGAACCACATACTCATCGACTGCCCGATAATATCATACGAAGGTGAGATAAGTGAAATCAAAAATTTTGACAGAAGAGCCTTGACCTGGCTGAAGAATTTAAATATTTAAATTTCGATTTTCCTTATCCTCTCTCAGTGTTCTTTGTTTAGTTTGAATTTACTCCCCTTAAATTATTTATTATTTTGTTAATTCATTGTGCAACTTATGTAAAACTCCATACGCTAAATAAAATAAATCCGCGAGGGAACACAGTGCGTCTACGAAAAGCCGCCAACGGATTCTGTTTTGCGCAAGAGCCCTCACCTCATTCTATTCCTTGCCAGCCGGTCTTGCTTCGTCAATGACTGTTCTTCGCCACGAATTTTTCGGTCGACCCCTTTTCCGTTTCCCCATTTCCAAGAATGACTTCTCGGGAGCAGGTTGTTTTTGCGAATCTTTGAACGTGGAAGATAGTCCGGTTCCGGTTCCTTGGTGTCTGTTGATCAGGCCGAACATTTCGCAATATCGAAAATGTGCGACGAGCTGATTAACAAGGTCTCTGGGGATAAAATCTACATTTGCACCCACAGTCAGTTCGCTATTGAAGCGGTTAGTTCTCCCTGTATCAGGATTAGAACCGTCCTTGACCTCTAAATTATGCCTAAATGAACTGGGTAAAACTAATTCCGTTACGATTCTCTGGGTCCCTAGTCATAGTGGCATTTTCGGAAATGAAAGAGCGGACGAACTTGCTCGTCAAGGAACGACTAATTGTTTTATTGGACCGGAACCCATGTTTGGCATCTCTTTCTCAACAAGGAAGGCCATAGTGAAAGAATGGCTTCGGAAAGAGCGTCTCATTGGTTGGACTTAGTATGAGGGCGCTAGACACACAAAATTATTCTGTAAAACTCCATCGAAGGAAGTCAGCAAAACTCTGTTAAGCCTTAGCAGACCCGATATCAAGAGAGTCATCGAAGCTATTACCAACCACTGTGGCCTCAACAAATACCTTTACGACATTAGCTGTTCGGATAGCCCCATTTGTCTTTGCGGCCTAGGTGACGAAACTGGCTATCATGTTATTAGTGTCTGTCGCAGATATAGACTTTTCAGAAGAAATATCATGGGTAAACCAGAACTAAATGGCAACGATCTGACTCTCAACTCTATGGTTATAAATAATCTGGCTGTTTTCCTAAAGAAAACCAGACGATTTCCATGAGTTTCTCGTATGACGACAGCACAGCGACAGTACGACAAAATCTTTAATCTTTTTTTATTGACATAACCTTTGTTTGTGTAAATTTTTGTTTTGTTATAAATAAACAAAGGAATTTTTGGGGAAACAGTACTACATGGGGTGAAAATTCCGCGGCCTCACATAGAGATGGCGTCATTACTTCAGAATTTTTGTTAACATTCAGTAGTACCACCCTTTACTTGTCTACAGCCAAAATTTCCTGACATTTGGTGTCATAGTTTTCGAATTACTGTCAATAGAGTGACGCAGGTTTTTGTTGTTCGTAAAAAATGGAAAATAATGAATTCCGGGTGTTGATTAAACATTGTTTCTTAATGGGAAAAAATACGGTGCAAAGCAAAGAATGGCTGGATAAGTGTTATGGCACATCTTCTCCGTCGTATACAACGGTCAAGAAGTGGCATGCTGAATTTAAACGAGGTAATACAAGCACCGATGATGCCCCACGTTCAGGACGTCCAAGTGAAGCAGTTACTGAAGAAAACATCAAAAGAATCCATCGTATTGTTTTGGCTGATCGGAAAGTTAAAGGTAGTGAAATAGCTGACATCCTCAAAATATCAACAGAACGGGTGCGACACATTTTACACGAGTATTTGGACATGAAAAAGCTTTCTGCGCGATGGGTGCCGCGTTTTCTAACAATTGATCAAAAGCAGCACCGTCTTGACGATTCAGAGCGTAATTTAGCTTTGTTCGAGCGTAATCCAACGGAGTTTTTGCGTAAATTTGTCACGATTGATGAAACGTGGATTCATTACTATACACCAGAGTCCAATAGACAGTCTGCAGAGTGGTTAGAATTTGGTCAAAGCCGACCGAAGCGCCCAAAGGCACAGCGTTTTGCAGGCAAGGTTATGGCCACGATTTTTTGGGATGCGCATGGCATAATATTTATCGACTATTTGGAGAAAGGAAAAACAATAACTGGCGAGTACTATGTCACATTATTGGAACAGCTCGACAACGAGATCAAGAGAAAACGACCGCATATGCAGAAGAAAAAGATCTTGTTTCATCATGACAATGCACGAGCGTATTCATCCATGCAAGCAACTGTGAAACTGGACACTTTGGGCTACGAATTACTCCCCCACCCACCTTACTCTCCAGATCTGGCCCCCAGCGACTACTATTTGTTCCCAAACTTAAGAAGATGGCTACAGGGAAAAAGATTTTACTCTAATGATGAGGTGATATCCGAAACAGAGGCCTATTTTGCAGGGTTGGAGAAATCCTATTATACCAAAGCTATCCAAATGTTGCAGGACCGTTGGACTAAGTGCATTTCCCTTCAGGGAGACTACGTTGAAGAATAAAATTAATTTCTTATGTAAAAGTTAGTTCTTTCATTGCAAGGCCGCGGACTTTTCACCCCATGTAGTACAAAGGATCATTGATTCAGATGCTAGTCCAGCCAACTGACTGGATACTCCCCTAAAGTTTTCTAATCTAATCTAATCTAAGAGCGCTATCGCCAAAACTCCGACCAATGGATTTACCACGGATTTCGGATCAGAGCAAGTTATAGATGCCTAGAATCGTGGTTTCAAGTCGAGAAAAAAGTATTTTTCCGATTTTTTTTTAAATCGCTATTGTCGGACTTATAGAGGCCTTGGAGAACATGGTATACACTGGGGTCAAAAAACAGTTTTTTGTCAACAACTAAAGTAATACGTGACCAATTGCTTTGTATTTAGTTATGAGTAACGACCATAATAGTGGTAAGATTTGGGCCAAGACATCGACCAGTTACCGATTATTGTTAAGGAGCTAGAGCCCAAAGTGTGCTCGACTTTCTAGGGTGTATAATTCTCTGCGGCAAGAATGTTCTGGGAAATTGTACAAAGTTTCTGTGAACATATTCCAGATTATGCAAGGATCCATAAAATCCTGTCGAAACACCCAAAGCTACTGCCAAGCTCCCTCTTAAAACCCAATGGTGAATTTACGAGCTGTGGCCACTTGCTTGAGGTACATTTTCCAGGTTGTAGGGAAGACAAAGACGACGGAACGGAACCAGATCGTACTCCCCCATCGGATGAAGACTGGGTGAAAATGGGCCATAGGAAAGTTCAAACCTTTCAAGTCAGCTGGAAACGACGGCATCTTTCCTGCGCTATTAAAAGAAAGCGGAGAGATTCTGTTGGAACCACTGCGAGAGATGATGATCAATTCTCTGGCTCTAGGCCACATTCTAAAGAAATGGGAAAAGGTGAAAGTCTCTTTCATACCGAAGCCAGGTAAACCGTCACATAATAAGGCGAAGGACTACAGACCAATAAGCCTGACTTCATTCATACTGAAGACACTAGAAAGGCTGATTGATACACATAAGGGAAGAAATTCTTGCCGAATCTCCACTGCACGTAAAACAGCATGCCTATCAGGCAAGCAAGTCTACAGACTCCGCTCTACATGGTCTTGTAGCTGAGATAGAAGATTCCTTTCGCGTCGAAGAAATATCCCTTGGATGTTTTATGGACATACAAGGGGTCTTCGACAACACGGGATTCGAAGTGATCGGCAGAACGCTAGTAGAGAGGGGAGTAGCGTCAGTTGTAGTCAGATGGATAGATAGGATGCTCAGAGATAGGACCGTTGAGGTCGACGTCTGCGGCGCCAAGGCTGATCTCTGGGTTGCCAAGGGATGTCCCCAAGGCGGCATTCTTTCACCCCTGCTATTGTGCATGGTGGTTGATTCCCTTCTAAGGGAGCTAAACGAAAGCGGGTTCCTTACCCAGGAATACTCGGACGATCTGACCATCTTGATCAAAGGTAAGTTCGAGAGCACTCTGGGAGACTGCTTGAGAATGGCTCTGAGAATAGTGGAGCGATGGTGCCGGGAAAGGGGTCTGCAAGTAAACCCAGATAAGACGGACATAGTGCTGTTCAGCCGAAGGCTCATAGGCTCAGATCTTGTTGGGAAAGTGAGGATCTTCGGGAAGGACGTTGAAATTAGCCCCCAGGTGAAGTATTTGGGAGTTACGCTTGACCGCAAGCTAAACTGGATCGCCCATGTGGAGGACAAAGCTCAAAAAGCTCTGACGGCCTTTTGGATTTGCAGAAGTGCTATTGGGAAGAGCTGGGGCAATGCTGTGGATGTACGAAGCGGTAGTAAGGCCCGCGATAAGTCATGGCTGTGTAGTATGGTGGCCAAGGCTCAACGTGCAGACGGCGAGGGAAAGGTTGAAAGAAGTTCAGAGGTTGGCGTGTGTGTGTGCCACCGGTGGCATGAAGACGACGGCAACGGCGGCCCTGGAAGTTCTACTAGCAGTGCCACCTATCGATATAATAGTGAAGGCGAAAGCTTTTGCAACAGCAGACAGGTTGACACAAAATGGCTGGTGGTCTCCAGGTTTCAAGACCGGGCATGGGAAGATCAAAAACATGATCTCTGATCATATTTTTGACATGCCGCGGGACTCTATGACACAGAAACTGAGTTTCGAAAGAAACTTTGAAGTGTTATTCCCAAACAGGGATGAGTGGCCAAACGGGTGGCCACTTATGCTATGGGTCAGATTCACAGACGGGTCGAAGACAGGTGAAGGGACCGGAGCCGGTGTATATGACCCGAGGACGGATACCGGCACCTGGACTCACCTGGGAAGTCTATCCAGCACCTTCCAGGCTGAAACTTCAGCAGCTCTTTTGGGAGCTCGAGAAATTCTGCCAGAAGGACTGAATGGTGAAGACGTGATCGTGTGCACTGATAGTAAATCAGCAATAAAGGCGATGATATCACCCATTGTGACTTCTAAATTGGTAAAAGAATGTAAAGGCTCCTTGAACCAGATGGGGCTGAGCAATCGAGTCAAACTAGTTTGAGTGCCTGGGCACTCCGGAGTGAACGGTAATGAGAAGGCTGATAAGCTGGCAAAAACCGGCTCAACGGCAACCTCATACGGAACCGAACCTCACATCCCCATCCCGAATTCGTTTTGTGCGAAAGCGGTGAAGGACTGGGTGAGGGCGGAGCATGTTCCAGACCACGAAAGTGATCGTCCCAAACTGATAAAAATCTACGTAGAATCTGTGGCTTAGCCACTACAAAAGTGGCCAATCAGAACCCCAGAAATGTTTAGCCGCATCAAATTAAAAGTCGTTTTGTTAATTTTATTTTTTTTAGTTCTGATATTTGGACTTTTTTCCAACAAAACAGCCATCCAAGTGAAGGAAGATCTCATACATGAATGACTATGGGTCTCTGAATGTTTCCTATTCATTTATGCATTTGTTCTATTAGTCAGCTGAAAGCATGTCGAAAGTATCGACGTTTTATTACCCCCGTGAAACATTTTGCTATCAGAAACTGTGCTAACCGAATCATTGTGTCGAGAAATTTATTACAATAAGACAGCTATCAGATCGGCTGAAGTGATTGACCTTGAAATTCTCTGTACGATATAATTTCAATTTTCGATGGTATCACTTCAGATGGTGTTCATTTTGATAAAAATTGAAAAATTATAGTAATTTCAAGTCAATAAGGCCTCTAAGTCCGACAATATCAATTTTAAAAAATACGTATTTCTCGACTTGAAACCATGATTCTAGGCATGTATAACTTGCCCTGATCCAAAATACGTGGTAAATAAGTTTTGGCGATATCGCTCTTAAAAGTAAACTTACTATGTTACTGTTTTTGATCTCGATTGCTTTCTTGCGTGGAAAAAATCTCCAAGACAAAACACTTTTTTAAAAAGATTTTTATTTTCACTTCATTTCACAGTTGTAATATTGAAACATTCGGTGAAGCAATTTTCTTTAGTAGTTTCTGGAAAAATACGGAAAAATTAATTTTGACATCAGTTTGATTGTAGGAATGGTGCGCTTACTTTGACAAGATTCCATCTTTTTTCGCTAATCTGGCGATGCAATCATCAGATTCGCCCATCATTCTAATAGCTCCGCAAATTGCGTACGTCTTGGATGTGTTGGTCATGATGCCAGTTTCCGGATCAACATCAGCAATGTTTATTTGTACTGAAGCATGGTCTTTGGCATGGATGATGCGGTTGCTTGTAGAGCTAGAACATGAGATTGACGGTTTAATCTTAATAACAATTACCGAAACCCTGAGCGATCGATGTTCCTACAATTTAAAAACAATCCGACTCGCAATACAACTTTATCGCTTGCGACAAGATAAGTGCTCCGTTTCGTGAATAATTATAAACTCGAAAACATAAGGAGACATTGGGATTTTGAGGTTATGAATACAAAAAATTATTTATCCAAGACGATGTTGGCCGGCCTCTATACCAGTTACTGGTCTTGGAATGGGTTGATACAATGAAACCATTTGACATGATTTATTGTCTCAAAATTTTACAGAAACATCCAATTTTTGCTAAACGGCACGTGGACAAAAACAACTTACCATTTTCGTGGGATATACAAATCCACGGATTGAGGAGCGTCTTTTTCCATGATTTTAAGTCTGTGGGAGAGATATTAGATGTTGTTATTTCACAAAAGCAGAGTAAAATTTAATGGGATTTGTCTGGAAAAACTCACTTTATTGTAAGCAAAATTTATTAAGTTCGCAAACAAAAGTCGTAATGACGAGAAAGAATGTTTTTGGTTTTTTCAGGGTGGTAACACATCTGTAATGCATAAGAACGTAATAGAGTTTTATGGGGAAAAGACTAGTGTTTCTGTAAGTTTGTCTTTATGTGTATCGTAATTAGTCTGCGCGCCTTTTTTGTTTTGTTTTCAAATAATTGATTCAGTAGTATCTTGTATCATGAACATTTTTTTCTTTTAAATTTGTTGTATAGTAAGTGGGAACAAGTAAATTAGAGAAATAACATAAATTTTGTTAACATTTTAAATAAAACAAGAGATATTATCTCATTCTACGTTAAAGAACTGGCTCAATGTCTTGATAGAATTTCTTCCCGCAACCACACAAGAATATCCGGGTTCAATCCTGGTGGGGACAAATTCTGTAAGGAATTTTTCTTCAATGTATAGCCTGAAAGTAACGTTCCTAGGTATACATGTAACCAGGCTTCATAATTTGGGTAGTTGTGAATTTGGTGCCGCAACGAATTGTATACATAGAAGAATGACAAAAATATAACGTCACCCATATTCGATGAATCTGCGGACAAATATCTGAGTCTTACTTTAGGTGTAGATATAATTAGCACCAGAAGAAATTCTAATGGTAACAATGCTAGCTACCGTTAGGCGTGGTTCGATATTCACGTAAAGCATGTGGTCCAAAAAATGCCTGCCGGTAACACATGATGGGGCGAGCCGGCATTCTAAGCTGGCGACATGAATTATCGCCCAGACCAAAATAAATTGGCATTTTCACCCAGTGAATTATCGCCCAGACCAAAATAAATTGGCATTTTCACCCTGGGAATTATCGCCCAGACAAATGGGAATTATCACCTGGGTAATTATCACCCAGGAATTATCACTCAGCAAGTATAAAGCGGTAAATTTGTGCATACGAGGAAAATGCCGCTGGTATATGTTCTAAAGCGTCCAATTTGTATAAGGAAAATGCCATTTTTTATGAGAAAAATACTATTTTGTATAAGGAAAATGCCATACCGGGTAATAATTCCTGGGCGATAATTCCCCGTGTGATAATTTGTCTGGGCGATAATTCCTGGGTGATAATTCCTTGGGTGAAAATGCCAATTTATTTTGGTCTGGGCGTGTCACACTCTACCTTTTGAGAGGTTTTTGTTGTGATATCAGTCGTTTTGGAAGTTTTCAGTTCTTGAAAAAAATTCCACTTTTTTAAAAAAATTTTCTCCAAAAAAAATTCTTTTTGGAAAAAATTTTTCTCCAAAAAAAATTTTCTTTCCGAAAAAATTGTTCCCCAACACCTTCGCCTGCCTTCGGAACACTTCGTGCCACCATCGGCTTCCTTCAGAACACTTCGTGTCACATTCGCCTACCTTGGGAACACTTCGTATCAACTTCGGATACTTTTCGACTACCTTTGGAACACTTCGTGTCACCTTCGGTTGCCTTCGGAACACTTCGTGTCACCATCGGCTGCCTACGGAACACTTCGTGTCACCTTCGGCTGCCTTCGGAACACTTCGTGTCACCTTCGGCTGCCTTCGGAACACTTCATGTCACTTTCGACTGTCTTCGGAACACTTCATGTCACTTTCGGCTGTCTTCGGAACACTTTGTGTCCCCTTCGGCTACCTTCGAAACACTTTGTGTCACCTTCGGCTACCTTCGAACCACTTCGTGTCACTTTATGCTATCTTCGGAACACTTTGTGTCACCTTCGGCTACCTTCGAACCACTTCGTGTCACTTTATGCTATCTTCGGAACACTTCGTGTCACCTTCAGCTACCTTCGAAACACTTCGTGTCATCAATTTTTCTGAGTGATTCATATAGCTTTCCTGAAGAAACCAAATGTCTGGGTATCATATTCTCATTCAGAATTTAGCAAAAACATCCAAGATGGTGTCACTTTGGTAGATTTCTGAAGATCCCAAAAAGTTCTCCTCATCAAACTCTATAACTTTCCCGAAGAAGCCAACTCTCTAGCTATTGTCACTCTGGAGCTAAAATTCGAAAACTCCGAGCATTACCTAAAAAACCCTCAAAATTGACCACTTTTCCTCATGCCACGGCTTTTCCAGAATTTTCCCGGAAAAGCGACATATGAAATTATTCAATTGGGACCGAGACAGACGTTCCCTGAAAATTTCAGGAAGATCGGCTGTCTAGTTCTCGAGATCGAAAATTATTAATAGGTAGAACATAGATAGATAGATAGATACATAGAACATAGAAACCGACAGATCAGAAAAAAAGTTTTCATAATGATGAGAACAATAGAAACATCCATTGGCCATACAAAAATGTCATTTTCAAACCTCGATATCTCAGCCAATTTTCAACCGATTTTGATGAGTCTGGGCTCGTTGAAAAGCTGCTGCGACGTAGAGAGGGAGGGGGCGATGGGGAAAACTCAAAAGTTCGCCTATATATGGCTCCTTGTCGCAAAGGTTTTTGTATGGACCTTTTTGGGTTTTGTTACGTTTTTTTTTTGGGTGTGGGGACTGCGTCACGCCCTCCACTACCGCTGCGGGCATGATGTGAACGTAATTTCATACACTTAAGAGTAAAGGAAATATTTACTTAAATATGTAAATATGTGCAAGTCTTTGTTTGCCACATCTATTCTGATACGAACAGGTCCCTTGTTTTTTTGGACCAGGACGAACTACGAGTCCCGTACGTTTACCACTACGTTTATAACCAGTCGATTCGAGGAAGGAGAATAGAAGGGGATCATTGATCACGGGAAAGCAAATTGTGATTTGAAAAGTGAAAATATAATAGTTTTTGATGAGTTAAACAAATTCTGAAAACCGGTTTTCAAAACCGGTTATTCTCTTTGAAAACCGGAAACCAGTTACCCGAAACCGGACCTGTTTTACATTCCCTAATGCTCACGGGTCCCTTAAATATGTTTAGACCCGTACGAGAAACGTGGTGCTTCGAAAAGGGGTCTATTACGTTTACCATGACGTTTGTAACCAGTCGAATTTCGACCCGGGAGTAAAACTCAACCGATTTTCAAAAACTTTTTTTTTCCCTGAAAGGTAATCGAAAAATCTTTATTGGGATTGATTCTGGGCACAGTTGGCCCAAGTGCCAATGAGCTAGGGCCGTTTAAGTGGTTTTTGGTCTTTTGTACATAACTCGAGTAAATCTCCTCCGATTTTCATATTTTTTTTTATTTGAAAGGTCTGGGCATGCCTCAAAACTTATTGAAGGATATTTTTTAATATTGTGTTTTTGGTCTTTCTACTACGCAAAATTTTTTAGTTGCGTCAGCGTCGTACTAGACGACCAGAAATACAATGGAAAATTGTGACTTACAATTGAGTTTTTTGGGACGAACGTTCAAATATGGGTGCCTGGCGGGACGAAACGACTCGTGGTATATCGAATTTTATATTTTTTGTGAATTCTTTATCAAAAATAAGGTATCGCTTGCCTGACTTTATATCGACGTTCAAACTTTTGTTTCGCAAAAAAGTGAGTTGAGCTTTGGCCTTTCCCAAAACTTATTTCCATTTTTTTACTCCTAAAAATAACAAAATCACTTTTTATCCAAGTGCAACAGGAACCCAAATCGATTTTTTTGACAAAATGCGCCCCAACTACTCGCACGATAATAAAGTAACTCCTTTAGAACCACCTGACTATCGGGACTGTCAACCACTGTCTATTTTTGCTCTGACACCGCTCACACAAACGCGTCTCCCGCGCATCTCCTCACACACCATCTATACATATACGTTTCTACGTGCCATATGTTTTTGACATTATGTTCGCGAAAATTAATAGTTTTGTTTAGAAACACACATAACCTCGTGCCTTGTATAGTGTTTGAAATTAAACTGAAGTGACGCGGAAGAACATTTCAGCCCTTAAAATTAGTTTTCGTTGTATATGTGCTAAACACGAGTTGCGATGGAGTTAGGGGAAGCTGCGACCATAACATATCCTTTAAAATATCCTTTGCTGCCATTTTCATTGATGTCTTCCACAAATGATCAGTTCTGTTTGATGAGTCGAAAATCAGCTCAAATATTGAATCTTTGCTTCAGAAACAACGAAAATGCAACACTCAATTTTATTAAAACAGCCTACAACATTCCACAGACAATGCCAACCGATAAAATAAACGTTTGTCACAAAACCGTTTGGGAACGCGCTAATGACATGCAGAAACAGGAACTCACATTGGATGTCATTTTGATGCCAAAATTAGCACAATTTGAAACTCACAACATAGGTTTCATTTCGATTAAATGGTCGCCAGCATCAGTGACCATTAAGAACGAAGCTTACATCGCCGGTCTAACAAATTATGGCGGTTGCACTATTTGCTATCGGCTAGATGACGAAAGAAACTGGTTGGAGGTCGCTGATATTTCCAACATCTGGCTAAGTTACTGCACTCAGCAGATGAACAATCAAAAGATTTTGCAATTTAACAAACTTAAAGAAATGGTCCACGATGTCCACATTACGGCAATCGAATGGAACAATATTTGTATCAATAATCAATGTGGATTTGCTATAGTGTCCGCTTCGGGAAAGTTGGCCCTATTTGGCGTGGAGAAACAAAGTACTGTTGCTCCAGAAACCGTTCACGTCGAACAAAAAATTGTTTACGAGACCAAATTGTTCAAAGTGAACATTCTAAAGTGGTTCTCTTACTACGATGGCGATCAAAAGTTGAACTCAATTCTATTGGCTGGTGATTTGGAGGGAACCCTACGTATGTACGATGTTGTAATTGACGATGTATCTGGTGCTATTGCGAAAATTGTGAAGCCTACAACATTGTGGAACGAAAACGATCGGCAAAAATTCACCGAATTGATTTGTGAATTTAACTATGGAAACGGACGCCTCACTATTGTCAGTTCCAAAGGACAATATGTCCATATTTTCGTGATGAATTCAAAAGGGGATCTTCCGGTTATATCGCATAGGGTGCCTAATTTATTTATAACTGGTAAGTGCATCCCACAATTTCCATCTGCTCATTAATTTTCCTTCACACCTCCTCTCTTTCAGATTAGTCTGAAACCCACCTAACAGATAAAAGGTCGTGCACATATGACGTCACGCTGTAGGGTATGGGGGGTCTAGCAAAACGAGACGGCTCTAACAAATAAAGGTCAAAAACCATTTCTAAAAAATAGCGTGACTACATGAGTGCACAGCCGCGGTGGCCCGACAAATCCCCCAGTGTATTTTCGTTGTAGGCGATAATGTCGTATCGGTGTATGATAATATCATATTCGACATGATAATATCGTTTTAGCGTATAATAATGTCATATTCGACATGATAATATCGTATCCGTGTACAATAATATCATATTCGACATAATATTATCGTTTTGGTGTATAATAATATCATATTCGACATGATAATATCGTATCGGTGTATGATAATATCGTATTCGTCATAATATTATCGTTTTGGCATATGATAATATCGTATTCGACATGATATTATCGTTTTGGTGTATTATCATATCATATCATATTCGACATGATAATATCGTATTCGACATGATAATATCGTATTCGACATGATATTATAGTTTTAGCGTACAATAATATAGTATTCGACATGATATTATCGTTTTGACGTATGATAATGTCATATTCTACATGATATTATCGAATCTGCGTACGATAATATAATATTGAACATAATAATATTGTTTTAGCGTATGATAATATCATATTCTACATGATAATATCGTATCCGTGTACAATAATATCATATTCGACATGATAATATAATATTCGCGTACAATAATATCGTATTCGACATGACAATATACTTTTGGCGTATGATAATATCATATTCGGCATGATATTATCGTATCCGTGCATTATGTTATAACTTTTTATAGTCCAGTTCTTCTTGCGGATTTTCCAAATATTGCTGTTAATTAAATATTTAAGCAAATCGAATTTATTTAAACGACTAGATCACCTGGTGATAAAAACATATGCTACGCGGACCCGTAGGAAAGTCTACGTCCGTCGCAAGGGGTGCAGATGAATGTAATGAAATATCGCTAAATTAGTGATTACGTCTTGACTTGATTGCATTGGAGATTGCACATAGGCAATATCGAAAAACCCGTACGAAGCAACGGTGCCAAAAACCTTTCTAACCTCCACTCACTTCATGGACAAAAATGTTTCACTCGATTTTGTCTACAAGTGTTTTTGGTTGACCACACCCTCTTCTCTCTGACCCCCTAGGAGCGGTATCCGACTCATATTTTCATGCGCAAAAATGCTTCCTTCAATTTTCTCTACAACACAACACAAGAAACCTCATCATTAAAGGAATATTCATGAAAAACCACCAACTATCTTGTAGGGTCACGTGGTACGATTTAGTGTCATACTAAGGACCCTACCCCTACAGCCGGAACCACTTGATCGATTCTCACCAAATTTTTTTTGTGCTTTCCATTTAAAACGTTAAAAAGCAATTTCCGTGCCTGTGGCAAGCTAGATTGCGTCCTGCAGGCGGCCATTTAGGCTAACTATTAGATGACCAGGTGGCCCGCGCTGCTTAGCAGCGACTTGACCATCTTCTCATACTAAATGTTGCAACACCGATAACGCTCGGAACAGGTCAGGTCAACCTGAATCTCATATTCGACCTGACCTAAACTGACCTGAACCTGTCTTGACCTAACGTGAAGTGACGTGAACATGCTTCAACCCGACCTGACCTGACCTGAACTGGCCCGAGAAAAAAATAATTCGAAAAGAAATTCCAACGTGACTTCATTCCAGTACAGCGCATATAAACTTGGTATTCTGATGGACGGAGAAAGCCCTTAATGTTACCTTAACGCCAAACTCCATTGTTAGATAGACAAATTTAAATATTGCAGAAATGGCTAATACCGTTTTGCACAATACTAGTGTTGATAAAATGCTTTACTTAAATGATGAATTTGACCTTTCGTTAACATTTACAAAATTTACGTGGTCAGGCTAGATTTACGTAATGTGGTCAGATTCGAGCGCCGATCACTAACGCTGAAATACCAAGTGAAGTGAATGCATGTGAAATGCCAACCTTTAAATAAGCGTGTGTTTCATGGGCGCGCGACTAGACCCGTGCGCCGGTCTACTTTTTTCGGCGGCGGCGCCTAAAATGTTTTTAGCTGTCGGCGGCGGCTTACATCGGCTGAGGATTTTTACCGGCGGCTGACTTCGGCGAGCGTCAATTTTTTTATCGGCAGCGGCGGCGCATTTCGGCGCAAAAATCGGCGCTAGCAAATTTTCTGATTAAAAAAAAATAAAAATTTATAGCGTATAAATTTGTAAACGTAGTCCGAGTTGTCCTTTCGCACATATTTCGGAATAAAAGCGATTGGATTGCTAATTATTGTAGAGTGGTAAAAGACAAAGTTATTTCACTATGTTCGCGTTCTGAAAGCGGCCGAGATGGTCAGAGGAGCTGTCGTTGGCTCTATAAAATCCAATTTTGTTTCAGTTTCGTCATATCGCTAGGGCAAGTCAACCGTCAAACCGCACGTATCAGAATAGACATTGGCAAAGAATAACTGTTGCAAACACTTATTTACATAAACACTAAAATTCTATAGAATATTAAGGAATGTCATACAATTTTATTAGATCAAAGTCATTGGAAATCGCCGAAATGGCAATTTGGGGAATCCCTCCCGTGCCGCACCGACCAATGGACCTAAGGGACTTCGTGCGGGTCTAAAAATATCATGAATTCTTTGTACCTTTGCTGATATGAGAAAAATATAAAAATTAGAAAATGTATGTAGGTGGCGCAGTTATTCAAGGTAAGGGCCATCAATGCAAAAGTAGGCACAACTTCGTCGATTCAAGTTCGCTTTAGAGGACTCAACATTTTAAGAAAAGAAAACTCAATCGATAACACAATTTTTCACTTCAAAAAAAAATCCAAAATGGCGTCAGTTCGTGAAAAAAGACGCGAATGTTGAGTATGTAATCGGTCCAAAACTTTTGTTGGCTCCAATTTCATCGGGAAAAATGCAAAGAATTGTTTTAACCTGACCACCGTGACGGTGATGACAAATGCTTTACAGCGCGCTAAATTTCAAATTGACAAGAGGTAGCTGCATCTACATTTAAGCGAACTTAGCTCAAGAAGGCGGCCTGGTGTCAATGTGAAACTAAGTGCGTTGTAAAGCATTCGTCATTGCCGTCACGGTGATATGCTTCAATTTTTGACACCAGGATGCCTTCTTTTTTACATTGAACCATGACAAAGTGTGATGCCCGGTGTCAAATTGACAATTATTTTCCCATAAAGTACTCGCTATTGGCTTTAACATTTCCTAACATCACTTTTTGACACCCGACTGCCCGGCCGAAATCACAGTCTTCCACTTGTTGCAACTTTCTGAAGGCTGCGTACTTCGGATTTAAGATCCAGTAGGTTCTTGCACTAGAGTAAAGATCAGCCTAATGCATGATCGAACCATAATTGCTTGCTGGTTCGAAGATTTTCAGAACAAAGTACGACATCAATTTGTGAGACATCACACGTACATTGTGTCGAGGAAGGTGATGTCTCACAAATTGGTGTCGTACTTTGTTCTGAAAATCTTCGAAAATTGTCGGAAATAATTTTGGGCGATAATGTAGTTCCCCAGCGCCACTTACATACATTTTCTAGTTTTTATATTTTTCTCATATCAGCAAAGGTTCAAAGAATTCATGATATTTTTTTGGACGTAATTGAAGCAACGGCGGCTCCTCTGACCAATACCAGCCCTTCTCAGCATGCCCACATGGTGAAATAACTTTGTCTTCTACCTCTCTACAATGATCATCAATTCAATCGCTTTTAGCCCAAAATAAAAGCGAGATGGGCTCACTATACAGTTAACTTTTGAACTTGCAACTACGGTGAAACTGATAGCTGTTAGTACAAATCAAACAAGAGTCATCTCTATTGTTCTTAATCAGCTGTCATTTTCCCCCAGTTGCATGTTCAAACATGAACCGTATCTAAATTTAAACGCTCTACTTGAAGTTTTTTAATCATTTTAAAATCATTTCCTATAGTTCAAAAGAAAGTGTAAATATTCATTGTTTTACAGAAAAGATTACATAAACGAACATTTTGAATTTTTTTGAAGTTTGCGCCGAAAAATGTCCAAAAATAAAAGCGGCGGCTGGCGGTGGTGGGACGTTTTTTTTTATTCGGCGGCGGCGCGATCGACTAGCCGATTTAGAATTTTTCGGCGGCGGCGATGGGATTTTTTCAAAAATTTTCGGCGGCGATCGGCGCGGCTGGCGCCGACGCACGGGTCTACGCGCGATAGCAATGCGCCCGTATGCAAGTTAAAAATTCAAGCAAGTGTTTGTCATAGACTGAGGAACCATAATAGCGTAATGGTTAACTTATCTGCTTTACACTACTCGAATGAGTTCTCAGTGTTGTCACTTGTCAGACTGATGATGGTGATGGTCTCAATCGTCAGTGTTTAATGTTTCCTTTACTCCAGACTCGCTTGTAGGTCAAAAATATAAGTAAAGACCCTCTAAAAGTCTAAATGTAACATTTAGAAATTGCCTACGGCAATATCAGGGGTCCCCCACAAATGGCTATTACGTTTGTAACTTGTAAAATCTTTCCCAACTCCACTTCGAACTCTACCGGGCATGGAAGTAATGTCTTTTTTCCGGTAACGGAGTAAAAATTTCCGAACCGAACCGAAAATCAGCTAGCGATTTCCCTAATGTTTGGTGCTGGGATTACATTCAACAATTGTCAAAAATACGAAAGACAATTCGAGAGAAAGTTTGTAATATTTTTGGCTCAACGACCGGACTATAAAACGATATTATCGTTTTGGTGTATAATAGTATCATATTCGACATGATAATATCGTTTTTGCGTACGATAATATCATATCTGACATGATAATATAGCATCTGTGCGCAATAATATCGTATTGTACATAATATTATCATATCGGTGTATGATGATATCATATTCGACTTGATATTATCGTAACGGTGTATGATAATATCATATTCAACATGATAATATCGTTTCGACGTACAATAATATCATATTTGACATGATATTATCGAATTGGCATACGATAATATCATATTCTACATTATATTATCATATCGGAGTATAATAATATCGTATTCGACATGACAATATTGTTTTGGCGTACGATAATATCGTATTCTGTATGAAAATATACTGGGAGATTATCCATGTCACCACAGCCGCTAATGATCTAAAAGAACTCACAAGTAAAAATGTTTTTTCCTTATTTCAGGATTGTATCGACTGACGCCAAATAGATACATCGTATGCACAATGGGAGGAACTATTCAAGATTTAACCGTAGAAAAGGATCTCAAAATCACAGCCCAAGAAATCAAATGCAATGTACATTTTGACAAATACTCCTTGAACGGCATTTTGATTTCCAACAATCAGGCGTATTGGGCTCTCGCTCTTTATCCGCGACTACCCACGGATCATTTGGCACTACGGCGACCAACAATAATTTCATTTTGTACCACTAGCGCTAATGAGATTATGGACAAATTACTGAGAAATGAATCGCTTTGCTTGAGCAATTACTACGACTGTGTGGAAATGATACGATTAATAGAACATAGACGAGGTGACCTGCCAGAGGAATATTATAAAGGAAATGCAGATCGTGTCGAAACGACTGATAATTATTTGTACCAATTAAAAATTAGATCAATTGCTTGCTACGCTCGGAGTGCTTTCTATAAACGTAAAACGTTAACAAAGGATTCTAATTATTTATGGCACGAATTTGAATATATCCGAAAGATGATCTTGGCTATCACCTATTACAAACGTTTGAGATACTTGATGAACATCGAAAATTTCAACGATCTCTTACCATTCCAAAAGTTGGCTGGAAAGAGCTGGCGAGCTTACTTGAACACTTTTCTAGAGGAAGACACGGGACTCAAAGAGTATCTACTTGCACGCAATACTCTAAAGATTAATTTTGACATTTTATTGGCCGAAACGGCAGGTTTCGACACATTTCCTTCAGAGTTTTGTTTGTATTGTGAGAAAGAAATCGAGGTGAATAAATTAGCGTGTCCGGATAAACATGAAATACCCAGATGTTGTGTCACATTACTACA
The DNA here is from genome assembly GCA_029228625.1 of Pseudolycoriella hygida. Classification (NCBI taxonomy): domain Eukaryota; kingdom Metazoa; phylum Arthropoda; class Insecta; order Diptera; family Sciaridae; genus Pseudolycoriella; species Pseudolycoriella hygida. Next base: position 43,828,292 of record CM055403.1, on the reverse strand, counting down.
GGTATAAAAATAGCAAACAGGAAATGTTTATCTGTAGATTAACTTTTGTATTTGTTTAGGTGCCCTTAGACAATCGACGTGTATGTCGACAGTGTGATGCAGTAGCTTTGGATGATATTTCAAAATTACAAGAAGCGACTAGGATGAAAATGGAGCAGTTTTATTGTCCTTTGTGTGATATTGCACTTGAACTGAATAACTCTGTTCTTGTAGAAAATATTCAACGTTAATATAGAACTTTTCTTTGAGCATGTCTCAGAAAACTGTCGTAATTTGCATAAGAAAGAGAGAAAAGAAAATCTATACAAAAGTCCACAGAAAGTTTTTTGTCTCTTTCGCACTAAGTTTCTTATGGAAATTAGGGCAGAAAAGTGAACGGTTTAAGTTGCGATGTTTTGTTTGGGCAGAATCGTGTAATATCATTATTTGAAATTATTGCTCATAAAGAGCAAACAAAAAGATGAATTGGAATTTCCAAGATGAAGTTCCAAAGTTGCTCTGAAGTAGCATCGCATACGACCTTGAAATGCGATGTTTTTTTGTTGGATTCCATTTTTAGAAAACATCGCAAATTCAACATTTTATTTTTTGTGACACAACATTTTTAACTTATTTAATTAATTGTAACCATGTTCGGTGCAAAATGAAGGATGAAACAAATTTAATTTAAAAATAAATGAATTATGTTCCAACGTCAATTCATTTTAGATCCGCACGAAGAGGCTTTGACTCTACCACAACGTTTTTAGCCAGTTGAATTTGGACGTTATTAGAGTTGACGTCTTTTTCGTTTTGACGCTAAAGTAAGAGAAATTCGTATAATAAACTTTGTCTCAAACTCTAAATTTTGTCTGATTTTAATTTTTTCCTCGAAAAAGTGATTTTGAGATGGATATAAGAGCATTTTTGGATCTCAGCTTATGGGTTTTGGACTTCTGATTTGCATACGTCTTTTTTTATTCGATAGGTCAATGAAGTCCAAAAGTTTATGGAACAAACTATTCTGAGTTTGGGTCCTTGGATTTAGTTAAGACACTAAAATAATCGTCGTCTAATTATCCACGTGTTTTTTCTGTGAAAAACGTGTAAATTCTTTCCAGTTTCCAATTTTATTTTTCTATTGAGAAATAATCGAAGTTCTAAAAGTAATAAAGAAAAAACTAGGTGTCAAAGGCATCTGAGGTCAGTCCTTATGTGGGTTCTACACCGTTGTTTTGTACTTTTTGCAACATTACCGTTGCCTTTCGCGCAATTTGCAGTGTCTTTCCATAAGGGTTTTACCAGTAATTGAAAGAAATTTCAGTGCATTCAAAGATATTCCCCCTAGGTGCGAACAGCCTGAGGTTCCTCCTCTTCATTTGTACCAGGGTTTACATGTTCCCAACTGATTGCTTAAATGAAATCGTATTTAACTTTATAAACGACATGCACTGCCTACCGCTTAAAGGCACAGTTAGCCTATTCGCGGATGACTCAGGTGTGCTTTGTTCTAGCATGTCATTTAGAGAAAACGAGGAAGACATACTCCATGATCTAAATCTCATCAGCGACTTCCTTAGCCTAAAGAAACTTGCCCTCAACCTAGACAAAACGAAAATTATGCATTTCAGGAAGGGCAATTCCTCGACTGGGGCAGGTGATTTGACCTTTTGGAGGGTCGACGATAAAATCCGTAGAAACGTTCAAATATCTGGGACTAATCATAGACTGTTGTATCAACTGGGACCTCTTCAATAAGCACTGCGAAGGAGTCCTGAATACTTCGAGCTTGTACAAAGCAAGTCTCTGCAGATTTGTGCATGAGTCCTTGCAGCGGAGTTCGCATAGTACCATCCCTATTGAAGCGCCGAGGCACCGCTATGAAACGAGCCGAAAGGGGAGGGTCATTCCAACTAGGGCAAGGACCGTACAAGGAGCGGAAGTGATATCATCGACAGGATATACCCTTTATAATTCGTTGCCAGGATATATAGTTTCTGCAAGACCATACAAATTTGTAGACCTGATTAAAGAACGGCTCGTGCACCAGCAGTTCCCAAGCTAGGCCTGTAGGGCTAACTTGCTTATTGGCTCAAGACGTCCTGTTTACAGTATCGAGCTAGGAGTGGGGGCATGGTGCTCACTCGAAGAGCGCCGTCTCATCGCTACTGTCCCCCGTTCCCACTGTTACTGACGCTAATGTCAATACGCTACTCGAATTTGAATGAATTAAATTTTTTCCTCTTTATCCTGATATGTCGTCAAATGACAATAACAAGATGTGATATTTCGCCCAACTCTTGATCTTTACAGTATATAATTTCTGTCGGATTTCTTGTTTATTTATCAGTGATTTTCTTGACCGATTCATATTACTCGATTTTTTTTATTTCTAGCAAAAATTATTGGACCTGTACGAAGTACAAAGGTCCTATACGTTTACTACAAACAATTTTATTGTAACATGGGGTAGATCGAGGTGGGAGGGGGGGGGATGCATCTATTATCGTCTAGAGATGACGAATCAGCAACAAAAAAAAATGTCCGTCTGTCCGTCTGTCCGTCTCCACTTTTCTTTCCAAACGGCTCAACCGATCAGCCTAAACTTTTTTTCCCTGAAAGGTACATGCCTCCCATGATTCAAGTTCGAAGATGAGCAAAATTGATCAAGTGGTTTCGGAGATATGGTCGAGGAAGTGACCAAAAACATGGTTTTTCGAAGGTCGGTGAAGCTTTTTCGCAAATATCTCAGCAAGTATAGCACGGAAATTCCTCATTTTGGTGTCAAATGAAAGCATTTTATGTCACAAGACTGGGAAAAATTTTTTGTGGGAATCGGTATAGGGGTCTGGGCACTGGGACCAATGGAATGGACGAAATTGAGATTTCTGGCCATATACGAAAACAGTTTTTCGTCTATATTTCCTTAACTATGCAATGTGGACATTTACTGTCAAAGGCAAAGTTGTAGAGAATTAAATTTACATATACATATACCAATCCTGGTATATGGCCTCTTCCATAATTGGGCAGGATGACCCGAATCTCCAGAACTATGAGAGGTAGAAACTTGCTTCCAAAGACAAAGTTGTAGAGAATAAAATTTTAGAGAACACGTGTTTCAGGGTTTTAGAGGAGAATGACTTAGTCCTTGGATAAAAGCTTTTCTAGATTTGAATGGTCTGAGACGTACTTCGGTAGGGCCTTTGACATTACCTTGGGTAATTTCTATGGATCTTTGAAATTCTTACAGTTATAGAAGAACAGAAAACGTTGGATTGTTTGCTTATTTGTATATTTAGATACGTTCGAGTCTCTTTGCCACATGTATTCTGTTTGCCACATCTATTCTGGTACGTACGGGTCTTTGGTTATGTTTTCTTATTTAAATTCATAAGTTAAAATTTCTTGTTTAAACTTAGAAGTTATCATTAGTCTAAACGTTAACAAGCTTCTTTGAGGTGCCAGGCACATTGAAGCTAAAAATTATTACTCTATAAAAGTTCTTACGACATTATGCTCAAGCAAATTTTAATTAAATTAGAGGGTAAAATTTGGACGCACATGCCACTCTTCCAACTTCCCATGGTGGTCTGGGAATTCGTACCTTGAATGGCATCTCACTTCCCGTTTTTTTAAGTTCTGCTAATTGCGTGTTTGACCTCGTCTCCCATATACTCCAATCATCAGACGAGAACATCATTCGCTTTGAGCACGAGGCATTAGAAAAGTGGTATTCTATGAATGAACTCATTCCACCCACCCGAACTCATCAATCAGCTTGGGACAAAGTAAACGTCGAACGAATAATAAGAGACGATCTCAGTTATATCAACGTTATCGATGTCGCTTTCACGGGTTTTTGTTCCAAGCTTAGAAAATCCCGGTCGGACGGGTTTCGGGTTTTAAAATTTTCGGTCGGGCGGGTTTCGTGTATTCCTTTTATCGGGCTTACGATTCGGGCTCGATAATATTGCTACAAAAAAAAATTTTAAGATGATGCATCCGAAACTATCCAAATCACATCGACTATAAAAGAACTTTACACGCTAGTGAACCGTACGACTTTACACAGTGATCACTTTGTGATAATCCACAACAAAGTGTATGAGATAAGATGAAATGTTCTTTTATGATCATTTACTAGTCGAATCTAGTTGAGTGTTTTGTCTTGATTTTTGGACTGACGCGGCAAGAAGTTTAGCAAAATATCTATAGTTTCACGGCAAATAAACAACAACAACAAGTGAGAATGTAGTTGAATGACTTTCGAAGCCAGTACACAACTCATGCGCAAAAAGTGTGAAAAAAGGAAGAAAAAACCAACAGAAACGTTTTTGTGGGTTTTTCAGTAGGTCGGGTTCAGTTCGGGTCGGGCTGAGCTGCCAGCGTTTTCTGGGTGGTCGGGCTCCGGCTTTTAATTTCGAATTGGGTTCGGGTCGGGCTTCCAAAAAAATGTCGGCCCACACAGGTGTCAGATTGGAAGTTTAAGCTTTGTTTCAATAAACTAACAATCGAAATCTCAATTTGGAATTGGGTGTTTTTAAGAAATTCCACTTAAAGTTTTACTTCATGGCTCGGAATAGTTGTTTTTTCTACACCCATATTTCTCTAGAATTTGATTGACAAAATTAAATATATCTCCCCAATTTCCTGTCAGATTGGGAGTTTAAGCTTTGCTTCGTTAAACTAACAATCGAAATCTCAATTTGCAATTGGGTGTTTTTAAGAAATTCCACTTAAAGTTTTACTTCATGGCTCGGAATAGTTGTTTTTTCTACGCCCATATTTCTCCAGAATGTTATTGACAAAATTGAATATATCTCCCCAATTTCCTGTCAGATTGGAAGTTTAAGCTTTGCTTCGTTAAACTAACAATCGAAATCTCAATTTGCAATTGGGTGTTTTTAAGAAATTCCACTTAAAGTTTTAATTCA
>CM055403.1:43652329-43822876 GCA_029228625.1 Pseudolycoriella hygida | reverse complement strand
TATTTTTGTATTGCTGGCGCATAAAATTAAATTTGGTAATTTGTTGTATTACCGGGGTTTGTGTGCCAATTGAATCCTTTGATTTTTAAAAAACAAAAAATTAGGAATTTTTCTCTCAACGTTTCGACCCTTTCCAGGTCATCATCAGGAGAGTATCTTTATTTAAGGAGAGAAGAATTTTAGTGACAATCATATTATCAAAATATCTAGGATATATTACCTTGGTTGGTTTTAGATGTCAATTTTATCATGACAATCAATCAAGAATTTCAACCAAATAAAATATATAACAAAACTATACAAAGAGGACTAACAAAGTACAATCATGTTGGTGTACGTCTTCTAAATAACTAACTTTCCGATTGATTTTGAGCGCAATGATCAGTTTTTTACTAATAGGTCAATTATGTTGGATCAATTATAGTTGAATTATTTCTGTTGGGTTGATCATTTGCGTAATGTTGGACTACTCGATTGTCTTTGCCAACATGTTTCCGCAGAAGATTGAAATAAGATGGGGCTATGCCAGCCGTATCTTTTTTATAATTACATGTCCGCTCTACGTTCATTATGATGTGATTCACTTCAGTAATCTGAAGTTTTTTCTTATTTGAGTTTCTTCCGAGAGTTTTCATGTCATCGAAAGCGAATTGGTGACCAGTCTCTTTGGTATGTAATGCCAAGGCTGAGGCCACTTTTGGTTTTGCTAAATTTGCGAGCGATGTCGAATTTTTATGCTGTTGTTTTCTTGTCCCTTTCTTTTGGGCTGTTTCGCCGACATACAGTGTGTCACAGTCTTGGCATTCGAATCCGTATACAACATCAGATATTATATCATCATCCAACTTGTCTTTTTGTTTGGAATAGAATTTTTCTAGTTTGCATTCAGGTTTGTTAGCTACTGATACACCTGGCATAAAGTACTTTATTTGGCTGTTGAGAGCCTCTGACAGTTGTGGTACATATGTTAGTGAACAGTAGGTAGAGTTTTTGGCTGCTTGCATATTATTTTTAGGTTCAGCTGGTTTGAATGATGTATTAATAATCTGTAATATAACGTCATGTGGAAAATTATTTTTATCAAGAATTTTCTTGATTCGTTGTAAATTTTCTGGGTGGAATTGAGAATTGCTATAATCATATACCTTCCTCACAAATGATTTTGCAACGTTCAAAACCATTTTTCGTGGATGACTTGAATGATAATTTAGCATTCGATTAGAAGCTATGCTTTTCGAGTACCAATTAGTAATAATTGATCCATGCTCTCTGATTACAGTTAAGTCCAAGTAGTTGATAGATTGGTTTTGTTCCATTTCGCATGTAAATTTTATATGATTAGGATCGAATGCGTTTAAACGGCTCAAGATGGTTTTAACAACTTTCTCTTGACATACAACTAAATGGTCATCTACATAGATCAACCAAACGATGGGTGGAATGATCCCTTCTTTACGAAGCTGGTTTAACACTAGGTTAACAATGTGTTCTGAAACAATTTGTACGATAATGCTACCGAGCGAGCTGCCCATAAAGATTCCATTAAGTTGGCGGTAAAACTGTCCTTGATAAAGAAGGTAGTTACATTCATTTAAACATATACGAAGCAACTCTATAAAATCTTCTTTATCTACTGTTGTATGTGGACGTATAATACTGTCAAAGTCATTTCGAATTATGTCAATAGCTAGTTGAGTTGAAATTGAACCAAAACAATTCTCCATGTCAAAGGATGCCAATCTATGATTGCGGAGAAGACGAACATTTTCTAAAATATTAAGGGCTGATTGTGCATTCTTAATTGTATATTTTGGTTTATCATATGATGTCGTCAGAATTGAAGTCAAAAACTTGGATGTGTTATACGATACCGTTTTTATCGTTGAGGTGATTAACCTAATTGGATGACCTCTGCCATCTGGTCGTTGTTTGTGTATCTTATATTGACCAAATACGCGTGGTGGAATAGCCGTCGTGGACTGGAGATGCAACTTCTTGTATTTGTTAATTGTGTGTTTTTCAAACATAGCTTTTAATTGATTGTTTAGCATTCTTTCACATGACGGAGTGGGATCCTTCAACAGTACGGCAAATTGGGTGGTGTCGTCAAGCATTTCCTTCATTTTAAATTTGTAGTCTTGTGTAGAACAAATGATGGTTTTGTTACCTTTGTCACTACATGAGATGAAAATATCGTTGTGATCTTTTAAAAATTTTTTAGTAACTGAGGATGCTCTTTTTATAAATCGTTGTATCCGATTTAATTTTGGCTGTTGTTTAGAAAATTTGGTCAAGGTATATGACAATTGGCCTCGAACCGCATTAACAATGGATGGGTGGGAATATCTTGTAACGATATATTCTAAATCCCTAATGATGTCAGGAATTGGAAGTCGTTCGGGCAAGATAGCGAATTTGGGACCGAGGCTCAAAATAAGTGTCATTTCTTCAGGAACATCCACACCAGAAATATTCTGTACGAAAGATTCATCATATTTCATGTTGGGAATATAGTTTTGTGTGTTAAGTAAATGCATAAATTTCGTGTGTAGTGATGCATTATGTTGGGCCAAACTTTCATCAAACGATTTGTCAATTGCATTAAGGTATTGATTTGTGGTTTGAGGGTTGCATTGTGATAATCCCATTTTTTCGGATATGATTCGCATGTGTAGCGATAATCTCTCACGGTTACATATTCCAATCTCGAAATTCAGGAGTTTGTTGTTTAATCGTGACTGTATGGATTTTGTTTGTCGTGCGAACAGTTGTGAATACGGTGTAAATATTTTGTTGGTTTTGTCTAAGATAAATTTTGGTACCACTTCATACCGGCGACATTTCAGTAGGAAAACTTCGCGTGAAATATTCGCAGAAAGCTTTTCTGTAAGCCTTTTAATAGCTCTGAATCTGTTACGCATAGAAGTACCATATTGACGCTGGATATTAAGGAAGAACTGATTGTTGTTCATTCTTTTTTCCTTGTTAAATACTTTGACGTGTGAGTTCCCGTTCACGTATTTTGAATAATTTCTAATATTATTTTTGTATTGCTGGCGCATAAAATTAAATTTGGTAATTTGTTGTATTACCGGGGTTTGTGTGCCAATTGAATCCTTTGATTTTTAAAAAACAAAAAATTAGGAATTGACAAAATTAAATATATCTCCCCAACTTCCTGTCAGATTGGAAGCTTAAGCTTTGTTTCATTAAACTAACAATCGAAATCTCAATTTGGAATTGGGTGTTTTTAAGAAATTCCACTTAAAGTTTTACTTAATGGCTCGGAATAGTTGTTTTTTCTACGCCCATATTTCGCCAGAATTTTATTGACAAAATTGAATATATCTCCCCAATTTCCTGTCAGATTGGAAGTTTAAGCGTTGCTTCGTTAAACTAACAATCGAAATCTCAATTTGCAATTGGGTGTTTTTAAGAAATTCCACTTAAAGTTTTACTTCATGGCTCGGAATAGTTGTTTTTTCTACGCCCATATTTCTCCAGAATTTTATTGACAAAATTGAATATATCTCCCCAATTTCCTGTCAGATTGGAAGTTTAAGCTTTGCTTCGTTAAACTAACAATCGAAATCTCAATTTGCAATTGGGTGTTTTTAAGAAATTCCACTTAAAGTTTTACTTCATGGCTCGGAATAGTTGTTTTTTCTACGCCCATATTTCTCCAGAATTTTATTGACAAAATTGAATATATCTCCCCAATTTCCTGTCAGATTGGAAGTTTAAGCTTTGCTTCGTTAAACTAACAATCGAAATCTCAATTTGCAATTGGGTGTTTTTAAGAAATTCCACTTAAAGTTTTACTTCATGGCTCGGAATAGTTGTTTTTTCTACGCCCATATTTCTCCAGAATTTTATTGACAAAATTGAATATATCTCCCCAATTTCCTGTCAGATTGGAAGTTTAAGCTTTGCTTCGTTAAACTAACAATCGAAATCTCAATTTGCAATTGGGTGTTTTTAAGAAATTCCACTTAAAGTTTTACTTCATGGCTCGCAATAGTTGTTTTTTCTACGCCCATATTTCTCCAGAATTTTATTGACAAAATTGAATATATCTCCCCAATTTCCTGTCAGATTGGAAGTTTTAGCTTTGCTTCGTTAAACTAACAATCGAAATCTCAATTTGCAATTGGGTGTTTTTAAGAAATTCCACTTAAAGTTTTACTTCATGGCTCGGAATAGTTGTTTTTTCTACGCCCATTTTTCTCCAGAATTTTATTGACAAAATTGAATATATCTCCCCAATTTCCTGTCAGATTGGAAGTTTAAGCTTTGCTTCGTTAAACTAACAATCGAAATCTCAATTTGCAATTGGGTGTTTTTAAGAAATTCCACTTAAAGTTTCACTTCATGGCTCGGAATAGTTGTTTTTTCTACGCCCATTTTTCTCCAGAATTTTATTGACAAAATTGAATATATCTCCCCAATTTCCTGTCAGATTGGAAGTTTAAGCTTTGTTTCGTTAAACTAACAATCGAAATTTCAATTTGGAATTGGGTGTTTTTAAGAAATTCCATATAACGTTTTACTTCATGGCTCGCAATAGTTGTTTTTTCTACGCCCATATTTCTCCAGAATTTTATTGACAAAATTGAATTTATCTCCCCAATTTCCTGTCAGTTTGGAAGTTTAAGCTTTGTTTCGTGAAACTAGCAATCGAAATTTCAATTTGGAATTGGGTGTTTTTAAGAAATTCCACATAACGTTTTACTTCATGGCTCGGAATAGTTGTTTTTTCTACGCCCATTTTTCTCCAGAATTTTATTGACAAAATTGAATATATCTCCCCAATTTCCTGTCAGATTGGAAGTTCAAGCTTTGTTTCGTGAAACTAAGTATCGAAATCTCAATTTGGAATTGGGTGTTTTTAAGAAATTCCACTTAACGTTTTACTTCATGGCTCGGAATAGCTGTTTTTTCTACGCCCATATTTCTCTAGAATTTTATTGACAAACTTAAATATATCTCCCCAATTTCCTGTCGGATTGGATGTTTAAGCTTTGCTTCGTTAAACTAACAATCGCAATCTCAATGTGCAATTGGGTGTTTTTAAGAAATTCCACTTAAAGTTTTACTTCATGGCTCGGAATAGTTGTTTTTTCTACGCCCATATTTCTCCAGAATTTTATCGACAAAACTGAATATATCTCCCCAATTTCCTGTCAGATTGGAAGTTTAAGCTTTGTTTCGTGAAACTAAGTATCGAAATCTCAATTTGCAATTGGGTGTTTTTAAGAAATTCCACTTAAAGTTTTACTTCATTGCTCGGAATAGTTGTTTTTTCTACGCCCATATTTCTCTAGAATTTTATTGACAAAATTAAATATATCTCCCCAATTTCCTGTCAGATTGGAAGTTTAAGCTTTGTTTCATTAAACTAACAATCGAAATCTCAATTTGGAATTGGGTGTTTTTAAGAAATTCCACTTAAAGTTTTACTTCATGGCTCGGCATAGTTGTTTTTTCTACGCCCATATTTCTCCAGAATTTTATTGACAAAATTAAATATATCTCCCCATTTTCCTGTCAGATTGGAAGTTTAAGCTTTGTTTCGTGAAACTAACAATCGAAATCTCAATTTGCAATTGGGTGTTTTTAAGAAATTCCACATAAAGTTTTACTTCATGGCTCGGAGTAGTTGTTTTTTCTACGCCCATATTTCTCTAGAATTTTATTGACAAAATTAAATATATCTCCCCAATTTCCTGTTAGATTGGAAGCCTAAGCTTTGTTTCATCAAACTAACAATCGAAATCTCAATTTGGAATTGGGTGTTTTTAAGAAATTCCACTTAAGGTTTTGTTTTGTGGCTCGGAATTAAGGCTCGGAAACAGGTCAGGTCCACCCGAACCGACCTGAAATTTACCAACCTGATCTGACCTAAAACCTGTTTCGACCTGAATCTTAAAACGTGAACTGACCTAAAACCTTTTTCGACCTGAATTTAAATTAGCTGACCTGACCTGAATGTAAATTACCTGACCTGACCTGAACCGACCTGGTAAAATGTTATTAAAATTTGGAAGATTTAATTTTGTAAATTTGATAAAAATTTTTCCATGAAATGGGACGGATAGGAGTCGTGCATATATGACGTCACACTTTCAGTGTTGCTATACGAATTTTAAATCATGAGTCATTCCGAAAGTACGTACACTTATGACGTCAAAAATAGGTTGTAGGGGGTTGAGAAGGAAGCCCATGCATTTGACTTTAAAAGAATACACACCCAAAGAGTTATCGGCACTTAAAATTTTATGGGACGAGAGTTCTCGACGCATAATCGAGAGGTCCCGTGTTCAAATCCACCGCTGGGAAAGACCAATTTTTCTCCTTTTACATTATAGACGGTATGATACCAAAAATGTTTTATGTACTGAAAACAATGGTTTTAGAATTTCTCGCCCACTTCGATTAGTGGTATTATTAGCGGTAATATCAACGAAGTGATATAATGACATGAAACATTACGCATCATTATGATCATTATTTAAAACGAAAAAAAATATGCTTTGGCTCTCTGAATAGACAACAAACGAAAATGATAAAGCCTGCGTAGCCCCTAGGGGCGGGGTTTCGACTACGTAACCTACCCGTTAATATTGAAGTGAAAATGATAAAGCCTGCGTAGCCCCTAGGGGCGGGGGTTCGACTAGTTGTTCAACAAGAAACTGATTCCATCCTCTATCTCTATGTTTGTTAGAAACGTTCATACACAACGTGTAGATGTCGCATATTCAAATGTCAAAAGGTACGTGCGCGGTTCATGTCAAACGTGTCAAAAGTAAAGAAAAAAACAAAAATAACTTAATCAAAACAACTTTTGCATAATGTTCCATTTGAAATTTAAATAAATATTATTTAATAAGCCGCTTGTTGCATGGCAAAACAGCATCCGCCTTCACTAACTTCAACTGACTGATAATCGAAATCAAAAACAATTGATTTTAATCCTTTAGCTGAAAATGTCTTCGTACTCAGAGATTTTTATGAAAGAGCCGCCTAGTTGTTTTTCGAGACAAAGTTCTTGGTATACAACCGAACACAGAGATCTTCAGGCGACTGCTATGTCTGTGGATTGGTCGGGGCAATTTATATTATTAGCGGGAAGGTAAAATTTTGTACTTCTTACAGAATGTCACCATTTCACTATATCAAAATATTATATTTAGACGACATCTAGCTTTGCAGAGCTTGGACAAATTCGACGATGATGAAGACAGCCTACGCAAATTTTCCCGCAATTCCAAGTATGAAGTGTCGTCAGCTGAATGGGCGATTTGTGAACACAGTCAGGACTATTGTGCCCTAGCCGTAAAATAGAACGTTATTAAGGTGACCATTTGAAGACTAAATTTCTTGTTTAAATAGACGAGCCAATTGATTGAAGTCATTCAGTGGCGAAGTGGGCAACCGACGCTAATACATTCACTGCGGGCACACACAAGAGTAATCACAGACATTGATTGGCACATGAAGCATCCACATTTGTTGGCAAGCTGTTCCATTGACACATTCACACATTTATGGGACTTACGCGATCCTAGGAAGCCAATCTTGTCGTTGAGTGCTGTGTGCATGTGTAAGACCCAAATAAGAGAACTAAATTTTAGATTTCCCAACTCTAATTGTTGTTGTTTTGTTTGTTTAGCGGGTGGTACACAAGTCGGATTCAATAGGGTTTCTGGAAACTTATTAGCAACAGCTCACGACGGTGATTTGAGGATTTGGGATCAGCGAATGGGTTCTTGCCCTATCCAATACATAACGGCGCATTTATCTCGTATTCACGGAATAAATTGGAGTCATTACTATGAAACGCATTTGACGACAGCCAGTCAAGATGGAACTGTAAAATACTTCGACATCAACAATCCTAGACGCGCTGAAAGAATAATTACAACATCTTCTCCCGTGTGGAGGGCCAGATATACGGTACGTTAAAAAACATACTTTCACAAGGAACTAATCCTTGAGACGAAAAATATAAAAATCTTTTCACCAAACGCGAATTCAAACATGGGGCATGTTTGTATAAACAATGTTTTTTAAACATGGTCCAGCATGCATAATCGAATTTAAGAGTAACTCTTGTTTTGATATTTCAAATATTTTGTCGTTTTAAAAAGCGACAAAAAGAGGAAACTAGTCGAAAGATGGCGCTGGTAAAGAATATTCCTACCTTTATTCATGTGTACAGTACACCAGACCAAGATGCGTTATGTTTGTTTTATTGTATCCGTGTCTCATGTTCGTGGTACTGATCCCCTAGTTCGTAAATTCCGAAATATTTTTTGGCGTCCTCCCCTTCAGTACTGTAGGATATTTTATCGTATGGTTCTTGTGATTCATCCTATTTGCGATTTGATATTTAGATTATTTTGATATATAGATGGCAGAAGTTGTTATGCGATTTTTGTGTCGCTTAATTGTTCCATTTTTCTCAATCCTTCAATCAAAGGCGCGGTTCGGAATACACGTTAAGTATGTGGTCCTCTGGTCCTTAGCGTGGTTAATCTACACTAGTTGGCAGTTACTCAGTGTAACACCCCGGCAGTCGAATCACACATTTTTTCTCACTATGGTTGAGTGTCTCTGCTTCCTATGAACAAGTTGTGCCTCTTGAATGTTGTATTTCTTTCCGCTACGCGCCGCCAATAAAAACTTCAAATTTTTTTGTTGCGGCTCAAGTGTGTCCTTCGACGAATTTCCTTCTGAAATTTTCAGAGAAATGATAAGGTGGTACACCTGTGGCGAGGTAGAACGCTTATGTGAAAGACAGCTTGCCTGTATGGGAGAGAACCAGCCCAATTTTGTACGTAATTCTCTCCCATGGAACCCAGCTATCATTCACATAAGCGTTCTACCTCGTCACAGGTGTACCAACTTATCATTTCTCTGGAAACCTTATGTGTGTCACCTATCGGATACGTTATGCTTGCATCATGCCCGCAGCGGTAGCAGAGGACGTGACGCAGTCGCCACACCCCAAAAAAGAAGTCCAAAAACTCAAAAAACGCCTTACAAAAATTTTGAGTTTTTCCCCAGGCCCTCTCCCTTTTCAAATCATTTAACAAAAAACTACGTCACAGCAGCTTTGCAACGAGCCCAAACTCATCTGAATCGGTTTGAAATTGGCTGAGATATCGAGGTTTGAAATAGAGGTTTGCGGGTCGGCCTTTCTTTGTAGTCCGACCCGACCCGAACCCGACCAAAAATTTTAACCCGATACCCGACCCGACCCGTCTTGTTGGTAGCTTGACCCGACCCAACCCGAAGCCGACTTGAAATTCAAACCCGAAACCCGACCGCCCGAAAAAAGTTCGGGCCGAGTTCTATTACCCGAAAAAATTTCGGGTCGAGTTCTGTTACCCGAAAAAATTTCGGGTCGAATTGTTTTAATAAAAAATGTTATTTAGCTATTTCAATTTTACTAGCGCCCACAGTAGGCTAATCCATTAAATTCATGTTCAAAAATCAATATCTCGTGAAATATTCACAATTCAAATGTAAGAATTCTTAAAACGTGATTTAGGAATGTTCAAAAATGTCGGGAAAAATATTTGTGCAGATTAGGCCGCAGATTAATAGTCGTAAAGTTGTTAGACAAAGTGACAGGTTTGATTTCTCCCCATACATAACCTCAAAAAAATATATTTTCCATATTTTCGTCAGAATCTTGTCGAAATCAGTTTTAAACGTTAAAGTAGTTCATAATAATGAATTTCCTAGTGGTTTTGAAGCGAATTGCTGTTCAGCGCTCTGAGGCTCAAAGACAGTCAGTATCAAAATCAAAGAATCAACCAAGAAATTCATCTTTTTTTCGTCGGACTAGGCTCGCTTCGACTTATTATGAATTACTTTAACGTTTACAACTGATTTCGACAAGTTTCTGACGAAAATATGAAAAATATATTTTTTTGAGGTTATGTATGGGGAGAAATCAAACCTGTCACTTTGTCTAACAACCTTACGACTATTAATCTGCGGCCTACATGCACAAATATTTTCCCCGACATTTTTGAACATTCTTAAATCACGTTTTAAGAATTCTTACATTTAAATTGTGAATATTTCACGAGATATAAATTTTTGAACATGAATATAACGGATTAGCCTATTGTGCGCCGCTAGCGCTACCGCTACCACTAGTTTACAGCGCTGGCTCTAATAATTACTTCAGAAGAAATTCAAACAAAAGTAGATAGAAGAGTGAAAAATAGAAAAATACTGATCACAAATACAATAGAATGTATGCAGTGTGGTCTGGGCGGCAGCGCAACTCAATTTTATTTTCGGCGGCGGCGAACATTTTTGAAACTTTCTCGGCTGGCGGTTTCGGTTTTTTATGTACCCGAATCTTCAACCCGATAAATAGTACGCCCGAAACCCGCCCGCCCGGAATTTTCAAGACCCGAGAGCCCGAACCCGAAACCAGTGAAAATCGATTCGGGTTTGGGTCGGGTTTTTTCCAATTTTCGGCCAGCCCGCTCACCTCTAGTTCGAAAATGACGATTTTCTATGTGCTTTCGGTTTTTCTATTGTGTTCATCATTGTAGGATAAATGCACCAGTTATTGGCCATGTAGTAGTCTCCGGCCAAACCATAGTTTCACTAGTCATTGACCGCATTTCGCATTGTTTGGCCTATTACTGGCGCTGGACGAAGACTACTTCATGGCCGATAACTGATGCATTTACCCTACAAACTTCTTTCCAGATCTGTCGGTTTCTATGTATCTATTTATAATTTTCGATCTCAAGAATGAGACAGCCGATCTTCCTGAAATTTTCGCTGAACGTCATTCTCAGGCCCAAATGGAAAATTTCATAAACCGCTCTTCCAGGAAGACCCTTGAAAAGTCGTGGCATTCGTTGGTTTCTTCGGGAAAGTTAAGGAGTTTGATCAGGAGAATTTTTTGGAATCTTAAGAAAATGGCTGCCAACTGTCAAAGTGACGCCATCTTGGATTTTTTGCTATCTTCTGAGTACCTAGACAGTTGGTTTCTTCGTGAAAGTTATACAAATCAGTGAGAAGAATTGGTAACACGAAGTGTTTCGAAAGAAGCCGAAGGTGACACGAGGTGTTCCGACGGTAACCGAAGGTGGCATGAAGTGTTCCGAAGGTAGCCGAAGGTGACATGAAGTGTTCCGATGGGTAGCCGAAGGTGACACGAAGTGTTCCGAAGTTAGTCCAAAGTAGCCGAAGGTGACGCGAAATGTTCCGAAGGTAGTCGAAGGGAACAACTCAGTGGTAAAATATTTTTTGAAGAAAAATTGTTTTTGAAAAAAAATTTTCTGAAAAAGTTTTTTTTGTAGAAAATTTTGTTGAAAAAAAATTTTTTCTAGGAAAAATTTTGAAAAATTTTTTTTTAAGAAATTTTTTTTAAGAAAATTTTTTCAAAGAAACATTTTTGGTAGAAAAATGTTTTCAAAAAATAGAAAATTTTTCACGTGAATTTTAGTTATAACAACTGAAAACTTCCCGAACGACTGTCCGTAAGTCCGCTTCCAAAATTAATAATATCGCTTGAGGTGACGCGATCGCTGATAATACGCAAAAGTTTCTTTGAATTAAATGTTAGTTTGTGGTCGGAATTTTATTCTTTAAACAAAATCGCATCACTTTTTTTAGAACAAAGTTACGTTGTGTTCAAAAAATTGCGTCACAAATGGAAGACCCAACAACGAAGTACATACAGAACATAGGACCTACCTTTGAAGAGATTTTTGTATCCGATCTTACAATTTTAATAAATTAAAATTATTCTTGCAGCCATTTGGTGATGGTCTAGTCACCGTTATCGTTCCACATTTGGGTCGGGGTGAAAACAGTTTACTTTTGTGGAATAATTCGAAGCAGAATGCACCAATTTGCTCTTTCGTTGGTCATACTGATGTTGTGCTAGACTTTGCGTGGAGACCAAAACGAAACAACTGCTCAACTGATATGGAATTGATAACATGGTCCAGGGATCAATCGGTTAGGGTGTGGAAGATAGATGAGGCTTTGCAAAAGCAATGTGAATCACTTGAAGATGACGGTAGGGTAAAAATTTAGTTCCGATATTCAGATTTTCGTTCCTCAATAATGACAATTTTCAGGTTTTAATACGACTACTCGGTCGCCTGGTAAAGCATCGAGAAACCGTTCGCAACCGTCCTGCTCCTTGCAGCATGAATTTTCACTACTGAATACAAATATTCCACACATTGACGTTGAGGTATTGGATCCAGTCAAACGAAATGCAACGTTGCGAGTCACAGTTAACGGTCTTGTGATTATGTTGCAAGCAACATTTCCGATGACCTATCCCGAATGTGTGCCAGAGTTCACTTATTGCCAAGGAACCAATATTGACATACATTTGTCGGATTCGTTGATGAAAGTGTTAAAAATGAGTGCCAATCAACGGACGAAAAATAATCGGCCTTGTTTGGAATTTTGTTTACGTGCTCTGGTCACTGCATTTAAAAAGGTTTAATTCCTTCGAACAAAATCTTGAACCTTGTACTAAACGAATTTTCTTAGGCTGCCAACATTGGTGATAAAACAAACATACGATTGCAATCGCCCCGTTTGGAAGGTGCGCTTACCGGCTGCGTCATGGATGCATGTGTTCCATTTCCGAGAACATCAGGTGCACGCTTTAATCATGTAGGAATTTTGGTGACATTCTCACAAACCATAAACTCAAAGGGCATTTCGTTAAAACACCAAAACACCACTCCAAGGTTTGTATGAGTTTGAAACTACTTTTAGCTTTCTAGTACACAGTTTTTTTATACTAGAGCTCTATCTGCTTTGAGTGGAGGATATCTCGGCAATGTAATGGGCTCACAACCAGTTTTGTACGCACATCATCGTGACCCTAACTCAACCGCCTTTTATTTGCATGACCGTGTCAGAGTAAGTATATCCACTTACACTGAGGAATTACGTAGGAATTGTGTTTATAATATACGCCTTCGACGTATTATATACGCGGTGAGTGTATTATAAACCTTTTTTAAGTATTGTGTAGTATGAGCTCACATAATACGTGCACGGCGTTCATAATTCTTGCACGGTGGATAAAATACGTCGGCGGCGTATATTATAAGCGCAATTCCTACGTCGCTTGTAGATATTTTCCTCAGTATACAACAATTATTTGACCTTTCAGAAATCATCCAAAAACCGAGGCGTTTTACCGAAACTTTCATCCCCTTCAGTTCTGGTTTACGATGTTTCGAAAATCTTATTCGTCAGTCGCGACTTGGCTGAAAATTACATCATAGACTCAAAGAATGTTGCAGGTATTTGAAAAAGATAGTTTACAGTCTCGACCAAAGTCGTTACTCGCAAGGGTGTAGAGATAGAGAAATTTGATAGAAATCACTCGACCGAATGCTGGGACAGGGATAACCTTTTATTGTAGTAGCTGATGACTGGCAAGTGCCGAAATTTGAGGAGCTGAGTAGGAAAGTGCCGTCGAATGTTGTCCGATTAGAAAAAATGTCAATGCGAATAAAAGAGGAAACGAAGCCGACAAGCGATTATGAGGGAATGACAAGCAATTAAAAGCAAATGTCGGATGAAAGGAAGTTTTTAACGAATGGTGTGATTTCTTCTTCGAAAATCGTATTACGTTACGCGTGAGAAACATCTTCGCAACAAGCTGCCTGCCGCACAGTTTTCGCAAAGTATTAGATATATGTGTTCCCTGCTTAAGTTTCGTGGCAAAAAACCACAAATCCGCCGTTTACCGCCACTTTGAATGGAATTTTTTGGTTGATTTTTCAGATATGTGTTCTTATAATAAGGAAATAGCTCAACAATTCGGCTACCCGGAAATAGCTCAATGTTGGGCTCTAGCTGAAATAGTTGCAACGACATCTAACGAATCTGAATCTGAATCCGATGACTTGGTGTTCAATCACATTCCGTTCCCGAAAAATATTATAGAATCATTGTGAGTGATAAAAACTCATTCGTACGAAGCAACAAATCTGAAGTTTCTGTTTTAGGATTCTTCACTATGCACAAAATTTCGATATACAAACAGCGGCAATGCTTTGTTGTGCTTTTGGCCGACATTGTCCACCAAATGAATTGTCGCGAACATCTAGTCTCAGCAGTAAATCTAATCAAAGTGTAAGTACTAAACGATTTCTCTCTTCTTCTATGAATTTGCTCGCTTAACTCTTTTAGTTAATTTCAATTTATGCGCTCAGGGCATTTTAAATCTTTCGTTTGAAATTCCTGGAGTGCACTTTTAAACACTCTCTTGGTGAAGGTATCCGAATAAATTGTAGGTTTTAGACATTGGGAAGTCTTGAGTATGGTACTTCCGGAAAATAAACGCTTTTTAATATTCGCTTCTTTAGTGTATATACTTTTGTTCTAATCGGAGATTTATTAACATTTACATTTTTAAATATTTTAGTTATCTAGACTAAAAGTTGATTTGTAAGAACGACGTGGAAGCCACTATCAAAAAATTCCTATTTAAGGAATGAATTCTAAAAAAAATCTTTCTAATTTCAAATTCACCAGCCTAACTGCCTTAAACTTCCCAAAATTCCACTACCTATCTCAAATTATTGTTGACCTGATGTGCTGTCATTCTTGCATTTCATACTGTAACTAACTAAATTTCTATCAGAAATTCATTTTGTGTGGGCCAGAGATAAAAAGTTAATTTGTTTTTCTCGGGAAATCGTTGTTCGTATTCGTATGCTCAAATCAACACTAATAAATAAACAAATATACCAAACACGCTGCCCCCCACTGCCTCTTGGTGCCACTCACTTCCCCTTGGTGCGCCTCACTGCCACTGGAAATTGCGATCCACGATATCTGCATTTTCTTGTCAGAGAGATGATAACAGATGGCGTTGCTTCTATTTCAGTCTAGGCGGAAGCAATGCCACCTTTTTATGGTAAATCAACAATCAACAATGAAAGAGATACAAGATACTTTTCACTTGTCTGCTAGATAATTCTGCAATTTCATTCTAAATTACAACGGTTTCTCTTAAGCCTACTACACACATCAGGCAAATAAGAAGAAAATAAACCATTAAAATGTGTATAGGAAAGTAGCGATAAAGTGAAGTAGATTCTCTTGGTGCAGCTGGTTGCAGCTAGGTGCACAGGCGGACGGACGGAAAGGAAGAGTGAAAACATAAAGTAGCTATCGCTTCTAATAAAGCGTGATTTGCATCGCTTTTCATCGGGCAATAGTAGCCGCCTGTCTGTGGCGTCATCCACTTATTTTCATAGCTGAAGACGGATCAATGTAAAATAAGTGAATAGGATTCGGCTCTAAGTCAAAAAACCCCCGGACAAAAAAACCCCGGACGGGGTCTGCCCCCTAAACCCCCGCGCCTGCTGCGAGCTACAATACGCCCTGCACGCGGCCTTACAAGCATGGGGCTTTGCCCCAATCCCCGCTAGGGGCTCCGCCCCTTAGACCCCGCAAGGAGGCAATACCCCCTTGACCCCCAATCGCGGGGACTGCCGCCCCTCGACCCCGCTTTTTTATTTCCCCATAAAGTTCAGGCCTGCGGCGCGGCGCCTTGCTTGTTATAATTCGGTTTTTGGTCATCTGGGTGTTTGGTCGTCAGGATTATTGGTCATCCGGATTTTTGGTCATCTGGATTTTTGGTCGTCTGGATTTTTGGTTGTCCGGATTTTTCTGTCAGGATTTTTGGTGTCCGGATTAATGGCATACACCATAATTTCAGGGGGGTTGTAATTTCGATCTCTCTCTCTCTCCAAATGCTGAGTTTTTTGTCCGGTGGTAATTTTGTCCGGGGATAATTTTGTCCGGAGTTTATTTTGTCCGGGGGTTATTTTTTCCGGTTTTTTTTGTCCAGAGTTTTTTTTGTCCGGGGTATATACACTATATAATAATAATAATAATATTCCGCCGTTACAACCAACGTTACAACTGTCCGGGTCAGAGGCTAGATCAATTTGTTTACTAGTTCCGCAATTTTTTGATTCTCTTAGAGATCCTTTCGTTTTTTTTACTGTGTCAGTGAATTCATCGAATATGGGTGACGTCATATTTGTCATTTTTCTATGTACGATTCGTTGCGGCACCGAATTCACAACTATCCATATTATGAAGCCTGGGCGTGCCTAGGAACGTTAATTTCATGCTATACATTGAAGAAAAATCCTATGCAGGATTGAACCCGGATAACCAGTACGTTGCCACTGAGCTCACCCTTTCCCATCCTCACTCTATAATCCACGCAAAAATCTAAAAAAAATTGTCAGATTTCCTCTTTTCTTTCATTTTGGCACTATTCTTTGGATGAACCATTAGTAAAATGCAAGCAAAACGAAAGTTTCTGTTTAAATTTTGCTAAGAGGAATGATAAGTTAGTACGCCTACGGCCAGATAGGAGGACTTCGATTCTCTCTCATATAAACCAGCTGTCATTCTTCTTGTTCATTCAAATAAATGCTAAGTTGGCGCCGCTGTGCTCGATAGAAAGTGCATAATAAAAACATATGCAAGGGACCCGTACGCATCAGAATAGACGTGGCAAAAATATTCGAACGTTTCTAAGTAAAAGTAACGTCCACATTAAATTGGATTGGAAATTGCCGAAAGGGTAATATTGAAAAACCCGTCCGAAGCAACGACGCTGAAAACCTCTCTAAACCCTTAAAAAACCCCAAAATTAAAAAAAAAAAAATAAAAAAAATTTGAAAAAAAAATTGCACTAGGCCCGAACTTTGAACCGCCCTAGAGCACTTAGGAGAGGTCTCCGATCCATATTTAGATTTATCAGAGGTCGGGACGATCACATAAGTGATCCGGAACACAGATCTTGTGACCCTTTGTTCCTTTTCCCGTTTTAATCATTTAAATCATGAGAACCTTCGTGTTCCCACCAGGAACCTCTCTAACGCGCTAGGTCCTAGCTGGACTACCTCCGCAAGTTCCAAAACATTGCAGCCCAGTATCCTGCGTCTCAGATGATGAAACTTTGGGCAATAGCATTTTACATGCAAACCCGTTCCCTCATCCAGTCCACAGGAACGGAACACTCATCTGAGATTTTCATTATCTTCAGGTGTTTGCCCAGCCCGCAGTGCCCGGTAATCGCTCCTATCACCCGTCTCATACGATCCCGGCCCATACAGAGTAATTCCTTGGTCCACTTCCGAGCTGGCCTAGGGAGGAATTCCTTCGTGTGAGCTCCTCCTTCATACGCCTCTCAGCGTTTTGCATGTTCAGTCCTTACCCAGTCCTTAACTGTTTTCACATATTTCGGTATCGGGATAAATGGTTCGGCTCCGTATTCGTTGGCGACTGAGCCCAGCCTAGCCAGCTCATCGGCCTTTTCATTACCCTCCACGCCCGAGTGCCCGGGCACCCATACCAGAGTGATCTGATTCCTCAGTGCCATCCAGTTCAGGTATTCCTTGCACTCGTCCACTAGTTTAGAGGTCGTGATGGGCGACGCTAGCGCCTTGATAACCGCCTTGCCATCCGACCAGAAGAAGACATCTCCATCCGCACATCCCGGTAGTACTTCGCGGGCTCCCATCAGGGTCGCAAAGGTTTCAGCGTTGAGAACACTGGTAAACCTTCCCAAGTGAAAGCATTTTCCCTCACCGCTTTCTGGGGCATAAACTCCGGCTCCCACAACCTCTACGGTCTTCGATCCGTCGGTGAACCTTACCCTTCTGTTCGCGCGCAAAGCGTCGGTCCAGTTTCCTAACCATTCGTTTCTGCTCGGAAACAAAACGTCCAAGTTTCTCACAAAATCCAACCTGGGATTCATCCATTTCCGAGGCATCACGAAAATTGGGTCAGGTATAATTTCCCTAGCTCTACCATGCCCGGAACTGAAGTTAGGAGTCCAAAGGCCCCATTGCACCAACCTGTCGGCTGTGGCAAAGTCTTTAGCCTTAAACACCACATCTACGGGTGGCACCGCCAGCAGCACTCACATGGCTTCAGTAGACGTCGTTTTCATAGCCCCTGTGGCGCACAAAAATACCAATCTCTGGATCTGCGTCAGTTATTTCCTCTCCACCTCTATGTCGAGCCTAGGGCTAACTACCGCCTCGTATATCCACAGAATCGCTCTAGAAGACAAACGCCAACTCCTACCGAACGATTTCCTGCAGATCCAAAAGGCAGTCAGGGCTTTCTCCGCCTTGTCTTTTACATGCGCCATCCAATTCAACTCACTGTCGAGTGTCACGCCCAGGTACTTAACCTGATCAACTGGATCAATTTTCTTCCCAAAGAGTCTCACGCTTCCCACCAAGTCAGCCCCTGTGCGCCTTCTTGTAAACAGCACCAGGTCCGTCTTAGTAGGGTTAACTCTGAGGCCTTTCTCCCCGCACCATCCTTCCACAATTCTCAGTGAAGCTCTCATGCGTTCGCCTAGCGTGCTCTCGAACTTACCTCTGATCAGGATAGTCAAGTTGTCAGAGTACCCCTGCGCGAACGAGCCGCTGTCATTGAGTCTCCTTATGAGCGGATCTACCACCATACACCATAGGATTGACGACAGGATTCCCCCTTGGGACAGACGGACAGACAACGTTTTTATTGCTGATTCGTCATTTAAGGACCATGATCGAAGCTCCCCCCCTACTCCCTGCTCGAAATTGGGGTGGTTACAAACGTCGTGGTAAACGCATAAGACGGTTCTTCGTACGGGTCTAAAAAATGGATCGAATGCATCGACAAGCATGTAACTGACAATTCACAAGCGCATTCTATCGGTCACACGGCTCACATATCATTAGTCTGTCGGAAGGCGTACCGACTTGTCACTTCACTGACTCCACACGCAAAGAAAAGTTGTGATTGCGGCATTTATAACTTATGATACATTGCATTATTGATTATCACTAATGTAAACTGTAAAAACAATATTTGCAGCAATCGTAGCTATATTCACAGTGGGTATAATTATTGTAAATATGCTTACTGTGAATATAATTAAGATTGCTGCAAATATTGTTCACATTAGTGATAATCATAATGTAATGATCATAAGACATAAATAACTTTTCCTTGCGTGTACAATATCTCTGACATCTTCACTCGTTTTCATTTATTTTATCATTGACATGACACCCAAACAAAGTCGCAGCGAGAACTTGTGTTATGGAAACGTTTAGAAGAGATCAGTCAATAGAGCATCAATACAAGTTGTAGACTTGCTTTTTTACTAATCGGATGTCAATTGCATTTCAAAAGTGTATTGGCAGAACTGCTGTGCAAGGTATAAAATCCTTTGTACGGCAGAGAAGTCTTACGAGTGAACTGTCCGAAGGGTGGAAAAACGTTAATTTCATTCGAACCTGGTTTTTTTAAGTTTTTTTTATTTAAAAAAAAAAAAAACTAAAAAAACTACTTCCTATTTTTATTATTTTTCCAGTTTTATTTTTTAGTTGTTTTATTGTTTTTTTTTTTTATTTTTTTTTTTTTTGTTTTTTTTTTTTAGTTCTTTCGTTTCCTAGTATTTTTTAGTTTTGGTGTTGTTTTTTTTCTCTCTCCCCCCCCCCCCCGCATTTGCTTAAATTTAAAATCTTCATCTCTGGCCTTCACTGTAACTAAAAATTTCATGGAAAGAGAGAGATAGAGAGTTTATTTTGTTTAATTTTATCATTAATTTTTTATTTAAAATTTTAACTTGTTTGGGTGCCTTGGTTGTAGCATATACGTAGCGGCCAACGAATATTTAAGGTAATTTATTTCATTTCGATTTAATTTAACATTTTATTTCCGTTTAGTTTTAACTTAATTTTAATTGCTGGTGTTGTTACTAATAAATCGCTACTCAAAATTACTAACGCTATGGAATTCTGTTCTTTACAATTTCTTTTTTAACGATCAAAACACTCATGAACGACTTAAGAACATTGGCGCTGAGTGGCTAAAGTTGTGAAATCATTAAAAAAGTCTTCACTTTCCTTTTAACGGTTGGTTCGAAAAATAGCCCTAGTGTGGCGCTCCTGTAATGCTAGCTGTCGTGTGCTCAGGATACTTAAATTGAATAACTTACATAAAGCAGAAAATATAAATTTATTTGCCTAACATTTCAACTCTCACAAAATTTAAGTACTTAAGAGTGCTATCGCGAAAACGTCGACCAATATTCGGGATCTTATTTTACAAGCCATCACCGATCAAGGCGTGTGATACTTTCCTAGAATCGTGGATTTAAGTGTAGAAATACGCATATTTCCGATTTTTTTAGAAATCATATTTTTGGAGTTAGAGGTCATCATGGTCACTCATGGGTAACCCTGGAGTCGAAAAAGAGTTATTTGCTTCCAACTCAAGTAAGTTATGACGAAATCATTTGCTATTGTCAAGAAATGAGCAGGCGGGAGGGAATTTCGAATTATGCCCGTTCCCGCTCGTGTTCGATAGGGAATGGGCAGGGCACAAATTCAACGAGCCCGTTTCGGTGCAGGCATTTTTTTAAATTTTGGGCTAGGGTAGGGCGGGCACGGGCACAAATTTAACGGACGATATGCCCGACTTATTTAAATAACCACTTTTACATAGAGAGACCAAATTAATGAAAAATATCTTTCATATTCTCGGGTTAGGTAAGAAATACGTAATTTTGAATTTTTTCGGCAGATATTTCGTCCCCTTATTAGGTATACATTTTCATTGCCATTAACTAATTTTTTCGGGTCGGGTCGGGTTTGGTCAGTTGAAGTCATCAAACCCGACCCGACTCGAAAAAAAGAAAATCAAAACCCGACCCGACCCGACCAAAAAACGAAAATAAAAAACCCGACCCGGCCCAACCCGTCAAATTCATTCGGGTTCGGGTCGGTTTTTTTCGAGTTTCGGGCGGCCCGCACTCCTCTATTTCCCACAACATGGACTTATTGGTGTTCTTTTATCTCAGTTTAGTAGTGGCTCGGCCACAGTATTTTTGTATAATCTTACTCTTCCAGTAAAGCGATATTTAAGGCAACCAGTCTCCTTCGAACATTGAACATATTTCGGGTCCTAGCTCTTTTATGCGGCTAATACATACCACGTAGATATCTTTGTCCAAGGTATCACTTGCCTCGATCGGCGATGGCTTTTAAAACCACTGGTGTTTTCGCGATATCACTCTTCATGTTGGACTTGATTTTAAAATTTTGGTTTTACTTCACGGTTTTTAATAACGGTGTTTTATGTCAAGGTTACAAAGGAAGGTTACCATATCCGTTGGTGTTATTTTCTGATAAATTTTTTCGCCAGATTTTTTAATTTTTTGTAAGTCTGTTTTGTTTCACACTTGTCGATTTGAATGTTCTTAGATCCTGTTTTGCAATTTCGTTGTGATATAGTTATTTGGATCAGAAGAAAAGGGTGCAAAAATCAACCACACGAAGCAGAAGTTTTGCGTTTTTCTCTGAACAAGATCATTTGCATGGATTTTTTCTTTATTTATAAAGCGAAAAAAGAGACTGCTCAGTCAGCAAAAAAACGATCTTTTCGGAAAACAAATTACAAGAAATAGAATTCATTTACTTTACTTAACCGTGACGTTGCCAAGATACATGCAGCATTGCCGCTTTAAATTGCAACTGAAATCTACTGTAATAGGAAATCTTTCGAGCGTAATTCCACAGAAGCTGTCCTTTTCAATAATATATAATATATGACGTCACGCTTGCTATAAAATCCACAAAGTCTATAACTCCAAACTGGTAAGAGATTTTGCTTATAGTACTCCGGCTGCCCCCCAAATACACCCCCTGTTTGGGGGGGTAGCCAGAGTCCTATAAACAGGATTTGCTGTCTTGACTAAGTTATGACCGTTTTATGGATACTCATTTTTTATAGCAAACGTGACGTCATATGTGCACGACCCCTTAGGAGTAAAAGTGCCACTTGATACAAACAAAACATTGTAAAATTTTGTTGTCTCTAAAAATAACAAAATTATACTAGTCTTTTTAGTGGCAACTATCTGCGCCGGCGCAAACGCCGCCGAAAAATTAATATCGGCGATTTACGCCGCATTCGATACCCTACTGAGCCGACCAAACCCGCCCCTGATGTATTATATACTTATTTTAGCTTATCCTTTAGCTTTCCTCTACTAGTGACGTAAATAACTATTTCGTGACGGCACGGCAAACGTAATTAATTTTGTATAATAAACTTTGCCGTTCGTATGGTAATCTTATTTGTTTATCTTCACTGAGGAAAACATCTACAAGTAACGTAGGAATTGTTTTTATAACATACGCCGCCGAAGTATTTTATCCACCGTGCACGTATCCGTTACACAATACTTAAATAAGGTAGATAATACATTCACCGCGTATATAATACGACGGCGGCGTATATTATGAACACAATTCCTACGCCGCTCAGTGTTGGGCGGTGAAACTATTAATTATATAGATTTGATGTGAACACTGAAGATTTCAATAAAAAGAAAGAGCTGAAATGCAGACTTAATGCTTTTGTGGTTGCTGCGAAGACTATCTGCTTGTATCATTATGAACAACTTTATGGATGTGTTACGACAGCGACAGAAAGAACTATATTCCATTTCAATTATCGACTTTACATTTTTTTTAATTTGAATATTTTCCTTTTCTGCTTTACGTAATTTTGGAGTAACTTGAGTTTTCTTTCCGTAATTCAATCATGCCCAAGGCATCATTGACCGAATTTCTCAAGAATAAATTTATTTTGAACGCTGAATGAAATTACTTTGTAGCCGGCAATAACGTTCATAGCACACTGTTGTAGCATTTGATTATTATTAGGATCTTTTGGTGAAGTAAAGTGGGAGAAAATACCTAAAAATAAGCACGTTGACGCCCATTTCCATTTCCTTATATTTCGCTAAATCGTAACAATTGAATAAATCAAAGTCTCCTAGAAACTGTGATTTAGCGAGTTACACAGAAATGAAAATGGGTTTGCACAACACTACCTTTCTTTAGGTACTTTCTTTTCCAATATTTGAACAGTTTATAGGAAACGTGAACATTTTTCCATTAACAGCAAGGTGGATCTCCATACCACACGATTCTACCTGTAGATTCCAAAATTAATCAATCCTGGGGAGCAGCTTTCTACAAGCAGTACCGTAGTAATTCATGGTCAGACTCGTTGGATGAGTGCAGAATCGGATTCGAATTAAATAGGTTGGTGTTTTGTATTCAAAAACTGACGAGAACCAACCATTCCGCAAAACAAAGAACAATTTTAGGTGATTCGCAGCGACATCTGTACGATAACTTTAAAAGGGCTTATTCGGAGATGCTGTATCGCTGGGGCCTTTTGGTTAACAGAACCAAGGTGCTAAAATATCTGTCCAGCAATAACGAATCATTCCGCGGTGTCGAATTCGTAACTGAATGCATCAAATGTGCTAAAGTGACACAAGCGCCAATGTGCAAGGATTGCCATAAGCCGTTATTATATTGTTCCCTTTGCCGGTTGTCCGTAAGAGGATCAGCTAATTCATGCCTATTTTGTGGCCACGGTGGCCATTTAATACACATGAAACAGTGGTTTGAAGTAAGTTATATTTTTGATAGAAACCGATTAGAACCGATATTCGAAACAAAACATCATTTTAGCAAAACGACGTATGTGCAACAGGCTGTGGTTGTTATTGTCTAAAAGAATCTTCCAAGTTAGTGGAATTATAAAATCAAATTTATTTTGGAATAAAAAGTTTTATGAAAATTGAAGTTTGTATTTTGACTGACATTTTTATGGAATGTTACTATGAAGCAAAGAAAAAAGCTTTCATAGGCCTCAGCGATGATATCTTACAGGTCGTTCATAAATTACGTAACGCAAAAATTGGCATCTTTGGACCACCTCCTCTCTGCCACGCAAGCTTGGTACCTCCGGTTTTTCTACTGGCGGTGAACGTCGTTTTCATATTTCGTCACTCATATATCGTTGAAAAATAATTAGAAACACATAGAGTTCAAAATACATCGAATATACATCAAATTTACATTTTACATCAAAATTGTAATTTTGACAATTATCATTTTGAAGTACTAGTTTTGCTCCATAATACTACTACATACTACTATTCCCATTGAAAAGGATATACTGCGAAGAGCTCGGTGAAGCTTCCAATTGACCTGTCACGATCTCTCACTCTGGGCCCCACTAGAGCGTTACGTAATTTATGAACGGCCCCTTAGTGAACAGTACCTACCAAACTACAAATTCTCAATAAATTGCTCGTTCTGCCCTACCGGCCGCTTTATACACAATTTTACCTGTTAGCTGCTATCTTCAAACCTTTATGTAGAGTCAGTCGGGCCAAGATTGTTTTCACATTTTACTTACGTTTTATGTGAACATCCTCTACAGAGCATTTTCATTCTAACCTATATCTGAACTATGAACTTACGCGTAAAAACTGAAAGTACAGAAAAATTATTTCGTCGTTGGGTCCGGCATTTGTGTCGCAATTTTTTCAACACAACGTAATTTTGTTTTGAAAACAGCGCTGCAATTTTTCAGAAAATTAAAACTTTGAACACAACAAACTACGAACATTCAAACAAACTTCTGCGTATTATCAGCGATAGCGTCACCCCAACCGATATCATTAATTTTGGAAGCGGACTTACGGACTGCGTCACACTCTACCTTTTAAGAGGTTTTTGTTGTGATATCAGTCGTTTTGGAAGTTTTCAGTTGTTGAAAAAATTTCTAATTTTTGAAAAAAATTTTCTCCGAAAAAAATTTTTCTCCGAAAAAAATTTTTCTTCGAAAAAAAATTTTTCAGAAAAAAAAATTTTCTTAGAAAAAAATTTCTCCGAAAAAAAATGTCTTCGAAAAAAATTTTCTCCGAAAAAAATTTTTCTATGAAAAAAATTTTCTTCCCCAAAAAAATTGTTCTCCAACACCTTCGACTACCATCGGAACACTTCGTATCACCTTCGGCTACCTCCGGAATACTTTGTGTCACCTTCGGCTGCCTTCGGAACACTTTGTGTACTTCGTGTCACCTTCGGCTGTCTTCGGAACACTTCGTGTCACCTTCGGCTACATTCGAAACACTTTGTGTCACCTTCGGAACACTTCGTGTCACCAATTAAATATATAACTTTCCTGAAGAAACCAACTATCTAGGTATTCTTATTCAGAATTTAGCAAAAAATCCAAGATGGTGTCACTTTGACAGTTGGCAGCCATTTTCTTATGATTCCAAAAAATTCTTCTGATGAAACTCTATAACTTTCTAGAAGAAACCCGTCTCTCTAAGTAGTGTCATTGCGGAGCTAAAATTCGAAAACCGTAAAAGCATAAACGAAAATCCAAGATGGCGCCGCTATGACAGCTGGAAGCCATTTTCTTATGATCACAAAAAATTCTTCTGATGAAACTCTATAAGGGATGGGTGCGAAAAAATCCGGGTGAAAGAAAAGTCTCTGAACTTTCAAACTATTTAATGAAACGACGGAACCAGTGTATCTACATCTAGGTTACTTATTTATTTTTAAGAATTTTCACCGCTTGTAGTTCATTTCGCCTTTTCTGATGAAATATCGAACTTTTCCTTTGACACCATCAAAAAGAGAGCGCACAGCCTCTTCCGACACCTCAGCGGCAGCCTGGTTCCAGCGAGTGAGCATTTCTTTCTCGTTATTCACTACACGCTTACTCTCAAGCAGTTTCCGTTTGCCCATAGCCCACAACTTCTCGATGGGACGAAAATCTGGGCAATTTGGTGGGTTCATGTCTTTCGGGACAATGTCGACTCCATTAGCACAATACCATTCCATGGTAGCATTTGAATAGTGACAGCTTGCCAAATCCGGCCAAAACATCACAGGAAGGCTATGCGATTCAATAAATGGCAAAAGTCGTTTTTCGAGACACTCTTCCATATATTTTTTGGAGGTTAAAGTCTCTGAAGTGACAAACGCCTCGCTCTTGAGGCCACAGCTGCAAATTGTCTGCCAAATAAGGTACTTCTTGTCGTACTTATCGTTACGATTTGGCACTTTGATGGCTTTGTACGAGTTGTAGCCTGCCTCCAGACGTCGTTTTCTAACCGTGTATTTGGATGTTTCGTATCATTGAGCTCGTTTTCTGTCTGAAAGACCTTGGTTGGAAGCCAAAGAACGGCGGATCTTCGTGGCCAGTTCCTTGTCAGCCGGTCCAGATTTTCTACCACTTCCTTTAGCTCTTTCGACGGTCAAAGTGTTGGAAAATCGTTTTATTACATTCGAAACAGTGCTTTTCGGGATTCCGGTAGCTTTCGCAATCTTTAAATGCGACCATCCCGGATTTTCAGTGTATTTGTGCAGAATTTTTTTATGTTCTCCAGCTCCATGCTTTGGCAAACGAAATGTCAACAATAAATCGGCAAACTTAAGAAATTAATTCTAAACACATGAGAAGAACCTTTATAAGCTCAAATTGGTGTAAAGACTGTTTCACAGGGTCAACCTAAAGTCACCCGGATTTTTTCGCACTCATCCCTTAACTTTCTAGAAGAAACCAACTCTGCAAGTGTTATCATTCCGGAGCTAAAATTCGAAAACCCCAAGAAGCATAATTTATTTATACCTAACAAAAATCCAAGATGGCGTCACTTTGGCACATTTCTTCTTCTTCTTCTTAACAGCCATTCTAACCCAAGCGGGTCTTGGCTGACTCCACAACTTGTCTCCATTGAAGACGATCCTCGGCCAGGCTTCTCCAACCTGTGACTCCTAGTTTTTGCAGGTCTTCTTCCACACCATCTATCCATCTTTTCCTAGGTCTTCCTCTTGCTCTGGTTCCGTCAAAATTTCTATCGAGTGCTTTCTTCGCAGTTCTATCATCAGTCATCCTAGCAACATGTCCCGCCCATCTCAGTCTGCCTGCTTTGATGCTTCCGATGATTGTTTCCGATCCGAATATGTCCCTTAGCTCTCGATTCGTTCTTATTCTCCACACCCCATTTTCATGTATTGGTCCACATATTGCTCTCAAGATTTTTCTCTCGAAACAGCTTACTGTTGATTCATGTTTCATAGTTAGTGGCCAGGTTTCACTTCCATACATGACAATGGGTCGGATAATAGTTTTGTAGAGGCGCAGCTTCGTTGCACGGGAAACTAACGAGCTTCTGAAAAGGTGTTTCAACGCGAATCTGCACATTTCTGAAAATCCCAAAAAATTCTCCTGATGAAACTCTATAACTTTCCCGAAGAAACCAAATCTCTAGCTATTGTCACTCCGGAGCTAAAATTCGAAAACTCCAAGCATTACCTAAAAAACCCCCAAAATTGACCTCTTTCGCACATGCCACGGCTTTTCCAGAATTTTCCCGGAAAAGCGGCACATGAAATTTTTCATTTGGACCCAAGACTGACGTTCCCTGAAAATTTTAAGGAAATTGCTCGGGCGGTTCTCGAGAAAAAAAAGTAGATAGATACATACTATGTATTACATAGACACACAACACCGGAATAAAATTTTGATTATTTTCAAAGATATTTTTACCATTAATATATGGAAATTGGTCATCTTTGATTGGCGATGTCTCGGCTCGTTTTCAACCGATTTTGATGAGTGTGGGTTCGTTAGAAAGCTGCTGCGACGTAGTTTTTTTTAATAATTTGGAGGGGAGGGAGGCGAGGGGAAAAAACTCAAAAGTTCGCCTATACATCGCGTCTTGTCCCAAAGGTTTTTGTATGGAGTTTTTTGGGTGTGGGGACGTTTTTTTTTTGGGTGTGGGGACTGCGTCAGGCTATCCGCTACCGCTCTGAGCATGATTTATACTTATTTATGAATACTGAATATTTTGTTTGTTATAATTTTATGTTCAATGTAATTGTTCCATCAACACCATTGTACTCCACACGCCCACACACGATAGGTTAAGGGATGATAATAAATTAAAATTAGAAAAACAAGGAGGATTGTCTCCAATAATAGCTCAAAGAAATTTTTCTTTCATTCTTCTTTTGTTTGAGCTTCCCTCATCTCTCATATCGTTCTTCTTCCCCTGTTTTCTGATGCTGAAATCCATTTGTAGATGTCGTTGATAGTAATGAATGAACAAAAATGATTACGACACAGGTATTTTTATAAAAATTGTATTCATTTTCATTGACACATACACATATTGCATAATTTGTTCAATGTTTATAAACAAAGTATAGTAAAATGATATAAATTCACTTTTACAAGAATCGATTCAATCTTAAAAGAGTTGTACAAGTCAATGGTGAAATATGGCATAAGACTACAATATCCCACTATTTTCGTGAGTGTAAAAATGAGTTGATTTTAAAATGAAGATCTTATGTTACTATGTTCCGTGTCACATAAAGTGCCGAGATTAAGTAATCTCTTTTTGATAAACATAGTGAAATATGTATTTCCACGAGGAAGTGTGATATCGATCTTGAAAAACTCATTACACAAAGCCATTAAATTTACTGCAATTTAGGTCGAACTATGTCATGCGGGTGTATTGCATTCTAATTAAATGAACATTTGATTAATCAATGATGATTCTCCTACTTTCGCAAACAAAACAGAGTCATTTTTAAGGAAAAATTGCGTAGCTCTTTAAGGTAGGGGGAAAATGATTACTTTTTCCAGACCTTCAAACAAAAGTTCAAAAAAAAAGTTTTTCAAAAATTTACTTTTTTACAAATAAAATTTGTACATCAAAAGGTCATCGGCAAATCTGGATAGGAAGTGATTTGAAGAATAGCAGTAAGAATAAGCTTCTTAATTGAAATACTTATTGACGATTTTGTAAGAGGATTTAAGGAAAGGAGGAAAAAGTTACACATGTTCAATAAGAAGAAATTGAGTAGCATCTGCTATTCACAGATCAATTTTAGGATCAATAACGTTTTTGCATTGATAGTTGGGAATGACTTTACATGACAATAGGAGATTTCTGGCCTAAGGTTTTATATCGAATCATAGCGAAAGTCAATCGTAGAGAGAAGAGCTGTGGGATAATGATGGACGATGACGATCGAAAAGCTTGAAGACATCGCTCAACTGAGATGAAGGCTAAAAATGACCAAGACGAGTGCATCAACTTCTTCTCCAGCAAGTGTCCAAATACATTGCTAATACGAGGATTCTGTAGGTTATTTCTTCTTCTAAATATGTGTTCTAAAAAGCTATGCTACAAAAACTACACTTACTTCACTTGTGAGGAACACGCACAGGGAATTACTTTGAGCCTAGCTTCTTAGAGCACACTTTTAGACGGAGAAATTACCTACAAAACTTGCCCTATAACAATGCATTTGGACACTTGCTGATGGGGATATTGGTGCTCGCCTTTCGAACATTTTTGAGAGTCTAATCTATGGCTTCGAATCGTGCTTCTTCCAAATAAGCTTATTATCAGTGACCTATTAGCCACTGCAATTAGCCCCAAACTTTTCGAGAACATAGACTCCCTCATACTGAGCAACTCTCTACTTTCAAAATAAATAAACCATTGAAATGGATTTAGGAAAGTAGCGATAGAATGCTTAACTTATAATAGCCGCTACCATAACTTTTCTTTGCGTGTATACCTGCAGTGAAGTGCAGGTAGGTGCAGTGAAGTGCAGCTAGGTGCAGTGAAGTGCAGCTAGGTGCAGTGAAGTGCAGCTAGGTGCAGTGAAGTGCAGCTAGGTGTAGTGAAGTGCAGCTAGGTGCAGTGAAGTGCAGCTAGGAGCAGTGAAGTGCAGCTAGGAGCAGTGAAGTGCAGCTAGGAGCAGTGAAGTGCAGCTAGGTGCAGTGAAGTGCAGCTAGGTGCAGTGAAGTGCAGCTAGGTGCAGTGAAGTGCAGCTAGGTGCAGTGAAGTGCAGCTAGGTGCAGTGAAGTGCAGCTAGGTGCAGTGAAGTGCAGCTAGGTGCAGTGAAGTGCAGCTAGGTGCAGTGAAGTGCAGCTAGGTGCAGTGAAGTGCAGCTAGGTGCAGTGAAGTGCAGCTAGGTGCAGTGAAGTGCAGCTAGGTGCAGTGAAGTGCAGCTAGGTGCAGTGAAGTGCAGCTGGGTGCAGTGAAGTGCAGCTAGGTGCAGTGAAGTGCAGCTGGGTGCAGTGAAGTGCAGCTAGGTGCAGTGAAGTGCAGCTAGGTGCAGCGAAGTGCAGATAGGTGCAGTGAAGTGCAAATAGGTGCAGTGAAGTGCAGATAGGTGCAGAAAGGTGCGGACACTTACGTAATAAACGAATGATTTTCAATGTAGTTAGCATATTGATTGCGTCACACCTTTGATACGAAATCTTTGATACAACATTTTTATCGACCCAAAAAGAAGTATATTGGGTTGACTAGGACGTTTGTTACCATTCAATTTTGGACCCGGTAGTAGGTGGGTTTTTCGTTTTGGGGTCTAAATAAGAGAAATCTGCAAGAAAAATTGTCCCTCCTGATAAGTAAACGGAAAAAAGATTGGACAAAATCTACATCTATCGCATACTCTTATTTCCCTATTATACATACCAAGAAGGGTGTTTTTACAAAAAAAATCCGCTTATATCAAGTAAGAATGGAATAAATGATGATGAATATTACGATAATTATTGAAACCAATAAGCGTCAATTACAAACAAATTTACATAGTTTTATCATTCATCATCGAATAATTTCCAACGTTTTCGAAAGGGCAAAGAAAATCCATTTCCTTTTTTTCAAATTCGATAAATCTGATAGTCAGGGGTAACCCTTATAAATAAAATACGATCAGCAACGTATAGGTTCCGCACTGATTTTTTTCGGACGTGGTAGACCTAAAGAACAAGAATTTTATTTTTGATTCGCCTAACTCGATATGACATTACTTACTCGACAAAACTTTGAACGCAACACATTTTGCATCGTTTTGATACCACTTTCGTAAAACATCTGCTTCTGGCAGTTGAGGATTAATCTGCAATTTTTTTTGTACACAATTAGGCAGAGTTGAATGCTTCTTTCAGTTTCAGAAAAATTTCAATTTCAAAAAAGTGCCTCAATAGCTATATAAAATCATTGTTTTTTCATCTAGTAGTTCAGCTACTTTTTTGAGATTGCTGAGTTTTTTTAACAAACTTTTCGCTAGAAGATAAGTCTGCATTTTCAGCCAGGACACTTGGTGCCGAAAATTTGAAAATGCCAAAATTAAGGAAGTAGCGAGTAGATTACATCGTATTAGTTTATAAATTGACACATGGCTGCGTACTTGAGCCCATAATCTGCGAGAAAAGAATGCAGTCTGGTGCTGAGCATCTGTTTTTACCAAAGCGACACTCCTACACTATAAGGTTTTAAGCCACAAAGATTTGCTATCTCAGTTTTAAATTTGACATTTGCGCGACAAAACGTGACAGCAAATTATGTGGCTTACAACGTAAAGAGTAGAAGGGTGTTAGATCTATACGTCATAATAAGTTTGAACTCGGCACCAGGCTGCGTCCTTGAGCTATGACACTTCGAATGCAGAGGGCAGCAGCAGCCTGGTGCCGAAATGAAACTTATGTGACGTATAGAACTCACTCCAGCCTCCACTTTAGTAAGAACAGATGTTCAGCATCAGGCTACCTTCTTTATTCTCAGCTTTAGGTCTCAAGTAGGCAGCTTGGTGCCGACTTCGATGGTGTTACTAACAGCCTCACTTGTTAGGTTAGGTTTAGTCAGAATTTCAGCACCAGGCTGTCTTGATTCAGACGCCCTCTTAACAAACAATAAAACAAATTTTCTTACAGTAGAGAAAGAGATTCTGAATTTTTTTATTTACCTCAAATGTAGAAGAAGATAAACATGAAGAGTCTAAATTTATTTTGGCGTACGTCTTGACTTTGGCCCGTTTTACGGCAATAACGTCACCGGGACGATTCTTTTCAAAATTATAGGCGTTTGTTCCCCAGAAATACAGCAAAATCTGAAATATTAGACGTCACTTAAGAGCGATATCGCCAAAACTTCGACCAATGGATTTACCACATATTTCGGATCAGGGCAAGTGATACATGCTCAGAATCGTGGTTTCAAGTCGAGAAATACGTATTTTTCCGACTTTTTTAAAATCGATATTCTCGGACTTAGAGGCCTTGAAGTACATGGTATACACAAAAAAAGGTCTCTGTTTGTTGTAATTTTACTACATGAAAATGTTCTAAGCAGCAATGAAATAAGGATTTTAGGCACTAGACTGGCCCTTCGTCTATTGCCTGAACTCCTTATCTTATCGTCGTCTAGAATATTTTCATGGAGAAAAATTCCAACAAACAGAGGTCTACATTTTAAGCTGAGCAGCCTGGTGCCATAAAAGTTTGTATGCCAATGTTGGAGTGGTAAACGAGTACAACTCGGCAGCAGGCTGCCTACTTAAGAAGCTTAAGTAACCATAAAGAAGGCAGCCTGGTGTCAAAAATTTGGCAATATCGTCAATATAAACCGAAGTTACTCACATTTTTTTTAAAGAGCTTCTGTTTGTAGAAACACGTCTCATTAATTTCAATACGGTACCAGGCTGCCTTGCCTACTCAACATAGAGGGCAGCAGCAGCCTGGTGCCAAATTAAAATTTATATGACGTTTAATATTCTTTACTGCCGCTACAATGACTAACACATTTTCGACACCAGGCTGCCTGCTTTATGGTTACTTAAACTTCTCAAGTAGGCAGCCTGGTACCGAGTCGGAACCAAGAACGCGTTCAGTAACTATGTTTCACTGAGTCGCTCAGTTAATGCTGTCAAGTTTAACTTTGAGGTTAGATTCTTCACGATGTATTTTAGGTCGTGAAGATAGTGAGAAATGTCATGAAAGGTAATTGATGTTTTGTTGTTATTTCTTGTATTGAACAAAATTAACAATTTTCTGCGATATTTATTGTCATTGCTGTATAACGTGACGAATAATTGAAAACAAGGAAACTTAATCGATTTTGTTACCGAAATATATAAAAAATAATTTTGTTTTGTGTTTGTTTGTTCGGGTAATTTTTCATGTGGAAGTGAATCGTTTCTGAACGACAAACGTCAGAACCCTGTCATGAAATTCACTGAGCGATAAGTTTAACTGAACAATTTAGTTCCTGAAAGCTCTCCAAGTGCAAATTTATGTACTCGTTTTATCATTCAACATTGTCAAAGGGTTTTTTTTTGGCACCGGGCTGCCTTCTGGATTCGACTAGAGTAACCCGGCTTTGAGGCTTTAGTACGGTTCTTATAGAGCCCATTACTTCGGATGGGCTTTTCAATATTGCCTTTTTCAAAATTTCCAATGTTGTTAATGTTTTACTCAAATCCTCCCCCTGTTTGACTCAATGAACGACTCCTAATTTAAAAAATTTGGTCTGGCATTTTTATCTTTGCATTGGACTGATCTATTATCCAAATTCCTCTACACCTAACAGGCGTACCGCCACTGAGTCGTTTCTCTCGAATTTCACCGATTTTTTCAATGATTGCAAGAACGTCAATCACATCATCCTTTTTCATCTGTTGTACAGCCGAAATCGGTTGAAAATGGAATTGGAGTTTGGGAATTTCCAATGCTGTCAGCACACAAGGCCGTATATTTGTCTCGTCCGTACAAGTTAAGTTGTACTTTGAAATGACTGGCGTTTTCGATTGATCGGATGCCTTCACTTTGAATTTACTAAAGAGGTAGATTCGACCAACCTGTGTGTAGAGAGAGAGAGAGAGAGAGAGAGAGAAATTTTTTTTTTGTATTTCTCTTACTGTTAGCCTTATTTTACACTTAAAAAAATGTCACTCTGTTTTGAAACTGCGCATGCGCATAGAGCGCAGTTTCAAGACAGATTTTCAAATCCAGCCTTAATTGTTACCTCAATCAAATCGTATAATTTATTTACGTTTGCACCGAACGCCGATAGCCGTATTTCACCTGATTCGTCTATCAAGTCCACCGTAAACATAGTAGTTGGCCCAAGGAAATTGTAAAACGGATGAATGTCACTTTTGATAATCACACGAGCTCTGATAATTTGGCTTATGCCGCTGTGAACACCAAAAATTTAGATTTTTCTCTCCGAACGAATTAATTGACATTTTTATCACCGTTTTGCTGGTCGCACTTCGTTTATTTTAGTTACACCTTCCGATAACGATGACGATTCTTGGGTAACTGGAAAATTGTACTAGTGAAAGAAAACTTTGAAAAGGAATACAGTGAGAGTGCACAACAAAGATATGTCCCTTCTTAATTCTCACAGAGCAAAAGAGAAGGAGAGAGAGATTTTGGAAATTTTTGACAAGAAACAGATAACCTTAACCCTTAAACTGAATAGTGACCTGAAAAACCTCAAACTGAAAATCACTCACTTGACCTGAAAAGGCATAACCTGACGTTACATGTAGTAAGAAGCTACCTGATTTTTTGGGAGAAAAAATTAAATTTTACTCAGATCAGGTTAGCGACCTAGACTGAAATTTTCAGGTTAGTTGTTTGATACCAAAACCATCGTTGTGTAACGTACCCGATTGAAGTTGTTCCTGGCATTTGGTGTCTTGTGCCGAATCAAAATTATTTTTGACCCATCGTTGCAAAGTTAGCTGAGAAGTCTTTCGTTTCTTCTTCGACGGCATCTGAAACGGAGCAATTAGTTAAGGCTCCGATGAAGTACCAAACATATTACCTGATCGTCATTTCGTTCAACTTGCATTCTTTTGAATGGAGAATCGACTTCTTTCATATAATTGTCCAAGGTCATCGACTTACGCGGCGATTCGACGTCACAGTTTTTAATATATTTTAAATCAACAATGGGAGTTTCGTATTTGATCGGAACGACTCCAATTACTTTAAGACTGTTATCATTCTGGCGAATTATTTCAATGTTGTTCGTTTGTTGTTCCGGCTTTCTGGGCCAATTTTCGCGATCATCACAATTTGTCAGGTCAATAACTTCCATTTTCGAGTTTATCATCAAAAACATATTAAATCCATGTTGTATCGATCGCGTGTGGACATAGGCTGAATTGATGTTGAAATCGCATTTGTCTGCGATCGATTTTGAACAGGCCACACACTCGATTTTTTCATTGTTTTCTTTCAAGAATTGGACGAAGGATCTGCCTTCGTCGTCTATCCATTCTTTCCAATTTTCCATTTAACTTATATTCACGATTACAGTAAGGAATAGAAACGAAATTAACTGACATTAACCAACACGTAACTTGCAAAAAACAATGATCATCACAAGTTTAGACCGAAACTTAAAAATATTTAAAATCCCAGCTGCAACGATTACAAGAACAATCAAAATGAGTCATTAAGCCAAGCGTTTGTTTCATGCAGTACAAACTGAATAATGTTACATCATTCCGTATGAGGAGATGTTTTTGAAAGATTGCTGAAGTTAAATGACAATTTGATGAAAAGAAAATCTTGAGTGTCTATTGACTCTCTCTCTTTAACCTGTGACGTGAAATGGGAAAAAAACATTTCAATTAACTGGTCATTTGAAGGCAAAGTCAAAATTTCCATGCAAAACTTTGACAGTGCCTACAAAAAAATCAGGGGCGCGTTCTCAAGATTGATCAGGTTAAACAGTCACTATACGAGGGAACTAACTAATAACCTAAATTCAACGCACACACACACCGTGTGTTTCTTCCAACTTGCATTTTCTTTTGGCAAAAGTTTTTTTGCTCTTGCGAAAGAGAGTTTATTCGCTGTTCCATATGGAAACATGTCAATACATGTATATTTTCCCCCATGTAATGCGATCTATTACATGTAGGGTTCTTTCGATATTTGTGTCCACATGTAATAATATTGTGTCCTATCCGCAAAACTCATTACATATAACTAATGTCATTATCACCGTTTTAGTACCAACATTATAGTCGAAACTGTTGAAACCGTCGAATGTTCGAATGATGTGAGCAGGTGTTCGAAAATATGACAGTCTTTCGTTTGCAGTGAGGTGCAGCTAAATGGAGTGAGCTGCAGCAAGGTGCAGTGAGCTCCAGCAAGGTGCAGTTAGCTCCAGCAAGGTGCAGTGAGCTACAGCAAGGTGTAGTGAGCTACAGCAAGGTGCAGTGAGCTACAGCAAGTTGCAGTGAGCTACAGCAAGGTGCAGTGAGCTGCAGCAAGGTACAGTGAGGTTTAGCTAGGTGCAGTGAGCTGCAGCAAGGTTCAGCTAGGTGCAGTACACAGACGGACGGACGGACGGACGGACACGAAGGGTGAAAACATGCAGCTATCGCTACTTAATAAAATCAAGAAGGCTCTATACGCTTAAAAAAATAAGGACGTCAGCAAATCTCATTATGAAAGCAAAAATCGAAATTATGTGAAAATTTCGATTTAAATTGTTGAAGAGTTGATTTGACTTTTCGAAGTTGTTGAAAACATTCGAATGTATCTAAATTTACAAATAAGCAAACAATCCAACGTTTTCTGTTCTTTTATAACTGTAAGAATTTCAAAGATCCATAGAAATTACCCAAGGTAATGTCAAAGGCCCTACCGAAGTACGTCTCAGACCATTCAAATCTAGAAAAGCTTATATCCAAGGACTGGGCCATTTCTTCTAAAACCCTGAAACACGTGTTCTCCAAAATTGTATTCTCTACAACTTTGCCTTTGGAAGCAACTTTGTAACTCACATAGTTCTGGAGATTCGGGTCATCCTTCCCAATTATGGAAGTGACCATATACCAGAATTGGGCCATATTTCCCCAAAACCCTGAAACACATGTTCGCTTAAATTTAATTCTCTACAGCTCTGACAGTAAATCTCCACATTGCATAGTTAAGGAAATCTAGACGAAAAACTGTTTTCGTATATGGCCAAGAATCTCAATTTCGTCCATTTTATTGGTCCCATTGCCCAGACCCCTGACCCGATTCCTACAAAAAAAATTTCCCAGTTTTGTGACATCAATTGCTTTCATTTGACACCAAAATGAGGAATTTCCGGGCTATACTTGCTGAGATATTTACGAAAAAGTTTCATCGAACCATGAAAATTTCATGTCCGACCTCCACTTCTTCGACCATATCTCCGGAACTACTTGGCCGATTTAGCTCATCTTCGAACTTGAATCCTGGGAGGCAGGTTTCAGGGAAAAAAGTTTGAGAAGTTTGGAAAAAAAAGTGGAGACGGACAGACAGACGGACATTTTTTTTATTGCTGATTCGTCATCTCTAGACGATAATAGATGTCGAAGCTTTTAGAATTACCGCTGGCTGATCAGGTCAATGAATTTCTTCTGGACCAATGACTGATGTCACCGAATCAGTCGAGTTTTAGGCGCTTTCACAGCACTATGACTGCCTTGCTGAAGATTACCAATGACATAAATGGTGCCCTAGACAAAAGCTAGTCTGTACCCTTCTGCTCCTCGACTTTTCAAAGGCGTTCGACTCTGTTGATCATGAGTTTCTATGTTCAAAGCTGCACACCCAATTCTTCTTTGATGATACTGCTGTTGCATTAATCCGCAGCTTTTTGGTAAATCGTAAACAAGCGACAGAAATTTGTGGCGTTGTGTCAGGCTTCTTAACCCTATTTAAAGGAGTTCCCCAGGGATCAATTTTAGGACCTCTTCTCTTCTGTATTTTCATTAATGACCTGCCGAACTCTGTTAAGCACATGTTTTCCCACCTGTATGCGGATGATGCTCAACTCTATGCTTTCTTTGCAAATGGTGACGACTTGAATGAATCTGTTAAAAAGGCTAATTCGGACTTGCAGACGGTTGTCATGTGGGCGGAAAAGAACAAGTGGGATCTAGGGTTCTAGATCTGTTCTAAGATTAATACAACAACATTTTTGCTTTTTTTTGAAATTTTTTTGTTATATTTTGGGAGTTTTGTAATTTCAGATAAATATTCAAGGCAATATTTACTTAGATACGTTTAAGTCTTTTTGCAACATCTATTCTGTTTGTCACAATAAATTCTGTTTGCCACACATATTTTGCTGCGTACGGGTCTCTTGCACATGTTTTGAATTTACATAAGATGTTTCACGAATGCGTTGCTTAAAATGGCTTAGGAGAAAGGATTTGCGTCACGCTTCCCCTTTTATTGGGCATTTAAATGTATGGAATGAAAATAATGTTTGAAGACTAATTCCGACGACAAAAATAAACTGGTTATTAATCGATACACTTGTTTTCTCTATTGAAATTACAAGTTTACATAATTTGTTTTTGCAGTTTGATTAAAAGACGACCAAAAATTGCAAGTCTAATAGAAAAATGTTAAAATGCGAAATTGTTTTTGTGTGCAAACGGAAATAATTCTTTCTTACTGTATGGGCATTGGCGACGCCACGGGTTTCTGAGCTGGTCCAGCAGTTTTGGGAAAGGAATTGAAAGTTCTAATGAAGTAGTTAGGTGCAGAACCTGCCCACAAAAGTCCCACTTAGCGTTACATTCAGTACCGCGGGGTTAGGATCCCCAAGCATCAACAACAACATTAATGCATTGAGCCCTGACACTGTTCCCATGTACCCACTGCACCCATGGCGCTTCAACGCGGGACTGTGAGATTTGAATTCTGGGAACCGAATTCAGATTTGAATCGAGAAACTGAAACCCGTTCAGTTAATTACGTAGGAGAAAATGTAATGAAGAGATTCTTTTTACTTAGGCGTATGGATTTTCTTCTAATTACAATAAACATTTTACAAACAATAATTTTCAATAAGCTACAAGACTAGAGAGTGTGGGCAAAGTGACTTATCGCTAAATTTATAACATTATACATATAGCTATAAGTTATAAGTTATTTGTTTACGTTATAAGCTATAAGTCTACGTTACAAGTTATAAGTTTACCTAAGTTATAAGTTTAAGTTATAAATTTTCATGAGTTATAAGTTGTAATTGTAAGTGATGAGTTACAAATGTTTATAAGTTACAATTTACAAGTTTTGAAACTAAACGATACTGATGCATATCAGTTTGAAACTGATCAGTACTGATCCGTATCAGTTTTGGAAGTGATCTTTAGTGATCAGTTTTATAACTGATCATCGCTGATCAGTTTTAAAACTGATCATCACTGATAAGTTTTAAAACTTATCAATACTTATCAGTTGCAAAACTGATAGGGATCAGTACTGATCGGTTTCAAAACTGGTCGGAAACAGTACTGACCAGTTTCAAAACTGATACGGATCAGTACTGATCAGTTTCAAAATTGATGTACATCAGTCCCAAGTAACCAAATTGAACAAAAGAAGCTTTAAGAAGCTTTTGAAAGCCTTCATTGTTCTTCGTCCGAACGAATTTTCGCGGAAGAATTTGGTTAATTGGAAGTACTGTTCAGCTTTAAAACTGATCTGAAACAGTACTGATCAGTTTCAAAACTTACAACTTACAAAAATTTACGACTTAAAAACTTAAAACGTAAACTCATAACTTATAACGTAAACATATAATTCATAACCTATAGCTATATTTATATGTTATAAATATAGCGATAAGTCGCTTTGCCCAAACATCGATTAACACTACATTTGCACAAAATTATGATACCGTCCTCGTGAGTTCATAAATCCAAGTCAACGATTAGCAAGCTCGCGCTTATTGGGCGTATCCCAAATCCTTGTTCATGTGTTCCGTGCGGTAAAGTCTCTACCAGGTACCCACATTAATCTGCAGTGGTAGTATTGTTACATACAAAGGTCTTGAATAATAAAATAGACCCTTAAGTTTGCTCAACATTTGAGTTTTACTTGAAACTTGAATAGTTTGGCGCAATAAGGCACTATAAAAATCCGGTGATGATTTCACGCATATAGCGTACGT
Source organism: Pseudolycoriella hygida (assembly GCA_029228625.1). Lineage (NCBI taxonomy): Eukaryota > Metazoa > Arthropoda > Insecta > Diptera > Sciaridae > Pseudolycoriella > Pseudolycoriella hygida. Next base: position 43,783,143 of record CM055403.1, on the reverse strand, counting down.
AGTTACGTAGTATATCCTACGAAATTCGATTGAAACGCAGAGAAAAATTCAAAATTGAACCGCACTAAAAGGATCTATTAAATTTGAGGGTTATGTTGATGCATGATGTTGGTTCGGCAACCTATCCAAAAATCAAGCTCAGCTCATGCCCATCTTCCCCTCACTTCATCGACTTTCAAGAAGCAATAAAAACCTGCGAATTGTGATTCTATTTTGACTGGCCTTTCGAATAGTTACTTTCATACACCGTCTCACGCGAGCAATCATTTTTATGTAACGTTGGTGAACAATAAAGAACCAAACGTGTGTATACGAATACAAGTCAGTTACGATGCTGACATGGCATTCGAAATATGCAGTTTTTGAAATTAAATTACAAAAAGTGCTGTTCCGGAGGAGTCATTTACAAAGTACGCACGATATTTATCCATGAAAGTATGCGTGCGAGGGAGAGGTTGACCATATACTTATATCAGAAGAAGAATTGAACTTGCGTCATTTCGGAAGTTACCTCCGCTTTGTTTTTTTTTTTTTTTTCAAATCGATATTTGATATGCAGTTCAAATAGTTAGAGATCTTGGTTCCTGTGGAACTTGTAGGTGACTGCAGGATTGTACAGTAGACTTTTCTATATGTTACGCTGACGTACTTCTGCAAAAACAGTCCAAACCACAATGTCATATTCATAACATTTGTGGCTTAGACTGTGTAAATTTGCATGGGCATAAATCAAAGTGTAACATTAAGTCCTCTGTAGGAAAACATTTATTATGATCAATCGGTAGGAAGTAGGAGTGATATTTGTCATTCCTAGGATGGAAAACTGCTGTTTTCCGTTCTATTTCAGAACAGAAAAGCAGTTTTCTGAACCCTCGGAATGAAAAATATTGTACGAAACTCGGAAAAATATATGTTTTTGACTAGTGTGATTGCAAGCCTTGGCTTCGCCGCGCCGCGGGCTGCAAACCTCACACTCGTCAAAAACATTATGTTTTTCCTAGTTACGTAAATAACTTTTTATTGCCCTCTCGGTCAGAAAATCTGTGGTTTTTTGTTCATCTGAATATTTATTTATCGAGGTAGATTATCGACTCGACGGAGAAAAAAGATATCCCTTACAACGGGAAATGAATCCGTCGAAGACGAAGCCGAAAAAATTAATTTCGTACAGGTCTAATAAGCTTGAAACTACAATAATGTTTTAAGAATAGTTTCTTTGCTTGTTGACAGCATAAAGACTTCGTAATATTTACATTTAGATCATTCATTTAAATAATTCAATACATTTTATTTATTTGAGTGACTCAAGTAAATTTTTTTCATAAAACCTTTCTTCAACCAAATGGATATCAATAACAAATATCGAAACATGAAACGATCATCATCATTCAGTACAAGTTGAACTATCATTCGCGAAGCAGCTCTCATTGAACGTAAGAAACTATAGTAAAGAGAATCTCTCTGCGTGTAATACACACAACAAATCAAACATATTTTTGCATCGACGTGACGGTGTTGTTATGTTTTCAATTATTGTTTTAAAGAGTGTAGTTTGAACTTGAGTTTGGATTTGTTTTCATTTCAATTGATTAACACTAAATTACAGATCCGGTGATGTTAAATGTAGTGATCTTAAGTGGATTATCATGAAAATTTGATTTGTAACACATATTCGATAAATGACGTTATTTTATTCCGTTCACAGTGCTAGAGTTGCAGGAAAGTGTTTCGTGTTTTACTGAATTGTTTTATAACGGCTTGCATCGAGAAGAGAACTTATTGATCACGATCGTGATATCGTAACATGTCATTAAAGGTGAGTTGTAACTGTAAAGTCAAGTAAATTTATTAGAAAATTTCATTTCAAACATTTGCCATTAGGTTGGGTTCGAAGAGGAATGTGATATGAATAATGTTTTACATTACAACTGAAACTTCCTCGTAAATGTTTTCGCTTTTTTTTAATAATTTCATACCATTTAATTCGATTCACACAAATAAGCATTCATTGTTCGGAAACTATTTTATTAATAACGCGAAAAGAAATTGTAATGTGACGCAAGTGTTTTCCAGCCAAAAAATGACACCTTGTCGATTTTTATGCTGATCCTTTATCGATTCTTGAAAACTTTTCTCCAAATATAATTATCTATCTTCCCTCCGAAGCAACAGTGTAGAAAACTCAAATTTTCTACTTCAAATCAACTAATTTGAAACAACATATGCAAGGGGGCTCTAGGACCGATTATCCCCAATCAAAATATCCCCCGACGAAATACCCCCGGACAAAATGTCCCTACACAAAATATGCCACAAAAAACGGACAAAATATCCCCAGATGTAATGCCTACTCAGAAATGGTGAATATAGGTAGGCATTATTAATTAGATATTATATTGTGTGTTGGGGAGCCCTGCCTCCTCACCCCGCGCCTGCGGCGGGCTTTCGTTAGCCTTGCAGGCGGCCTTACGTTAATGGGGCACTGCCCCAAACCCTGAAAAATTGTGGTTATTATATCCGGTTATTTTGTCTGGGGATATTTTGTCCACGGGGATACTTTTTTTGGACATTCGGTCCTAACCTCATGCAAGAGATCCTAAAAAAATCATAAAATTTCAAAAAAGTTTGAAAAAAATTCACTCAATTTTTTTTTTTTGTACCAGGGTCGAACTGACCTAGAGCACTTAAGAGAGGCCTCTGACCCATACTTCCATTGCCTCTTTTTTCTCTACAACATTGCACAAAAAACCTTATCATTAGAGAGTTTGGGCAAAGCCACTTATAGCCAAATTTATAACATACATATAGCTATTTGTTTTGGGTTATATGTTTACGTTATAAGTTACAAGTTTACGTTATAAGTTAACATTATAAGTTTATTGCCCAGATAAGTTTTGTTACTGATTCAGACCAGTACTGATCAGTACTGATCAGTTTCACAACTGATTTGGATTAGTAGTTTTGAAACTGATCAGTACTGATCCCTTGCAATTTTAAAGCTAATCATTACTTATCCAAATCAGTTTTAAAACTGATCAGTACTGATTCATGTGGATTTTCATACTGATCAGTACTGATCCGGATCCGCTTTAAAACTGATCAGTACTGAATGGGTTTTAAAACTGATCAGTACTGATCCGGATCAGTTTCGAAACTGATCGGTACTCATTCGCATCAATTTTAAAACTGATCAGTACTGATTCGGACCAGTTTTAAAAGTGATCAGTACTGATCTGAGTCAGTTACAATACTGATCTGGGCTATAAACCTATAACTTATACCGTAAGCTTGCACCTTATAACTTAAAAACTATATAGCTATAGCTTGTAACGTAAAATTATAACTTATTACGTAAACTTGTAACTTTTAACCTAAACATGTAACTTTTTACTTATAGCTATATGTATATGTTATAAATTTGGCTATAAGTCGCTTTGCCCAAAGTCTTTATTGAAAGAATATTCACGAAAAACGACCAAATGTCGTGCATGGTCTCGTAGCGTGAGTTGGGCACACACTGAGGACCCTACAGCCTACAGCCCAAACCAATCAACAGATTTTCTCTAATTTAATTTTCGTGATTTTCATTCAAAACCTGGAAAAGCGATTTCCGTGTTAATTTCGCAGAGATATAAGTCAAAAAGTTGACTAACCTTCAGAAAACCACGTTTCTGACCACTTTTTCGACCGTTACTTCGAAAGTTCTTAACCGATTTGGCCGAAATTCATCTCCGCAATTAATTTTTCAATTATTTTCATGAAATAAACGATTTTGTGAAGATTATGCAGAAAAACCGCATTAGGATCTAGTAGAGACTCAGTTTTATGGCCCTGGCGAGTCCAAGCGATCCAAATAAACAAAGTTTCTTGCAACAATTCTCAAACCTTTCGAACAAAAAAATACTTTTGAAAAGCGGAAGAGATTTACTCGAGTTTTGTACAAAAGTACCCTACGGCCCTAGCTCAGTGACTCTTCGTCCAAAAATGCCCATTTGCAATCCCAAACCTACTTCTGGTACTAGCTCTCAGGGGAAAAAATTTTGAAAAACGGTCAACATTTATTCGAGTTGTTGTGTTTACAGACGGACGGACGGTCAACATTTTTTTTTTGCAAATTCGGCATCTAAGGTACATTATCGATGCTGCCCCCTTAAATCCACTGGTTACAAACTTAGTGGTAAACACGTAGGACTCGCACTTCGTACGGGTCTAAATTTTTTTTATATCATTCGGACATATAATTAGCCATTTATATACCTGAAAGTAGGGGTATAATGACCATATTATAGTCGCGTTTCATACAAAGTGGGAGGTATATAATAGGCTTATTATGGTAGACTTGACTGTAATTTTCATTATAGTCCGACTATAATATCATGACATCAAATCTCAAAGGAAATCAAAAAAAAGCCAAGAGTCAAATGGCGAATTATATGTCCAAATGATATAAACTATCGTATTAGCCAAGAGATAAATAGCTGATTATAGTCTCGGTACGTGAACATTCCTCGAGGCATAGCCCCTCGGACATTCAGTTCACCCCGACTATAATCGCGCCATTATATCTCTTGGTTAATAATATACTATTAAGTCATCGATTAATTTCCGGTGCTTCAAGGTAGATGACATTACTGCTGAAAAGACCAATCTCAATGACTTTAACAACTTTAAAATTAATTTTTCGAGCCAAAACTTTCAATTTAAACAGAAAATTCCAAGATATGGATGTGCACTTCAGCTTCAGGAAACTACTAAAAAAATTTGATGAAAATTGATTCAGTGATTTGGGCTGTACGGAAGGGCATATGTTCGGGAATTTAATTCGCGAAAATCCCTGAAAAGTACCGAAAATTTCCGAAATTAATTTCGGGAATTAAAATTACTGCTGTACGGTCTAACTCGCAATACCCCACCGTACACGATATTTGGTGGTTTTTCATGGATATTGATGTGTTTTAGATATAATCGAGTGCGTTGCAAACATAGAAATTTTGTGTAGAAACACAACTGCTATTATAGTTATAATAAATTGTCCAATTTCAAAACAAAAGAAACATCCATAGTTAGAATCGTGCGATCGTACTATACTGCCAAAGTGAGTCAATAGTTCCTTTAGAGTTCTGTTATTTTTAGGTAGGTTGATATCGGCCAACAGGCTTTGCAATAAAAAAAATCAGAAAGTGTTTTAATTTCACCGATATGAAGGTTTTCTCGTTAACATTTTATGCAAATAAATTTACATATTCCTCTCTGATTGGCAGAAGGTTGTATTACCTTATCACTTGTGACGCATTTATTTATAAAGACAATTTTATGTGTCACACAAGCAATTTACGAAGGTATAGTGAGATTTTGATTGGTTTTGTGGACAGATGAATTTTATGTTCGTTGAACTTGCGTCACAATTGAAGCCATATATTTGTACACAAATTTCTTTTTTTTTTCTTTGATTTATATAACAGCGCGCTTTTTTATTACTATTTATATCGGCCGTTACAAATGCACCTTACATTTTTTGTACTACAGAACGCTGATAAATTTAAGTACATTTTGTTGATTTGTTTACAGAAAGAAACCCCGTCGGATATTCAATTACATCTAGCTGCTCTGCACGGGAATGATATTCAGTTAAAGAAGGTTTTAGATAGTGGAAAAGTTCATGTGGATTGTAAAGACGAGGTAAGTTGTTTAGATTTTAAAATTAACTATTTTAAACGATACGACGACCTTATCATCGTTCGTGTCTCGTGTATTTACATGCAATTCGAATAAAAATTATTTTAAACAATTCATTCGTGATTCAATGTTTTGAAGTATTTTTTTCACTTTTGTGAAAATACATTCACGTACAATAGTAGCAATTATACAACAGAGTGACTACATTTCTTCTAACAAGTTTATGTAAAAGAATTATTTACGAGTTTTGTACAGATTTCATGCAAACTTCACACCAAGTGTTATTTGAACCACTCGGGAAATTTCTTTACATCAATTTACAAATATTTTCGCTAATTCGGTTTATTAAGTACAGGCAGCTACTATAAGTTTTCATCCTTCCTGTCCATTAGTCCGTCCGTCTGTGCACCGTCACAATTATGACGTTTCAAAAATTACGTTACAAATACTACGTACAAAAGGGATATAAAAGGGACATAAAAAGGGATAAATATAGATTTATTAGTTCCGGTCGGACCTTGATAGGTCCATGAAACACAGATCTAGCGATCCTTTGTTTCGTTACCCGATCATCATGTAAATCTCGGAAACCTCCCAGTCCCAGTTAGGAACCTATCCAGAGTGGCAGGTTCCATGTTGGTCACTGTTGCGGGTTGAACCACATGACCTCCTAGAGTCCTGAACCTCAATGAGGAAAACTTTGGGTATTCACATATAACATGAACGCCCGTCTCCTCACCGAGGCCGCAGGTTTAGTTGGGATCATTAAAGAGTCCCATTTTAGCCAGATGCTTGCCCAATCCACAGTGCCCAGTGATGGCACCCACCACCCTCCATGTTACGCAATTCTCTAGCCCATTTCCCATTGGGCGCCGGTAAGAAACGCTTCGTGTGCGTTCCTCCATCATAGGCACTCCAATAGTAAGTGAATTCTGACCTCACCCAACTCTTAACCGCTTTCACATACGCCGAGTGTGGTATGGGTATAAGAGGCTCTGGCCCGTAACTTGGTGTTGCCCAGCCTTTCCTCGCAAGCTCGTCTGCTCTCTCGTTACCCTCCACGCTAGAGTGTCCGGGCACCCAGACCAGCGTTACATGATTTCTCAGCCACGTCCGGTTCAGGGTTTCCTTCAACTCTTTCATTAGCTTGGATGTCACGACTGGCGACATGAGCGCCTTAATTATCGCCTCACTATCAGTGCAGACTATAACATACTCCCACACATGTCTCTTCCGAGACTGCCTCTTCCACTCCCATAAGTGCGGCAAAAGTCTGAAAGACATCGGCGAATATCCCTAGGTAAAACCATCTGTTCATCGATAGTTCCCTAGAGAATATTCCGGCTCCCGCGCCCGCTGCAGTTTTAGAACCGTCAGTGAAGCTCACGGTTCCTTCACCTGATAGGCAGCTTGGCCAGAGTTCATGCGACATGCTGGGTACAAGGACTTCAAAGCGCCTCACGAAGTCTGTCTCCGGTTTCATTCGGTCCCTAGGTATCTCAAAGACCTCGTCAGTTATAACCTTCTTAATTTTCCCATGTCCCGAAATGAAGTTCGGAGTCAAAGATAGTCAACCTATCCGCCGTGACAAAACTTTTCGCCTTCAATGGCACGTGAATCGGTGGTAAATTAATCAGCGTATCAATAGCCGCCGTAGCTGTCGATTTCATAGCTCCACATGCAAACTAGTCTTTGAACCTCGTTCAGCTCTTTTACCGCCTTCTTTATTTCGAGCCTCGGCCACTACACCACTCAGCCATGGCTCATCATAGGCTTGATGATCGCTTCATACATCCACAATATGCCATTGGACGGCAGGCCCCAGTTTTGTCCAAACGAATTCCTGCAAATCCAGAAAGCTCCTAGAGCCTTCCGTACCTTGTCCGTGACGTGCTCGATCCATTTCAACTTGGAGTCGAGAATTGCTCCCAGATATTTCACTTTCGCTCCGGGAACAATGTCTTTATTAAACAGCCTTAGTCTCCCAACAAGTTCATGACCTGACGTTCTTCTACTAAAGAGAACTATGTCCGGGTACCCTAAGGCCGTTATTTCGGCACCATTCCACCACTAGCTTCAGCGAGTATCTCATCCTAACGTGCTCTCGAACTTCCCTCTGATCAAAATCGTCAGGTCGTCCGAATACCCTTAGGCGAAAATTCCCTCGTCGTTCAGCCTTCTGATGAGGGAGTCAAATACCATACACCACAGTAGTATTCCACCCTGGGGGCAACCCCTAGATGCCCAGAAACTGGTTTTATGGCCACACACTGTTGCCTCAATAGCCCTGTTCCTGAGCATGCTAGTGATCCATCTCGTCACCGTTGATGCTACTCATAAAAAATGATATCACACAAATGACGTCACACATGTGACCCCATAAAAATGATGTCACAAAAATGACATCACAAATATAACCAAAAGTTGTGACGTCATAGATGTTATTTCGTTTAATTCTTCAACAATATACTATCGCTGCTTTTTTAGACTCATGTCAATGGTTTGTACCGATTGCTTCTTTATTTTTTCACTCACGTCCATCCGCCTGTGCACCGTCACCATGGGAACAAAAATCACAAATAACTTCAGACAAATGACTTAACAAAAATGGCGTCACACGAATGACGCTACAAAAATAGCGTCGCAAAAATGACGTCATACAAAAGATGTCACACATATACTTACTTTACTTTTACGGCGCTACAGCCACTTGTGGACCTTGGCCCACTCGAGGATTTTGAACCAATTGCGTCTGTTCCTTGCCGCGTATTGCAAATTTCTTATTTCGAGCGTCCGAAGATCTTGTTTGACACCATCTAATTTTTGGGCGACCAACTCCTCTTCGTCATTCTGGAATAATTTTGAGGGGGCTCTTGTTCGGAATTGGTCGTTGGTTTCTTTGCTGAACGCCCTCTTTCATATATTTTATGTATTAGAATAAGTTATATAAGCGGAAACATAGCAAATATATGATAGAATCAAATTAAGTTATTTTATTATAATGGCGGAGATACTTCATTTCCGTTCAGCTCTGTTTTCATCCATGCGTGCTAAGTGCCCCGCCCACCTCAAACTTTGGACTTTCACCACCGCCACTATATCCGGTTCGCCAAATGACGTTCCAATTCAAAGTTATAAAGCCGTCGCCACCTTTCATCCTCGCCCATCGCTCCAAATATGGTGCGAAATACTTTGTCACACATATAACGTCACACAAATGTTTTGATGTCATAGATATTGTTTCGTGTAATTCTTCAACAATGCTACTTTTCAACACCCCTTCTTTCAGGATGACACCACTCCACTTATACTAGCGTCGGCCAGTGGTCACCTAAATTGTGTCGTTGAACTTTTGGAGCAAGGAGCGAATCCCAATGCCAAAAGAGTGGTAAGTCAAAATAACCAAAAAAAAAAATTAGTTTAGAAACCATTTTGACGTCCCAATTTTTAGACTGGTACAACTGCGCTATTCTTTGCGTCTCAGGGAGGTTTCATAGATGTTGTTCGAATTTTAATCAAAGCTGGTGCCAGCATTGATTCACCATCTTTGGTAAGATCTCCTCTTGCACAATATATTCGCATTGATGGATCGCTATTTTATTTGTCATTTATAGGAAGGCGGAACTCCTCTGTTCGTAGCGTGCCAAGGTGGACATGTTAATGTAGTCAAAGAATTGCTCAACCGTGGCGCAAACGTACATGTTGCGATGAAAGTAATTTTTGCGTAAAACAACTTGCCTGTTCATTTTGCTGAACAAATAACGATTTTTTAGGATAGAGCGACTGCATTATTCATTGCCTCGCAAAATGGCCATCGTGCAATATTATCAATGTTGCTGACTGAGGGTGCCAATCCAGATGCATGTCGAAATGATGGAGCTACACCTCTCTGGATAGCATCTCAAATGGGTCACGATCACATTGTAATTTTTCTTATTTTGCTTTTATGCTAAAATCTACACGAAAATTCCTGTGAATACCAAAAATTGAATTACTCATTATCGTTACTATAAAAACAACTCTCTTAAAAGTACGCAAAGTTTTAAGGTTTCGGTCTCGTATGTACAAGTAAGAAATAAATAAATCTAATTTGACTCACTTGTGCATCACCACTGATTAGAAGAAACTAATGTTAATATGCACTAGAACCCCTCTCCAAAATTAAATAATTCAAATAAGTTATGAGCCCAATTTTAGGTACGTGTACTCTTGCAACACGGAGCAAACATCGACGCTGTTCGTTGCGTAATTTGTTCTCTAAAATTCGTTCTACCGTGAAATTACTTTCGATTTATAATTTTAGGATGGCGCAACTCCAATTTTTAAGGCTTCACACAAAGGATATTCTGCCGTCATACATGAACTTCTCAAATACAAACCAAATTTGGGATTGTTGCCAGTAAATTATATTCCATTGAACAAAAGTATTTTACAATAATTTGATTTTTACGATGACAGAACGGCGAAACTGCCCTTCATGCAGCGGCTATGTTCGGACATCTTCCTGTTGTTAAACAATTGATTGCTGCTGGTTCAGAATTCCGAAAAAATCGTGATGGTTTGACACCTCTAGATGTAGCTAGACAGCAGAATCATTGGACAGTCATCGAGTATTTGGAGGAAAAAATGCGCGAACTTAAGGCTCGTAGAGCCTTCGAAATTGATCACAAGAAAATGTGAAAATTATCATTTGAATGATCGAATATCATTTACACACCAGTCGTCAAAAGACTCTGCTATCGAAAAAGTTGCTTCAAATTTTTGTTTTGAAAATCTCGTTTAGTTTACTATATATTTTCTAGTCTATAAAAAGTTGTCAATGAAACTGATAAAAAGCACTCAAAATATCATTTTGTGTTAAGTCCAGAGAAATTATAGTAGATAGATTGCGTTACCAACGCCATCTATTATTATTTATCTGGTTGAATCAAACGTATAAAAAAACGTCTCCATGAAAAGAATTATAGCTCACAATAAACAATGGCTAATTCCATCGGTAACCCATACATTGCCGCTGCCATGCCACATGGGGAACGAATGTGTTTTGTCTCATGTTAATATAAATCACATTGAGAGAGTGAAAGAGATGAAATTCTTTACCTAGGTGATGGTACCGATGGAATTAGACAAATAAAAAATTAAAAAACCTCAAATGTGTTCAAAAGTACACAAGTGATACGAATGTGGTCGTTAGCGTTGAGACGAGCAATCTTTAATACACTCATTCTCACAACTGTACGAGTCACTTGAATGTGTTGCATTGGTGGTGGTAAGCATATTCTGAGCGATTACGAATTGCATTGCATTCCACTCTCTCCCACTTTGCAAAAATTCGAGCCTTTTAGAAAATTTTCGCGAATTTTTTTCTTGCAAGGAATTCGTTAGTTTCTTAAAACGTTTTCGAAATTTTCAGAATTGAATTTCCGGCAAAAAAAATTGTCACGAAAATTCAAGAAAAAGTGTGAAATTTTTCTAAAAGGCAGGCAGTGCAGCCAAATGCTCATATTTTTCATTCTTGTAATTCTGCGATGTAATTCGCAAGTACCCAAATATGTTTAAGACACACAACTGTTCACATCACTTAATGTTAATCTCGAATTGTCGACCACCGATGCAATTACATAGCTTACAATAAATACAGCTGCGGATACCTACTTACACTACTTACAAAAAAGAAAACTTTTAGTACCTAATTTAAGTAATCACCTCGTGCAATATCAAATTATTTACGACATTGTTATCATATTATTATTGTTGTTATTCTTTCAAATATTTTATTAAAAATACAGACTTGCCCTTTGTTATTCATATTTTGCTATGCGAAATTTACGGGCAATCGGACTTAAGGGCATTTCAAGAGAAATACATTTTTCTTAGTTAAACAAATGCTTTTTCCTGTCTATATGTGATGTGAGCTTTGTTCATTGCAGAGGAGATATCAGTCATCGATATCATTATCATCATGCTTCAGTACCTTTCGGTGTTATGTCAACCTATCACTCGCCTTGCTGGTCGAGTGAAGGTCTCTCAACTTCTAAATATGATTTTATGTAATCTGAAACAAGGTGTTCTTTCAACCGAGAATATCCTCTTTGGCAGCCTCTTATGACCCAAACTATAGCACACTACCAACCCTTGCGTCCTCTCTTTTACCCCCAAGCCCCGAAATTAAATATCACAACAAAAACCCTTTTTAAAAGGAAATGTGACGCAATTCCTCGTCCCTTCTTGTAAAACAACTCATAGCAATTGGGGTGACCCGACGCGACGCTTAAAGCTTTGAAATGCAAAATATTCTTTTAGAATGTTTTCATTTTTGATTAAAAAAATGCGTCACAAATGCTTTTGGCGAAAAAAATTTCCCGCGAAGAAAAATTTCTAGCAAAAAAAAAATTTCCGGCGAAAAAATTTCAGACGAAAAAAAATTTGCAGAGAAAAAAATTTTAGGCGAAAAAAAGTTTCAGACGAAGAAAAATTTCCGGCAAAAAAATTTCCGGCGAAAAAAGATTCAGGCGAAAAAAATTTTCGACGAAAAAAAATTTCCGGTGAAAAAAATTCCTTTGACACGAAACATCTATCTCCAACAAAAAAAATTAATTTTCCCCCTAAGTCTGTCCCTTACCACAGTCGGCCATTTTGTTGGTCACCTTGACACACTACACACCCAACCCATCAACTTTTCCTTTGACACCAAACATCTATCTCCATCCTAACACAGTCCAAAAATTTTGCTCATATTTGACACATACTTTGAATACACCCACGCACACATACAAAACATTCTTTTATATGGGCTTGATGTGGCGCCTTCTAAGAGCCCTGGCGCCCAAACGAGGCCGTAACCCCCCCCCCCCTTTTTGAAAATCTCATATGGTGTAGAATGCCCACCCGAAGGTCCCTGCAAAATTTCAAGAAAAGTTATCGAGCCGTTTTCGAGCCAAAAAAGTCGGTTTTCATACAAATGTTTCTGGAACTAACTAACTAACTAACCCACTAACGTATGATGTCTCCATTAACTTTGGCTTCTATAGCACATTTTGTATGGAAAATGACGATTTTCTAAAGGTCATATCTTCGGATCCACTGGACCGATTTTAATGAGTAAAATGTCGATTTCAATCAAAATTGTACGTAGAATCCGAAAAACTAGGTTTCATGGGGTACGACGAAAGGGAAAAAAGTCAAAAAATTAAATGGACTTGCGTCACTGGCGCATTGCTACCGCACGAACATGATCCTTCTGATTATATTCAGTGTATCACAGAAACACGTATTGTCAAGAGGGAGAAACGACAATGGCAAATCGTGTCCCACCATCGGATTTTCCTTCTAATAGAAGGACGCAGCTATTTCCTTCCTATTTACCTAAAAAAATGTAAAATTTGAGCCTAAATTCAGGCTATTTCTTAATTTTGGTCTGAAAAATTGATGAAATTTAAGGAAATAGTAGAGAAAATACGTATCTATTTCCTTCTATTCGCTTGCTACTTCCTTCTATTTGTTCCAATAGCAAATGGCACCTGTTCCACCATTTGGCCTCGTCGTTTCCCCCTCTTATTGTCCTATTGAGACGAGAAGTTTGGTTTCTTCAATTTTTCTAAGACTATGGACATTGGAAATTTTTCGAAGTCTGAATTGTTCGTCTGACAGTCCGTACTCGCCCTTTGTGTATTTTCTTAGTCTATTCAGAATCGCAGCTTCCAGCATTTTTCCCAATCCATCCAACAAGCGTACGGGTCTTTATGATGATGGCTTGTCAAGCGGTTTCTTTGGTTTTGGTATTAGGACCGATTTCTGTTTCTTCCATATTTCGGGAAAATATCCGTCGTCGAGACATTTCTAACCTAGCTGCACATCACTGCACCTAGCTGCAACTCACTGAACCTAGCTGCACCAAAGGAATCAACTTTTTTGGCTTCACTCTATCGCTACTATCCTTTACCCATTTCAACGGTTTATTGGTACCCATGAATGTAGGCGCCTCGGTTTGTCGAAAAAAAATGTTTCTACTTCCAAAAGAACTGATATCACAACAAAAGGGAAAAGTCTCTGTCTCTTATTTCAAAACAACCGACATCAATTGGGGTGGCGCCTCAAGCTTTGAAACGTACAGGTATACGGCACCTCAATAAATTTTAGGCCGAATTGGTGTACCACTTGGAGTGAAAATCCAATACTTTTAGTTGACAGATTTCGCAAAATATTCTGTTATTCTTTAGGATCTCGGAAACGACTCCAACGGTTTGCTGAAGAACACGAAGGTAAAAATTGAGAAAATTCTCGTTTTGGTACAATTGCACCCATAGAAGTAATATTTTACTGTGGCTGCTGTACCTTCGGCAGATTAAAGTCGACTCGATTGAATCAACATTTAAAAGCCACCCACAATTCTTAATCTTACTTCCAATTGTTTAACAAAAATCGAAAAACTAAAAGTGCTGATTTCGTCGTTTACGACTCATCAGTACACCTTGTCTTAAGACCATGTGTATATCAGCAACGATGGCCATAGAATGATCCTCAGACTATGTCAACTCCCCTTTTATACAATCCAGATCCTACTATTGGATGCATGTCATTTCGTTTGAACAAATTGGAAGTAAAAGAATTGTGAGTTTGTTTCAGTTATTTTTTTAATTTGGATTATTCTGCTAAGCAGATTACCACAATTCAACGACTATCGAAGATAGTATTTACGTTGAATATTTCGGCTCCAAGGGGCTAACCATACCCTCTGTGCAAAGAAGTACACAAACTTGCAATCAAGGTAAAAATTGAGAAAATTCTCGTTTTGATACAATTGCACCCATAGAAGTAATATTTTACTATGGCCAATCCATACATCCAATCCATCTTATCATTATTGAATAAGGCCTTTGAGGTAGCAATTAGGGATAGGCTATCGAAATTCCTAGATAAGTATAAATTTTTGTATGCGCGTCAGTACTGATTTAGGAAAAAGTCTGGGGTCGACACGGCTATATATGAGATTTTTGACAAAATTTTAAAAGACATAGTTCAAGGGAGGCGCTTTCTCTTGACATTAGAAAAGCTTTTGATTGTGGTAATCATAGAAAACTTCTGCGGAAGTGAGATATAAATGGCGTACGTGGCATCCCGCTGAAGCCATTTGAGAGTTATCTGAGTAATCGCAGACAATGTGTGCGAGTGGGGGAATCGCTTGGAGGTCATCGATATTGGAGTACCACAGGGAAGTGTCCTTGGACCGTTATTGATCCTGGTTTATATAAACAATATGCATCGATTACCCATGAAAGGGGTGGTGTCACGTTTTGCGGATGACACAGGAGTTTTCTGCACGAATTTAACTCACAACTTAAACGTGTGTGATCTTAACACGGGCTTAAAATTCATAAATGATTACTTAGGAATAAATGGGTTGAGTCTGAATCCCAAAAAAACTAAAGTTATGCACTTCCTCTCGCATAGTGTGAATGAAGGGAATCTGGGTCACGTGACGCTTGACGGGGAAATCATAGAAGTAGTTCATACGAGGGCCTATTTTTGAGAAAATTTGAGAAAATTTTCTCAAGTTTTCTCAAATTTGCTTAAAATTTCTAAAAATTTTTCTGAAAATTGTTAAAAATTTTGAAGCATAATTTATGTTTTTTACTCGAAAAATTGTTCAAACGACCTATTTTAGGTGTTTTCGGGCATCCTAGACTTATTAACATAAGTACTAAAGACTGAATTTTCAGCCATCCGTTCATGCTTGGTTTCTTGTGGTTTTTTTCATCTGCACGACCTCCAATATGGTTCAGAATACACTTTACGTCGATTCTTATTAATTCTACACTCATTTTAACGTGTTTGAACGTATTTTTCATTAAAATAAAATTCGAGAAAATTTGAGAAAATTCGAGAAAATTTGAAAAAAATTTCTCGAAAATAGGCCCTGGTTCATACATATAAATACTTGGATGACAAACTTTCATAGAGGCCGCACATATCTGGTATATGCAAAAAACTTGCTGTCTTAGTGATATTCTTTGTAAAAGAAAACACAGTCTACCGAAGGCTATTTTGATGAGAATCTATTATGCACTGGGTCACTCACACCTGAATTATGTCATTGGAGTTTGGGGATGTGCGAATGCTAGTGACATAAAGCAGCTACAGATTCTGCTCCGTAAGCACTGCCCGGGTATGTCAAATGTCAATGGGTTATACCAACTTAACCCAGGGTGCTTCATTCACAATGCTCTGAAACGCATAACGCTTGTGGAATTTGAGCGTAATGTGCATAGATATCCTACAAGAAAGCGACCAGTGCTAGTTAGGGGAAAGAATCGGACAAAGATGGGAGAGAGAGCGATTACGATAGCGGGTAGCATAATGTACAATGTGTTACCAGCGGAGATGCATGAGGCTTCATCAACGCGATTTAAATCAATACTAAAAGAATGGATATCGGAGAAGCAATATCCTGGGTAGCCAAAGAACTAACTAATTATTTGTTTGAATCGGTATTTCCGTGTTCCTATTGAATAATATTTTTGAACTCCCATCAATTACATCTAAATTTGGAGAGTAGACACTACACATGGTATAATCTTGGAGAACTAATACTTGCCATCATTGATACACCCACCCATTGCTGGCTTTTGATTACTGGTTTACTGGCGGTTTCCTTGGTTTTGGTATTAGGAACAATTTCTGTTTCTTCCATATTTCAGGATAATATCCGTCGTCGAGGCATTTCTAACCTAGCGGCACCTCACTGCTTACCTAGCTGCACCAAATAAGTCAACTTTTTTGGCTTCACTCTATCGCTCAAAGGAATCAACTTTTTTGGTTTCACTTTATCGCTACTTTCCTTTACCCATTTCAACGGTTTATTGGTACCCATTAATGTAGGCGCCTCGGTTTGTCAAAAAAATGTTTCTACTTCCAAAAGAACTGATATCACAACAAAAACACTTTTTAAAAAGGAAACGTGAAGCAAGTCCCTGTCTCTTATTTCAAAACAACCGAGAAAACAGCTGATATCAATTGGGGTGGCGCTTAAAGCTTTGAAACGTACAGGTATACGGCACTCCAATAAATTCTAGGCCGAATTGGTACACCACTGGAGTGAAAATCCAATACTTTTAGTTGACAGATTTTGCAAACTACTCAGTTACTCTTTAGGATCTCGGAAACGGCTCCAACGGTTTTGCTGAAGAACACCTTAAGTAAAGTGAATCTGAATCCATCGTTTTTGAAAATTTGGGCTGGTACCTGGGCTGCGAAACAATTTCAATAAATTCACGCAATTTTTCCTCAACTTTTTCGTTCATTTCGTGAAATTATTTAAGGCTTATCGCTATTTATTCGGATCAAATCCCACAATAACAATTGGAACAAAAGCTAATAATAGTGGTAAAGGTAAGAAAACAGGCTCTGCTACAAGAGACATAAAAAGAAAGTGGCAAGCATAGATTATAAAAAAATGATGAACTGAGCACATTTCTACTTGAGCAAAGTACGTACGGTTACCAAAATTAAAAGCGACGTGATTTCGTCGACTTTGTGCGTTTTTGTTTCTATCAATACTAGAGATGAGCGGGCCGCTCAAAACTCGACTAAAAACGCAAACCCGAATCGATATGTCGGGTCGGGTGGGGTTTTCATTTTCGTTTTTTTCGGGTCGGGTCGTGTTTTAAGACTTCACCTAACAAAGCCTGATCCGGCCCGAAAAATTAAGTTCATTGAATTATTTTCTGAAAATTGAGTTTAAAAATCATTTCAAATGAAATCTTATAAAAAAATATTCGGGTTCGGGTCAGGGTTTCAGGTTCGTTTGTTTTTGAATTTTTTATTTCGGATCGGGTTCGGTTCCGGTCGAGTTCTATTTTTTATTTTTATTTGGGTTCGGTTCAGCTGGGGTTTGAAATTTTCATTTTAGATCGGGCTCGGTTCGGGTCGGTTTTGGTTCGGATCCGATTTGGAAAAAAGGGTCGACCCGCACACCTCTACTAAATACTCTCATTTTACTCATGCTACGTATATGCTATTTCGAATGGGAAATAAGACACAGAATTTGAGGAGTTTTGAGGTACTGACATTTAGACATCAATGGAAATCACCCACCGAAATTGAATCACACGCTCTTCTCCTCTCAAAGACATTCGGAATTTAGAAATCTTGTCTTCCGCAGCAATAGCCTGAAAAGTGGTGACATTATAGGCTTTCGCCGATTGAGCTTTTTTGCAAAACTGCTAGTGCTAGCGATCTTACCAACTTAACAGATTTCACTTTCGTTATGAATGACATGGGAATGACTTGGCATGATTCAACAGACTAAACTATAACAAAATAACAAAAATATGCCAATAACAGGTGTTTTACGTATAATTATAAACGCGATATAACGACTACAGCGAGAACGTGGTAATGAAAACTTAACAAGTTGTATTATCGAAATTTGGTGACTTGTTTTTAAAATTTTTGAAAACGTCTCTACACAGATCCGCAAGAAGGCACAAAGCCTGAAACGAGTTTCTTCTCAATGTCTAAACATTTCTAAAAACTAAGGGGAGTTTACTTCGGGTCAATATCATCCTGGGGGATATTAAGTTGTCACGTTTCAAATTTGGCTTCTCTTATTCATGACTCTAGGCAAACTTCATCCAATGTGGTTTGACCTATCCCATCATGATATCTGAAGACAATTTCAAAAAATGTTGAAAGAAAACCCATGTTTAGCGTAACCCACATAGTAGCGTGCGTTAATAATCAATAATTTCTAACACTTTTGAGATTGTTCTAGAACTTTCTATAAGTTTCTAGAACTTACCAGAACTTTCTATAGATTTAGGTTAAAATGAATAGAAACTTTGTACTTCTGCGCAACGTTTTGCGGTGTTCGTTTCTTAAACTTTCCTGAGGGTCACTCTCAATACCTGACGCAGAACCTGCCCGCAAGAGTTGTCAAAAGCAACAGAAGAAAATTGCATCACACGTTTGCTTATATAGCTAAAAGTGATCGAAGTTAAGTGTCAAGAAAATCCTTGAAACTTTACATATAACGAAGCGTGTGATGCAATTTTCCTCAGTTGCTTTTAGCAACTCTTGGATGGTGGATATGGGAGTGGTGTAAAGTGGTAGAAAATTCAAGAAAATTCTAGAAATTTCTGGAAAGTTCTAAAAAGTTGTAAAACGTTCTAGAGAGTTCCAGAAAGTTATTGAAAATTCTAAAAAGAGCCAGAACGTTCTAGAAAGTTCTAGAAGATTTTCGAAAGTTCTTGACAGTTATAGAAAGCTCTGGAAACTTCTGGAAGGTTCCAGAAAGTTCTAGAATGTTCCAGAAAAATCTGGAAAGTTGTAGAAATTTGTAAAAAGTTTTGCAAGGTTCAAGGTGAATAACTTTTGAGAAATTTCGAGAATTTTTCAGAATTTTCGACAAATTTCCAGAACTTTTCAGAAATTTCCAGAACCCTACAGGACTTTCCGGAACATTCCACATATTTCTGGAGCTTTGTTTGAGCTCTCTAGGTGGTCTAGAAGCCTAGATATGTTAAATAGGGGTAAACCCTCTTGGCCACTCTATAAGACCCCTCCCCCTCTGGCATTTGTGCAAATCTAGAGTCTTAGAGCTTTCAAATGGCACATGTTTGAGCTCTCTGGGAGGTAAAAAATTTCTTCTTTATCTCTCGGGCTATGCATAGATGTGTCGTTTTAGGCCAATTTGTGGGGAGGACATTGAATTAGAAGATAAGCCGATGATACACCGATGAACGAAAAAAATGTGTCCCTACATGAAAAGTTCAGTGGATGGTGAAAACACGTATTATAAATGTCAAAACGCGGTCAACAACGCGGTCGTACACTGAACTGAAAGCACCATATGCAAGCACATTTGACATTTATGTTGGGACACATTTAGAGAATGAATTTCCATATAAAAAAGAGTTCATCGGCGTTCCTTCTCTTCTAATTCAATGGGTGAGGATGCATGAAGAACACATTATTTATAAAAACACAAAATATTTCGAAAACGATTTAACTTTATTTTTGTAATTTATTAGATATATTTTACATTCCTTTTTACATTAACAATAATTCCTAAACAATAAGAAAAGACCTAAGTTTCATAGCCTGTCTTAAACTTCTTGCTGTTCTGACGATCGAATCTAAAAATAAAATATAGTCAGAGATTAGAGAATAGCAAGCAAACAAATAAATCAGTTGATAAACAACCACTATAGAACATGCGTTGGATGCTGGCATGCTTCAGGAGTCTTGTCGCAATAAGCTCCTTATTACTAGAAATTCGGTAAGTAAGCCGATGTTTTTCTAGAGCTTCGTTCATGTAATTAATTTCAGGTATATTTTTAATATTTTGCGCCACCCAATTGTTAGAGTAAAACCAAAGCGTTATTTTAGCATGCTAAAGTACTTGACATAGAATTTTAACATACAAAGTCCTAGATTTATCTATACACGAGAGCATTTAGCTATTACATGGTTGAGGCGTAATTCTGCTCAAAAAAAAGTTAAATCCAGAGAAGGCCGATACGTTGATTTTACAAGTAGAGTTAGTAGGATAGCAAATTTAACTAACTTACCATTGCTTACTATGGAAGTAAATTATATATAGGGAAAGGCATGCGAGCGGTATTGTTGTGTTACACTGTCAAAATATACATGCGGTATACGAAATAACGTACGAAAAACTCAATACATCACGCGAAAACGAGTAGGCCTTGTGATGTAAATGACTATTTCATGCTTGCTGGCAGGGACGAAATAGTTGATTTCATGCTTGCTGAGAAAACAAGTTATTACCGTGTTATGAATGGTTGCACGACGAGCCGCCAGGCGAGTCGATGCCATTCGTAACAAAGTAATGAACGAGTTTTCCTAGTAAGCATGAATGCTATTTTGTCATGTTGTAGACGGGTCGTTGAAACCACCAAAACGAACTAACTACATTTTGTAATAAATTTTACATTATATTTATGTAAACAAAATCAATTAATAACGTTTATCGAAATAACAATATCGTTTGTTGAATAATTGAACAATTTGATTTTCGTGACGTCATTCACGCTCACTCACACACTAAGCTAACTCTTATAAAGAATTATTCTTATATTGAAAGCACAAATTCAAATATTAAATATATTAGACTTAAAATGAGACTCGACAATCCAGTTTTTATTTATGCCAATTTATTTTTAATTTTCCGACCGGTTTCGAGAGCTATGCTCTCATTATCAAGGTTTGGTCAAGACTACTCCCTACTCCTTGACCAACCTTGATAATGAGAGCATAGCTCTCGAAACCGGTCGGAAAATTAAAAATAAATTGGCATAAATAAAAACTGGATTGTCGAGTCTCGTTTTAAGTCTAATATATTTAATACTAAGCTAACTAACATGTTCTGCAAAGTTTTCATTACCGTCTCCTAAGCAACACAACAATGTGTTTTCCAGACTGAAAACATGTTCAGCAAAATCAACGTACCCGTCTACAACATGACAAAGAAAAATGTAATAGCACGGGGCGAAAGCTTTCGCCCCTTGGGCTTACATTTTTTAACTTTCAACTGCTAGCAAGCATGAAATAGTATATTACAGAGCAACACTGTTATGAGTAAATATTACGCGCACTTGTAATATTAGTCATAAACAGTGTTCCTCTGTACTATGTTTTAACGTGTACCCACAAGGTAAGTTGAAATCTACAAAACATCTTATTTCATAAAAATCAATTCAAGTTTCAAATGTTGTTATGTTCACTCTACGAAGGAATCAAAGTTGCCGCGTGCCAATTCATTCATGTTTCTATGAAATGACTTTAGTTGTCGGTTAAATTTGTATTTAGTATCGAGATTTAATTCGAGTTTTTCATCTTTATTGAGAACTTATAGGCGGCCTTAAGAAACAAAAGTTTTGCCGAGAATTGAGTAATGTCATAGGAAGGACATTCGTTTTCGTAAAATTCCACAAATTTAAGAAATTTGAGAATCACAAACTTTTACTATATCAAAACAAACACATCGCATAAGATTTACCGACTACTCTGACTGCACGTACGTTATGAGCCATTTACCTATCGCATCGCACACCGTTTATATCAACATACCGAGTGGGTACACGTTAAAACTTAATACGCAACACGGCAAAGCACTTTGGGCCTGCTCCCTTGTTGCGTAAAAATAACTAATTAGTTTTTGACAAATCGTATATAAACACACATATAAGAATAACAGTTTATATATCGAAAATAATTGACCTGTCGAATAAATATGGCCGGCGAGCGGCGGTTTGTTTTCAAAACAAACAAATGAAACTCTTATTTCGATTTTTTCAACATGCCGGCCGCTTACTTATGCATTAAAATTATGAAGTGAATTGACTATGTGAATCGATCGCAACACTTGTGCGAATACGCTACCTCGCCTTTGGCTCTGAAATCGTGAACCTTCGCACGCGTGTTACAATCGATTTACATAGCCGATGCAGCTAATAAGTATTACCTTCCTAGTGAGTAAGAGGTATGTTACATGTATGCATGCGTGCATGAGTGCATTGGTGTTAGTACTTAATCAAGCAATGCAAATTTGTGATGTTTTTTTAGAACAGAATCCTGCGTAAATAACAAATTGTTCAAAATTATAGCGTACTATCAAAGGAATACTCTTACACAAAAAAGTTTAAGTCTGAAATAACATCGCAAATGAACTTGGAATGCGATGATCTTTCGACCCCCATATATAATTCGTGTAAGAGTCATCCTCTCACAGTACATGAGCTATATTTTTGAATAATTTGTTATTTGCGTAGGATTCTGATCTAAAAAAAAAAACATCGCAAATTTGACATTTCACATTTTTTCGACGTGCTCTCAAGTATTATTCATATTCATTAGCAATTATGAATTATGTACTGTTGATTGAAGCGACGTCCTCTTAAAAGTTTCCATTAAATTTGCATCAACACACACTCGCCTATACATTAGGGTGGTCCAAAAATTTGAAGGTATGGGGCCACCGTGCTAAAATGATTCTATATGAGTTCTTATGGAGCCGACTAGATTAGAAGTCATTTAGGCGGTGTGCAAGAGAGAAATAGTCAACAAATCGCGAAATTAAGAAGAAATTCGTCAGCTCCATGCTTCATACCTGGAGCCAAAATTGTTGTGTAGCTATTTTTATTAGAAAGCTAGAAACGTTATGTTTCCGACTTAATTTTTTCTGAAATATTTTGGGCGATTTTCTCAGAAATAGATCAAAATTTAGCGTTAATTTATAAATGCGGCATAGATTCGTCGCTTTTATAGCAGGCATGTTTCTATCCATTCTATATTTTAACAATCCACGACAAAAATTTTGGCTGATTGGGACGTTTACGCCTCTTCAGTACACCTTTGTTAAAATATAGAATGGATAGAAACATGTCTGCTATAAAAGCGACGAATCTATGCCGCATTTCTACGCTAAATTTTGATCTATTTCTGAGAAAATCGCCCGAAATATTTCTAAAAATTACAAGATCAAAGAAACGTTGACCGAATTGAAATTAATTTTTTCTGTACAATTCAAGTCTCAATTGTACAATAACAAATGTGTTTTGTACAAAATAAATAGGAAACTGTACGCAAAAAATAAGAAATTGTACACAATTGTAGGAATGTGTACACACAAATTGAATTTGTACAAGGAATTGACATACTGTACACAAAATTAATGAAAATGTACCATCGAATCTGTACGAAAAACAGTCAATTTTTATACCAAATAAATGCCAAGTGTGGTATCGTTCAAAACATTATGTTTCTGGCTTTCAACTAAAAGTAGCTCCATAACAATTTTAACTCCAGGTATAAAGCGTGGAGCTGGCGAACTTCTTCTGAATTTCGTGACTTTTTGACTATTTCTATCTTGTGCACCATTTAGGCGGTCAAGTCGACTCCATAGAAACTTTTTGTCAGGAAGTAATATAGAATCATTTTAGCGCGGTTGCCACATACCTTCAAATTTTTCGGACCACCCTACTCGTGTACGTAATACTTCATTGTATTTCATCGTATTGTATTGTACACTATTATTTCTGTGGTCCCAATTAGTATTATGTTTTTGTAGAAACAAGCTACACTGAAGGTCGAAAATAAAATACGTTACGAGTTTGCAATATTAGGGTACTCATCGATCACAAGAAACATATTATTTCTGTGTAAACTACATTAACGAAACCGGTAGTTGACTTAGGCTAAAATTGTACCTTCTGCACATTCAAGGTTGTCAATCCAACTGATATTTGTCTGAGTCAACAACATCTGCTCTACATTTTTTATTAAAATTAATTGTTAATACCAGCGTTTCTAAGCTACAACTGTATCGAGGATCGAGATCTAAAGTTCGATTTTATCAACTGAGACTTAAAAAAATTATCGTACATTTCGATGACTTATTGAATTCCCTTCGTGATTTTTCATCATTCAAAATGACAAAACATGAAACATGGTTGTGTAATGGGTTTTATCATCGAAAGTGGGAGCGCCCTATAAGTCATCATAAGAACGGAAAAAAAGAAACAAACGAAAAGAATTGGAAAAACCCAGATTCGAATGAAATTTATGATTATCTTTCCTTTGTTGTCAAATTTTTTTTCTAAACATTCTGAACATCGCGAGTTTCGGATGAAAAAGTATCCTCAGAGGATTTTCAATAATTTTCTACCCGACACTTCACTGCGAAAGAGTTGGTGCCTAGCGGAAAAATATTTAAATACTTTTTTGACGTAGAAAGTGGAGCCACCAATGAGATAATGGCGAAAATCTTTACTACTAAATTGCAATTTCAGCAAAGAAAGTGCTTCCATCTCTTGAAATAATTGATGTCGGTAGAGCCGAAAAATATTTTGAAGATTTTCTACGAATTTGAGAACTTTTTTCAAAGGATTTTGTTTTAGTGTTTTAGTTTGCATCTTCTCCTCGGACAAGTCCCACAATAAAATGAATTTGGGAAGCTGTTGTTCAGGTTAGACAGTCTATTGTTAACCAAATTACATTATTTACCTTTCACTTTTACAATCTTGTTAATTATTTATGTTTCAATGTTCGTTTAGATGTTCGAATCGGAACAATATTTGACCTTAAAAACAATAAATTGCGAATATAGGATGGCAATAAGAGTTTACACTTACGCCATCTGGCGGAAGTTTTTCAACTAATGAAAGTTTGTTTGGGAAATGTGACACTTTTGTGTTATGTGTTTCTCTTAAAGTCTTAAATGCAAACCAATGTTTATGTAATCATTACATATTTTACCTATTTCTAAAGAAAATTGCGGAAACACTTTTCATTAAAACATTCTCATTTGCTAGAAATGTGAATTCCAATATTTCACTGCTGACTATTGCTTTGTTTTGCTGATTGTTTTCAGCTTTTCTAGTTAATAAACACTTCTAGTTTTTTCGACCAATGTTTTTGCTCACTTAATCTTTAACTAAGTGAATTTAAATGACAAAAAAAAATTTTCTACGAGTTAGAAATTGATAAAAAATATTTTGAGTTGATGATTCCAAATCAAAATGGCCGCCATCTTTCTTGTGATTTGACGTTTACAAATATTTGCAAATGTATCAACTTAGTTGAAGATTAAGTGAGCAAACACATTGGTCGAAAAAATTATGCATTTCGAAAGATTTTCACTGAAAAAGCTGAAAAGCTGAAAAAACTGACTTTTGAAGTGAAATATTGGAATTATCATTTCTAGCAAATGAGAATGTTTTTTTCAAAAGTTTTTCCGCAATTTCCTTTAGGTAAAGTATGTAATTATTACATAGGCATTGGTTTGCATTTAAGAGTTTAAGAGTTTACACTACGTACTAAAGAGTCATCTGGCGGAAATTTTTCAACTGATGAAAATTTGTATGAGAAAAGTGACACTTTTGTGTAACGTTTTTCTCTTAAAGTCTTGAATGCAAACCAATGCTTATATAATCATTACATACTTTACATATTTCTAAAGGAAATTGCGGGACCACTTTTGAAAAAAACATTCTTACTTGCAAGAAATGAGGAATCCAATATTTCACTTCAAAAGTCAGTTTTTTCAGCTTTTCTAGTTAATATATGCATATATGCATAATTTTTTCAACCGATGTGTTTGCTCACTTAATCTTTAACTGAGTAATCCATTTAAAACACAGAAAACATTTTCTAGGATTTAGAAAAAGATAAAAACTTTTCGAGTTGATATATTTGCAAATATCTGTAAACGTCAAATCACAATAAAGATGGTGGCCATTTTTATTTGGAATCATCAACTCAAAATTTTTTTTTTATCAATTTCTGACTCGTAGAAAATGTTTTCTGTCATTTAAATTGATTACTCAGTTAAAGATTAAGTGAGCAAACACATTGGTCGAAAAAATTATGCATTTCTAGCAAATGAGAATGTTTTTATGAAAAGTGTTTCCGCCATTTTCTTTAGAAATAGGTAAAATATGTAATGATTACATAAACATTGGTTTGCATTCAATACTTTAAGAGAAACACATTACACAAAAGTGTCACATTTCCCATACAAACTTTAATTAGTTGAAAAACTTCCGCCAGATGGCTCTTTAGTACGTAGTGTAAACTCTTTAGAGAAAAACGTTACACAAAAGTGTCACTCTTCCCATACAAATTTTCATTAGCGAAAAAATTTCCGCCAGATGGCTCTTTAGTACGTAGTGTAAACTATTAATCTAAAATACGTAAGAATTAGCAAGGTTAAGAGCGTGTCAGATATTTTGACAGTTCTATGTTTTGCGATGTTTTTTGATT
This sequence comes from Pseudolycoriella hygida, assembly GCA_029228625.1. Taxonomy (NCBI): domain Eukaryota; kingdom Metazoa; phylum Arthropoda; class Insecta; order Diptera; family Sciaridae; genus Pseudolycoriella; species Pseudolycoriella hygida. The sequence continues at coordinate 43,756,683 of CM055403.1, read as the reverse complement.
GCATCTTAAAGCAAAATGATCTTAGATGGCGCTACGAATTCACGTAGAGCCATGGCGCGCCATCGGTTATCAATAATTTTAAATATCTGCAGAAATTTTTAAATTATCAACATGAAAACTTACGACTAGAGCCCTTGTGACACAAATTACTAAGCTTTCATTTTTGTTAGTTGGATGTTAGTTACGAGCCTTTTTGATAATTACATCTGAAATTAACATTTAAATGGGATTGAATAGATGCCCCGTGACGTATAAATCATGAATTTATTTTATCTACGTATTTATTTCTATTATTATTTCTTACTTTAAAACATTTGATTTTAAAGTGCTGGCACATTTCTCTAACCTACAAAGAATTTCTCATTAACAGCAATTTACACGAGAATATCGGAAATTTGTTTGACTTACAATGCCCTGGCCGTAATGAATATGAGCGAAGGTTAACAGCGCTGTTAACACGTAAACCACCCAGCTTTCGAGTTCCGGAGCAATATCGTTCATACCCAAAAATGGATAAGGAAATATTGAAATAGCTACGGCAATGAGTAATGGCAAAAAAAATGTGTTCCACGCTTCGGTACGAGTGTCCGACATTTGAGCAACAATTAGTCGACACTGTGAAATCAATGGGTAAAATTTCCAATTTACTTTAATAAAATATCAGTTTACTCACGCAAATATTGGAGAAAATGGTTCCAAACAATAGAAACAATAGTCGAGTCTCCAAGTAGCAAATATCATTTCTAGATAGTAACACCCATGTTGTTGATATAGCAAACAATGCAGTGAACGGCATCAGAGGTCTTATCGCTTCTAGAAACGGTCTCATTTTTCCAGTTTTGTTTTGATATGACCTGCATCATAAATAGATATGAGCGGGTTGCCCGAAACTTTGAAAAACCCGACCCGAACCCGAATTGTTTTTTTCGGGTTCATGGGTTTCGGGTTTCGAAAATTTTAATCGGGTCGGGTTCCGTCCGGGCCGGGTTTGGAAACAGTTCAGGTTTCGGGTTTCGAAAAATTTTATCGGGTCGGGTTCGGTCCGGGTCGGGTTGTTGTATCATTTTATTCGGGTCCCGATCCTTTATTGACTTTTTATATTTTACAAAACTTGTCTTAATTTTATCATCTTATATTACACGAATTTTGTTTTAGTCTAAGGTCCGTGATGAATGCAAACGTCGGGCCTTGAAATAATTTTTGTTTCGAAGTAATTTGGGTTGTGAGTTTCGAAAAACTTGAGTGTCTGGTTCGGTCCGGATCGGGTTTCGGGTTTCGAAAAATTTTATCGGGTCGGGTTCGGTCAGGGTCGGGTTTTGAAACAGTTCGGGTTTCGGGTTTCGAAAACTTTAATCGGGCCGGGTTCGGTCCGGGTCCGGTTTAGAAACAATTCGGGTCTCGAGTTTCGAAAAATTTTATCGGGTCGGGTTCGGTCCGGGTCGGGTTTCGAAAAATGGTCGACCCGCTCATCTCTAATCATAAATTAATTTTGTTTTCAAAATACAATCGTGTACTGTCGTAATTTTCCGGTTCAGTTCTATTTTAGGGGTAAATGTGACAGGGTGACATATTCTCGGCGAATTCAAGGATGAAAATGATCGGAAATCGTGACTGTTCCATTTTGAGAATTAGTGGCTGAAGTCATGAGAAATTTTGCCAATTGTTGGAGTCACAATTTCCCCTAAGTAAAACTTTATTTATTTATGGGAATTAAAATTAAAAACTTTCCCATTCCCACTTTCTCAAAGATAATTTGTGTCTGAGAGAATTTGACGTGGAATAAAACCTGGAAATCAAATTGTATGCAGATTTTCGATATGCGTCTTTTGAAGGTTACCCCTACTGTTACCTTGTATTGCTGTAACTTACTTGTAAATATTGTATGCTATGAACGGATGACTGCTAATTATGCCAGATAAATACAGTAACCATTCAAATGCAGTCGCTGGTGCTATACCTCCTGGTAGAGGTTGATGCCAAATACTTGTACCAAATATAAACGTAATGAAAAGCGTTAGCGTAACTCCCTAAAATGTTAGACATCTTAAACAAATATCGTTACTTGATCGATTTGCATTTTGATTTCAAATCACACACCCACATTGTGAAGTCATAGGCCCATGGTAGGAACAGTACGCCAGTATTGTATTTCTCGAAATGTGTCAGATAAAAATTTAGGAATACGTTCCAAATGACAAAGAACATCCTCAAACAGCTTATTTCACTTTTACCAAATAAGCTAAATATGTAGATTGGTATCAACACCGCCGAATAAGAATCTACGCCGTGATCAAATAACTCTCCCAACGGTCCACTAGTACCCGTTCTTCTAGCCTGTTTACCATCGATGCCATCTATGGTGTTTGTAAATAAATTAATGACGGAGAGTTAAATACAATTTACACTTGAACATCACACCTAGGGTATATGCTAAAAATAAATTTATGGACGCTACCAACCACACCCATCTCGGTACCAGGTGTTCTTTTTCGTTGGCTGCTGTAAAGCCATAGTCATAGTATCCTATTAGTAAGAAGTTAACGATAGTAAGTAAGAATCCGGTAAATGTTATCAAATTCGGTGCAATCCATCTGGGGAAAAACTGAAAAAGGTAAGCTGATCAACGTGAAACTATTATCTGGGTTGTCGTTGTTGTATACACACTTGAACACACCAATTCCAGAATGGATGCATCACTTTCGTACTCAATATACTGTTGTCGATAGAATGGTACTGGAAAGTTAGGACAAAAAATTATTTTTCCATTTAGAAATTTGTCTTTATACTGGTCGATATTTTCTTCGAGCGTTATAGATATTACATTTGTGTACCTCGAGTAACTTTGTAGTACTGTTGGAAATCTTTGAAGCACTCTGTACGCAAAAGTATGTGTGACGCACGGACAGCAAAAACATATTTCGGATCTCGGTGGAGTCAACAAGGTTCTCGGCTGCGCCTCGAACCGTTTGCTCCACCTCGTTCTGAAATATTATTTTGCCGTAATAGGACCACAAAATACTATTGAACAATTTTGTTTAGTACGTCCCTTCCAAAAATATTGTGGAAAATAAAAACTTTGTAGCTGCTGTAGTTCATGATATACAGACAGAATGTAATGTGGGTAACGCTATATAGGGAGGGTCGCTTTTGCACTTTATATTTTTTTTCTTAACTGAACTTTTTTTAAGCGTTTCTTCTGATTGTCCAAAGCCATTTTCTGAACAATTCAAGGTTTTTCAAGTATTTGTCAGTTTGACATTTTTCCAGCCCAAAAATTTTTTTTATTTAGGTCGAGAATAAAAAAGTTACAACAAAATTACTATGTGGCTCCAGTTTGGTTATACAATTCAAAGGAGCCACTATTCCGTATTATAATAAATTAACCAAAGCTTAGAAAAAATTAAAATAATAAGCGAGGGATGGAAATAAACTAGAAATAAAGATAGAAATGAAGGTGGTAGACAGGACTAAGCATGTTCAAAAAACGATAAATAATATACTCTACTGCATGTGTTGTAAATAGCAGTTCGGTGGAATAATTCTGTTGGAGTTTGTGAGTGGCTTTTAGACCTCTCTTATGCAGAACATGTAACTCATAACTCATTGATAAGCCTTTTGGATGCTGAGCCCCAAACGCCAACACAGTATGTCAAGTGGCAATGGATGGTGGAATAATAAGCCAATCTGAGAATTTTCGTAAGGTGAAAGCGCAATCGTCTGATTACCCCGATCCTGCAAGAGATAAGTCTAATAAGATTGGCCGCATGCTCTTCCCAATAATTGATCAAGCATTACACCGAGGCACTTTACTGAAGTGAACGTTTCTATTTTCACGCCATTGCACAACAGATCGGGCAGGTTGGAGACATCGACTTGGGGCTTACGGAAATGCACCACCTTGGTTTTGCCCATATTCAGAGTTAACTTGTTAACACGAAAATACTTTGAAACTATCATTAAATCCGCGGAAAGTTCCGAGCTGTTGCTGGAGATATCTTACGACGATATAAACATGTTGGTATCGTCTGCGAACCCATTGGGAGATGACTTGATTGGCAACTTATAAAAGTCATTTATAAAAAGTATAAAGAGAAGCGGTGACAAATTGCCACCCTGCGGTACTCCGACTGTCACATCCAATAAAGAACTTCTGTACCCATTGCACTCTATAAACTGCTTCCTACCACATAAGTAGCTCCTCATAAGGTCAAGAGCGACCCCTCGTAAAATGTTATCTAAATTCTTGACAATATTGCTTTTACGCATTTTTCAGAGCCATTATGAGTTATTTTAACTGAATGCAATTTTGGTTAGGGTGAGGGTTAGGTTTTGATTAGGGCGAATCGTACTTTCTTTGCAAAAATATTCTCTACCGTCATATTCATGTTATATTAGTGTAGTAAGTTCGAGAAATCCGCTGTTCGGTTCAAAATTCGAGCTCCCGAGGGTCATACTGGATGGCTCAATTCGATATATGGATTTTCACTGTACACTTTAGAATAAAAGGTATCACATTCTTTTGTTTCTTCTTATTTTTAGATCCGTACGAAGAACGAAGCTCTTTGAAAAGGGGTCTTATACGTTTACCACGACGTTTGTAACCGCCCTAATTTGAACCTAGGAGCAGGGAGGAGCTTCGATCTAAGGGCCACAGATGACAGATCAACAATAAAAGAAATGTCCGTCCGTCAGTCCGTCACCGCGATAATTCGAGTAAAACTCAACCGATTTTCAAAAACTTTTTTTTCTGAAAGATAATCAGGAAGTTGATTACAGGCATGAATTTGGGCAAAATCAGTCAAAAACTTTCGAAGTAATAGTAGAAAAAGTGGTCAAAAAGATTAAGAACGGAAAACGCTCTTCAAGGTTTTGAATAAAAGATGTGCACATCAGAAAATCACGAAAATTAAATTATTCAAAATCTGTTGAGTGGTTCAGGCTGTAGAGTCCTCAGTGTGGGCCTAACTCACGCTACACTACGCGATATTTGGTGGTTTTTTGTGAATATTTCTTCAACGATAATGTTTTTTGTGCAGTGTTGCAAAGAAAAAAGAGGCTAACTTTTTTGAATTATGGATCAAGGTCTCTCCTACGTGATCTATGTCGGTCGGTTCTAAGATCGGGCCTAGTGCAATTTTTTTTTTTTTTTAATTTTTCCCATTTTTTTTATTTTTGGGCTTTTTTAAGGATTGGAGATGTTTTTACAAATTAATAATTATAAAAATATTTTTTTTGGTTCGAATTCGATCGTAGGAAGTAAACATTAGCTAAGTTTCCGTAAAAGTCTCTAACTTTGTCCGGAAGGCGTAGGATAGGATAGGATAATGTGGGTGAGTAAAGGGAACTTTCCTATTCACCTAAGCCGCGAATGAGCCTGTTGTGCATAGAGAAACTGTCTTCTCGTTGTTTCTATTCGAATGTAGATGTCGCACTTTTGTGAATGCAATTGTGAATGATTCATTTTGAGTTGAGCACCTGAAGTGCGGTTATTATTATTATGTCGAATGAGAAGCCAACTTTCATTTATTTTGTGCATCTCTAATAGAGTCAATGGATCTATTTACAGCTCATCCAAAATTAAACTGATATGAAGAATACAAATCTTTTGTTTTAAACAAAAGATTTGTATATTTCGTATGAAATTCATTTTGGACGAGCTGTAGATGTTACTAATGGCAGAGAATAATAATTTATGATTAGGAAAAACCTTATGAGCGTGTTCCCCTGGGGGTCGAGACTGGGACCCATACCTGAAGGGGTAATTTTTTGACCGCCCTTCCCACGATGTTGCAAATAATTTCCACAACAGTAATTATTGCGTAGAATCGAAATTTTTCGTCAAATGCAGATATCATTTAAGGAAAGGTGATCAGAGAGAGAGACCGGAAGAGGTCAAAGTTAAAGACTTTTACGGTACCTTGTGCCACTTTTTTAGTTCCACTTCTTTTCCTTGAACAGAAAATGTGAAACGATTATAACGATTGTAAGGCGTGAAGATAGTTCCACATTTTTGTACTCTACTCGGTGCGCCAATATCAGACAATGCTTCCAAGAAAGTTTTTTAAAAAAAATTGAAAGAGTTGAAACTCCTTTTTCAAAGGCTGGACCAGTTAGACAATTATCACATTGCCTTTTATATTCTGAAGAACTGCTATTCGCTGCCGAAGTTAATATTCATACTACGAACGACACCCATGTGGAAAAGTTTAGAATCCATGGACGAATTCGACAATCAAATAAGAGAGACTTTGGAGTCATTGACCAACAGTAGGCTCAACAGTGAATCATGGTCGTTGTCATCCCTGCCGGTGAGATGTGGGGGACTGGGAGTTCGAAAAGTACGTGACACAGCACTACCAGCGTTTCTATCATCAGTGAACTCGGTATATTCCTTGGTTAGCTTTATGTTTAATTTACCCGCTTTAAACCTGGAAGAAATCGCAAACTACCAAGATGGTTTAAATGAATGGTGTCGCCTCCACCCGGAAACCGATCTTCCCGAATCGCCATCTCTTCAGGGCCAATGAAGTTACATCACGATTGAGGAATCACTGCGTGAGTTACGAGTTGAAGGAAGTGAAGAACGAGCGAGACTTTTGGGGATTCAACGTCCAGAATCAGGAGCCTGGTTACACGCGCTACCATCAAAATCTTTAGGAACGCTGCTGGAAAACAACGCCTTCCGAGTTATTGTTGGACTCCGGCTAGGATTGGACATTTGCCCGCCACATATATGCAGATGTGGTGTTTTAGTGGATAAGAAAGGACGACAAGACCTTAAGTGTCGTAAGAGCGCAGGAAGACACGCCAGACACGCAGAGCTTAACACCATCATCAAGAGGGCATTAGCGTCGGCAGATGTACCCGCAAAGCTAGAACCAGTTGGTCTGTGTAGAGAGGATGGCAAACGAGTGGATGGCATGACTGTGATCCCATGGTCAAGAGGAAGCACGTTGATTTGGGACGCAACTTGCGCAGACACATTCACAGCAAGTAATCTGAGATTTAGTGCTAGAAGGGCTGGTGGAGCCGCTGAAGTGAAAGCACAAATGAAGACAAATAAATACTCGTCTCTTATTAACAACAATTACTTATTTGTCCCTTTCTCGGTGGAAACCATGGGCCCGTGGAGCACCGAAGCAATTACATTTTTTAATACGCTGAGCAGGATGATCACTATCAAAACGAACGAGCCGAGGGCGAGAAACTTTTTACAACAAAGACTGAGTATTGCCATTCAACGAGGTAACGCGGCAGCTGTTATGGGAACATTTAGATCAAGTGAAAAAATGGGGGAAATTTTTTATTTATTAGGTTAAGCAAGATTATTTGAAAAATTGACAAAATTGTACGAATGCTGAATAAAAATATTGAAAAATATTTTTTTATTAAAGATAGTTGTTCGCACAAGTTGTGCAAACGCGCACGGAGGCCACCGTCCGTCGGGCCTATTGTGCTAAGTATTTGCTGTTTTTGTTTTAGTCTGATATGGTATGAAACCTTCAAATATATACAAATTATTCAAAACCCTCCGGAAATATAATCGAAAAAGTATTGAGCAATAAATTTTTCGACGGACGGTGACACCTTATCGCCTTAGTTTTAAATGATAAGAAACTAATATGCTTATTTAAATGTGTTCCATTCAGCACTAGACTTCAAGTGGTAACGAATTCTTTTTTAAATTAAAACATTGTATGAGAACATACAATTTTTAAACCTTCTGTCTGTGTAGAGGACGGATAAGGAAATAAATAATGTCATTGTATAAAGAAAACTGAGACTAAAGCTTTGTCATCGTTGACCCTTAGTTGAGATCGAACATGTTTACTAAGAATAAATTTTGCGACAAAAAGTTAACAATTTCTTCATAGCTATTCCAACTATCAGAACGAGCGGCACGGTCTTTTATAGCGATTAACATTCTAGCACTTTGCTCTGACTTGGTCAAATAGTGGTGACTGTTGGTTCACAATCAGAAGAAAAGAAATAGTTTACTCTTGGATCAGATCATAGAAACAGCTGGAGGTGTCAAAAAAGTCACTGACAAAACATCAAAATCGATTTAAAAACATTTATCTTTGTATGAAAGAACATGGTTGACTTATTTATTTCATATTTTGTATCAGAAGTTGTCTCACTTTGGATCTCATGCTGAATTTTATAGTCTTATTCTCAAGTTCGCAATTTGTGCCTTTCATAAGGAATTTGGATTGGGGGGATTTGCAGTGTAGGGGCCCAATAATTTTAACGAGGGGCTCCAATTTCTATGAGTAATATAAATTGGTCAACAAAACCGGTTAATTACAATAAGGGGCCGTTCAAAAAGTATGTCACGCAAAAAATCCTTTTTTATACCCCTCTTCCCATCTGTCACACTTGTATCACACGAGCTCTACCCTCCACGATTTGTGACGTTACGTGGATTAACATAAGGGTGATGTCACTCCATCCAAGTTCGAAACGCATCACATCAGGCTCTTTGAGAAACTCTTTGAGCCATAAAAAAGGAGACAGCGTGGTGTCAAAACTTTGAATATCACAGTGACGGCAATGATGTCAATACACTGCAAGGAATACGGATATTATATGAAATGAAAATTTGACAATTGGATTGAGCTACGATTTCACTCCTCGTGCCTGGCGAAGCAAACAACTACACACTCGCGGTGAAAATCGGGCGCCCAACGGCCCAGCCGCTTTCGAGTATTTGTAAGAATTACAGAACACACTTCCTTTGTAAATATTTAGACGTTAGAGTGTTTGTTGTTATTATTGAAGAAAAATATAAATTTCATTCAAACGTTTTCGAAAATTTTCCGTGACGTAACATACAGACCCCTCTCCCCCTGTCATACTCTGTCACACTAGGCCCATCCCCCCTCGGAGCGTGTCATACTTTATGAACGGCTTCTAAGGCTTTTTGTTGAAATTCCTAAAATCTGAATATTCCGGTTTTCTTCTTTCTAATTTTCGGCCACGAAACGTTCCCTGAAAACCGATCGGGGCCTATTCCCTATATCCTCGGGGCCTATATACCTAACTCACTCTGATCGGGCCTGTGCACTAGCACTATAGATTGCCTCGTAAGGTTTTACATTGAACGAAAACTTTAGCTTTTCGCCGAACAAAAATGAAAATATTGAGTAGAAAAATTCCTTCGAAATCTCGAAAAACTAAAATTAGGAAAAACAAAAATTAGGAATGAATTAAATTAGGAAAAACCAAAATTAGGAATCAGGCAATCAGGAAAAACCAAAAGCAGGAAAATAATTTTTGAGAAGCCGCGATAAATCCTTAAGAAAAAGCGGGGTCGAGGGGCGGCAGCCCTCGCGTAGGGGGGTCAAGGGCAGAGCCCCATGCACGTTAGGCAGCCTGCAAGGCGTTAGTAGCTTGCCGCAGACGCGGGGGTTTAGGGGGCAGAGCCCCCCTACATACCAAAAATAAGATTGCGACCTCCTTAGGAATTGAAAACTTTGATGTATTTCCTGATTTTCGTTTTTCCTTATTTTAGGTTCCTGATTTTCGTTTCCTGATTTTCGTTTTCTGATTTTTGGTTTCTGATTTCTTGATTCCTGATTTTTGCTTTCCTAATTTAGATGGACATTTGGGCCCAAGACATTCAGATGGAGCCGGCTACCCATTTCTTCCGTAACTACTGACCTGAACCAGGGGCAGATATGAGTAGAGATATTTTGAGGCGATCATTTTGTCCATGGAATTTGGGGTCATAGGGCCCTAAGGTCGGACTCAATGTCGGCACTGCTATCAAATATTTTTTTAAGATTTTGAAAAGAAAATTCGACTCAAGACTTTGAACAACCACGGGTGAAACCTTTGAAATGCCTCAGTAATGAGACAATTTCTGAAGAAGGGACTAAGTGCCATGGAGTTTCACAGTGGTGCACTTATAAAAAGTAAGGTGGACTGACATGGGCCTGAGGTGAACTTTTCTTCCGAGCTTGTATGTTATAAAAGGTCCTGCTCGGAATGATCTCCGATAGCGTTGAATGCTTAACTAAAATATTTGATTTCAAATGTTAATACAGTGGGGTGTGGGGAAGTAAGTCATTACATGAGGGATCAATTTTTTAAAAACTGTTTTTGACGAGTGTAGAGTTGTTTTTGACCTGTGTAGAGTTTGTATCTCGAGCCGAAGGCGAGGTATATAACTACACTAGTCAAAAAAGCAGTTTCAAACAAGTTACACGAATGAGTATGCGAGTGTCACGAAATGATCCAGAATAGATGACTTACTAAGCAACCCCCACTGTATACTGTTTTACTCAGTGTCCCATCCGAAAACGCGTCATTACAATGAGAAGTTTCCGGTGGGGGTTCTAATGTAATGAATAGCATGTAACGAATCACTTCCGGGTGGTGTACGTATGCAAGTTTTCGGTGGGACAACGAGTAAAAGAATTTGACTTTACGTGTGTATCGACTTTACAATTAGATAGGGCGCCGCGCCGGTGCATGTATGTGGACCTGTGGACACATAGCAGGCCTTCTTTGACCCATTAGCCTCAAGTTGTAATTATTTTAGCGAATGTTTCAAACAAATTTGTTAGTATCTGTGAATTGTATTTACGTTTCATTAATCTCTTTTTTTGTAGAATCTTTACTAATGTAATTCTAATGACCTTTGAACGGGTTATCACAGCTGTAGTAAAGCTGAGATGAATAATGTACTATTTTGATTGGTGGAGTTAGAAATGACATGATCGTCCGCAATGAATCAAAAAATATGTTGTTAGTAACTAACCTTGTACTTCTCGAATCCCTTTAGTTGGCTTTCATTCAGATATCGTTTGAAAATCATTTTGAATGACAATTCTTAACGGATACAAAAACAACAAAAAAATTACACACAACTCTATTACACACTTTATTAGAATGAAAAAGTGTTTTATCAATTCGAAAAGAATTTTATATCTGAAAACAAGATAAATTGATGGTTTCTAACATAGGTACAAAATGAAATTGCAATTCACGCGCCACATTGTTATTAGTCTTTATCATCATACGCAACTTAAATGAAATTGAGTTTTATTTTCATATTAATTCATTTTAATAATTTCCGGTTCACCAGCTTTTTTCTTCGTTTGTATTAACGATAAAAGTTTATTACTCCCTTAAAACACATGCGATTTTTTTAATTTCACACGAATCGATGCACTTTGCACTTCACGGTATTCTTTGACGAAACTTATTAGTAGATAATTACAAATGATTAAAATAATTCAATTAATTTGCACACATTTTTTAAGCCGAAAATGTTTTTCTTCAATGGTCTAAGCTCTTCGATAGAATGATCGGTTTAACAGCTAACATGCTCGGTTCATCAAATCAGCCGAATTGTTATTATCAGTCAGCTGTATTGAATGCTATTCTCAATAGGAGAATAAATCGTGTTCCATCGTTTAGTATGTTGAAACGGAGAACTTTTCAACGAAGAAACGTATGTATACGTAACGGATGATTTTGTGTTGTCGGTTGGATAATTTTTGCTGTAGAATCGTGCGACAATATAGTAGTTTCTTTAATGATTGACACAAAGTTGAATTTTGTGGAATTATTCCTAAGTTTGTCCCAATGAATGTACAGTTGCAATAACACCAATAACATTTTTTTTTCTCAATCACTTTTTGGTGAAGCAGTTGAAATGTATGAATAATATTCAATCTGTCATGAATATGACTAACAGCTGAACTGCCAATGTTAAAAGAAATGTATCCCACAATAATGATTGCTCCTAACAAAAGTATGGTAGCTGCAAACATATCAACAACATCATAAAAACATAACCAAAGACCCGTACGTATATCAGAATAGATTGATGTGGCAGACAGAATAGATGCGGCAGACAGAATAGATGTTGCAAACAGAATAGATGTAGTAAACGGAATAGATTTGCAAAAAGATTCGAACGTATCTAAACAATAAAAATGAGCAAACAAATCAATGTTTTAAGTTCTTTTAGAACTATACAAATTTACCCTACCGAAGTACGTCTTTTGACATATAAGACCTTTATTTTCCACCAACTTTCTAACTGCAATAGTTCTAGAGATATGAGTCATCCCTAAAATTCAAGAAGTGGCCATATCCCAAGGATTGGGCCATATTTCCCTAAAGCCCTGAGACATGTGTTCGCTAAAATTTCATTCTCTACAACTTCCTTTTTGGAAGCAACTTTGTAACTCTCATAGTTCTAGAGATATGGGTCATCCGTCCTAATTCTAGAAGTGACCATATCCCAAGGATAGGGCAATATTTCCCCAAAACCCTGAGACACGTGTTCGCAAAAATTCGATTCTCTACAACTTTGCCTTTGAAAACAACTTTCTACCTCTCATAGTTCAAGAGATATGGCTCATTCTTCCAATTCTAGAAGTGGTCATATCCCAGGATTGGGCCATATTTCCCCAAAACTCTGAGAAACATGTTCCCTTAAATTTTATTCTCTACAATTTTGCCTTCGACAGTAAATCTCCACATTGCATAGTTAAGGAAATATAGACGAAAAACTGTTTTCGGATATGGTCAAGAAACTAAATTTCGTCCATTCCATTGGTCCCAGCGCCCAGACCCCTGACCCGATTGCCACAAAAAATTTTTCCCAGTTTTGTGACATCGAATGCTTTCATTTGACTTCAAAATGACGAATTTCCGTGCTATTCTTGCTGAGATATTTGCGAAAAAGTTTCACAGACCCTCGAAAATTTAATGTCCGATCTCCACTTCTTCGACCGTATCTCCGGAACTACTTTGCCGATTTTGCTCATCCTCGAAATTGAATCATGGGAGGCATGTACCTTTCAGGGAAAAGAAGTTTAGGGTGATAGGTTGAGCCGTTTGGAAAAAAAGTGGAGACGGACGGACATACATTTTTTTTGTGGCTGATTCGTCATATTTAGACGATAATAAATGTATCCCTCCAACTCCCACCTCGATCTACCCCATGTTACAATAAAATTGTTTGCAGTAAACGTATAGGACCTTTGTACTTTGTACGGGTCCAAAAAAACTTTTGTCGATTACGGAAACATAGCGTTTGTATTTTGACGACATGAAACATTCTTCCAACATTTCTCAGCGTCCATCTTGAAAATTGAAAAAGTTGAAAAAACTTTACTTATAAACTGCGTATTATTTGGAACCGTTCGAAGTTACGAATGTCCTAGAACATAGTACCTATATGGTCCATTCCAGCGTTTCTTACATTACATTTGGCTTTCTTTCGCAGATATTTTGAAAATTATGTAGGCGTTCAAAAAATTTGTAGAGATCTATTTTGCCTGGAACTTGTTAGCTGCCGTAGTTTATGATACAGATATAGATCAAGACGGCAGGAAGGGGTCTTTTGGAACTCTGTGGGAACTATGCGTCTTGCAAGCGAGTTATCCAGTAAGGGCTAGGCTCGAGAGTCCTCAAGTGAGGTCCTCTGGAACTGAAATGCTAGGGATATGGACTTGGTGAACTACTACCTCTTTCCTCGTGCAAGGAGACTTAGAGATGAGGATGGTCTCGGCCTTATCCAAATAATTTCTTTATCTGACGTGCAAAGTTTCTGCGCTTTAAAGGCTGTCGTTAACTAGGGTAACCGTGCGATTAACGCTAGTCAATATACGTAAATGAGATATATATTTATGGTCAGCAAAATTATTGCTTTTGGTCAGCAAAATCATTGCTTTTGGTTAGCAAAATTATTGCTTTTGGTCAGCAAAATTATTGCTTTTGGTCAGCAAAATTATTTCTTATGGTCACGCTTCTGGTCAGCAAAATTATTCTTTGGTCAGCAAAATTTTTGGTTATGCTCAGCGAAATGATTTCTTTGATCAACTTGATCAAATTTAGTGTTTATGGTCAGCAAAATTATTCTTTGGTCAGCATAATTATTCATTTTGGTCAGCAAAATAATTGGTTTGGACCAAGTGTAACCCTAAAAAAAGTACGAGGTGACTATTGACACTATTCGCACCGGGTGTCATTAGCCATTTGTATGCCGTTAGTTATACATATCGCTAATCGCACCGGGTGCTTTTACGCACAATTTTATCGAAGTTTTAGCAACTAAAAAATCCTTATACAGAAAGGTTAAGACCATGTGACTAACAAACATTGGTGGCTACCAAACCTGAGTAATTTCCCCTTTTATGAAATGTCGAGACTAGAAACTTTGTCCTTTTATGAAATGTCACATGCTCTATGTGGCCGCCAAACCTAGGAAATGTGCGCTTTAAGAAAATGTCACATTGTCGGCCATGTCGAAATCTTTCAAACAAAAGAAAATTTATGAAAATCGGAAAAGATTTACTCGAGTTATGTACAAAAAACACGTATGGCCCTAGCATAGACTCGGTTTTAGTGCCTTAGCTAAGTCCAAGGACTCAAATTTAAAAAAGTTTCTTCCATAAATTGTCAGCCATGCCCAGTTCTTTCAAACAAAAAAAAATTGGAAATCTTAGTAAATCTTTTCCGATTGTCATCATGATTTTTTAATCGACAGGTCTATGAAAGCCCAACAATTTGGAGCAGAAACTTTTTTGAGATTGGGCCCTAGGATATAGCTAGGGCACTAAAAACGAGTTTCTGCTAGCGCTTTACATGTTTTTTGTACATAAATCGAGTAAATCTCTTCCGAATTTCAAATTTTTTTTGATCGAAAGGTCTAGGTCTGTCTCTCGTTTTATGGAAGAAAATTTTTTGGTTAGAAACCCTTGGACTCAGTCAGGACCCTAAAACTGAGTTTCTACTAGGGCCCAACGTGTTTGCATACATAAGTTCGATAATCCCTAACTGATTTCGTTGATTCTTTTTCTATTTGAGAGGTAATCGAATAGGGTGAAGTTGGCCTCAGGTCTGTGCTAAGATCGACCCTAACCATGCTAACCATGCTATGTTCCGGAGGAAACATTTTTGACTATAAAAGTATGTGGCCGAGGCATTTCCCTAGACTGCCCTAGACAAAAAAATGGTTTTTCACTATGTTGTAGAAAAATTGAAAGAAAATATTTTTGTCGATGTAGGTATTTGTGCGAGGCCTCTCCTGAGGACCCTAGGTCGCCCCTAGACAAAAAAATGTTTTTTTGCTATGTTGAAGAAAAAATTGACATGAACATTTTTGTCTGTTTGGGGGTCAATTTTGTACTTTCGAAAGTCCTTTTTTACACCGTTTCTTCGGACCCTTCGGCAATTTCCAATACTATTTAATGTGGACTTAAGAGTTAAGGCAATATTGACTCAAATACGTTCGTGTATTTTCGTAACATCAACTCTGTTTGCCGCATCTATTCTGATATGTTCGGGTCCCTTCACATGTTTTTGTAGGTTATTCATTCAACATAAACATTAAAGTTACTGATTAATGCAATAATTTCGCTGACCAGAAGTAATAATTTCGCTGACCAAAAGCTATTATTTTGCTGACCGCAAAAATAGATGCTATATGTAAATCGGAAACTGTTTCTGTGTGTCCGTCTCCACTTTTTTTCTATACGACAGAGCTTCTGTAGCTCTTCAAGAGAAGAAACACAATTATATTTACATTGTAACATTTATTTTATCGATTCCAGAGTGATACAATCGCTCTCAATCTTAAGTATATTTGGTATGCAATTGTTCAAAGACCTTTGCTTCGACTTGGTTTTCTTTAGATATTTGTAACATTCTTAGGTTTGCTATGCGAAAGGCATTGTTTCGACTTAACTGAATTATACTTTGTATTGATTTTGCGATAACAGCAAAGTTTTTCTTCGTATCATTTCGAATTGCCTTCCGTCGGTTCTTTTCAATTTGCTTCTGCTCTTTACCCATTGAAGTAGTCTGTAAAAGACGGAAATATTTTTTTTATCACTATGATGCTAAAAAGAGATTTTCTGGAATTAACACAGACAACATTTTAAGTTCTTTCACTTTAAAAATTTGACTGACGAAGAAACCCTTTATCACATAAATTGTCAGTTTACTTACTGGCTTAGCTGATGTGATTTTCAAAAGTACTTCAGAAGTCACTGGAAATTTTTCAGCAAGAAGATTTCTGTCAACTTTATCAACTAATTCAACCTTGAGACAGATGTGGATAAAGTTCGGACAGAGAACAAAATGTAATCGCCTTAAACAAAAGATTTTCTTATTCCTCTGATATTTTGTGAAATCAACAATATACGAGTTTAATCATATTTTGTACAACACATCGGAGGAGTAAATAAACCCCGCTGTAGAGCCACCGTATCACAGTTTGTAAATAGGTAGCACAATAGTAGATTATGCACCTCTTGCCAAAATTTTTATCTACCGTTCTAGATAGATAAAATATCAGAGGAGCAAGTAAACCTTACTGTAGTCGACCGTATCGTAATTTAAACTTTATTGTAGTCGACGATGTTGTATTTTGTGAGAGGAGTAAGTAGAGCTTATTTCAGCGACTGTGTCGCATCACTCGATAGATGGAGGAATTTTTTTAGAGTTTCTATTCTACTTCCTATTTGTTTAAAATTTTTGAAACTGATAAGGATTTCCCAGGGCTTCCAGCCATTTTTTGAGTGTCAATCCTGAGCACAAAGATGAAAAAAATAATCTGACACATACAAACATGTGCTTTTAAATTTACTTATTATGCTGTTTTCAACATTATCGACATTATCTCTTTTCTCAGTGTATTTTTTGTATGGAAACCTTGAAAACAGCTGAAACTTGATAACAGCTAAAATAAGCACACGACCGTTATATATTTTCAAAATTTTCGACTACAACCGCTAAGGTAAGGAACTGCCTAAAAATTTGCGCTGTGGCGCCATCTCATTCACTCACTACAATGGACTTATTTTAATGTTACACTTTGACGTTGCTAAATGTATAGTTATTTAAGTGACTGTTTGATCATTTCGTGGATAGAGCGTGGTTCGCTTCACTTTTCATCAGACAATACTAGCCGCCTGTCGGTGGCGTCATCCGCTTATTTTCACAGCTAAATACGGATCAATATAAAACTAGAGTACCCCTGTCGGTGGCGCCATCCTTTTTTTTCGTAGCTGAATAGGATTCGACACACAACTGAATCCTCACTCTATAGTCACTTAACAATATTTTTCAAGTATTTCATTTATGTTATCATTTCAAATCACGCAAGGCAAGGCCTTATACAACATTGTTGATCGTAATTTTGGCGTAGACTAGTAGACAAGTAATTAAAGATTTAAATGAGAAAATACATTAAACGAACACAAACAGCTGGTGACAGGCTATGAATAAAACATTAAATAAATAAATAGATCTACTTACAACACAGCTTCAGAACTGCAGGTTATCAAAGTTGGATTTGTGGTTCACAGCTATGAATGAGTCAAATTTGAACTTACATACAAGGAAAGTTTTACAGTGGTATGATATTGAGCCTGTTTTATCCTAGAATTTCATGAGGAATCCGAAAATGAGCTCAGAATTGAGCTTGAAGTGCAAAATTTTAGAGGAAAAACGCCCCAGCAGAAATTGTAAAATAATAAATAATTCGTACATTTTTGTAACTTTTGGCCTCAAATCTCAGAAAAAGTATTTTTTGCGTCGAAAAAAATTTTTTTTTCCTTTTTCGAAGTTCAAACAATATCTCGTGGGTCCAAAGATGAAGAAACAGCAGTTTTCATCCCAGTTGGCACTTAAGGCCTAACCAAAGTCGATATTTGAAGCGCACATGTTTGAATCCATTTTTAACGCTTATCTCATTCCATTTTCTTTAAAATGACACTCTATGCGTTGGTTTTGAGCTAAATTTTTAGCATAAGTTCGGCCCACACTAAGGACACTGCAGCTCGAACCACTTTCACTAATTTAATCTTCGTGGTTCATCTTTCATTCAAAACCTTAAAGAGTGGTTTCCGTTCTAACTGCGCAGAAATATAAATGAAAAAGTTTCACAAACCTTCGTAAGTTCTTGACTGATTTTGCCCAAAGTATTTTATGATTTCCTTTCGGGAAAAAAAGATTTTGAAAATCGAATAAGATTTACCCGATTTATGTAGAAAAAACACGTTTGGCCCTAGCAGATACTCAGTTTTAGGGTCGTGGCTGAGTCCACGGACTCAAAATCAAAAAGTGTTTTTCCATAAAGTGTTGGGCATGCTAAGGCCTTTCGAACCAAAAAAAAATTATGAAAATCGGAAGAGATTTGCTCGAGTTATGTACAGAAGACCAAAAACCACTTAAACGGCCCTAGCTCATTGGCCCTTAGGCTGACAGTGCCCAGATTCAATCCCATAAAAGATTTTTCAATTACCTTTCAGGGAGAAAGTTTTTGAAAATCGGCCAAGTTTTACTCAAGTTATAGCGGTGACTGACGTACATTTTTTTACTGCTGATTTGTCACCTAAGGACCATGATCGCTGCTCCCCCCCCCCCCCACCACTTGGAGTTCCCCAAGGTAGTCATCTCGGCCCATAGTTATTCGTATTATTTATGAATGATGTAACGACGATGTTTTCATCGACATCCACGAACGAAGTTTTACAAAAGCAGGCTAAGCCACAACTGTCAAAATTATTTTGCATCTCATTTTTCGTAATTCTTGAATCTAATGAAAAAAAGAGATGCAAGGTAATTTTCACAGTTGTGGCTTAGCCTGCTTTTGTAAAACTTCGTTCTTATTTGCTGTACTGAGCACCGCCTAAAGTCACTCAGATTCGGTAGCACCCATGCACACTATCCATCAGCGTCCACAAACACAAAGTTTTCCGGCTGTGTAGCCCAAATTTTCGAAAACTTTGTTTTCCCATATAATTTTGGACACCCCTTACATTCATTGGTTTACACCAACTCAAGGATCAATCTCAATAACAATTATTGACCGTTTTGAGATGATAATTTATTGGATGAGGTTTTAAGACCTGATAGGAAGAATTATGAGTCTGACGTCTACAAAAAAGATCTTTATTTTTAAGACTTTTAGGTACTTCCCACTCTATAGGCTATCTTGTTCACAAACAGCCCTGACCGAAAGATCTCTATAGTGTTTTTGAAACTTCAAATCATTGTGCTTCTGATGGTATATTAGGTTTTGTTGGCTGCCGCTGTTAGCGCCCTCTAGAGCTCTTTCAAAAAGTGAGTTTTTTCAACTTTGAATCGCTATAGCCCGGACCACAGATCGAATTTTGAGGATTTTTTAATTTTTAAAAATTTGCCTCATCAACCTACACAAATGAGGCCAATTTCAGTCTAATCAGAAAAATCATCGCGAAAATATTACGAAAAAACGTTTTCAGCGACTTTGGTGCAGAGGTACTTTTCAACACCTGCCATAGCCAAACAAAATTTTTTTAAAAAGAAATTTCTTCTACGATTTTCTCAGGATAGTCCAGAGATTCGATTAAAATCAACTTTTCGAAAATCGAAGATCTGATGTATGTGAGCTGCATACAACCTGGTTGAAGAATTCGCGAATTCACTCTTAAAACTATCCTTCCCAACTAACACGATGTGACTGCTCTGGTGCCTTTTTTTAAACTTTCTAAGAAGACAGTCAGCGCCATCCTGCGTTAAAACACTTCCTGTTTGTCAATGGGTGGTCTTTCAAAAATACATTCGGCTTGCGTCTACTCATGCAGTGCAGTCATGTAGTGATCTCTTAAAGAAAGTTTACGCTTTGAAGAGGATTTTTCCTTATTGAAATGGATTAGTGAGTAAAACTAATGCTGATTTCATTGAACAAAATCGTACACATTACGCTACATCACCTTTTCTTTGGTTAATTTTCGTTTAAAAACGTTTGTTTATGCACAGAACATTGCCATAATTGTTTTTGTACTCACTTTTGTAATTTCTTTATGTGTTCAAATTATGTTTACTTGTACTTTCCGCAATGATATTGTAAGTGAATTAAATTATTCTCAGTACATCGACTAATTTCATACATTTCGATTCTCAGACCAGCAATCGCTCTTAAACTATCTGTGATATTGTTAATACTGCATTTAAGCTGTTGCTTCCAAAACACAGTTAAAAGATCTGTGTCCGACTTTGGCCAAAGGGGATCTCGACTGCCCGGCTCCAATGATGATGACATACCAGACATTGAACCCATCGTCGGAAGTCAGAATTACCGAATTAATGGTAAAAAACAGAAACACATTGTGGAGTGTTGAGCATTGCTAACTAAAAAAGCTTCCACAGGTAAGAAAGGTAAGGACGATAAGCCATGGTTCGATGGACGAGACATTAGACACATTCATTGTGTCCGACCAGGGAAATGTGAGAAACTAAAAAATTCCACGTGCTTCGGATCGAAACTACCTTATCAATTCACAAGTTTGGATTTGACTGATTCGTTGAGTCAAGACGAGAGCAGAGAACGTTTGTACAACTACGAAGCTTTACGAAATATACCAAAATGTTGGGCAGTCATTCAGGTAAGCATTCAACGTTCGTGAATTTTTACAATAATAATTCATTTGCAGTGTCAGCATTTACATTTTATTCAAAAAAACACTTTGTTTGTCTAATTGCAGCCATTTCTTTGTGCAGTCTATGTACCAAAGTGCGAAAACATTGGGAATCGAGACTTAGTATATTTACCGTCTCTAGAGATGTGTCGGATAACGCTGGAACCGTGTCGAATATTGTACAACACAACGTTCTTCCCGGAATTTCTCAAATGTAACGAAACTCTTTTTCCTTCGAAATGCAACAACGATGTCAGAGAAATGAAATTCAATGCAACTGGCAATTGCCTATTACCTTTGGTGCCAACGGATTCATCTACCAGTTATTACAAAGGTTTTGTTCATTCGGCAAAAATCTAAAATTTGTGCAACTTCTTACAATTTTTGTAGTATAATTCGTAGCCCGAGGAATTTAAAAAAATCGGTTCATCACCGTCAGAGTTGCACTAATTTCAGATCATTTCGCCTTAAACTTATTGAACACAATTTAACGCATACACATTTTCAACAGACATCGAAGGGTGTGGCATTCAATGTAAGGATCCACTTTACACGGACGATGAACACCGTCAAATAAACAAACTGAATGCATGGGGAGCGTCTCTTTGCTTGGTCTGCAATCTCTTTTCAATCATTACATTCTTGATCGATTGGCAGAATGCTAACAAATATCCGGCGTTGATCATTTTTTACATCAACTTTTGCTTTCTAATCAATTGTTTGGGGTAAGAAAATTATTCAATTTTTATTTTGAGTTAAGATCCGAGAATTTAGTTGTATTTGAGTCTCAGTAGCACGAGGTGAATTGGACTTAGCCAAAAAAAATTTCCCCAAAAAAAGTAAAAAAGTTGTAGAAGGCCCAATGCACGACAAATTAACAAAGCATAAGGTGATTAGAGGTGTGCGAGCACGCCCGATTTCTCAGCCCGTTCACAAACTCGCCCGCCCTATACCTGGCAAGGGCATCATTAT
Organism: Pseudolycoriella hygida; assembly: GCA_029228625.1. Lineage (NCBI taxonomy): Eukaryota > Metazoa > Arthropoda > Insecta > Diptera > Sciaridae > Pseudolycoriella > Pseudolycoriella hygida. The sequence continues at coordinate 43,735,279 of CM055403.1, read as the reverse complement.
TTCGAAAACGGGCGGGCACGCGCTGCCCGTTTTCAAAATCGAATGGGCACGAGTGGCACGGACATCGTTATTTCGAAAAAGGGCGGGCAGGGGCTTCCCGTTTTCAAAATTGAACGGGCACGGGGAGGCGAAAGGTGATGCCCGCAGACCTCTACTAACTAGAAAAGAAGTAGAAGTATGCGGGCACGCATGATCTTTCGGCCCGTTTGCAAGCTCGGCCGCCCAATACCGTGCACGGGTATCGTTATTTCGAAAACGGGCGGGCACACGCTTCCCGTTTTCAAAATCGAATGGGCACGGGCAGGCAAGTGATGCCCGCACACTTCTAAAAGGGATGTAGCCAAAAGAAATGGCCGACGAGCTTGCATAGAACACTCGAAAAGAAATATGTAGTTATCGACAATGTCCGCTATTTTCTGTGCTTACATCCAACTACGGCTATAAAATCAACACCATCTCTGAGCAGGTTCTGTTTTCTATGTATTAGTTTTCGCAATAAACTTAAAAGCAGAATAGTTGGACGCTACCGCAGCGCTTTGTTACCGACAGTCGGTTTACCGACGTAAAATCAATCTATGGTTTTACATACAGGAAGAAAATCACAAGATTGTGCAACTTTTTTTCCATGCACATGCACAAGTACATGAAAAGAGAGATAACAGAGAAATAAAGAAGATGCACAATGCACAAGCTGTAGGCAGTTCCGAAAAAAAAGTTTTCTCAAGTCGATTCCGTAACCCCACAAAAAATATTGTTTGGCCTCAAAAAAGCCAAAAATATTTTTTTTAACTTTTTTAAAGAAAGTTATCGGTGAGAAAAATCAAAAACTTAAGTTTTTTTTAATTTTTGTACTTTAAAGCGTCGTCAGCGCCACCTATCTTGCCCAATGTTTCCGAATTTATTTTTTCCGTAAATTCGGATTTATTACTTTTCCAACCATACTTCACACGACAAATTTGATGGAGAAATGTTTCTTTTTATTGATTTTCCACATGGATGTTGGCATGAATTTTCTTTTGGGAAAATTCGAACTGATGAGATCAGACAGATGAGTTCCAATTCTTGACAGTTCCTTTCGCATAGATATTTTCTGGAATGACATTTCGAATTCGTAATTTCTTATTCGGGCATTTCTTTCACGATTTTATAGTATACAATAAACCATTGAAATGGGGATAGGAAAGTAGTGATAAACTGCACTCAAATTCCAATCAGCGATGACAAATCACCTATGACCGAATCATGGGTAATTCTCCGGTGATTCGTCAGTGATTCCGCTCTGAATCATCGGTTATGCATTGCTGAATTATCTGTGATACATTGGTGAATTATTGGTGATTCATTGGTGAATCATTGATGATTCATTTGTGAATCATTGGTGTTTCACCAGTGATTCCTGGTGATTACACTGTGAATCATTGGTGATTACACTGTGAATCATCAGCGATACCACTGTAAATCATTTTTGATTCCACTGTGAATCATCAATGATTACACTGTAAATCATCTGTGTCTTCACTGTCATTCATCGGTGTCATCGGTGAGTCATTAGTGAATTGTTGGTGATTCGTTAGTGATTCCCCTGTGAATCATCGATAATTTGCCGATGATTCATCGCTAATTTCCGTTTCAATCATCTGTAATTCCACTGTGAATCATTGGTAATTACCGGCGATTCATCGGTGATTTCCTGGTAATTCACTGGTGAGTTATCGGTGATCCATTCGTGAATTATCTGTGATTCATTGGTGAGTCATTGGTGATTCATCAGTGATTCCTGGTGATTCATTGGGCCCCATATGTGATTCCACTTTGAATCATTGGTGATTACATTGTGAATTATGACATTGTGATTCCAATGTAAATCATCTGTAATTCCACTGTAAATCATTGGTAATTACCGGCGATTCATCGGTGATTTCCTGGTGAATTATAGAGATTCACTGGTAAGTTATCGGTGATCAATTCGTGAATTATCTGTGATTCATTGGTGAATCATTGGTGATTCACCAGTGAATCATTGGTGCGTCATAAGTGATTCAACTGTGAATCATTGGTGATTCCACTGTGAATAATCAGTGATTCCACTGTAAATCATTTGTGATTCCACTGTGAATCATCAATGATTCCACTGTAAATCAACTGTGAATCATCGGTGAGTCATTAGTGAATTATCGGTGATTCGTTAGTGATTCCCCTGTGAATCATTGATAATTCGCCGATAAGTCACCGCTAATTTCTATTTCAATCATTTGTAATTCCACTATGAATCATTGGTAATTACCGGCGATTCATTGGTGATTCCCTGTTGAATCATCGGTGGTTCCCGATGTACGTACATAAACAAACAACTTTTAATACTACTTTTCGCACAAGATGAAAGATTTCTAATGTCGAGGTTACAACAGACCGATTTAAAGAGAGAATTTCGAACAGTTTCCGAAATTTTCGATCATTTTGTCGCACAGACGTTACAATAGAAAAACAATGATGCAGTCTAGGAGCGGTTCATAAAATCGCAAAAATCGCCTTTTTTCGACCCCTCCCCCTCTGTCACACTTGTGTCACACCGACCTCGACCCCGACCTCGACATGGCATCAATCAACTATCCACTTGTTCCATAAATTCTATACTCCATGTATAAAATTTATGGTTTATGGTTCATACACACATGTAAAGCCAGACCTTTTAATTGGATGATTTTCCCATTTCCTGTCAATTTCACTGAAATTTCTACTGTACATAGATGGTTAGCGCAATTTACACCTGGAAGTCGAGAAGATATTGTTTGTCGTAAGGATGGAACCTTACGACATTCCGAACCAAGTGCTGGAGAAAATTTGTCTTGCATCGTTGTGTTCGTATTAGTTTTCTACTCCCAAATATCGGTCATGGTATGGTTCGTCATTTTCGCCTATTCATTCCATCTGAGAGCAGTCGGTAAGTTCTTAAGAATCAAGTAGTCAATCAAGTCTCACTGAAATTTTTCTGAATTGTTTTTTAGGAAACGCTCAGGACAGAATAGACAAAAAAGGAAGTTATTTTCATTTAGTCGCTTGGTCGTTCCCAGTAAGTTTGTCGACTTTAATGATTTTGTTCACCCAATATCTTCCAACAAGAACAATTTACTAAACTTTTATTTTTGTCAACCAGTTGGTTTTGACCATCACAATAATGGCATTGAGTGAAGTAGATGGGAACAGCATTGTTGGCATATGTTTCGTTGGATATGTGAATCACCCTATGCGGGCTGGATTCATATTGGGACCACTTTGTGGCGTTTTATTGGTTGGAGGATTTTTCATCATACGAGGCATGATAATGTTGTTTGATTTGAAAAATTTTGCCACTGGAATCAAATCGTTAACCGTCAGCAATAAAATTCACTTAACTATCGTTCGAATCGGATTGACGACGATGTTTGCGTTCGTATTCATTCTTGTGGCAGTTATTTGCCAAATTTATGAATTTCGAAATTCGCATTTGTGGACTGCAGGCTTGAGGGAGTTGATTATGTAAATGTCGTTATTCTTTCATTGGAAGCGTTTGTTTAACAATTTCTTCCTTCAGATGCAAAATCCTTTCCACCTACACGGATGTTCACACCGCATGTAAACTTGAAAATCGTCCAAGTGTTGCCATTCTGCAGCTGCAACTGCTTTGTTTGTTCGGATCGGGAATCGTGATGTCATCTTTGTGTTGGACGACTTCTTCGATTGACACTTGGAAGCGATACATCAAAAAGTTAGTACACCCCAAGATTTCCCAATGTTTTCTCCTTCAACTCGTTAATTTTCTTTTGGAACAGAAAACTCGGCTACGAGACAGGCAACGAAGAGATAAAAATTCGCAAACATAAAGTCATAGCACAGACGTGGGCGAAACGCAAAGAATTTCAGGACAAAGGACGCTTGTCCATATCGTTCTACAAGAGCCACACGGATCCAGTTGGTTTAAATTTTAATGTGAACGATTTGAATTCCACCGCCACCAATGACATCAGCACCACATGGACAAATTATTTGCCCGGTCTATTGAGACGTCGATTTGCCTTGACTGGAGCTACAACAAATTCATCCAGCTGTGCGTCGCGCAAAAGTTCATTAGACTCTGAGATTAGTGTTAGCGTTCGTCACTATTCCGTTGAATCGCGAAGGAATTCCGTTGACTCGCAAGTGTCGGTGAAAATTGCCGAAGTGCAGACGAAAGTCGCTCGTCGAACACATGGAACAGTTAAAAGTAAGACGCGCGGTAGACGACGAGATTTTAACGCAACGAGCAAACGTTTCCGAAGGGAAAGTAGCACATCAGTAGAAAGTCAAATTGTGACTGCATTGAAGAAAACGAGTTACCCATCGAACGCATTTTTTACCTCAAAGGATAAGAGTCTTAAACGACGAAATGCTGGTATTGTTGACACTAACGACATCACTAACTTCCTTAACAGTGTCTTACATAATGATGGCATTAGTGCGACATCCGATGACGATAATGTATCGAGAACGTCCGTGAAAATTCAGGATTCGCGTTTGGATTTCGTGATGCGACAAGATATGAGACTAAGTGACGATGAATTCGGTGGCCGGCCAAAGTATGCCAGAAGTGATGACGATCTGGAAAGAAACACGTACCCAATGCTTCAAGACGTGATAAAACCAGCAAATGTCACTTCGACGAACAACTCATTGAAAAGCAGTAAAGAACGACCAGATGGCGACCGTAACAGTAAGACCAGCCTGCGAAGTATGAAGAGCAGAAAATCTTCAAGGCCGAACTCCAGACGTTTAAAGAAAAATTCAAAAAATGTGACAAAAGCTCCAACCAAAAAGGATGCTGCTGGTCAATTTTCTGGCTTAGATGACTCATCGTTTGCCTCATATTCGTCAGATTTAGAAATTCCAACGGGTGTACAAAGCTCGTACTCCGGTGTATCTGTTGCAAAGACTCATTCACGGAACAGTAAAACTAGTTGTGACGTCGGTACTCAAGCAAATTCTTATGAAATTGAAACGCAGACTCAACTAACTGATGAATATGAAACAACGGAACGAAGAAATGAAAGCAACGACAAGGAAGACGATGAATTTACAGAAAATAATCAGCTACTGACACCAAATAAAAGGAAAGAATCGGCAATTTGTTCTCGAAGAGACACATTATCGATGAGTGAAAATGATAAGTTGAAAATGTTGCTGCTCCCCTCAAAATAGGACTGAAGCTTCTGCACTATACAATTTAGAGTCACGGTACGAAGGTAGATGCAAGAAACGTTTTCAAACCATTTTTCAGAAGCCACGGCGATTCTGATTTCGTTTTACTTTTTTTGTGACTTGCACCTTTGCATACGTACCTTTTCATGGCCTATTTAATTCCCGAAAATTCCTTCAAATTTCCGAAATTAGTTTTTTGGAATCTTTGGGTAATTTTAATTCCTTAAAATTCCTGAAAACACCAGAAAATTCCAAAAAAAAAATTCGGAGAAATTTGTGAATTTTCGGGAATTAAAATTGCTGAAAATAGGCATTGTACTTTTTGTACTTTTTTCACCACTGAAACCTAATTAAAACTTTAAATTGTATGTGTGCTGTTTCGCGCATTAACTTTATCTTCCTCTTCCTCTTCCTCGGCCTAATAAATGTGAGAAAATGAAGTCAAAAGTGTAAGGGAAAAGATCCTAGATGTCGTCATAAAATTTGAATCTAAAAAGTGTGACGAAATGCAGGTGTAGGTACCGAATGTCGCTGGACAATATAGATCTTCCGACAAAATAGCTCGCATTTTCGACTGAAGTGTCAAAACAACATCCGACATTTATTCCGTCACAGACCGTGAAATATCAGGCTTTCTGGGACCGAGTGCAAGATGGCGCAGCGTGTTAAAAAAACTGTTCCATTTGAGACGAGATAATTCATTTTGTGCAGAAAAAGAGCATTTGGTAAGCGAGGAATTTCTGCTACTCAGTACTTAATAGTTATTTACAGCTGACTAATAGTAAGTACATGGTTGCGTACGTTCGAAGTATGCGGTATGCGAGCTACCGTAACCGCTACTTACGATACGGTCATCTGTACATAAGTTTAATGTGCAAAGCACTCGGTAGCTTAAAACAATTAAATTAAAAAATTGATTTAAAGAACATCCATTTGCCCGCCATTTCGGTATTCCACACGAATTAAGAAAACAAAAATTAGGAAAAAAAATTATTTACCAAAAATAAGGAAAAACTAAAATTAGGAAAAACCAAAATTAGGAATCAGGCAATCAGGAAAAAGCAAAAGCAGGAAAATAATTTTTGAGAGAATGCACCGCAGGTCGTGATAAATCATAAAAAAAGCGCGGTCGAAGAGTGGCAGCCCCCGCGTAGGACGGTCAAGGGGGAATATCCTCCCTTGCGGGGTCTAAGGGGCAGAGCCCCTAGCGGGGTTTGGAGCAGAGCCCCATGCACGGAAGGCAGCCAATAGGAATATAGTAGCTCGCCGCAGGCGCGGAGGTTTAGGGTGCAGAGCCCCCCACATACCAAAAATAAGATTGCGACCTCCTTAGGAATTGAAAACTTTGATATTTTTCCTGATTTATTTCCTTCCTGATTTTCGGTTTTCCTAATTTTGGTTTTTCTTATATTTGGTATTTCCTGATTTTTGTTTTTCCTTATTCTAGGTTCCCGATATTCGTTTCCTGATTTTCATTTCCTGATTTTTGGTTCCTAATTTCTTGATTCCTGATTTTTGCTTTCCTAATTCAGGTGGACATTCCGCCATTTCAATGGTCATTACATCCGTGTTCATCGCAATGTCACATGCGTAACTTCTATTACTGCTGTGTTCATCTGAATATCATGTATGTAATGACCATTATAGCCGTGTTCATTTCATGTCAATCTACTACAATGTAATGACCCCCATGAATTATATGAATTCACGGAGGTAAATACAGTCAAAAAATTTCACTGTGAACGGCGAGAGTGTGTTGGTGTGTACTTCCGTCGCATTTGCACGGAAGAAATTTTTCCGCTGTATATGCACCAACACACTCTCTCCTATTACAGTAAAATATTTTTCGAAATAAGGCATACATAGCTGCGCTCTCGGTGTACATACGCATCTCGTATGTATAGAGCTCAATATATTGGACGCGATGCGAATCGCATCGCGTAAGGTTTGTGTGAAAGATCAACTTGACAAAAAAAAAATGTTTGTTCTGTCAAGTTGAATTTTCACACAGATCTTACGCGATGCGATTCGCTTCGCGTCCAATATAATGAGCCCTTATTTGCTTATGTTGAAAACTAAAAAATCCAGCAAAAATTGTTTGACTAATTTGTTTTGCTATTGAAACGTTAAAATTGGAAAAAAATTTATTTAATTTTAATTTTAGAATTTTATCGTATACGAATTGATACACTAAGCATTTGTGCATACCATTAACATGTTTGTGAAGTGTAAACACGTCATTACTGACCACCTTCGAGATGGTTTTCAGTGTTTACATTCCATAAACATATGAAATATTTAGGCTGATGCAATGTAAGTGCTATTCGCAGATTAACGATGCCATCATCGGTTTGATGAGAAATGAATTTCTGCGAATGGCACTTATATTGAATATTTTCGTTTATTCATAGCTGAATTTCTTCTTGAAATTGACTTTTATTTTCATAAAATCTTCATAAAATAGCAATGTGCTACTCGCAGATCAATGGTTCGTCAATTTAGTGAAATGTGATTTCGCGTTTGGTGCAAATTTCTATTGGAAAAATCCATATGGTCTATCAAAACGCTTTTGCTTGGCATTTTGAACAATGAACGACCACTAAGATTGAAGAAAAAACGCCTTTTGGTGACATTTTGTAAAAGGAACAATCGCTAAGATTGAAGGTAACGCTTTCCGTGACATTTTGTAAGACGAAAAATCCATACGGTCTGCTTTTTCTTAGCATTTTGAACAATGAACAACTAATTAATTGAAGAAAACGACTTTCGGTGGAATTTTGTAAAAGAAACAATCGCTAAGATTTAAGGCAACGCCTTCCGCGACATTTTGTAAAAGGAAAAATCCCTAGGGTTTGTCAAAACGCTTTTCCTTTTGAACAACAACATTTGAACAGAAACTTAGATTAAAGTGAACGCCTTGCGGTGGTGTTTTATAAAAGGAAAAATCGCTAGAATTGAAGGTATCGCCTTCCGTGACATTATGTAAAAAGAAAAACCCCTAGGGGTAAAAGCTTCGAACTTTGGCGCATCGGGAGATTGGCACATTTTGTTGATAATTTTTTGAAGTCTTGCCACATTTTGATGTTTTTCTTGGGAATTCAACATGTTACGCCTAATTTACAGTAACGAATCTGTCATTCCCTCAGATTTAAGTACTGCAAGTAGCATCCATACTAACGGCAGTTGACTGCGAATAGCACCTATATTGACTAACGGCAATTGACTGCGAATAGTGCCTTATCAGTTGACTGCCGTTAGTCACTTCGCGCTGTTGCTATTAAATTCTATTTACGAGTGGGATTATGGTACTTGTCAGTCCTTACTCTAGTCAAAACAACAAATTTACAAGCAACAATATAATGAACTGTTATCGCACGCGTTGAGTGTGTGTTAGTCCAATGTAATCGTTGCAGGTAAAATTATGTCATGATCATAAAGATCGTCGACTATTGCAACAAAATAACGCAAAGTAGAGATGAGCGGATTGCCCGAAACTTCGAAAAACCCGACCTGAACCCGAACCCGAATTGTTTTTTTCGGGTTCATGGGTTTCGGGTTTCGAAAATTTTAATCGGGTCGGGTTCGGTCCGGGTCGGGTTTAGAAACAATTCGGGTTTCGGGTTTCGAAAAATTTTATCGGGTCGGGTTTCGAAAAATGGTCGACCCGCTCATCTCTAACGTAAAGTCACCACTTTCAAGCACATAGAATAATTGTACACATACTCGTACTAACTTTTACTCGTGCAAGCTCACATGTCTACACTGTACACACACGTCTCCTACATACTGTAATGACCTTAATGTAACTAATAAATTACTACGGGAAGTTACGGTCGTGTGCTTATAAATTTACTTGTTATCAAGTTTCAGCTGTTTTCAAGGTTTTCCATGTACATGAAAAATACACTGAAAAAAAAAAAATAATGTCGGTAATGTTGAAAACAGCATAACTAGTAAATTTAAAAGCACATGTTTGTATTTGTCTAGAGATATGTTCAAATAATATCTCCAGAAATAAAAGTTTTACTCTACAACTTTGGCGTTTTGTTACGAAGGTGCGACACAAAGCGACAAAAAATCAAAGATACTTATCTCCCACTATTTTCTTAAAAAGTGCTGACATAAAGGTGTCATTAGAATAAAACATAACGTGCCTACTGGTACACGAGCATTACTCTAATGTAATCGTCTTCCAGTTTCATAATAGAAGAATTAATAGAACTATCAAATTCGCAGCTAACTTCACGTTGAATAGAATGCTATATTTACATTTAAGTTAGTTGAAGTTACTTAGTATGAAGTTGGTGCCGAATCAAAAAGTGAATGTTGACATTTAAATAATGAACTATCACCCGGGTGTCTTTTGTAGCCTTAACATTGTTTTGTGTAGGACATGTAGTAGTCTCCGGCCAAACTAGTAATCGGCCATTTTTTGCATTGAAATATGGCCGTTTACTCGTGCTGGCTGGAGGCTACTACATGGCCGATAACTGGTGCATTTACCTTATGCGTTGAATATTATTAAAAAATACTTCAACGTTTACTTTAATTTAAGAACGTGTAGTGCTTCTGTTTTCGTTGTTTCTCTGATTTCTTATTTGCAATGAAAGAAAAACAGCACAATGGTAATTTAGACCGAACGTATGCCACAAATGTATGTGAAGAGGAACAATGTGACATTGAGTGAAAAATTTGGAAAACTATTTGTACAAAAGGAGAATTTGGACTTATTCTACCAAGTATTCTAATTCTTCAACTGAAACAAATATCAATAAAAAAGGCAGCTACCAGGAATGCACGATTATAAAAAAAATTCACGCAGATGCGCCTAACTGTCACTGCCGTTATGCTTACGAAGCCAAGGGATGACCCATCCCCCGTTCATTATATATGGTATTTACTCGGGGTGTATAATTTCGCATTAGGGGTGATTCACAAATGTCGTTTCCCTTTTTTTCGATTTATCGACCACATTGACGTACTTTCCCACCCTAAATAAAAGTAATTGTTCAATTACTTGGAACCCCTATGTCCCACTTTTCATGTATCCCACCTTCCTTAAGCAGATACGGGATTTGTGAACGACCCCTTATCGTCATGTTTACATACACAAGAAATACTTGATTTACCCAGCCAATTGAATAAAATACTTAAAATAATGGCTGTAAAATATTTTATAAAAAAGTGAAATTCTTAACCTTGAAGACTGAATTTTTATAGAAATTTTACCACATCCCGATTCGACCGATTCATTCAATAATCGAAGCGCATTTTGAACATTATCCTTCTCTCTCCAATGCTTCTAGTGCTCAATCTACATAGTAAGAGCTTCCGTTTATAGTCCCGTCAAAAGTTGTGCCTGCGAAGTCGAAAAGACACGCAAAAATTTTGGTCTGGCGTAAAATGGAAAATTGTACGCAAATGGAGAGAGAGATGAGCTGCGATTAATGAATCCGGATTATAAGGCAAACAAACACTTATATACAAACACCACACATTTAGGTGACTACTTTTTACTATCAATCCACTCTATGGTACGGCGTCGGCTCATGTCAAAGTATACAAAATTTCATGGTGAATTTCATAGTCTGTCAAGCGATGAAAAGTGGTGTACTTGTCAGGTCATGCACTTCGTCATGAAATTTCGTATACTTTGACATAGGTCGAAGTCGCACAAATCGCGTTAATATACAAATGTTGTGCCTTGCAGGAGAGAACAAAACGGCTCTCCGCACAAGCCTTATTGGTCGAACTTGGGTGATATTTGCAGATCATTTTGTGGTTTTGAACGTTAAACTTAAAAAGATTTCTGATTGACTTTAAAAATTCGATTTACCCACCAAAATAAAACTTGAAACCTCTGAAAATCTCTTTTTTTTCATCGTTAATTCAATTAAATAATTCTTAACAATTAAAATGTCTGTTCTCTCAAAAGTAAAAACTAGATCTGGAAGCTCGATCATATAGATCGGCTTACCGATATTATTTTTCAATATTTTCATAAATATAATTTTTAACTTTTAGTTTAACCTTAAGTTATGGCCTTATAGTTATTAAGCAAAGCTTATTGTAAATATTAAGTGCAAATAAATGTTTTTCTACTCACCTTCAAACGTTTCGTCTAATTGTTGCAGTGACAGAAGAGACAATAACCAATCAACCCGTTAACTAAAAGTGTCTCTGCAACGGTAAAACACTAACACATAAATACACTGGTCTTCCATGTAAATTTTTAAAAATTTCATGTGAAAAAATGAATTTTTTAATTTTTCATTTTGACTTGCCAAACAGTAGTTGTTACCGGTTCATGCCGTTGCATCAGGTTTTCACTACGGACATGATAAATGATTAATAGAAGAAAGTAAATAGAACGCGAAGATGTAGCTTATCAATGGCAATTTTGGATAGATAAATGTTTGTAGGGTTTGAAGTTTTCTTGATTCGACTTGTAGGGAAAATACCATTTTCAAAACACTGATTGACTAATTTTGGCCAATGCTTACTGACTTCGTTTGTTATGTTATGTTACGATGCTTTCTGCTGAGACCTCGACTAAGACAATCAATAATTTTGCTGATGAATGTAGGTTGTATTAGACCGCAGTCTTCATGCAACCTTTCCAATTTCATAATTCACATGCATCACTCTCAAGTTCAACGTTTTCGTTCGTTTTGTAAATATTTTATAGGAGCAACATAAATATTCCATCTAACGTTATTAATTGCTTTGAAAATCTCTCTCCTTATCCTCTCTTCTCTTATCAAAGAAAACATTGACTAACACTTGTACGCACGGTAATGTTTTATTAAGTTCAAATGTTCATAGTTTTGTGATTCTTTGAGTACTTTTGTAGTTTTACATGTTTCTGCTCGGTAAATAAATCATTACCTCGTCTCATTTACCGAGCATCAGCATGTAAAATATTGCACGTAAGTGCTTCCAAATATTTGTTTTGACTCGTACTCCCTACGAGTCAAAACAACCAATTTAGAAGCACATACAAAATGTAATAATTACTTATTACACAAATTGGGCTTCATACCTGAATCAGTCGAAGAGTCCTTCTTTTATATCATTTTGTTTTTCTGACCCATAGGAGGGCCTATGCGTCTGCCACTACGTTTTGTAAGCGTAAAAAATAAGTTCGGCGGCGGTAAAGCATCTTTTACCAGATTTTTCGGCTAGCGTCGGCGCGCGCAAAAATTCCAACTTCCTGAACACAGAAATTATAGCGTTCTTTTAGCCATAGATTACTACTTGCAAGAAGCAAAAAATTTCGTACACTTTACATAACTTTTCTTGTACAATTTTGAGGCTTAGTAGAGGTAAATACAGAGAATTCATAAAGTCCTCGTATGTACATCCAAAAAGAAGCACATGCTATTATGCATATGTATGTATTACCGATAAAAACCATATCGTTATGTTTTCGAACAAGTTTGTGATTGCGAGCTAATGATATTCAGTAATTATTCTTATTACCTTGAACAGTAATGTCGCATTTATCCGTCTAGACCATTTTCATTTATCTCGATATATTTGTTCTCGGTAGACAAAATATTGTATGCACCTCTTGCTAAAATTGTTATCTTGACTTGTGGGTATGACGAATCTTGCCATTGGCTCGGACCGCCGTGCCCACACGTCAAAAAAACAATTTTAGCAAGAGGTACGTAATAGCATATTATTAACCGAGGGATATAATGGCGCGATTATAGTCGAGGTGAAGTTAATGTCCGAGGGGCTATGCCCCGAGGAATATTCACGATAGTTGATATCATTTAGGCATATAATTCGCCATTTGACTCGTGGATTTTTTTTGATTTCCTTTGATATTTGACGTCGTGATATTATAGTCGGACTATAATGAAAATTGTCGTCGGTTTATAATGAAAATTATAGTCGAGTCGACCTATGCCTATTATATACCTGTTTGTATGAAACTCGACTATAATATGGTCATTATACCCCTACTTTCAGGGATATAAATGGCTAATTATATGCCCTATTATTCAAGTATTTATTGATTTTGTATCTTACAAGAATTTTTTCTTTGTAGACCAAGTAGCATACAACAACTTTTTGACTTCAACCCCTTGTAACGTACCCCCCTGAAAATATTTTTCCAGGATTCTACGGAACATTTTGGTCCAATTTGGTTTTTCACTCATCAAAATCGGTTCAGTAGATCCGAAGATAAGAGTTTTTGAAGTCCATAAAAAAATTCTCCGTAGAATATTTTTAACTCACCGATTTCGTCAACCTTTCTTACTTTGTTGCTATCTTGGAACTTTGAAAACATCAAAATCTTTTCTTTACATGAACGGTCGAAAAAGTTGTCAAGTTAGTGCGGAAATCGCTCTTCAAGGTGAATGATAGGTGTGGACCTCAGGAAACCACAAAAAAGATTTAGTAAGAATCGGTTGAGTGATTCGCGTTGTAGGGTCAATTTGCCTAACTCGCGACCCTACATGGTAGTTGGTGGCTTTTCGTTAATGTTTTTTTAATGATGAGGTGTTTCTGCTATGTTGTAGACAGTTCAAAGGAACATTTTTGCCTAAAGAAGTATGGGTCGGAGACCTCTTCTGATGCTGTCGAGAAATCTGAGAACAACATTCTTGCCAATGGAAGTATAGGCTTGATGGCTCTGCTTAGGGCCGGTCCGAGTTCGGGGAATTTAGTAGGGTTTGGAAAGGTTTTCTACACCTCTGCTTCGGGTGGGTTACTCAGTATTGCCTTTTAGTTTAATAAGGACGTAATCACTAATAAAATTGTATTACATTGGCATGATGATGGTATAGAATCCGGACGCACAAAATCAGGACGAAGTCCGGATAACAAAATCAGGATGAAATTCAGATGACAAAATCTGGACAACGCGCCGCAGGCCTGAACTTAACCAAAATACATAAAAGAGGGGTCGACGGACATAAGCCCTTGCAAGTGATTTCTCGAGCTAATCCCTTCCACCGGGGTTTGGGAGACAGTGCCCCTAGTAGGTATTGGTGCAATGAACGTAAGGCAACCTACAGGGCGTGCAGAAGCTCGCCGCAGTCACGGGGGTTAGGGGGCAGAGCCACCCTTACGTGCACATTTAACATTATTTCTAACTTTGTCCTGATTTTGTCACCGTTCTAATCTTGTCTTCATTAAAGTTTGGACTATGTCTATCCGGATTTTGGCCTAGAGTCATAGGCATTACTTGCGACGGATATTATCAGCCTTGAAGCCCCAGGTGGGGATCTATGTTGGCACGTAAATCGCACGAGAACTAAACAATTTTATTATGTTGTAGAAATAATAACTTTTTCTTAATCAATCATGAGATCAAGGCGGAGCTCTAGGTCGGCTCCAAGGTTAGCCGCGGAGTTACTGGACGATCCTAAAGTTCGCGAGAACCTAAAAAATTAGTTTGTTGTATATTGAAGATGACGTTGAGTAGAAAATTATTTTGACAGATGAAAATCTGGCTCCAGGAGCTCATCAGCTCATGTCATTGTTGTAGAATTGCATTGATTTGAATACTTTTTAATCGCTGTTTCGGATGTCCAAGGTCCAATGCATATGAAAACATATGAAGGGACCCGTACGTATCAGAATAGATGTGGCAAACAGAGTTGATGTTACGAAAAGACTCGAACGTATTTAAGTAAATATTGCCTTAACTCTTCAATGTATGAAATTACGTCTTCAATAAATTATATTGGAAGAAACGTCCGAAGAAACGGTGTGAAAAAAACCTTCCGAATGTACAAAATTGACCCCCAAATAGACAAAAATGGGCATCTCAATTTTTTCTGCAACATAGGAAAAAACCATTTTTTTGTCTATGTCGACCTTAGGACCGACCTAGGGTTTTCAGAAGAGGCCTCGGACAAATACTTACATAGACAAAAATATTTCCCTCCATTTTCTCTACAACTTAGTGAAAAACTATTTTTTTGTCTAGGCGGACCTGAGGACCGACCTAGGGCCATAAGGAAATGCCTCGAACACATACTTCCATAGACAAAAATGTTCCCCTCAATTCGCTCTGCAACAAAGCAAAAAAAATTTTTTTTGGTTAAGGCCGACCTTATTACAGACACAGGCACCGGGTCAAAATTTGTTTTTTAATATAATTCGGTACTCGATTACCTCTCAAATAGAAAAAGAATCAAAGAAATCAGTTAGGATTTATCCAACCTATGTAAGCAGACACGTTGTACCCTAGTAGAAACTCAGTTTTAGGGTCCTGGCCGAGTCCAAGGGTTTCTAAAAAAAAAAAAATTCTGCCATAAAACGGGATACAGTCCTAGACCTTTCGATCAAACAAAATTTGAAAATAAAATCGGAAGAGATTTACATGTAGAGCGCTAGCAGAGACTCGTTTTCAGTGCCCTAGCTATATCCTAGGGCCTAATCTCAAAAAAGTTTCTTCTACAAATAGTAGGGCTTTCATAGACCTGTCAATCAAAAAAAAATTATGAAAATCGAAAAAGATTTACTCGAGTTATGTACAAAACATATGCAAGTGACCCGTCCGTATCACAATAGATGTGGCAAACAGTGTTGATGTTACGAAAAGACTCGAACGTATTTAAGTAAATATTGCCTTGCGTCCACATTTAATTGTATTGGAAATTGCCGAGAGGGTAATATTGAAAAACCCGTCGGAAGAAACGGTGTAAAAAAGCCTTTTCTGCCATAAAACGGGATACAGTCCTAGACCTTTCGATCAAGCAATATTTGAAAGTCGGAAGAGATTTACTCGAGTTAAGAACAAAAAACATGTAGAGCGCTAGCAGAGACTCGTTTTCAGTGCCCTAGCTAAGTCCAAGGACTCAAATCCAAAACAAATGTCTTCCATAAATTGTCGGCCATGCCCAGATCTTTCAAACAAAAAAAATTCATGAAAATCGGAAAAGATTTACTCGAGCTATGTACAAAAGACCAAAAACCACTTAAACGGCCCTAGCTCGGTGGCTCTTGGACCCAGAGTGCTTAGATTCAATCCCATAATAGTTATTTGGATCACAGCAATTCTCGCACACGGTTGAAATTTTTACGTCGTCCCTTGTGATTCACGTAATTTTTCATTACAACAACTACGAATATTGTCATTTTCGCCTCCCAAACTAATAGAAAAACAAAAGCAAATTTAAATGTGAAAACATTCAACAACCGTCAGCATCATAATCGTCAAACTTTATAGACCATTCGGTGTGAAGTTTTTCTGTAGAAACCCTAGAATGGTGAGCTCTCGTCCTCCATGCCCTAGCATCGCTCGCCATCGTACGATACAACTCATTACGTGTTACTTTTACTATGAACGTTTAAGCTCTTATTTGAATTATTTTGTCATTGACATGACGCTCAGACATTAAGACGTCTAGAACAGTTGTGTTATGGAGATAATTAGAAGAGATCAACATTTCGCCATCTAGTGTAAGTCTTCAGTCAAGTCATGCGACTTTATGCTGATGTTCGTGATGGACAAAGTGTTGACGTATCTATTTGTCTCGGTTAGAGTTATTGATTGGACTATCGAAGTATCACCGAAATGATTACTGCTGCCAAAATGTTGGTTTTCTAATGAACTCCTTAACGCAACTGTTCTAGATGCGTTAATGTCTAAACATCATGTCTGTGACAAAATAATTCAAATAAAATTTTATACGTTCATAGTAAAAGCAATATGTAATGAATAGGATCGAACGATTGATTCCAAATTTGTGCCCTTTAATCCGTAGAGATTTGCAAAGTATCGAATGACTTTCCACAGTTGGGTTTACTCAACAAAAAATTCTCTGAATCTATGAACCTTCTCCTTGGTCTACCACTTAGCCTAAAACTCGGGACCTGTACTTCCAAATGCTTTTCGGTAGCCTATTATTACCCATTCTAAAAAATCATATCTTTTCTGAATTGTTGTTCTTACAAACAAAAATTTCTGCGATATGCCTCTAAGAATTATCATTTTGGAATAAATTCACTTGAAAGTGTACTTTCAAATAGTCCTTTCAATTAGATATTAAACGATAAATAAATCTTTCTGCAGTTTTTCTAATTGAAACTCACATCCTTATTTCGTAAATAATCTAAGCAGCGGCGCACACGCTTCGATCAAAGTTAGCTCAAAATAAATTGAATTTAGAGAACCGAAAAAAAGTATTTTCGGTTCTCTGTTATTTTCGGCTCCCATTTAGAGAACCGAAAATATTTTTGGTTCCCTTACCAATCAAGAGTTGAATTTTTTCATTTTCGGTTGTCATTTGGGAAGCGAAAATGACAATATTCGTAGTTGGTGTAATGAAAAAGATATTTCGATTACCTTTCAGCGAAATAAAGGTTTTTGAAAATCGGCTGGGTTTTACTCAAGTTACGGACAGACGGACATTTTTTTTTATTGCTGATTCGTCATCTAAGGACCATGATCGATGCTCTCCCCCTACTACCCCGTCGAAATTGGGGTGGTCAGAAACGTCGTGGTAAACGCATAAGACCCCTTCTCGGGACTTCATTCTTCTCACAGGTCTAAAAAGACGAACTTTTCTGTCCATGGAAGCATTGGTCAGAGGCCTGTCCTAAGTATTACCATTTAGGTCGGTTTTAGGATCGGCCCTAGGCTAGTGCAAAAACTTCTTTTATGCGCAGACGGACAAAAAACGTCACATTTCCTCACAAGATTGAGAGCGTAAAGTAGGCTTGTTCTGACCACTTTTTAAAAATTGCTTTTTAACCCAGCTGTCGTTTTCGGTCCTGGACCGAAAAGTACTTTTTTGCCCAGTTGTATTTCCTTACTCAAAAATGATAAAAATGCTCAAGTTAACAGTACATTCTATTCAAAAATAACTAAAATTAAACTAGAATATAAAAACAATAAGTTATGTCAAAGTTACTTTAATTTATATTGATTTCAACATTATTAGAAAGTTCAATAACAATGTAAAAAAAAACAACATATTACCAATGAAAGATGAATGACGAACGGAAAATACCAAAATTCAGGCAACTATAATCTCAAATTCATATACTATGTATACTGTGACCATTCACAAATTTTGAATTTGATTTTGTTTGATAATTTGTTCAGAATGTGACTTTTTGTCCGTTTGCGCATAAAATAGTATATAACACACGGAGTAAAAGTTTTTAATTTCGACCACGGTGCTGAAAGGGTCCTCGGGCTCCGCTACGCTCCGCCCTCTGACCTTTTGCTCCTAGTGATATAATTTACTATTTTGAGTTTAATAATTTTTTTTCAAACTTTTTTTGAAATTTTTTTTTTGAATTTTGTTGTTGAAATTTTGGGGGTTTCGTGGATGTTAAAAGCACAAATTTTCTCATCTGAAACTTCATTCATTTTTGATTTCATTTATTTATTTTATATCAAGGTCGAACCGGCAAACAAAGTGATACTAAGCGTAAGTCCACAAAATCAACCGTTCAAAAAGTAACTAAATTTTACATGTAGCAGGACTAAAATCGCCCTAATTTTTGTTCCCTATGTTTTCCGGTCCCCTGTATAAAAAACTGCAATATAAATATAACAGTAATAACCCAAATGTGGATAAACTAAATGCGCATAATAAACAACATTTGACAGCAATCGACAATGCACTGAAGACCGCAATAGAATAACCTTCATGCAACCTTTTAGTTTTCACCATTTTCACGTGTATCACACTCTCATCTCTCACATCATAACATTACAACTTTATGGTTCGTTAATTGAGTAACAAACAACGCACGTTCTTTCTCTTTTTCCCCTTTTTCCATATTATCTCTCCCTCGTCTTATCAAAGAGAACATTATAAATACGTGCGAAACATTTTTCTATCGTTCAGTTCAGTTTAGTTTACTAACACTTGTACGTACGTATACAGTGACTGTGCCTTTTCTGAAAAAATCCATTCAGTTCGTGACATTCGTTGAGTTGGTTTGGTGGTGAGGTTATGTAAAAGTGTTGAAGTTTTGTGCTCTGATAAGAAAATCATCGTTTCGCCTTACTCGGCTATGTGTTTCGCTTGAAATTTTGCTAAATATTGTTGTAATAAATTTATAAACTCGTGTTTGTCGATCAAAGTTTAAAACATGATGGAAGAACCAGTACACACTAATAAGAATCAAAATGCAGTGGTCCAACCTCTTTTAACAGGTTTGTTTTTGTTTGTCTGACGTTTCGCGCATTTTTGTTGTGGAACTGAAATTTAAAACAAGACTCTAATGAACGTTTGAGTCACACTTACACATTTTATGTTGATGCGAATCAATTCACTGTCCTTGGGGAGTGTTTGTCTCAAATAGTTTTAATTTTTTTTTATATTTATTATGCCTTCAGAACTTGATTTACGAGTGTGTAGTAAAGACAACAATAACAGCATTGTTTGGTCAATAAAATTTCATATTCCTAATGTCCCGGTTAGTATTGAAAACAAATACGCAAACAATTTACTCTCCAATTGCAACAATCTTTCGAAAGCTTTAAAGGTCATTGATACCCATTCGTATTCTGAGACACCGATAATTTTTATTAGCAGATTTATTATGCGTTTTACATTGTCGTTCTCAGCACAGCGGCTGCAAATAAAAACATCTGACGAAAATTTCATTTACTCATTGACGTGTTCGCGATATCGGAGCTGCAATTTAAATGAAGTCAAGTGTATCACAATAAAGGTCACAATAAGCGATTTTCCATTGTAATATTCAAATCTAGAAAGAATTTTAATCTCTTTTGGAACGTGAAACTCTTAACTTTTTTCCTGCATGATAAACTTGAAAAGGATGTCAAAAACAATTCACTATAACGTTTAGTTTATTGAAGTGTGCGAAGAACAGGAAATATTACTATGGAAATAATTTCTTTAAATTTCTCTAAGTTTCCAAAAATTTCCATAAGTTTACATTAATAAAAATTGGAAGTATTTGAAAGTAATTGAGGAAAACACTTTCTGTAGAAATAGGTCATGGTATACAAGCCTTTTGAATCCTGCGGTCGTTTCCTCAGTGACATTCAACGGAAAAATTTTGAGAAATTCGTCATCTTCTCCTGTGGGGTCGTCCATAAATTACGTAACGCTTTTTTCAGTGATGCCATCGATTCGACCGAGATTTCCCTGTTGAGATATAATTTTTTCAAATTGATGGCAGCCCATGAAAAAAACGCGACTTACTGTATTGACGATCCCTTTCCTCCTTCTCTCATGTTCTCGTTGGTCAACTTTCTAGCGCCGGGAGATGTGACCAACAAGATTCTGAGTTGAGTTTCAGTTGAGAAAATGGACCTTAAATGAGGCCATACACACAGCTGGGACTGGTAGGTACCGACTCTTAGACATCTCAGGGCCTACTGCGCTATAACAATAAACTGCCCTTGGCTCAGACCCGGCCTGGCCCTATGGGCATTCGGGCAACGCCCGAAAAGTCCTTTAGTTGACTCGGGCATCATACCCGAATGGGCCATCCAATACTTTCACTGTTAAAACGATCACCGATCATACACTATCATGCAATACATACATAAACATAAGCTTCCTGGACCCGTACGAACCCCGTACAATCGATTCCTGTTGCAAAGATTCCCGTTATATTAAATTACTCATTACATATTAGGTTGCATTGTAAATTGCCAAAATGGCAATATAGAAAAACCCGTTCGAAGTACCGCCCTCAGGTAAAAGCCGACGCCCTAAGGAAAGCACGTGTCACCAACTGTCACTCTAAGTAGGGACCTACGACCCTCTACTAACTGTTCTTCTCAATTTTCTCTGCAACATAGGAAAGAAAATTTTGAGCCAGGGCCGACCATAGGACCGACCTGAGGCAGTAAGTGGGGGCCTACGACTCATATTTCCGTGGACAAAAATGTTTCCTTAAATTTACTCTACAACATAGCAAATTAAAAAATTTTTTGGTCAGGGCCGACCTTAGGACCAACCTAGGGCCCTAAGTAGAGGTCTTGTCCTCAATTTTTTTGTTGAGTACGGTCAGGCATTTGCTTACCACTCAAATAGAAAAGTAATCATGAAAATCGTATTGAATTAATCAAGATATATACAAAAAACACTTAGGGCCATGTGGAAAACTCATTTTTAGAGCCCTAGCTAAGCCCGAGGGCCCGAAGTCAAAAATTTTTCTTCCATAAATTATTGGGCATTCATTGACCTATCGACTAAAAGAAAAATTATCAAAATCGGTAGAGATTTACTTTACTCTAGTTATCCTTAAATTACTTAAGCGGACCTAGCTCGGTGGCCCTTGGCCCAAACATGCCCAAAAATTGAACTTGACCTCACTTTTTCGATTATCTTTTAGGGATTTTTTTTTGAAAATCGTTTTTTTGTTGATTCTGCATCTAATGACCATAATCGATGATTCCCCCACCTACAACCCCCCCCCCTTCTCGCCTCAAATTGACCGGTTACAAACGTCGTGGTAAACTCATAAGACCTGGTGCTTCGTACGGGTCCAAAAATAGATCAATGTTCTATAATGGCTACAGAATTTGTCTTCGCCGTGATTTTGTGCATCTTTACTTCTTTAGAGTTAAAGTGTTCTCAGTTCTAACTGTGGTAAGTGCAGCTGGAAAAATTGGGATACTCTTCTTTATTGCTTAAAATGCAAAAAAAAACGATGAAATGATTAATGTAAAATGCCGCTTCAAAGTTTCTAAACATTTCAGTTGGTAATTAGGCACATACTTGCAAAAAAACGATCTTATGAAATATTCCTTGCTTATATCGTGTGGTGTATCGTTGGAAGCTAATGAAATGCTCTTTTTAAAAAAAATATTTGTTTTTAATTTTGCGTTTCCTCAAAAAATTTGTAAACAAATATTTTGGCATTATTGAAGTCTAATTGTGTCTGGTTTACATATCAAAAACAACGAAATAAATTTTCAACGCAAATTTTCTTGGCTGGTTAGAGACTTCTCGTTCCATTATTGCGTTATTGGTAACGTACTGGCTTTCCACCAAGAATACCCGGGTTCAAACCCGGTGAGGATAAAATTCTGTATAGGATTTTTCTTCAATTTGTAGCATGAAAGTAACGTTCCTAAGCATACCCAAGCTTCTAAAAGTGGGAAGTTGTGGTGTTTGGTGTCCACAACGAACCGTACACAGAAGAACGACATGTATGACGTCACCCATACACGATGAATTCTGTGTACAGATATCTGAGTCTATCTTAAGGGGGAGATATAATGTACACCAGATGAAATGCTATATGTAGCTACAATATATAGGCGTGGTTCGGAATTAACGTTAAACATGTGGTCCAACATACAGATTAATGGTTGCTCACACAAATGTCCTAGAAAAAGGTATGTGTGATACACTGCATTTACGTGCTCGTTTAGAATAAGTATAGTTAAGTCGGAGGCTTGAAGATGTATCGTAATGTCCGGGCCCAAACAGCAAGATTCATTTGGCGTGTACGGCTTGTGCCGGAGGCTAGAAGATGTATCGTAGTTCGTGTGCTCAGACGACGAGGCTTATTCGGCGTACCGGTTACAACTATGCGTTCTGAAATGGGAACATTTAAATGTGGGAATCTAACTAAGACAAAATGACTTGGTGGAATGATAGAAGAGCAACGGGGAAGGAACAAAGGATCATAGTATCTGTGTTTCAAGGCCAGTTGGCCGCCTCGACCAGAAATCTAAATTATTGCGTTGTTACCCGAATTTGTGTGCCTGTCTTTTCCATTAGCTGGAAATTATTGGTTATCTCAAAGAAATAGTAAAATAAAAGTCTTACAATCAGCCAAATGTAAAATTGTGAAATTTCTGTTTCTCTTTTTTCTTTCATTCTCAAACAAAAACCGTCACAATTTTTTATGACATTGACTCATTCATTGCAAGACTCTAATGTGAAATATATTTGCATAAATAACAAAATTATTGAAATATGGTCGCACTTCTGTTCTCTAAATTATTCATTGCCGAATAGAAGTATTAACTGAAAAAAAAATTCAATTATCTATACATGAGTGTGAGTCGTAGCCTGTAACTGTCATCTTTGAGGAGATACGTTCCGACGGTTATTCCGGTCAAATGGTGCAAAACTTTTCAGGGAGTGTTCTACATGACATACAGCGAAAACTGTATTATGCGAACGATTTTTTTGCTAATGGTTTTGTTTAAATGAAATGCCTTTGCCTCTCCTTCTAATTGTATCAGAAAAATTGACGAATTGACTGTCTATGTTCTCTAACCGGCGAGATGTATTTACCGCGATTGGCGGTTCCATGAAATGTTTTGATGGAAATTCAATCATTGAATTTTTATGATTATATTTTGCATTAGACGAACATTTTTTTTGAACCTGAAATTCTCAAGATTTTTACTTGTGGGGGGAGGGGGGTTGGAATGCCACTATTTTGTTTTGAGCGTACGTTCCTTACGAGATATTACTCCTATTGAATGTCAAAATATGGTATGGGAAATTTGAATCTAGTAGCCAGTACTTTGTGGCGCAATACTTTTCAATAGATCGTGTCTAGCATCAGATTTCGTTAGGCAACATTTCTGGTGACGAGTAGTGACATCTACCTTTTTTTATACATTCATACGGTTCAACACAAAAGTTGAGTATTTTTTATCCAGTAGCGCCACCATTGTTTCATTGATAAATACGGTTCAGTAGAAAACAAATGACACCATCTATTTGACTACTTATTATGTGCTTATTATGACAAAGAAGGCTGTCTGGTGATAGCATATGCTGCATAAGTTTTGATACTTACTTCACTTTTTCACATCATGAATTAAGAGAAAACGATGGCTTTTACACTGATAACATTGAAGCAACACCAGACAATGTTAAGTACGCTGGCAAATCAAAATTTGAGCGAAAAGTACTGGTGTGGGTTGCCATTTCAGCGAAAGGTATTTCAACACCAGTTATTAAGTAGTGGTAGCCTGTTTGTGCACGTTTTTGACAGCTGTCAAAGTGACACTCTGAAATTTGTTTTTTCAAAAACATTACCCTACCGCTACTTTCTTATACCATTTTAATGGTTTATTCGACCACAGGGAGCCAAAGCGATGAATTCTGACATTTATATTGGTCAGTATTTGTCGAAACCTAAGCGATTTATCGATAAAATCACTACCGAGACGATATCATGTTTTGGCCAGATCTTGCAAGCAGTCATTATGCCAAAAAATAAAACGTTGGATTGGTTGACTGAGCAAAATATACCACTAGTTCCGAAAAAGGACAACACACCAAACGTTCCACAGGCACGTCCAATTGAAAATTTCTGGTCTGTTCTTAAACGTAAAGGGAAGGGTTGCGAAGCTCAGAGTAAGCTACATTTAGAGAAAGTTGAAGGAAATCGACGGTTGTCCAGAGCATGATATGTTTTAATATTTTTTGCGTTATGTGCGTGCCAAAAGATGCTGTGTGAGTGATTAAAAGAAATGTTCGTCTACACATTTAAAAAATATGCTTCGTTTTACCGTTGAAGTGATGCATCAAAAAGCGAGAAATTTTCAACAGAATTGCATAAAAGAGAGAAATGATAATTGACGCTATTTTCTCAATTTGTGCTCTCCGACCAGTCGTCGTAAAATTTTGGGATTAGTGGCAATCGCCAGCACAAATTCATGGTGCGAAGGTTTCTAAAAAAGCGCGAAAAATGAAAATTTCGGTCAGGTTTTCATTTCTCCTCGGTGACCAGATGTCGTAAAATGTTGGGGTTGGTGGCAATCGCCAGCACAAATTCGTGGTGTAAAGGTTTCTTGGAAAAGAGTTCATATTGGAATCGTCTCACCGCTGATTTACATGAGATTCGCCGCTGATTCACATGGGATTAACCGCTGATTCACATAAGAATCAGCGGTAAATCAGCTAGCACAAATTCGTGTTGTAAAGGTTTCTTCAAAAAGAGCTCATATTGGAATCGTCTCATCGCTGATTCACATTGGAATCACTGCTGATTCAAATGGGAATCACCACTGATTCACATGTGATTCACCGCTAATTCATATGGGATTCACATGGGTTTCACCGCTGATTCACATCGGAATCACCACTGATTCACATCGGAATCACCGCCGATTCAGCGCTGATTCACCGCTGATACATCGCTGATTCCGATGTGAAGCAGCGGTGAAAGCGAAAAATGAAAATTTAGGTCAGTTTTTCAATTTGGGCTCGGTGACCAGATGTAAAATGTTGGGGTTGGTGGCAATCGCCAGCACAAATTCGTGGTGTAAAGGTCTCTTGAAAAAAACTCAAAATGGAGAGGGTCTCCATACAAAAAAATCGAAAAATGAAAATTTCGGTTAGTTTTTTAATTTGTGCTCTGCGCCCAGATGTCGCAAAATCTTTGGGTTGGTGTCAATCCCCAGCACAAATTTTTAGTGCTGTGATATTTTTGAAGAAAACTTGAAAACTAGAAATACAAAAATGACGAAAAATCAAAATTTAATTTATTGATGAATTTGTGCTGGGCGTGCTGAACAGCACAAATTCTGAAATTGGTACCATTCGTCAGCACAAATTCAGGCGCATCAGTGACGTTAATTTCCCCTCAGCACAAATTCCGGAGGGGGGGGGGGGGGTGACGACATGCAACTATAGAATGTAGTTAAAGTATTGTCTCATCACGAAAAAGATGTCTTTTAATCATCTCCTAAGAAACCTTAAACTTTTGCATTCTCTTGAGACTAAGTTCCTCCAGAAGCTTCTTAAATTTGAGAAGATGAATTTTGCTCGTGTTCCTCCAATTTTTCCATATGGACATTCAATTGATTTCTTTTTTCAGATTTGTATCAAATAACGATGGCGTACGCATACTGGAAATCGGGAAAAACAGAAGATTCCAGTGTATTCGATTTATATTTTCGAAAAAATCCATTTGACGGAGAGTTCACAATATTCGCCGGCTTGGACGAATGTTTGAAATTTATCGAAAACTTTCGCTACAGCGACGATGATATTGAATATTTGAAACAAACACTTCCCGAGGGAATTGAGGATGCCTTCTTCGACTATTTAAGCCAGCTAACAGCGAAACAAGTCACTCTCCATGCAATCGAAGAGGGATCCGTTGTATTTCCTCGCGTACCCATCATCAAAGTAGAGGGTCCACTAGTTATTGTGCAACTCCTGGAAACAACGCTGTTAACACTGGTGAATTATGCAAGGTGAGAAATGATGTTACGTCAGTCAGAGATGCGATAAAATCATGGCTTTTGAATTAGTTTAATGGCTACAAACGCAGCGCGGTATCGCATGGTTGCTGGCAAAAACATTAAACTTCTAGAATTTGGTTTACGTCGAGCACAAGGACCCGATGGCGGATTGTCGGCATCTAAATACTCCTACGTAGGTATGTCGATTTGTTCAAGTTATTATTTACCCACCCGGAGAAATCCTATGAGAAACATTTTTTCGAGGAAGCGAATATCACATGCGTGATAACAAGATAGTTAGCGACTCCCCGGTTTCATTTATTTAAATGAATTCATGACATTCATAACACTCGTATTAAATTAACTCCTCAATAAATTATAACTTAAAACGTTCCTTCTCTCAATGTCTTGTTAATTTATACTTTGTTTCGAAATCATTGAATCGGTATATAATGACGAACGAGCGCATGGGGGCACTTCCATGATTCAACAACTTAATTGTTTAATCGATGCATAATGAAGGTAAATTTATACATTTTCAATTATGATCAATAAATCAACGTGTGCTTCTGTATAAATAGAGACGCTGGCTTTGCTGCCAATTTTGATATGATAATCAATCCATCCATAGATAAGCCACCAAAAAATGATAGAAAAATAGAATATATCAGAAAGGCGTTGAGATTATTCCAAACATCGCATGTGTACGCACAATCTGCAAAAAAATACTGCAAAAGAACGGAATAATTCACTGGGTAAATGTAGGTTAAAGGTTATCGTATCAATCGGATGTCGTATTGTTACTGGTAGCTACGTTTACAATAATTTTTTTTTAAATCAATTATGAAATTCACAAAAAAATTATTCTGGCTTTTCAATGGTTTCTCCAAGAAAATTCAAGTTTTTTTTATTGAAATTCTGGAAGAAAATTGATAATTTTATCTAGAATGGGAAACATGTATGGACAACAGCACGTGCCGAACGACTCATTTGAATATTCACTTCTTCCACCATTTCATTATTTTGGACCAAATTTACTGACAAATCGCCATTCTAACCATCTCAGCGGAGGCCGTCCCTTGCCCTCGATCTTTTTTCTCTATTCTCAAGGTGTGGTTTCTATAAGCACATCTACTCCAATCTTAGTATACAACTCATTACATATCACTTTTACTATGAACGTGTAATCTCTTATTTTGAATTATTTTGTCATTGACACGACGCTCAGACATTAACACATCTGGAACAGTTGTGTTATAGAGATAATTAGAAGAGATCAACATTTCGGTATCTAGTGCCAATATTCGTCAAGTCATGCACCTTGATATGCTAATGGTCGCAATGGACAAAGTGCTGATACGTCATGACGTATCTATTTCTTCTACTCCATTCCATTTTCTATCCAAAGAAACTTCTTCAATGGAATCCGTCTGGAAAATTTGGGACAAACTCCAAAGCTTCAGAATTGTGAAGATTGGATTTTTGTTACCTGCACCATTTCAAATTGCTGATTGTTGGTGGTGGGAAATTTATCTTCAAAGAATTGGGCAGTACAAACTTCCAACAGGTTACCCTAATGCTTACCAAGAAATATTCATTCAAATAACCATTGAAACGCGACTGGAAAATATCTCAAGTCTATCCTTAATATGGCTGACAGGGAAATTTTATGCTTTGTGGCAGGAAAATATCTGTGTTTATAATATACGCCGCCGATGTATTATATACGCGGTGAATGTATAATGAACCTTATTTAAGTATTGTGTAGTATGCCATACGTGTTATGAGCTCACATAATACGTGCACGGCGTTTCTAATACATGCACTGTGGATAAAATACGTCGGCAGCGTATATTATAAACACAATTCCTACGTCGCTTGTAGATATTTTCTTCAGTGTGTGGAAAAGAATTCGAACGGATAAAACGAGAAATGATTTCTAAATGATTGGAAAACGGGAAGGACATCCTCAAAAGACATAATAGAATTTGCCATCTTTCAGTTTACGTTGTTATCATGACCCCGCCTCCTCCATTCCAAGGCTTAGATGCGTTGATCGTCTAGTAGACGCCTCCTAACTTCTTAATCTGGCTAAACCAAATCTAAAAACTTTCCTCTTGGCCAACCTGTGACAGAGCGGACTTAGCCCCAAATCTCAAGTAAACCATTGAAATTGGTATAGGAAAGTAGCGATAGGTGAAATCAAAGAAGCTGAATCCCTTGGTGCAGCTAGGTGCAGTGAGGTGTAGTTAGGTGCAGTGAGGTGTAGTTAGGTGCAGTGAGGTGTGAAAACGCTACTTAATAAAAGAAAAAATGTCAAATTTTTGAAACTTTTGGATTTAAATGTCGAAAACGCTAATTGACCCAAATGATCGGTGTCGAGTCCATCGCTGTATTCTCTCTAGCGCTGAAGAGAACTTTCCAGTGTTCCAGAGAAGAATTAAAACCGAGGCGTTATCCACTGGTCAAAAATGTGTACCAAAAAATCCAATTCCATAAAAAAATTCCAGAAATTCCAAAAATACCATCGAAATTGCAAAAATTCCATCGAAATTCCAAAAATTCCATCGAAATTCTAAAAATTCCATCGAAATTCCAAAAATTCATAAGTTCCGAAAATTCAAGAAATTCCACAGAAATTCCAAAAATTCCACAGAAATCCCAAAAATTCCACAGAAATTCCATCGAAATTCCAAAAATTTCATCGAAATTCCGGAGTTCAGAAATTCCGGAAATTCCAAAAGTTCCATCGAAATTCCAAAAATTCAAATAATTCCAAAAATTCCATTTTAATTCCATAAATTCCATCAGCCTGGACCAAAAAAAAAAACGTAGTAGCTACGGCGCTGTCAACCGCATTCATTTGTCAAATGAACTTATCGTAATGTCAATCATTTGTAATCAAACGATCTAAATGCATTTCTTAAATGAATGCGGTTGATGTGTGAAGTGTTGCCACAAGCTACTTAGTAGAACAGCCGGCAGGTGAAGTCCTCTTTAGCAGTTCACCTCATTCCCTAAAAGTGCACGAACCAGCGCACATGGCTAATCTCCCTCTTCCACTGACAAGACACTCAATCCTCAGTCCATGAACCTTTGAGTCAGAGCCTAAAATAACATATATTGAAGGAGGAAAATGGCACCGGACGCCCAATGAAGTCCTCCAACGCCTTTCCCGTCCTCCTCAGTCTCTTTTTACAAATTCTATGCAGATATCGATGAAGAATACAAAAAAAACCTATGAATGTGGAGAATTATCGTCCAATCGAACACTTCTTGGTGCTTCCTTAGTAGCGACGCGACACCAATAGGGTGGGTAACTGAGCAATCTGAAAACTGTACAGCGGCGATTAGTTATTAGGTAGCGATAGCTACTTAATGTTTTCACTCTTCCTATCCGTTCGTCTGTGCACCCTTCTCCAGCAATCACCGATGATTGACCGTGTAATCGCCGATAATTTACTGTGGAATCACCGATAATTCGCTGTGGAATCACCTAAATTTCACTGTGGAATCACCGAGGAATCATCATGTGAATCATCTGTGATTCCAATGTAGATCATCAGTGTAATCACCGATAATTCACTGTGGAATCACCTGTAATTCCCATGTGAATCATAGGTAATTCCACTGTGAATCATAGGTAATTTCACTGTGAATCATAAGTGATTCCTTTGTGAGTCATAAGTGATTCCAAGTGAATCATAGGTGATTCCACTGACAAACGTCTTTGATTCCACAGTGAATCATCGATGATTCCACTGTGAATCATCGGTGATTCCACGGTGAATGATCGGTGATTCACCAACGAGTTACCGATGATTTAGGTTCAAAATTTACGACTTTGACTATAGTCTATGACTACTTTCGGAACAGCATCTTTTGCCGAGTGTTCAAATAGTGTAATATCTAGGATACCGGAAGCGAGATATGATTCAGAAACGAGAAGTGGGCTCTCCACACAGTCTTTGTTTTTAAGATCTCAAAAAGTTTCGCTACATTTTTCAAGATGTTCTAGTTTGAGCTAGGACCAACCTACGAAGCTAATTAAGGGCTCCAACGAGGACAAAAATCCGTAGGAGTTACAGTTTTTGAGCTAAATGGCTGAATTTCAAATAAAATTAGCTGCGAAAGGGTTAAGATTTTTCCAGCTTGGTCAGTGAGAAATTTAATTTTCCTTAACGCGAAATTTCATCTAATTTAAGAATAAACCGGAATTCGCATTTGGGTACCATGAAAAACATTTATTCCACCCGCAATGGCAATGAGTGAAGAAATTGAGTTGATAATTGTATAATTTCCATCAGAACCATGCGAAATTTTTTGGATGTTTTGTCAATACAAAATCGACTAATTTTCATACAAATTTCCGCCAACGTTTAGGTAAAAAACTAGAAATGCGTCGCCAAAACTCGATTAATTAAAACGACGCACGGTTCTAGTACCGATAGAGCTACAAGGAAGTACACATGACATATTTTTATAGAATTTGTACTTCTTATCACCTGAGTCTAAAAAATTGTCAAATTTCTCTTTAAATTTTACATGTCAAGGTTATCGGAATGTATACTGGTGTTGCTGAACTGAAATGAAAAATAACTTCCAATTTGTTGTAAGCATTTTGACAAATGGAAAAATGTTAAATCGTCCAACAAACGATTAACTTGGTTCGATTCATTTTCTAATAAAGGAAATTGAATTACTTTCAAATAGATTATCGAGGAAGCCCATTGTCTGTCGTATGCGAATTTATTCGCTAATATCAATCATAACAGCTGAACAACACAGAAAAACATGTTGCCTCACAATAACTTTTCATTGGTTGAATCACACAGACGTCTCAGGGTTACGATTGGTGTTTTCCCAAGTAGAGAGTTGGACAAGTTTGGAAAAAAAACACGTTCGGTACCTTTGCGTACCACTTTTAGGGTTAGTTTTGATCGTGTTGTGTGATTACAATTTTGAGGTGAAAGTATATTCTTTTTCGTGGCAACCGAACGTTAATTTTATGCTTTATTGGAATTGATATATGAATGATGATTGAAAAACAGCTCAATAAAAACAAGTTCGGTTCGTTGCTAATATTATAATGCCTTTCACATTTGAAGGTTACGGTGGTGGTGGCGCAGAGGTGTCATGTACTCAATGAAATATTATGGAATTTTTTGTCGAATTACAACTTAAGTGCCCCCATAATCCAATGACTACAATAAAGAATGATCAGTAAATTGATGTGTAGATACACTACGAAGCAAATTGTCTAATGTCTACAAAACTTTCCTAAAGAGATTTTTACAAATGACTGGGGTAATTGTGCTCGAGTAGCTGAAGGCGTCGATTCTCATGATTTTCGTAAGTTTAAGAATTCTTGAATTTTTATCAAAATCTTTTCTAAATTGCATTTCTGCGATGGAATCTGATGTGAAGCATTGTTTCGCAAAGTTCTGTCTCGTAGGTTGAGTCATAATGTCTGAAATGTCTGACGTATCTAAAGTTATAACCAAGAAATTCTATTGTAAGAAAAATGATTGATTCACATGTTGATAACAAAAGGTGGCCTTGTATTTTCTAAAACGTAACTCATAAATAGTTATGACTCTAGAGAGCTACTCTGAAATATCGGATGATTACACAGATGCACAAGTGCAAATTGAAAAACAGAGATTTATATCAGTGTATGTTGAGCTTAAGTTTCGTAAAAGAATTTCATATTATCTCACACATTATTTCAAATTTATCTCTGCATTAAAATCTCTATCTTGATTGAACAAGATAAAGGTTCTCATAAAAAATTGATAAGAAAATGTTTATTCGGCACAGTTGGAAAATTTGTATTTCAATCGGCAAATTATGGGCAGTGTACCTTTGACCAGATTCACAAAACTAATACCGTAATTCCTTTATTTCAATAATTTTGTCGATTCCAATCAGCGATATTAATTTTTAGACCCGTACGAGGTATGCGAGCTTGTGTACTAACACTTCGGAGGAGGTTGAGCATCGTCTAAATGGCGATTCTTAACTAAAATGTTGCCGCTCCACTGTCCTTCAGCATGATAACTCAAGTATTTTTTTTTTACTAAAAACAACCATCTTACCTGAGTGAGAATCGCACGGGGGCCTCCGTTCGGGCCCATTGTGCTAGCTGTGTGGTTAACCCATTGCTGTTACTTCAAATCTTTTCGTACTTGCGATGAAATTGAGGATGTGCTTTGGTTCCAAGTATTTGATCATGTCGTGTTTAGAGGTATATCTTCCCAGATGTATTCTTCTATTTGTGATAAAGGCCGGGCAATAGCATAGGTAATGTTCGGCTGTATCTGTGTGGTATCCACACAGATCGCAGCCTGGATCTGTTCGTTTTCCAATAGTGGTAAGGTGCCTGTTAAAACCATAATGTAGTCACCCCGGTGAAAATTTTTAATCTTGTGCGGCTGATATTTAGAAGAAATTTTGAATTCTTACTGCTTATCCTTAGACAGTTCTTTGCCTGCCAGCATTTGGGGATTTTGAGCCAGTAGTTACTAAAATTCTTAGTTTTTATTGTGTTAGCAATACTTCTTGGGAGTACCCATTGATGTTTCCGGTTCAATTAGCTGGTTTAGCGCGCTTTTCCTGGCTAGTTCATCAGCTTTTTCATTGCCTTCAATTCCTTCGTGCCCTGGGAACCCACATCAGTTTGATTCTATGAGTTGACGTCAATCTATCGAGTTTTTCCCGACATTCCAAGGTTAATGCTGATTTGAAGCAGTTTGATGCTACAGCCTTAATCCACGCTTGGCTGTCTCTGCATATCGTTACCTCTTGTACGCTTGGTATGGAGTCCCAGATGGAGTGACAGCTTTCTATGATTGCTCTGATTTCAGCTAAGAAGATCGATGAGTATGCTCCTAGTGGGATTGATTTCTCGATCTCTGGGTTTTCACAGTAAACGCCTGCTCCCGCTCCTTCTTTAATTAAAGAGCCGTCCGTATATAATACAATACCGCTCGGTTTTATGCTTCCTCCTAGCCATTCTAGTTTTGCTGGAATACTAATAGAATTTTCTGTCAAATTTGTAGGTTTTTATTATTTTATCTGAAGGCATGTCAAGCGACGATTCCGCTTTTAGTGAGAACCATATTTTGGAATGCTCTCTTATAGTGTTGAGAACCATATTTTGGAATGCTCTCTTATAGTACACTGCTTAGATAGTCTGCTGAGTGTGCTAATCGCCTCTGTTTCTATGAGAATGTGGAGCGGAGTCAAGTTTAGCATTACCTCCATGGGAGTCGACTTCCAGCATCCTGTTATGGCCTTGCATGCCACCCTTTGGAATTTCTCGAGCTTGATTTGAACTTGCCTGTTCTTGCATATATGGTTCTAGATATGGGAAGCATAGGTAGGGATAGATCAAATGATGGTCGTGTAGATCCAGAACATCACTTCCGGGGAGAGACCCTAAGTTTTACCGTACGCTCTCCTGCATTGCCACAAAGCGATAGTAGCTTTTCGCAGCCGCTCGTCTAGGTTCTCGTACCAATTCTTGTGAATAATATCATTTTCGTTTTAGTGGGGTTGATTGATAGTTCATTCCTGTCGCACCATACACTAACTAAACTTAGCACCGTTTGAAGAAGCTCGCAGAGGGTGTTTACAAATTTTCCTCTCAGTAGTGTTGCGAGATCGTCTGAGAAACTCTCCGTTTGGAAGTTCGTTTACCACAAGACACCACAGTAATGGCGGTAAGACCCCGCCTCTGCGAAGTTCCACAGTTTACAAATATTAGCCTGCTGTGCAGCATTGCCTGAATCCAACTTGTTATTCCTGGATCTATACCATGCTTTATACATGCGTTTTTTTATGGCCAAATAAGTGAGGTGATTAAATGCTCCCGATATGTCCATAAAGCAACCTAAAGCAAATTCTTCCTGTGATAGCGACAATTCTGAGTAAATTCTTAATTATATTCTAACCGATGGTGTGAGTGAGGTCGAGTTCAAAGATTAGGAAAATAAAGTAAAGAACTTCCGAAGAAAATCTCGGTGAAAATGTTTCGAGAGAAACATTTATTTAACATAAAAGGTGCTGCGTACATAACATAACTATTTAACTTACATAACAGGTGCATGTCGCTGTAACCTCGACCCCGGTTCTCCACTAGATATTATACAGCAATCGTTCGACCCAAATTGTGCTACGCATCCGTAGTCTGGTGGGCAAAATGCTAATTGTTGAACGTTCAAAATCTCTTACAAGGTTGGCGCTTATAGACATCATCTCCGCCATGAAGACAACTCCAACAGCTGCGCTAGAAGCTCTCCTAAATATTGAACTTCTCCATCTACATACAGAAAAGCAAGCGCGCTCTGCTTTGCTGAGACTAAGGCGCTCATCGCAACTAAAAAATGATGTTAACAATGGACATGCGTCGTTATGGTTGTCCATTATACCCATTCACTTGAACTTAACATGCACTGTGACTTAATAGTCGCGGAGTATAGATTTACAAAACTTTTCAAAATACATCTCCTGACAACCTCTCCAACCCAATACCTAACGACTGTGTAAACTGGCTCGCAGACGGCTCCCGTATCAACCACCTCAGCCGATCAGGTATCTACTGTCCCTCTACTGGTAAAGAAATTTCCATACCGCTCGGTAAATTCATGACTGTCTTTACGTCAGAGATAAACAGAGTTCTCGAATGCTGCAATGCAATCTCAACCTATCCCAAAATCGACTCCTCGCCTATCTGCATTTGCTCAGACAGTCTAAACGCAATCAAAGCCATAAATGGTTATAAATTCTCATCATCCTTAGAGACACTTTGGATAAGCTGTCGATAAAACACAGTATTTCTTTAATATGGGTTTCTGGTCATTCAAACGTTCACGGCAACGAAAAAGCTCATGAGTTAGCTAGAATTGGATCTAACACCATCTTCACGGGAACCAAGAATAGTAACTCCCTACAGTACACTGATAAAATGACAGATGATAAAAAACTGGAAAGATGAAAAGGTTGACGAGCATCTTAACTGGACACAACCTTCTAAACAAGCATCTCCAAAAATTCGGGGAAACTGAAAGTGCAGAACATTATCTTTGTCACTGTCCAGCTTATATTAAAGAGAAAAATACTTAGGTTTATTCACAATCAATTTTTCCAAAATTTGGAGTATAGCACCGAGTGACATTTTGAAATTTATCAACAATTAACTGTGGTCAAGCACAACAGGCCCATCTGAGGCTTAGATGCAGGAAACGCTATCTAATCTAAGGGGTCGTACACATATTACGTCATACTTTTTTCTCGATTTTTTTACTCCCCCCTCCCCATGTCACGTTGCATCACGTTTGACTTACATCCCATAATATATGACGTCAAATTTTCGATTCCACCCCACCCCCCCCCCCTACCTGGAAATATATGTCCAGAAGCCGTTCGGCGAGGGTCATTTTGGTAATTTTGGATTTCTTGTAAATAACTCGATCAAAATAACTCTGTAATTTAATAGAACGAGAATCCTTACAACCAGAATCGATTGAACTGGTTTCTTACGGGTCCGCGAAGTTTATGTTTTGAATGTCTAATAAAAATTTTTCCTTTTTATTGGAACAAACGTGGCGTCACGTTCCATGCAGACACCCTCTTCCACCCCGTCCGATTCCGTCACGTTTTCAGTGACCCCCCCTCCCCCTCTGAGTGTGACGTAATATTACTGCAGCGCAGGGATAGCAAAGCAAAATCCTACTGGAACAACACCCAGGGCTGTCGTCAAACAAAAAAATGCATTAGGATCAACAGAAAGACATCCAAATACCTCATCAATGTCAGCCGCACGAGGCTTAAGAATTTCACTGGCACCACTACAGGACATTTCGGATTCAATAAATACTTAACTACAATCGGAAAGCGAATAGACCCAAGCTGTGACCAATGTAGGGACCCCATGGACACGGCAGAGCACTTTCTCAGTTACTGCCCAGCGTTCATCACCGCAAGAAGGAGGCACCTAGGAGGATACACATTAAAGTACGAACTAGTTAGACCCTAGGTGAAAGATAGTTGTTTAATTAAAAAAAATATGTGCACGACCCCTAAGCTAAGGCGTCTAAAACGAAAGGGCTAGTTAAGGGCTGAAGGGGACTGCCAGTCCTATTGGGTCGAAACAAGTCTAAATGTGTTTCATAATATTGTGGAATTATTTTTAGACTATCCCAGAGTCATTCTGAAGGGGCTGATTAATGGCTGACGATTGCGACCTACCTTGAGTTAAGGGCTGGTCTCTGACCTTTTTGTCAAAAAAAAAAAAAACACACATGAAACACATTTAGACTTGTTTCGACCCAACAAGGCATAAAGGGCTCGAAACCCATAAGAGTCCTTCAGCCCTTAACTAGCCCCTTCGTTTTTAACGCCTTACGCAAAAGAATGACGGGGTCGAGGTTACAGCGACATGAACCTTTACATAACTAGGTTTCAAATAAAAGATGTGGACCTCAGTAAACACATGACGTCTTACTGCTTCTATGCTTAGGTGCTCTAGCTAATGATGGTGTTTGAAAGCTTATCAGTGGAAAAAAATTTCGAAAAAGTTTTGTGTCAGATCTGACAGCCGCCTTCAAGCCAACCAAATAAATGTCGGTACAGTAAACATGCCTTTCAAAAGTGTGCTTGAAATCGGCTGGAAATTTTGCTATTTTCCTTCCGACTATTTTTGCTATTGCCTTCCGGCTTATGCAGAAGTTTTAGCAGTCGCAGGCTCTCGGGTCCACTATATGTGCAATTTGTGTAGAAAAAGAAAACCGAAAAAAAATGAATTCCGTCTTATCTACTGATAAATTGACTGGAATAGATGTGAAGAGAGGGGGGGAGGTAATTCAGAAGCTTATATCAATTTCACATCACTGGAGATTTAAGACGGAAAAAGAATTCGGTACCACTGCTACAGGAGGCTACAAGAACTTCCCTTAATTCGCTCATTGGAGTCGTGCTGTTTAATATACGCTAAGTACACACGTTACTTCGTTATTCTTTCTCTTTTTTTTAACTTTGGTCTGGTTTGACGTCATCGAAACTGTAGACTCATCAGTTTTCGGCAGACCGATGTATGGTTACAAGGGCAAAGTTTAATGCTAAGATCTTTTAAGTCTTTATTTATTTATAGAATTTATTATTGAATTGGATTAATAAACAAAAAGAACATAGAATTCTTATCGTTGATCGAAAGAGAACAAAAGAATTGTTTCAGTACATTTTATTGTATACGTATACACATTCCAATGACAGGAAACTAAATGGAAATAGCGATGATGACACCGTTGAACTGTATATAAAAAAATACATATTAGTATGAAAACATTAGGGCGGTGAAAAAAATTAAAATGATATTTTATCACTGAAAAAAAGTTTCTACGGATGGATATGGATACTTATGGCTTTGCTTGTTATTTTCACGATTTCTTGACTATTTCGTTTTTGGGAACCTAATAGAACCTTTTCGGAAGCTCATTTGAGTAATTTTTTAGCGTCCTCTCGTTTTTTTTGGATCACCCTAACATACATACGAGGTGGAAAAAACATGTTACATTAAGTTCCGTCAAGATGTTTTATTTTTCTTCAATATGCATGTTCAACATTACCGGTAACTTAAAAACTTTGCCTAATTTGACGGCTTGAAAAATAATGTACTACACAAAAATGTTTACTGAATTGTTCTTTCGACGAAGTTAATGTGAATTCTTTTTTGTTTATTACGTGCATTCACGTAGGTACTTTAAAATAACTTTAGAAGAAAACATAACCAAAGACCCGTACGTATCTGAATATTTATTTATTTATTTGGCGTATGTGTTTACAGATTCCTAGTACAAATATCACACAAGTTACACAATAATCACATTACATTTATCACAATTGATGGTCAAGTGTACTTATCCAGTCGATAGCGTCAGGTGTTACTTCATGTAGCTCTCGCAAGCTGCCGCGGAATGCCCTAACCCTACATTCTAAAGCAATGTACTTTCAACTGTATTTCAAACAGGTTCGCTTATGTAGCCCCATTTGTGCATATGATAGCCACACCTTCCGTATTCTATACGGATCCGATTTAGCGCTACCCATTGTCTTCTAGGCAGATTGAAACCCGAGACTCGTTTTGAAGGGTCACCAATAAGATTACCCAGATAACACACATCACACTTTTTAACGTGGTTGCCCACTGAATTCTTGAGAATATGCACATAAAATGTACAGAAAGTGTGCCTGTAAAGTGGTACATATTTCTATGTACATAAAAAGCACATTTTTTGTGCTATTAAAACTAAAATTTATTGCACTATATCACAAGTACAATTTTTCGCACATTTTATGTGCGTGATAAGGTGTACAATATTCCTATCACATTTAATGTACCAGAAATGTGCTTGTGATGTAGTACATTTTCGGTGTAAATAAAAGGCACATTTTTTGTGCTATCAAAACTCGAAATTGTTGCACTAGATTATAAACACATTTTTCGCACATTTGATGTGCGTGATAAGGTGTACACTATTCCTATCACATTTAATGAACCAAAAATGTGCTTGTGATGTAGTACATTTTTCGATGTAAAGAAAAGGCACATTTTTGTGCCATTAAAGCTCGAAATTTTTGCACTAGATTACAAGTACATTTTTAGATTATGTACTTCGAAAAATGCCCATCTTATTTTTTCAAAAATGTATATTTTTAGTCCGGCTGCTTTTGGTAAGGGTAACATTAAAAAAAGTATCGAATTTTCAAAGAAAATGTGTTCAAAGAAAAAAGCTAACGGGGAATAGATTTTTTATTGTTTCGCATAAAATCAATTTCAAATAACAATTAAACAATGGAGATGATACAATAATTTGAATGCAGCATCAACATGTGCAGGTTTATATCCCTTTTTTGTAAATGTACAACCGCTACAGTGTGTTCGATCAAATAAATTTAAATAACACTCTGTGGAGTTTGTTTAATTTTCGTTTACTAGCGTATCATCCAAATCTTTTTCTCTCAGTACAAAAAAAGTACATTTAATGTACTTCCTATAATTTAACACTTTATTCAAATTTAACACACCAACACAAAACTAACTGAAATTTTCCTTTCTTTTCTTACATAACATTATATGTACATGAAATGTGCTAGTAATTCACACTAAAAGGTACATTAGTTGTGTATTCAAAGTGTTTTAAATGTAAATTAGATGTACATTGTACATCTAATTCACATTTAATGTACTTTAAATCCACTTCACGTTCCAAAGAAAAGATGTAACGGTAAGGGCGCTTTTTAATATACATTAAATGTCCTGGAACTGGAGCACATTAAATGGGATCAGCACATTTTCCGATGTCACTTTATGTACATTTCGTGAAGTCAATTGTTATATGGGTTATTTATATCGCTGTTGTCATTTTCCTACTCCATACGCCACTTGTCGACCACGATGAAATTGTCGAAAGACAAGCTAATTTCAGTTTTGATGGCTGGCTTTCTGGAATTTAGTGTGTTTGCTCTGTTAGGTTCTTCGTCTTGGTGTCAACTCCTCAAATTGCATGATTTTCTGGAATTCTCTCACAAGAGCATTCTGTCGTCTCATGTATGGGGGTGCAATATTCGATAGCACTGTAAGCCATTATGTTAGAGTAGACTGTACAGCTCCGCATATTGTTCGTAGAGTGTCATTCAGCTGAGTGTCAACTTTGTCTGTATGGGCGCAGTTTAGCCACACCGGTGAACAGTATTCCGCTGGGGAGAAAACTAAAGCGAGAGCAGATGTCCTCAATGTTGCGGCGTCGGCAACCCAGGTGGTTCCACATAGCTTATGTGTTATGTTGTTACGAGATTTTAATTTAGCTGCAGTGTTTTCAGCGTGTTTTTTGAAAGTCAGCGGTCGAGAGTGACACTGAGATATTTTAGACGATCGTTGTGTTTCATTTTTTGTCCACAAAAGGTCAATTTCAGTTGGTAGTTAGCCATTTGATTTACCAGATGGAATGTTATCGACTCCATTTTAGCTGGATTGGGAGTCAGGTCCCATTTTCTGAAAAAATTTTCCATAATGATTAGATCCTTATTGAGTATGTCTTCACATCCAGAGAGACTATCTTCGGCATACATAAATTTTCGACTTGTTGTAGCTGGGATGTCGCTGATATAAAGATTAAACAAAAGCGGAGCTAGCTGATGAAAGACATTGTTGAGAATACACTTACAGCTTTTTTCATTGTTTATGTAGGCGACAAACTCTCTGTTACTTAGCATTTCATCGATGAGGCTAATGAACGAATTGCAGGGGATGACTTTAATTAATTCGTATAGGAGTCCGTGCCTCTAGACGGTATCGTATGCTGATTACAGGTCGATGAGCGTCATCGCTGTTTTTAAACATTTTTCTGAAGCCAGCTTGTTCGCTCGGTAGCTTTGCGTCGATCGTATTTCTAATTCTAAGGCGCTCCAGCAGCGTCTTTTTTTCCTGGTTTCAATATTGCCACTACTTTGGTATCAGAATAGATGTATGCGAAAAGACTCGAACGTATCTTAATATAGAAATGAGCAAACAATCCAATGTTTTATAATGTTTATAACGATAATAATTTCTAAGATCCATAGAAATTACCCAAGATAATGCCAAAGATCCTACCGAAGTACGTCTGAGACCATTGATTTTGATGGCCCAAATGTCCTCCGCTGCACCACGTCGAAAAGAGAACCAACGTCGTTTGTTCAAGAAATCCTGAAACTATTTTCTCTAAAATGTAATTCTCACCAACTTTGCCTTAAGAACCAAATGTCAAACTGCCGTAATTTTATAGGTATGTGTCATACCTCACAATTCTAGCAGTTGCTTTATCCCAGGATTTGATAATTTTTCCCTAAAACCCTGAAACACGTGTTCTCTACAATTTTATTCTCTACAACTTTGTCTTTAGAAGCAACTTCCTCACTGCCACAATTCTAGAGATATGAGTCATCCCGCCCATCTTTACTTTTATTTTGGATTCCATTAACTCATGTCAACACGGATTTTTCTCGGGTCGATCAGTCCAGACGAATCTGGTGGTAACATCACTTTCCTCTGTGCCAATACTACGAAAGGACTTTTCCAAGGCATTCGATTTGGTTGATCATAGAATTCTTCTGAGGAAGCTTCAGTGGTTACAATCCTATATTTCGGATCGTTCTCAACAAGTGGCCATTGGAATTTTCAAGTCATCCGTCATACATCCCTCTTCTGTTGTGCCAGAGCGTTCCGTTCTAGGACCGCTATGTTTTCTGGTATTCGTGAACGACTTGGTAGTGAAGATGAAAAGCAAGTGCTCACAATTTGCAGATGATCTTAAATTCTCGTTGAAAATTGAAAAGATACTGATTGTCACGTACTGCAGGAGGACGTTGTTACTTTGGAGAGATGGTGTAACGTCAATAAGTTTAAATTGAACTTCCAGAAGTGTGCCATCCTTACCACGAGCCATAAAACGGTTAAGAATCTGTTCGATTATGTCATAGCAAACACCAAGTTGAATAGAGTGATATTTAAGAAAGATCTTGGTGTCATCTTCGATGATAAGGTTTATTTCAACCTTCACATAGACATGATCACGAGCAAGTCATTCAAAATGTTAGGGTTTATTTTTCGAGCTGGCAAATTGTTCACGAACCCTCAGAGTTTACTCACGTTGTATCGGTGTATGGAATACTGTTCTATTGTTTGGTCTCATATTATGATTGCTACATCGAACAGGTCGAGAAAGTTCAGCGAAGGTTTACCAAAATGCTATATCGGAGATTCTGCTAGCCTTATAAACGGTACGCTTTCCGTGTGTCTCCTCCGCTTGAATTTACTCCGTTTGGAATCAAGGCGTCTTTATGCGGATGAAATATTCCTGTATAAAATTATTCGGAATCGTCTGAAGTTTGACTTCAACCAGCAAATTTCATGGGCTCTAACTATACGTAACACTAGGCAACTCAACATTTTCTACATCCCTAAATTCAACTTAGTTGAACGGTGTTCTACAGTAATTGAGTGCTTTAATTGTGGTAACAATAGAATGACAAAGATGGTGCAGAAAACCATTCAGTTATTAATCTAATTTTTGTTTCGGTACTTCGGTAGGGCCTTTGTCATTACCTTGGGTAATTTCTATGGATCTTTGAAATTCATATAGTTAGAAAAGAACATAAAACATTGGAT
This sequence comes from Pseudolycoriella hygida, assembly GCA_029228625.1. NCBI lineage: Eukaryota > Metazoa > Arthropoda > Insecta > Diptera > Sciaridae > Pseudolycoriella > Pseudolycoriella hygida. The sequence goes on along the minus strand of CM055403.1, from coordinate 43,692,731 downwards.
TTGCTCATTTCTATATTTACATACGTTCGAGTCTTTTTGCAACATGTATTCTGTTTGCCACATCTATTCTGATACGTACGGGTCTTTAATTATGTTTTCAAAGTAAATCTTAGATTTTGTAGATATTTCCCGAAAGCAGCTTTGTAGAATTTCTATTATAGTATTTTATTTGCTTTTAGAAAAACGATAAAAGTGCCAGTTGTTGCAACTTGTTATTATTATTATTTAGCGTATGTGTTTTACAAAGATTTACTATGCAAATATCACAGTTAAAATTACATTCGTCAGTTACAGTTGTAGGTCTAGTCGTTGGAGCCAGTCTTGCACTCCAGGTATTACTTTGTGTACGTCTAGAATATCAGTTGAAAATGCCCTTATTGAGCTTACAGAGGCAATGTGTTTCATTGTCTGAAATTGTGCACCACAATCACAACCTGGATTTTCGGTCAATCCCCACAGGCGCATATGATAAGGACATCTACCGTGGCCTGTTCTGATAAGACTCAGTGTGACCCATTCCTTCCTCGGTAAAAAGAAACCTGGAACTCGTACCGTCGGGTCTGCAATGAATTTGTTGCGGTCCACATTACAATTGCGCCACTCTTCACGCCATCGGTCTAAAGGGTTGAAATCGTTTATGTATAGGCTGACTACGGCTTTTAACGGTGGGTTTCTGGACACGAGTCTACTTAATTGAATTAGTTCCATGTTAAGGTGTATTGGAAGTTGCGGGTTTATTAGGACTTTTCGGTATTCTTTTAGCAGCGCTACTTGTCGTCGTAAGTGAGGAGGGATTATATTTGAAAGCACCGGGAGCCATTCTGTGGGTGTCGACTTTACGAAGAGTGTCATTTATTTGGAGGTCAATTTTTCTGGCGTGTTTGCTGTTAAGCCAAAGTGGAGAGCAATACTCTGCAGCGGAGAAAACGAGTGCAATGGATAATGTTGTTTCTCGTTTTGATTTTTCCGCAGTTTTCTCACAATGTTAATTAATTAATTACTTTATTTGTTCACACGAAAATCAATATACAATCTTTGCCTCAGTGTGCATGGCACCTTAAAGAAGCAGGTTAATTAACATAAGATAGAATTAATGAATAAAATAATCACATTTAGTACAAACAAGAAATATTTCAAGAAATTACAATTATGAATAAAATGGTTTTTATCATAGTTTTTATCAAGAAATAATAATTATTATTTTTTTTTTCCTGTGCGTAAGAGAACAGTGCAGTGTGTAGCGTAGATACTTGGGGTGGCTATTGTGCTTCACAGTTTGTTCGCAGAAGGAGAGTCTTAGTTGGTAGTTTGCTTGCTGAGTATTCAAATGAAATGTACAACCAAAAAATGAATTAACCAACTAAGAAGTTAGTTGACGTTATGCGCATGCGCACAATAAAATTTTTTTTCATTGGACAGTAGCAATAAAAAAAAATCAACTAACTTCTTAGTTGGTTTTGCGCATGCGCATAAGTCAACTAAGCTCTTAGTTCGTTAATTTATTTTTTGGTTGAGTCGGTTCAGTTTTTTTATTCGGCTTCAGTCCCCATTGCTTAAAATATTTTTCGAGAACCAGTAGGTGTCTTTTGAGTGTCTTTTCACATTCTCTGAATCTTTTCGTCTGGCTTGCTATCGTTTGCGTATCCGAATTTTCGACCAGCTGTTGTTGTCATGTCACTGATGTATAAATTAATGAGCAGTGGGGCTAGAACTGATCCTTGAGGAGTCCGTTGTGAGTGTGCACGTCCTGCTTTTCTCATTGTTGATATAAACAACGAACTCTCTGTTTCTAAGCACTTCATTGATGAGCGATATAAATGAGTTGCACGGTATCGTTTTTATAAGTTTAAGTTAAGAAGACCATGCCTCCAAACTGTATCATAAGCAGAACTAAGGTCAATAAACGCTACCGCTGTTTTTCGACACTTTTCAAACCCGTGCTCAATATGAGTCGTTAAAGCCAAGAACTGATCGCAGCAACTCCTGTTTTCCCGAAAACCAGCTTGCTCAGCTGATAATCGATTACACAGAAGACGTTCAAGCAGCTTATACATTATGATAAGCATCGAGATCGGTCTGAAGTTTGCTGCTATCTCATCCGTTTTCCCCGGCTTCAGTATCGCTACCACCTTGGTTCTTTTCAATTCGGGTGTGTCTTGATGATGTCGTTGTAGAACCGGGACAGCCATAGTCTTGCGTATTTTCCGCAGTTTGTTACGAACTCCGGAAACATTTCATCAAGTCCGGCTGCCTTGCCATTGTTCACATTGCCAATAGCAGCGTCAACCTCTTCCACAGTAAAAGGGCGAGAAAATCCTGTAAGAGCTGAAGCATTTTTTCTAAACAATCGAAGATTACGTTTCACGTTCCTTCTCGTTTGGCTGTCGACACTTTCATAATTCGATTGGCTATGGTCTTTGGTTTCATTTTAGGTTTAGATCTCGCTCCAGAATTGCTGGCTCCAATGCGACGAAGAAGAGACCATGCTTTTCTGCTTGAGTGCTCCATGTCTTCGACTGTATCCATCCACCGTTGCCTACGTGCGTTATCCAATGACTTTGCTCAGTTTTATTTGAAGAATATAAGAAATTGAAACTCCCCTTCATGAATGTGCTTCAAGTACTTTATGTGCCACATCGGATACCTTCAGCCCTGCTGTTAGTCTCAGTTTCACAGAAATATGTACTTTGAAATGCTTTGTCAAATGCCGATTGATCGTGTCTTGTCCCCGAACCTCATAGGACACCAACATCTAACTATCTGACAGCTTTAATATTAATTAATTTTTCATTTGTATGACTCACTATCGGTGTGTATACATAAGCTTTATTGTCCTTTAAGTTCAAAGTTATTAAGCTAAGAAGTAGGACATTCAAAGTTGGTTACGTGCTTGTAAAAGACCCTGATGTCAAAAGTTTTTGAAGTAGTAAAATTTAGCTTTTAAAACTATAACTCGAAGGAATATGCAGCAGTCAATTAACTTATAAAGAAATTTTGTCCATGTACTTCATGCAATGCACCAAAAGATCGTTTTAGTTTCAAGAAATCGTGCCAAGTAACAAATACAAAGGTTTGTGTATTTTAAAAGTATCACAAACGAAAGAATTTATTCATTTTATTTTATGAACATTTGGGGCGGTAGAACCAAAAATTGCGTCACGGGCAATGAACTATCTCGAAGCAAAGGAATATGTTTAGAGGTCGCATGATGTTTGGTTAACAATTTTCTTTAGAAGCTGCATGACGAATGTGAAACCGGCTATGATGTGAAGCACGTTGCGAAAATTTTCATTACGCGATTTGTTTATAAGAGGGTCTGAGTCTGCGTTAGGGAATTTGGTTTTGGTATTGAGCTACGTTTGTGTTACGCTTAGGGGGGAGGGGTTACGGTCAAAAAGTGTGTTACGTAATTTAGGGACAGCCGCTAAAGCGCAACTTGTTGCATAAATTAGTGTGTGACTCACTCCAACGGTTGATGAAAAATCAAGCAAATTATTGTTTAAAGGAGGCCATTTATTAATGTCAATATAAAAACTTCAATTTCATTTTTTTTTTGTTATTTACTGAAAGACTTAAACAAAAAAGTAAATTTTTGGAAGTCAATTTAAAATGTCTAGAAGTTTGGGACAGAATAGAATCCGAAAAAATTTCGTAAAAGAAAATGCCAAAGTTAAAATTAGCAAACATGTTGTTGAGAAACATTTTATACCAGGAGTCTATACACAACATCATCCGGCCCAATGTTATCACTTACTCAACGCACAACCGATTCATTTAAAAAAAGAAAGTGCTATGGATGGAAAGGAACTAGTGCGAATCAAATATTCAGATAGCGTAAGAGATTTATTGGTACCAGTGGAAGGTAACGTACATCCTGCTATATGGCCAGTTCAAGAAATACATCGTATAGAGTCGAAAAGTCATTCCGTTTCAATTGATGAGAGAAAAGCGAAGCTTCAGGATATACTCGATGAAAGAAAACAACTGGAAGAGGAATGTGAGAAAAGGAAGGCATATCTGAAGGAAATTGACAAGACAAAAATCACAGCCAAATCGGAAGACAACTCTGATGCTCATCATCAACAGTTCTTAGAGCGTGCTATGATTGCACAATTAGAAAATACCGAAGAATTCAAGAGAGTAAATCACTTGATTGCTGCCAAAAAATGTCAAGTAACTCTAGCTGCTCAAATTAGTGAGAAACAGGAAATGCAACGTGAGTTGAAAGATTACAATCTTTTTGTGGAGAGAAGCATTTTGGACGACTGTGAAAAAGCTCTACAAATGGAATCGGAAAATGCATTAAAACGACGCAAATGCAAAGCTGAGCTAGCTGAAGAGCGGAAAGCTTTAGTTAATAAAAAAGAGGAGGCAGAAAAATCTGCGGCCGAAAGCGCTCTTCAAATGGAGAAATCTGAGCTTAACGCTAAAATAATCGAAAACGCAAAACTGGATGAGCAAGAGAAAAGTCAACGTATCGAACAGAGTTTTAAAACACGTGAAGATATTGAAAATTTCAAAGCTTTGAGAGAGAAGTTAAAAAATCAAGAACTGGAGGAAGAGCGCATTTCAGAAATGAAAGCCTTAGAGTATGTACGAAAAAAACAGGAAAATATGAAAAAAATTGCTGAAGAAAAACGCTTCATAAAGGAAGAGAAGCAACGAAAGGCCGATGAGTTGCTCATGCTTCAAGCGAAACTTCTTGAAACGAGAAATCAACAAGGCGAATCGGATATAAAACGTTCTCAGGAAGAAAAGGAAAGGGAATATCGACGTCAAGCGAAAGAAGACGCTTTGAAAAGAAAGCTGTTATCGAAAGAGCTTCAGGATGTGCGCTCGTTTCAATTGCAAGAAATACGAAGAAAAAAGGAAATGGAAACGGAGCAAGAGAGAGCGGCGTTTGAAAAACTGGTAGAAAAGTTAACAAATTTGGAAATTGAAGAACAAAAAAAGAAAGAAAAGCGACGTGTAGAATATGAAAAATACCAGAATGACATACGGGAACAAATGAAACAAAAAGCAATGAAAAAACAAATGGAGCAAGAAATGGCTAGAATGGAATATGAAACGAATCAGAAAAGAGAGAGAGAACGAATTGCGAGTATTGAAAATGTTGTCAACACAAAATTAGTGGAAATGCAAGAAGCTCAGTTGACATTAGACGACATCCTAGACATCCAACGAAAAGTCAAATCCAAACTTTTTATTCACTGAAATTTTTGTTTGATATTTTTTTGTTCATTCTCAATCATTTTTTGATCAAAATAAAATTACATCGAACCATCACGTGAAGAAAGTCACATTTTGACGTCTTTTTAGTTAATTCAAAGTATATTCCCTGAGAGATATTTATTTCCCACGGGAAAAGTTATACAGAACCAAACAGCTAATAGAGAGTTTGGGCAAAAGCGACTTATCGCTCCATTTAAAAAATATACATATAACTTATATGTTATAAGTCATATGTTAACGTCATAGCCTATAAGTCTACGTTATAAGTTATAACTTCACCTTTTAAGTTATAAATTTTTATAAGTTATAAGCTACAAGTTATACGTTTTGAAACTGATCAGTACTGATGCGTATCAGTTTTAAAACTGATCGGTACTCATCCAGATCAGTTTTGAAACTGATCATCACTGATCTCTATCAGTTTTTTAAGTGATCAGTACTGATCCGTATCATTTTTGAAACTGATCAGTACTGATGCATATCAGTTTTAAAACTGATCGGTTTTCATCCAGATCAGTTTTGAAACTGATCAGCACTGATCTCTATCAGTTTTTTAAGTGATCAGTACTGATCAATACTGATCAGTACTGATCCGTATCATTTTTGAAACTGATCAGTACTGAAGCGTATCAGTTTTGAAACTGATCAGTATGCATCGGTACTTATCAGTTTCAAAACTGATCTGAAACAGTACTGATCAGTTTCAAAACTTACAACTTGTAGCTTATAACTTTACAAATTTATAACTTAAAACGTAAACATATAACTTATAATTTATTGCTATATGTATATGTTATAAATCTAGCGATAAGTCGCTTTGTCCAAACTCTCTTATTATGAAAAATATCATCAGGGTTTCAATTGTCGCGGTGTTTGTGTCTTTTTGAATAGATCGAATTAAAAACACATCTTTTTTTATATTTCTAGGTGGATTCGATGGAACAAGTAACGTACTTGCTGGAAAACTATTCAACATTCCTGTTAAAGGCACTCATGCTCATGCCTACATCACTTCGTTTTCTGGTTTTTCCGAATTGAAAACTCGAAATATTAAACACAAACATACTGGCGCTCAGCGGGATTTATTAGAATTAGCGATCGGGCATCGCAACGCACTATCACAAACCATGGAAATATCCACAGAAGAGTCGAGTGAAGGTGAATTAGCTGCAATGGTTTCATTTGCAATCGCATTTCCGGATGGTTTCATGGCCTTAGTCGATACGTACGATGTCAAGAGGTATTTTGCTTTTTAGGCGTAACTCTCTCGGTTGTTACAATTTGTTGGTTTGATGCAGTTTGAAGCAATAACAGTTTTTCCATTAATTTGATTTTTATCAAAAAAAAGAAGAGATCACTTTGTGTATCAGTTAAGTAAAAATAATATTTTTTTTATTTTTGGTTACAAAGCTTTAACTTAACCCACGTAATTTAAATGAACTGTGCAGAAAGTATGTATGTTACAAGCGACTAAATGTTTGTACTTTTTATTTGATGTAGTTCTCGATGTTTTTTTTTCGAATATATCTACCTTGGAAATTGTAAGTTCAAGGTCAAGTCGTCAAAATAACAAAACAACGTTGACAATTTTTCGCAAGTAATGTACATTTAATTGTATCGGAAAATAGTCAATGAGTCTAATTTAAACTCGCGCGTCGAGAGGGTTTCAGTCATGACGGCAAGCGAAATTTTTACGTTATTGGCGTAAAAGTTGAAAGAAATTTCGCATTTTCAATCTGCTGAAACCGGCGCATGGGTCTTCATATCACTACACTTTGGTTAATAATTATACAATCTTTCCCTCAAGCCGTCACTATAGCAAAATGTTCAGACATTCCCGCACTGTTAAGCAGTCGCCGAGGCACTCTCTATCTTTCGGACATTTCGGGAAACAGCTACCAGAGTATGTGATATATCCACTTACATTTCCGATCATAACACAAACAGTAAACGTATCACGCAAGCGCGGCTGATGGTACTGATATGAATAAGCCCTCGGGTAAGGATTCACGTACATCTCTCACAATGCTCATTCGATTCAGGCATGCACTATTTGGCATTTGGATCCTCTAGGGTTATTAGGTCTTACAGATGGGATATTATCCCGGAAGGTGCGGGGAACGATTGAAATTCTTCCAAGCAAATTTCTAACTGCCATTTTAGATTAGATTCGTTTATTGGTTCTAAGTTAACAATACATTTGTATAATAAAACTTAAGCATAATTCAACGCCTTTATGCACCAACCAACTTTTACCATTGTTCTTCAATGGAAAAATGTGATTGCTGCATAAGGTCACTGAATTAGGCCGCATGGGTGGGCCCCTGTTACAACCAAAACATTTTTTATTTACTTTACTATTACTAAAGCACTTCTAAGTTTGAGGTGACCTATTCTTCAAAATGTCTCCTCATACATATTCTCAATAAATTTTATGGAGAATTCTTGTAGTTTTCTTATGTTTGTTTTCATAATTTGCTCTTGGTTTGGAAAGGCAGCTCCAAATCTCTCTAGCCTTTGCCACACCAAGGATGGGCACATTGTGAATAAGTATTTCCTCTTCTTCCTCACATCTCCTGCAGATCGCTGAACTTACAGTGTCCGGTAATGGTTCCAATCAGCTTCCTCAGTGCTGTTTTGGAGCACTTTAGGAGATAATTGGTAATCTTGTTGGATGTGCCATTTAAGAAAATCTTCGACTGTCTACAGCTTCGGAGATTTGTCCATAGCGCATCATGCTTTCTAGAATAACACTCTCTGATTATAGTCCTCTGCACCCTGTATGGCAGTCCGGTCCGAAGAAAGCTATTGTGCTACCCTCTCGAGCTAGAGCATCTGCTTCTTCATTCCCGTTCACTTATCTGTGACCAGGTATCCAAACTAAGTTAACTTTGTGCAATCTAGCCACTTTGTTCACTCTTTGTGTACACTCTATCACGAGTTTAGAAGTTAAGCAATTAGAGGTTAATGACTTCAGACATGCTTGGCTGTCCGGTCCGTGTATATGTTGACATTCCTTGCCTCATATTCCGTCCCATTTAGATCAACACAAGCCTTAATTATCCCGAAGGTTTCAGGTTGGGTTATCGATGCATACTTACCAAGCGAGTACGACTGCCGTACTAAGGGATTGTTGGAAAAATTCCTGCGCCCGTCCCATTGTTTATCTTCGATCCGTCCGTGAATGTATTCACGTCATTCGGGTCTAAAGTTTTTGTTTCATTTTCCCACTCTTCTCTGCTTAGGATCATGACTTGAAAGTTCTTATCGAAGAAATATTGTGGAGTACATTGATCTGTGTCCATCAAGATCTCTGGAATTTCCTTCGCTTTCTCCAGCAAGGTGTTAGCGTGACCCGCAATCGAGTCTTGCCAGCAATTGTTGTTCCTCAACCGAATTGATGTCATTACAGCTTTTCGCTCGATTGGAGTGGATTTCATCACTCCTGTAATTCCCATCAAAGCCATTCTTTGAACGTGCTCTAATTCGTCCTTTACTGCTTCGATTCTTACTCTGTGATGCCGAACATGACATCCGTAACTTAGTATAGGCCTGATTATGACTTCATACAACCAATGTATGACGTTCGGTTTCAGACCCCAGTTTTTTCCGAATGAACTTCTGCATTGCTAGAAAATTCTCGTTCCCTTAGCAACGCTCTCTTGCAAATGCCTTTTCCACTTTAGTTTTTTATCTAGGTCAAAACCTCTCAACAATCGCTAACGCTGAGTTCATTAATGCTGTGTTCATGTTCCTTCGAATTTATCTATTAATAAAGTAACCACATCGTCTGCAAAGCCTTCTCTATTATATCCAGCTTCATTCAACTTAGTTAACAGGCTATCAATCACCATATTCCATATTATTGGTGACAGCCATAGATCTAGAGATATGCGTCATCCCTCCCAATTGAAGAAGTGGCCATATTCCAGCATTGGCTCATTTTGCCTTATTTTAAAATTTTATTCTCTACAACTTTGTCTTTGGAAGCAACTTTCCAACTTTCATAGTTCTAGAGGTATGGGTCATCCTGACCAATTGTAGAAAAGTGTTTAGAATCGAATTCTGTATCAACTAGTATATCAAACTCTTTCACTACCTCTGGCATGTTTCGAGATATTTGTAGTCGGGTTTTTGTAAAAAATATCTGAAAGTCTGTTCGAGATACATAATTTAGTCCCAAGGCAAAATGAAAGACCAATCTTTGAGTAGCAATATTGTAGAACATCAAAATGCTGTATCTTCCACCAGTTACTAGCTGACCAAATGTGAATGACCTTTGTGTGACCTTGAAATGACATTTTTTTAAAAATCATTCTTCCAAAAGTCCCGTTTAATTTTCATAAATTTCATAAATTATCTAAATTGTAACAAACATTTAAACCGTCTTTGATACTGTAATTTTCCGTAAAGTATATGATTAAGGTTTTTTTTTCATGAACATTTGCCAAATTCTATAGAATTTCAATCGGTTCCCGCACCTCCCCGAGAGAATATTTTTTCATTTCCTAGATAATTCAGTTGAAATCTACGGAAAAATCTAAAACTCTTTGTTGTTGTAGCAATTTACAGGAAATCTTGTAGCAACTATGAGAGTAATGTTCCTGTCGTCGTCAGTAGAGTACGCAAAAATATTTACAAAAATATATGAAATTCCTAAAGCAGATAAAACTTACGCAATTTCGCAATATCGAGCTTTTTCTCAATGCACCGCAATAAGATTGTTTCATAATTTACTCTCATTTATGGTCACTACTGTAATGTACTATTATGTCAATAGTTTCCACATTCTGTGTACAAAATATGTGGCACCAATATTTTCTGAAATTAAATGTACATTGTAGTTTTATTTACTCCGAATGTCCATATACAACTGTAGTTTCCCATGCAAGTACACCTGCATCGGGTAATTTATATTACCTATGGAGAAAGTTTCCTGCCGCAGGTAAAAATGTGAAATATTTTTTCTCGATGAAGTATCTTTACTAAATGACATAAGAATAAAGTATCGACTATAGTGTAATCGAATCTATTGATTGAAAGTAGTCAAAACGGACAGAATAAATCTATTATCAGCTTTCGTGCTGTTTGCTGAGAAGGAAAACACAGCAAAAAATCGTTAATACGAAAGCTCATCAGTCTCCAGTTAGAATATTTCACTAATTCCACAAATTCCAGGTTCCAAGTTCCACGTATTCCACTATTCACAAAAGCTACTAAAATATTTTCAAATTTCGAAACTTCATTTTACCAAGGGGACTGAGAGTGTAAATAAATGACTCAATATAAATGAGTACAAAAACCGCCTTACATATCGTGGATTCAAAAGTATGTTTTCGCCGCGACGAAAGAACGAAAATACATTGGTGCACAGCATTAATGAACTATAGGATTAGTACAGAAATTTTGAATGTGGAATATGTGGGACAAATTGAACATTCTGTTCCACTAGTTCTACAAATGATTTTCCTCTCACGTTCCAATTTTTATGAAGCAGTTTCAGCTATTTTTTTACAGCTTCAACGTGCTTGTGAACTTTGCCTCACAATCCAATTCACATTTGAAATATTAAACTACTTATTTCAGCAGTGTAACATCCAAAACTATTAGTACAACCAATTCAACGATAAATATTGGCGTTGATTCTTCACAACATATTAATGTCAAAAGTGTAACAACGGACGAACTGATAAACGCAAATGGTTTGAATTTGCCAATAAAAAAATCAAAGATTGATGAAAATTCAAATAATGACAATGCGGCAAATGATCAAAATGCGTTCACTAATTGTACAATGAAAGTTGATGAGGATTGTAGTTGCAATAAAGTTGATCAAGATCATGATGATGTTAACAATATGGATGATGGTACTGTACATAACTGTCAATGTAATAAAATGCTTTCAACGTATACCAAACTGCTTAGAAATGTCGGGAAGTCATTCAGGTAACTATTCTTATATAATTAATAGCACGAGTGACGTCTGTCTATAAACTTTATTCATTTCTTCGTCCATATTTTAATCAAACTGTAAACACTTCATATTCATCATTACTTTAACAATTTATTGTATTATTATTGAATCTTATTAGAACATTTTAAAAACGCGATCGAAGTTTCGAAGTTAATATTTTACTTATGCGTGGTTTCCCCTTTCCTCCAGTAGTTGAAATACAGAACAGGTCCGAACCGTTTGCAAGTAAAAGTCGAATGATCATGTCGCTGAAGTTCGACCAAAGCTCGGCGTTGCAACAATGTGACATATAAGGGAAATGAAATAAGCTCTCTCTCTCTCTAGTTCATTTGCTATAGTTCATTCGTTCATCTGTTCTAGTTCATCATTATTTACAAGAACGTAACTGTGCGTGTCGAGTGAGATTTTGGTCCAACCAAAATATCCACTTTCCGCGTATGGCTAATTTATTTACGAGAACTTAGCTGTATTTGTCGAGTGAGATTTTGGTCCGACCAAAATATCCAGTTACCGCGTATGGCTCGTATGGCTCCGTAAATAAATTAACCGTACGCGATAACTAGTATAGAGGTTTTGGTCGAACCAAAATCTCACTCGACAAATACAGCGTAAATAATGATGAACTAGGTGATGAACTAATTAGAACAGATGAACGAATGAACTATAGCAAATGAACTAAAGAGAGAGAGAAAGAGAGAGAGGTAGCTTAGTTCATTTCCCATATATATCACATTGTTGCAACGTCGATCTTTGGTCAAACTTAAACATGGTGAATGATCTGAAGAGATTTTTGCTTATTCTTATGGAAAATACTTTCCTGAATTTCTACGAATTTCACAAATTTTCACAATTTCAATTTTATGAAAATTATTTTTAATACCCGATAACGTATCAGAATGGATGTGGCCAACAGAATAAATGTGGCAAAAAGAATAGATGTGGCAAACAGAATAGATGTTGCAAAAAGACTCGAACGCATCTAAATATACAAATGAGCAAACAATCCAACGTTTTATGTTCTTTTATAACTATAAGAATTTCAAAGATCTATAGAAATTATCCGAGGTATGTTAAAGGCTGAGTCGAGTTTAGACCGCGGTCGAGTACGCATCGTTCTTAACCTCGGCTAACGAAATCATTTCAGTGAAACACAGCTTTGCATGAATAAGTTGCTCGTCGATTGTTTTCAATGGGCATGCATACAATAGCAGCGTTTAGTTGTCAACTATGCTCCGAAGTAAATCAGTCGAATTTGCTCTGAACTATGTTTTGCACGTGGTGAATCGGGCGATATCGACTTCGGAATTCGTGTTAGCAGCTGCACGGCTGAATCGGTGCTTTTCCTAGTTGTCGTCCGGCTCAGTGGCTATGTTGTTTGCCTTATGTCACTCGCTGGGTCATCTCTCAGCTCGGTTTGTGGAACGAAGGTTTTTGCCGCGGTTGTGGCTCGCTAGCGAAGCTATGCCAATGAGTGAAGATTTTTTGGGCTACATAGCAGTTGCCAGCCCAGCTTGTGGACCAGAAGTATTTACCTTGGGTAGGACTACGTGCGCTTATCTTTGGGCTACAGGGTGGCTAAGGTCGATGGGTAGAGTAGTGATAGCAGGCCGCAGAGTAGTGGTGACACGTGGCTTCGTTCCGTGTAAGTCGAGACCTGAGCGGGAAAGCTTTGCGGTTTATGGTGCGAGGTTAGACCTGGACTGGACTGGACTCGCCACCAGCCTTGTAGGGCAGCATCTGATTGCATATGAACGTGAAGTAGGAGCTCGGGTCATATGCCAGGTGTGCAACTGTTCAAGAGGTGTCCAATCGATTGCTGGCCCCCAACTGCCACCTCGATCTACCCCATGTTACAATAAAATTGTTTGTAGTAAACGTATAGGACCTTCGTACTTCGTACGGATCCAAAAAATATTCTACACTTTCGGAGCTACAAATTTTCCGCTTACAACGCGTTTACTGAAAATACAAAACCATCAAGTCTAAATGTAGTTTCGTGAGGTTCTGCTGCCTTCGACGCGGGTCTGGTAATTCTAACTTATAGATCAATGTCGTTGGCAAACTTATCTTAAAGATTAGTACATTTAGAACCTTTAGAACAGCTTCGCTACTTCTATTTGCATTCGCGCGAACTTCGTTGTTATTGACATAACATTGATAATAGTGAAGTTTGTTCCAGGACATTATGGGCAATTCTACGAAAAAGTGGAAAATGTAATATGAGAGCGGTATAAGAGGTTCCCTGTGTCAAAAATAATCCCTCAATGATGGCTTTTAAGACATAATTTATTATAGGGATCAAAAATTTATGGAATTTGGCATTGTTTCACATAGAACACAGCGCCACTTCTCTATACATCAAAATAAATTCAACGAGATGTGCAGATTCTTGACATTTCGCTGCGTTTTACGAATAAAACTAAAAGTCAATATTTTTACCCAGCAAGTCCGTTTTGTAAATACTAAATCATTATTTATTACTCATAATTCAAACTTGCTGGGTAAAATTGTTGACTTTTGATTTTTTTCAGAAGGTGCAGATTGCAAAGGTTTTTGCTCTTACCGCCTCAGGAATCTGCGCAACCTGCTATGTGCAGCCTTGGTTTGCTCCATACGAAATAAGAGCACATTTTACGGTGTACTAAAAATCACAAACGGTGGCAAAGTTTCGCATGTGATGTCGTGTCGTCGGTACATCGCACGGTGGTCAATCTAATGTCACGCCAGTTAAAATTATTTTTGAAAACAAAGGAATTCTTTTGTTTAAAAAAATTATTTTGTCCAGCGTGAAATTAGATTGACCACTGTGCATCGGTCCGATTTTTTTGATCAGTGTGGCTTGTATACATGGTCCAAAGTAAGTCTGGCGACTAGGTTGTTGAGTAAAGTCTTCTATACCCTGATGAGAGCGAAGTATTAAAGAAAAATTAACTAAAATTTTTCCAGCCGTAACATTATATCTTTAGTTTCTTACGAAATTCAAGGGACTCTTCGAAAAATATCGATAACGATTATCAAAAAAAATGTATCGATATTTGATCATCAAAGTCATTATCGATTTCAATAAATATTTATCAAAATGTCGATATACAGAAACGGAAAAGTGAAATCCGACAAATTTCTGATTTGTATGGTAAATTCGTATGATAAATCAGAAACTTGTCGGTTTTTACTTTTCTGAGACTGTATCAAATATCAAAATATCGATATGTCAAAATATAATAATTTTAATATTATCGATATATCAAATATTATCATTATCAAAATTTAGAAAATTAGCGAAATATAGGCGATTTGTGACGGAAAATGTGAGACGAAAAATTCCAATCATATGGAAAAATGTTGATAATTTGATCAGTATTTGATATTTCATACTTTGATAATTATCGATATTTTGATAGTTATCGATATTTCATATTTTGATAATTATCGATATATCGATAATGATGTTAAATATCATTATCAAATATTATCGATAATCGACATTTGATAGTCAAAGTAATTATCAGCCATATCTAATCGTCCGTCGGCTTTCCCGATTTTGTTGGTCTAATTGGTAAACGGTTGCTCAAAATGGATGGAGAAACAAGATGAACTCATGAACTGTTATTTTCTCCATCTTCAACTTTAGTTTAATAGATGGCGATGTGATAGATGTTTGCGTTGATCTGCGCAACCTCCTAATAGAAAACCCTCATTTTGACCAAGTTTACTCTGCCCGATTTTCCTTGCTAATTTTTGGCACAATCAGATAGTTTGGAGTTTGAAAACCTTATTTACTAAACAAGAAAACGCTGAATTGGCGGGCTGAAATACTACGAATTGTAAGAAAAGTAAAAAGCCCACTGGACTTTCATGATCAAATGCTAACGACATTCAACTAATTTTTATTTTCTTTGCGCACAAAATAATTAAAATACTTTTATCACGTTAGCGAATGAACTAGCAGCTAGCGAAATTTAAATTAGTGCAACCATGGTGACCAGTTTACCTGCAAAAAGTCAGTTGAGCTAACTGGTCATCTGAAGGCGATGTCAAATATTCCATACGCAGTGCCTACGACCAAATCAGTTTTATTGGCTGGGATATGACCTTAAATCGGATCCGTTTTAACGGGTTTAACAGAACAGTCAATATTTTACGCTTTTCCTTACTCGACTTATATAAAAAAATTTCTGTTAAGATTCGAATCGACACTAAAACACTTTTTTAATTTATTGTTTACTTAACACTAACCCTAAATTGTAAACTAACATTTACTTCTGTTTATAACAATCATCACAACTTTATTTTAATTATTTAGTTTTCGTTATCGCATGTGTTAATCCAAACAACAACTATAAGGTTTTCAATGTAGTTTTATGTTTTGTGCGAGTCAAAACATTTCTGATTTTTGCCAAAGTGACTTCCCGACAATCATTATAATCAGGGGCAGAGGTATGTAATCATATTGATCGTTTAAATTGCTAATTTCATTGATTGGTTTTTACAAATTATTCATTACAAAGAATTTTCTGTTGAATGGAGATTTTATTAGGTAAAATTGGCAGTCAAAATTCCCCCATGTAAATAAACAATTTCTTTATATAAACATTCGGTGTGTTTTAGAATTTCCGAGAGAGCGGTGCATGGCTTGATGTATTTGAAGAAAGAAATACATGTTTTTAATGTTACTTTTATTCTTCGTAGCTGTAATTGTTGTACATAATTCATAACTGCATGTCTGTAGGAAACAATTTATTTTTCATTCAATGCTGATTTAGTTAAAGTCGCTAATAAATCAAAGAACTTAACTTTCCCTTTTTTATTATTTTATTAGACTTGTAGCAAGTAAGGTCCAAATAGTTGAGAACATTTCACTAAATATTCATCATTTTTACGTTTTAAGAGCCATTCATTTAATGACGTCCGACAGTTTTTAGTCATTTTTGGGCCCTCTCGTCAATTCACGTCTGCATTTTTTACCCCATTACAAGTTCACTAGTTGAAAGCCACGCTACGCAGGCTTTATCATTTTCGCTTGTTGTCTATTCAGATAACCAAAGCAAATAATTTTTCGTTTTAAATAATGATGCGTAATGTTGAAGGTCGTTTTTTCAATTACCGCTAATAATACTAAAATCGAAGTGGGCGCGAAAGGCACTATAAATCAAAATATTTTCTTTGCAGCAAAATTACTTACACTTACTTACTTACTTACTTACACTTACTTACACTTCCCCCGTATACCAATTCCTCCGATTCAACGTTCACCGTATTCAACGTTTGCCCTATTCCACGTTCACCGTATGCAACGTTCCTCGTATTCAACTTTCCCCGTATTCCAAGTTCCCCGTATTCCACTTCCCCCCTATTCAACGTTCACCGTATTCAACGTTCACCGTATTCCAGTTCCCCGGCATTTAACTTTCGCCTATTCAACGTTCACCGTATTCAACGTTCCCCGTATTCCCCTTTCCCCGTATTCAATGTTCCCCGTGCTCCAAGTTCCCCGTATTCCACGTTCCCCGTATTCAGCGTTGTTTTTGCTACGTATTCTACTCTGACACTTCCCCGACCAAATCCCTAACACAACATCTTGACTGACTTTTGGGCGATTTTCAATATTGACCCGTTTTTTACCCATAACTCCCTTATTTCAGAACAATATCCCACCCCGGGACATGTTTTCTCGACTTTTGCACCATCCCCGACAACATATCAAAAAGTATTTTTTTTGACTCCTCAGTTTAAACGCAAAAATAACAGGATTGTGACCGACAGACAAATAAATAAATAGACACATAAACAGACAAACTTTAGAGGTTTATAATTAGTAATATTTTTTAATTGCTTACAGAAAAAGTTTTAAAATATTTCGGGCGACTTTATCAGAAATAGATCCAAATTTAGCGTTAATTTAGAAATGTGTCATAGATTCAACGCTTTTATAGCAGACATGTTCCTATGCATTCTATATTTAAACAATCCACGACAAAAAGTTTGGCTGATTGGGACGTTTACGTCTCTTCAGTACACCTTTGTCGCAAGACCATGTGTATATCAGCATTGGTCACAAATTGAGTGAGTAATCACCTCGTTTGTTCCATTATTCAAAGAAGAAATTGTGTTGACAATTTTTTTAAGCTTATCATCTACCACAACGTTTGTAACAGTCGTAGTTGGATATAAGATCTAGTGCTGCGATTCATATTTTGACCAAATAAGGGAAATCTACAACAAAGATATTCTGTCCGTCCTTTTGTTAACATGATCAATTAAATCTTGACTGATTTTTTCCCTGACATTTAATTGAAACATATGCAAGGGACCCGTACGCATCAGAATAGATGTTGCAAAAAGAATCAAACGGATCTAAGTAAATATTGCCTTAACTCTTAAGTGTATGAAATTACATCCACAAATTGTATTGGAAATTGCCGAAAGGCATAATTGAAAAACCCGTCCTCCAAATCCTTAAAAAAAGACCAAAATTCAAAAATAAAAAAAGTTTGAAGAAAAAATTGCTTTAGGCCACCAACCAAAAAGTTATCGTACATTCTCCGAACAAATCATACGACAGAGGCATTCGTTCGCCTCAAGTCGGCTCACCTTAAAAATCTGGAGGCCCAAAAAGCGACAAAATCAGGAAATGTCAAAATCAAGAGGCATCCAAACCCAGAGGAGCGTCCGGATCTTGCAGCACCCGGATCTTGCAGCACCCGGATACATAAAGGATTGTAATCCTGTGGCAGCGGTCTCAACTATATTAATTCAATGTAGGAAGGCTCTACTCCCTCACTCCCGCGCCTGAGACGAGCTTGGATACGCCTGCAGGTGGCCGTACATGCATGGGGTTCTGCCCCTTAGACCCTGCAAGGGGGATATTCTTCCTTGACCTCCTTTACGGGGGCTGCCGCCACTCGATCCTGCTTTTTTATTTTTCCATTGTGTTTACGGCCTGCGGCGCAGCATCTAAACTGCTAAAAAACGATTAGCATAAAGAAAATGTCGCTGATCGCTGCTGTGATAAATACAACTTCGTTTTTATTTCGTCAGATTTTCTGAAATTATTCCGGATTTTGACGTCTCCTGATTTTGACGTTCTTTGATTTTGAAACCTCCGGATTTCGACGCTTCTTGATTTTGAGCCTCCGGATACCTTATAAGTCGGGCAATTTCCATCCGATTTTCTTTACTCCTTTTCTTAAAACGAAGTCCTTACATATTTGTCCCAGATGTGCCCTAGGCTCTCCTTGGGCCTCAATTATTACACTTCATAGGCGAAGTATTCCTTGTCGAAGTAGTTACTTTAAAATTAGTCTTAAGCTGACGCTCTATATGGTTTCTGTTAACATTTATCTTATAGCTTCGTCTCAGCTCATGAAAAAGCAGCCATCGTAGACGGACAATTGCAATCGGTCTTCCTTTCCTATTTTTGCGATTTTGATTCTAAAATTCAAATATTTTTAGTTAACTTTTGTTCCACAACTTTTCATGAAAACAACCTCAAGAATTCCTACCTCTCGCTTATTATAACAACCACACTTTAGATACCACTACGCCGACAAAAACATTACATACAAAATGCTGTACAGAACACAAAATGTAAAATATATTTGAATCTGACACCGAAAGCTAAGATGTGAAAGATCGTGCAGACGAATCTCATGATACAGATTTTGGATTTATGGGTCTGTGGATCATGGATAATGTTTGGCTGTTAACTTTTCTCTCATTGACTAGGTCTAATGAATTTTAGTGACTGTTGAAATAGAGCGAGGTTCGCATCACTTTTCATCAGGCAGTACTAGCCGCCTGCCACTGGCGTCATTCTCTTATTTTCATAGCTGAATACAGATCAACATAAAACTAAACTACCCCTGTCGGTGGCGCCATCCATTTTTTTCGTAGCTGAATAGGATTCGACACACAACTCTCACTCTATGCGAACGAAGGCCAAGCACTCAAAACGGGCTTGCGAACCTTTGGAAAATCGGTTCGGCTTTGGGTTCAGGGTTTTTGAAAATAAAAAAACATATGCAGGGGCCCGTATCGAAGTAAATATTACCTCTTAGGTATGTGGAATTACGTCCACAATAAATTGGATTGGAAATTGCCAAAAGGGCAATATTGAAAAACCCGTCCGAAACAACAAAGCAAAAAACCTCTCCAAATCCCTAAAAAAGCTTAAAATTCCAAAAGAAATTTTCAAAAAAATATTAAAAAAAAAATTAAAAACAAATTTTTTCACACAAAAAAAAAGTAGGGGACCATCCATAAATTACGTACGCTTTTTTCAGTGCTGTCATTAGATTTAAATCAACAATAACTTGGAAAATATTCACTTTTGGGACGTCAAATGTATGACCGAACCTCCCCCCCATACTACCCCCCTAAATGGGGGGGGGGGGTCGGCCATACATTTGATGTATCAAAAGTAAATATTTTTCAAGTTATTGTTGATTTAAATCTGATGACAGCACTGAAAAAAGCGTACGTAATTTATGGATGGCCCTAGAGGCCTCTAACCCACACTTACATACAAAAAAGTTCGCCTCTTTTTAGACCCGTACGAACTTTTGAAAATCGGTTCAGTTTTACTCGAGTTATCGTGTCGACAGACAGACAGACGGACATTTTTTATTGCTGATCCGTCATCCAACGACCATGATCGTAGCTCTTCCCCTACTCCCAGGTCGAAATTCGACTGGCTACAAACGTCGTGGTAAACGCAAAAGACACCTTTTACAATAACTTAGTTCTTCGTACGGGTCTAAACATCAACACAAATTTTAGAAACTACAAAATGTACCGATACGCTATGTACGAATATAGAATATCAATTACAATACAGTTAGAAAGATTTGAATTGTTTCTCTTAATTCTCTTCTCTTTCTTCTTTATACTTTTATTAGTCGTTTACAATTTTTAGAGTTTCAAAACTGGTCTTACAAACCTCAAAAGGGTTCGGGTTCGGGTTCAGGGTTCTCCAAAATTATTAAAAAACGGTTCGGGTTCGGGTGCAGTGGTTTCAAAAATGAAAACTGTTCAGTTTTGGGTTCGGTTCTTTCTGTCAAATTATCTGCGGTTCGGGGGCTCGGTTCGGAAGCCCGACCCAAAAAACTCAAAATATGATTGGAACATAAGGAAATACCGCAAAAATTGGAAATTTTATACTCCCGCCTCCCATGTCACGCAAATCGTGATGGCTAGTAGGGATTCTATCTTTAAAACATCGGGTTGTCGCCGACGGTGCCACTTCAATCCCTTACTTGAAAATCACATCTAACTGCCGTCAATGTCTTAACACTATGGTTGCCAGGAACGAGTATTCTCGGTGTATCTCAATTTTCTATGAAAAATTTGTGGTAATAGTTACACAATCCATCGGTAGTTGTATTAATGTTACATTTAATTAACTTCTTCTTTTGCAAATATTTTAAAAAATTTTCAAAGAATTGACACGTTTAGTGCGACATCGTCTTCTGTCAAAGTATGGTAAATTTGATGATGAAATGCATAAACTAAAAAGCAGTTCAGCAGTTCATACCTTACTGGCCCAGATGAAAATTTGGCCCACTAAATGCACGTTTCATACCATCGAAAAGGGTGACCCATCATTTCGCCGCGTATGTTTCGCCGCCGTGCATTTCGCCGCTGATCATTTCGCCGCCGATCATATTGCCGCCGGGAACGTTTAGCCGCGGACTAGTTTGACCGTAGATTCATTAGGCCGCAGACATTTGGCGGTTAACAAAACTAGGAAATTTAGCCTTTTACAAAATGCAACGAAAACCTACACTGAGGAAAATATCTACAAATATCTAGTAGATATTTTCCTCAGTGTATGTGGTTATATGTGATTAATGTAACCAAACGAGTGATTCATCCTTATACAAAATATCACGAAAGCGAGTGATTCATCCTTTTACAAAATGGTACGAAAGCGAGTGATTTATCTTTTTACAAAATGTAACAAAGGCGAGTGATTCATTTTCTTACAAAATGGCGCGAAAGCAAGCGATTCATCCTTTTACAAAATGACATGAAAGCGAGTGATTCATCCTTTTACAAAATTTCACAAAAGAGAATAGTTCCCCACTTCAAAAAATGAAACGAAAATGAGTGATTCATCATTAGTTGATTGTCCAACACTCCGCGGCGCTGGCGGCGAAAAGTTCCAGCGGCAAAATGTTGCACGGCGAAAAGATTGGGCGGTGAGTTGGCCTAACGGCGAAATGATCGCGAGGCTAAATGATAACGCGGCGAAATGTTCGGCGGCAAAATGATCCTCGGCGAATTGATAGGGAACCATCGAAAAGTGTGTTGCAGCACATTAAATGTGTATCAAAAAGCACATATACCGTTACATCCTTTCTTTTGTACATTTTTAATGTACAAAAATGTACACTTAATTGGGTGAAAGGCAAAATGTTTACACTAAATGTACATCTAATCTTGTGAACATCTATTGAACGATTCAAAACTTCTTGTTGCACAAAAAATGTGCATTTTATGTGCATCAACAAAAACGTAAAATCGACAAAAAAAGTTGTGAATCGTTACACTAGGTTACGTGTACATTTAGTGTACACTTTCTGCCTTTCACGCCATTAAATGTACATTAAATGTACAATAAATGTACATTAAATGTACAAAAATGTACATTAAATGTACAAAAATGTACATTAAATGTACAATAAATATACATTAAATGTACAAATATACGTTAAATGTACATTAAATGTACAGTAAATGTACGTGAAACGATGTAACGGTGTATGTGATTTTCGATACACATTTAATGTACAACATTACACCGAAAAATGTGGTATGTGTTATCGAGTTGACGCATCTCTTCACGAAATATGCTATACTTTTACAGAAAGCGACATTCTCTTGAATGTAGAAAATGTTGAGA
The DNA here is from genome assembly GCA_029228625.1 of Pseudolycoriella hygida. Classification (NCBI taxonomy): domain Eukaryota; kingdom Metazoa; phylum Arthropoda; class Insecta; order Diptera; family Sciaridae; genus Pseudolycoriella; species Pseudolycoriella hygida. The sequence continues at coordinate 43,670,622 of CM055403.1, read as the reverse complement.
CAAAAGCTTGGTGGAATTTTTTAAGTACCATGAAATAGCTAGCTTAGTTAACGGCACTAGTGTCATTGGAGCACTATACACTTTACCCATTAAAGCTGTAGTTTTTTCTTAATTTTTTTTTAAATACTTTACCATCTCTATAGAAAATCAATAAAAATATTTTCGTTCAAAACGCATCTCGTGTTAATAAAGAAAATTACATGTTTCAGGAGCGGCCTTTTGAATTTCTGTGCAGTAGCTTTAGCATTAAATGATCAGGGTTACAGAGCATTGGGCATTCGAATAGATTCCGGTGATCTCGCCTATTTGTCATGTCTGGCCCGAGAGACATTCGAGAAAGTTGCTGCACGGTTCAAAGTTCCATGGTTCAACACATTGACAATAGTTGCATCGAACGATATCAACGAAGAAACAATTTTAAGCTTGAATGAGCAAGGACATAAAATTGATTGTTTCGGCATTGGAACACATTTGGGTGAGTTCAACGACAAGTTAAAAAAGGAAGAAAAAAAGTTCACAAAATTGATTGCAGTAACGTGTCAACGACAACCTGCACTCGGCTGTGTGTACAAGTTGGTTGAAATAAATGGTCAGGCACGAATAAAGTTGAGTCAAGACGTGGAAAAGGTTACCATGCCGGGCAATAAGAATGCATATCGATTGTACAGCAACGATGGCCATGCACTTATCGATTTGTTACAAAAGGATTTAGAAGATGCACCGAAAGTTTTTCATAAAGTTTTGTGTCGACATCCATTCCAGGAATCAAAACGCGCGTATGTGACTCCGTCTCGCGTAGAACCATTGTACAAGGTAAGACATTCGGTCTCTCTCGATCTTTATCCACGATTATCTAAAATTCGCTTAGGTGTATTGGAAAGAGGGTCGCTTGACTCAACCAATAGCCACTCTAGAACAAACTAGAAATAAGGTGCAGCGATCTCTGGAGATGTTGAGAAGTGATCACAAACGTAATTTAAATCCAACTCCCTACAAGGTACACGATGTTCGTTATTCAATAAAAGAAATTTACTGAAATTTCATTTTTTGTTCTAGGTCGCTGTTAGTGATGACCTCTATAGCTTCATTCACGATTTATGGCTGCAGAACGCTCCCATTGGTAGGTCGACTCAGATCTTATTAAAAATTGAAAATTTACAGTTTCTTTTACAGGTGAGCTGTCATGATAAATTCCGTCCGGGAAAATGTCTATTGTTTTCCTATTCTACAAAAACTCGTGTCGTTTGCGTAAAAAAATTTTCCTTATACAAATTGGAAAGAAAATCGAGAAAAAAACTCAAACTTGTTTAGCATCTAGAAGGTTGGAAAAAAGTTAAAAACATTAATTGACAGAGTTACAGCGCAGCCCTAGTCTGCCGTGGTTTTAACTTTAAAATCATGTTAAAAATAATCAACGAATTATAGATTTGTGTTAAAAATTCGTTAAAATTTTAATATTTTTCGCATGGATTTTTATTTTCTAGTTGCAAATTGTGCACTTCCATTATTAAATTATTAAATAACCAAAGCTAATTTTCAATTTTCACTTTGTTAGTCTTTTTTTTACCTAATACGCTTAAATCAATGTATTTGTATTTGCAATCAGTAGAGGGATTTCAAAATGAGAGTTCTACAAATTCCTAATTCGTTCACACTACTAAATTCTCATGGGTTTCTTTCCACTAAATTTCCATTTCTAGGGAGCAGATTTTAAATTATTAGAAAACAATAGTTTGTGCAACAAGTGTATGAAAATTGTGAATGGATTTTCGAGTATAAATTGTGGATCCCGTTGTGGAACGAGTGGAAGTCAAGACCCAACATGGCCAACTACAAAATAAAACAAAATGCGGCGAGGGACAATTCTTCATTTTTTATAGCAAAATGTTAGCTGCATGTCGCTGTAACCCCGACCCCGTAATTATTTTACGTAAGGTGTTAAAAACAAAGGCGCTAGTTAAGGGCTGAAAGGGGCTGCAAGTTCCACATTAAGGGCTCTTATGGGTTTTGAGCCCTTAATGTCTTATTGGGTCGAAACATGTCAAAATGTCTTTTATACTCTTTTGGAATTATTTTTAGGCTATACCAGAGTCACTCTAAATAGGCTGACGTGATTGAGGGCTGACGATTGAGACCTACGTTGAGTTGAGAGCTCATATCTGATCTCTGATTTTTACACGAAGAGAGACAATACACTGTTGGGTGACTACTTGCGCTGAAAATTCATTTCGGCGAAAAATTTTTTCGCCTAAAATGGAATTTTGTTGCTGAAAAAGTGATTTTCACAAGAATTCGATGTGAAGTTAGGCATCGGTGTGTCACTTCATCGTTGGGTAACCACCACTTGAACTGAAAATTCATTTCGGCGGATTTTTTTTGTCTAAAACTATGTAATGACATTTACCACATATTTACGATCAACATACGAAATTTACTTCTTCTAGCAGTTGCTCAATTCTTTTGCGTAAGGCGTTAAAGACAAAGGGGCTAGCTAAGAGCTGAAAGGGGCTGCAAGTCCCACATTAAGGGCTCTTATGGTTCGAAACATGTCAAAATGTGTTTTATACTCTTTTGGAATTATTTTTAGACAATATCAGAGTCATTCTGAAGGGGCTGATTAATGGCTGACGATTGAGACCAACTTCGAGTTAAGGGCTGGTCTCCGACATAAGTTATTCAACTTTTCGTCAAAAAAGCATGTCGAAATCGACCATTATAGGCAAAATTTATTCAACTCAAAATGCAGTCCACCCCTGATTTTTACACGAAAAAAGACACTTAATTTTTAGCTGACTGAGGTGAAAATTCTTTTTGGCGGAATTTTTTTTTCGTCTAAAATGTCGTTTTGTTGCTCATAGAATCGGAATATCAACGAAATTCCGATAAAAATTATCTTCGCTAAAATTCAAACACACGACATTTTAGACATAAAAAATCCTCCGAAATGAGTTTTCAGCTCAATTCACCCAACGATGAAGTGACACACCGATGCTTAACTTCACATTAAATTTTTGCGAAAATCACAATTTTATCGGAATTTCGTGCAAATTCCGATTCCATGAGCAACACAACGCCATTTTAGATGAAAATTTTTTTTCGCTGAAATGAATTTTCAGCTCAAGTAGTCACCCAAAGTGTCTTTTTTCGTGTAAAAATCAGAGTTTAGAGAACAGCCCTTAACTCAAGGTTGGTTGCAATTATCAGCCCTTAATGTCTCCCTAAGGGTGGACTGCATTTTGAGTTGAACCCATTTTACCTATAGCCGAAATGGTCGATTTCGACATGCTTTTTTGACAAAAAGTCGAATAACTTTGGTCAGAAACCAGCCCTTAATTCAAGGTTGGTCTCAATCGTCAGCCCTTAATCAGCCCCTTTAGAATGACGGATAGAAATTATTCCAATATAGTAGAAAACACGTTTGACATGTTTCGACCCATTAAGGCAAATCTATGTGGGACCTGCGGCCTCTTTCAGCCCCTTTGTTTTTAACACCTTACGCAAAAGAATTACGGGGTCTAGGCTACAGCGACATGTACCTCAAAATGATCGACAACATTTTGAGCTCTTTGTGTAAACAAAATTAGATTGACGTAGTAAAATTTCAAGAAGTTCTTCAGTTTTTAAGAAATATTAGGCTAGCGTCGACCAAGTGTAAGCGACACTACTAGCATTTTAATAACAAAAACTGTTAGCAAAAATCTATTTAGCGAGCGTTTTTGGCGCTAATCGTATCTAGCAGAAATTATAAGATTTTTGAAGGATTTTCTATAATCGTCAATAGCTTTTAGATGCTGAAGATTGTATTAGGCTTTATATATGTCGCGACATGTCGTAAGTAATTCCAGTCGTGGAAAAATTATATTGTGAAGGTAGAAGTTGCAACTAGCGCGCTAAAATATTTTCCATTAGCAAACAGAATCACCGAAAATAGTTTTAGCCCAAGTAATAGCCCAAGATTTTCGATGATTTTGCAATCTTATTCGACCTAAAGATCCAGCATCAATTATCTTCTGGATATCCATTTCTTATTCCTAACTTAGGAGAGAATAACAAAGGGAAAGAAAGTACTTTAAAAGTGAATTCGCGAATACCTCAACCAACCTGATAAACAACACCCCGTCGATTCTCTGAATTTTGGTGTCAATGGATTCTGTGAACTATTCTGAGAAAATCGCAGAAGAAATTAAAAAAAAATTTGCTAAGCCGGTAGAGGTAGTCAAAAGTACCTCTGCACCGGGGTCTCTAAAAACGTGTTTCTTCAATATCATTCCGAAATTTGGCTGAAAATCACACAATGTTTAGATATGTGGGAGAAGATTTAAAAAAAAGCATAACCAAAGACCCGTACGGATCAGAATAGATGTGGCAAAGAGACTCGAACGTATCTAAATATACAAATAAGCAAACAATCCAACGTTTTCTGTTCTTTTCTAGCTGTAATAATTTCAAAGATCCATAGAAATTTCGCAAGGTAATGTCAAAGGCCCTACCGAAGTACGTCTCAGACCATTCAAATCTAGAAAAGCTTATATCCAAGGACTAGGCCATTTTCCCCTAAAACCCTGAAACATGTGTTCTCGAAAATGTTATTCTCTACAACTTTGCCTTTGAAAGCAACTTTCTACCTCTCATATTTCTGGAGATTTGGGTTATCCTGCCCATTTATGGAAGTGGCCATATACCAGAATTGGGCCAGATTTCCCCAAAACCCTGAAACACGTGTTCGCTTAAATTAAATTCTCTACAACTTTGCCTTTGACAATAAATCACCACACTGCATAGTTAAGGAAATATAGACGAAAAACTGTTTTCGTATATGGCCAAGAATGTCAATTTCAAATGGTAAAAAAACGCACCGATTTTGGAGGGATCTAGAGGGTGCTAACAGCGGTGACCAATGAAACCTAATATGTGCTGAGAAGCGCAATGATTCCAAGTTTCAGAAACATCATAGCGATCTTTTGGTTCGAACTGTTTGTGCCAGAGCCTATTTTTGGGAAATTTCAGGAAATTTCGGGAATTTTTTGGGAATTTCAAGAAAACACCAGAAAATTTTTGGAAAAGTGAAGCGAGTCAATAACTTTTGTTACAAGAAAACATCATTTAGATAAGCAAGTAAAGCTAATATTGATTTGAAGTATTTTTTGTGATGAAATAGTTTTAGATTTATCAGATTGGGTCGGTCCATTTCTGGTCCTTGAAACAACAATCTGATGATCCTTTGTTTCGTACCCCCGTTCATCATGTAAATCTCGAGAACCTCCCAGTTCCTACAAGGAACCTGTCTAGAGCGGCAGGTCCCATTTTGAGTACTGTTGCAGGTTGGACCACATGACTTCTTAGAGTCCTAAGCGTCAGTGAGGAAAACTTTGGACATTCACATATAACATGAACGCCCATTTCCTCACTTAGGCCGCAGGTACAATTGGGATCGTTAGAGATTCCCATTTTTGCCAGGTGCTTGCTCAGTCCGCAATGCCCGGTGATCGCACCCACCACCCTCTTGATGCGCTTCCTGTCCAAGTTTAACAGTTTTCTGGTCCACCTACCGTCGGGCACCGGGTAGAATCGCTTCGTGTGCATTCCTCCTTCATAGACGCTCCAATAGTTAGCGAATTCCGACCTCACCCAGCTCTTCATCGCTCGCTAGCTCATCCGCTTTCTCGTTTCCCTCCACACCTTCAGCTCTTTTATTAGCTTGGATGTCACGACAGGCGACGACATAAGCGCTTTGATCATCGCCTCACTGTCAGAACAGACTGTCACATTTTCTCCACATGCCTCTGCTGGGAGTGCCTCTTGCGCTCCCATCAGTGCCGCGAAAGTTTCAACCTGAAAAACATCGGCGTATCCACCTAGGTGGTACCATCTTTGATGAAATAGTTACAAATTTCTAAGCAAAAACTAGAGTCTTCATCGCCGTTATTTTAACGGAACGCAGGTAAAATATATATTTAAGCATATTTTAGTAAGTAAATGAGTACTTCGATGGTCTTTTCCGATCGTCATATTTACAAAATTTTTTTTTTTTAATTTTGGAAATTTCGGGAAATTTCGTGAAATTTTAGGAAATTTCGGGAAATTCGGGAAACCGGTTTCCCAAAAATAGGCTCTGGTTTGTGCTCTTGGTAGTCATTTTTGTGAACAACTTGAAATTCGGAAGTGTTTCTCTAAGTCTACCTCTCACACAGATTCCATTCACACTAAATTTAGGAGAATCGAAGAGATGATGCATTTGAGCTTCATTGGTTGTAGAATTCGCGAATTCACTCTGAAACCCCAAAAATCAGTGTAACGTGTCACAATAATTTAGGTTGCTTTTCTTCACTTGTTAAAATATATTGCACGATATCACGTCACAATGTTTAATTATCTGAGAATTAATTTTGCTGCTCGTAATGTTTTTCCACCACGTAATTATGATCACTTTATCAATAGGTGTTGTTTTTAGATTTATCGGTTTGGGTCTAGTGATCCTTTGTCTCGTCACCCGTGCATCATGTAAATCTGTCAAACCTCCCAATGCCAACCAAGAACCTATCCAGTGGGGCAGGTCCTATGCTAGGCACTGTGTGGTGGTGGACTACACGATTTCCTCGAGTTGAGCATCAGTAAGGAAAACTTCGGACATTCACACTTTATATGAACACCCGTCTCCTCACCGAAGCCACAGGTGCATTTGGGATCGTTTGAGAGTCCCATTTTAGCCAGATGCTTGCTTAGTCCACAGTGTCTGGTGATCGCACCCACCACCCGTTCGATGCGATATCTATTCGTGCATAGCAATTCTCCAGCCTCCCTTCCACTGGGTACCGGGAAGAAATTCTTCGTATGCTTTCCTCCCTCATATGTGATCCAAAGGTTTGCGAATTCCGACCGCATTCACTTTCACGTATGCTGAGTGTGGGATGGGTATTATGGGTTCCGGCCTACAACTCAGTGTTGCCGAGTCTTCACTTGCCAGCCTGTCCGGAAACCCAGACCAGCGTTACCTGATTTCTCAGTCCTATCCGGTTTAGGATCTCATTCAGTTCCTTCACTAGCTTGGATGTTACGAAAGGCGACGTGAGCGCCTTGATCATTACCTCACTGTCAGAACGAACTACGGCATTCTCTCCATATCGCCTCTTGCGCTCCCATCAGTGCTGCGAATATCTCAGACGTTGGCAAACTTTCTAGGTGATACTATCTTTCCGCCCGCGGTTCCAGAGAATATACTCCAGCCCCCGTTCCCTCTGAAGTGTTTAAACTGTCAGTGCCGTTCACTACTCATTCAATTAACAGGTGACTTGGCTAGCCATTCCTCCTCTACTTTACTTACTTTACCGGCACTACAACCCATTAAGGGTCTTGGCCTTCTCCAACATGCTTCTCCAACCGGGCCTATCTGCAGCTAACGTCTCCCAACTGGTTACTCCCACAGTTCTTAAGTTGGCAAAAGCAGCGTCGCTCCACCTGGACTTGGGTCGCCCTGCACTCCTTTTGCCTTCAGGTTTGGACTTCAGAATTTTTTTTGGAATACGATGTTCATTCATTCGTTGTACGTGACCGAGCCAACGTAGTCTATTTATTTTTGTTGTTCTGACTATGTCGGGCTCTCAAAAAAGCTCTATGAGCTCGTGATTATATCGTCTGCGCCATCGGTTCAGTTTTCGGTCAAATACTGGTCCAAATATTGTACGCAGTACCTTTCGCTCGAACGTATGCAGAGATTGTTCATTTTTCTGTGTCAAGCACCACGACTCCGAACCGTACGTAACTACCGGTCTGATCACAATTTTATAAAGTGCGCATTTTGAATTTCGGCTTATTGACTTGGACTTTAGAATTTTCAGCAGGCTGTAATAACTCCGGTTGCCCAAAGTTACTCGCCTTTTTATTTCGTCCGCAATGTCGTTGTTTATGTTCAGCTCTGATCCAAGGTATACAACTTATTGACCATTTTGAATGTGTGTGTGTCGATCGTTACGTTATCTTCCCGATATCGATTCGTAGGTGGGATGATCATGTATTCCGTTTTTCCGTCATTGACCTTCAACCCAAGGTCGGTACCTTTCCTCTCCAAGGCCAGAAACTTATCTTTAACAACATCCATAGTTCGGCCAATAATGTCCAGGTCATCTGCAAAACCAAGCAACTGACTGGACTTGGAGAAAATGGTGCCGCTGGAGTCTATGTCCATGGTTTGAACAGCTGCTTCGAGTGTTAAATTGAAAAGCAGCGTTGCAAGAGGATCTCCTTGACGTAGGCCTTCCTCAATGTCGAAAGTCTCTGACATTTGATTGCGGATCCTTACTCGGCTGTTAGCTCCGTTTAGTGTTAGCTTCGTTAGTGAGATCAGTTTGTTGGGAATTCCGAACTCCTCCATGACTCTCCATAGCTTACTTCTTCTAACACTGTCATAGGCTGCCTTGAAGTCAACGAACAAATGGTGTGTTTCAATGTTGTACTCCTTGCACTTCTCCAAGATCTGTCTGATATTAAACAGCTGGTCCGATGTTGAACGACCTACACGAAAACCACGTTGGTATTCACCTATCGTAGATTCCGTGTATGGATGAAGGCGCTGATATAGAATATTTGCAAATATCTTGTAAGCAATATTCAGCAGAGCGATTCCTCGAAAATTGCCACACTCCAATTTGTCACCTTTTTTGTATATGGGACATTTCTTGACATGGGTCTTCCAATCTTCCGGTAACTCCTCGTCATTCCAGATGCGTATGATGAGCTCGTGCATCTCCATACATAGCGCGTTGCCGCCGTTCTTGAAAAGTTCACCGGGTAGGTTGTCAGTCCCCGGGGCTTTGAAATTTTTGAGCTTTAAAATTTCGGCTTCAACTTCTTGCATCGTTGGTTCTTCTATGTATGGTTGCGCAGTCTGAAATGGCAATTCGTCGTTTTCGTCGTCTCGGTTGAGCGGTCTGTTCGGGTTAAGCAGTTCCTTAAAGTACTCAGCCCATCTCGCAATCACCTTTCCTCATCTGCTAAGACCAATCCATGCTTGTCCTTACACAGCAAAGGTTGTTGACTGTAACCGTTTCTGGATTCGTTCACTTTCCGGTAAAAGTTCCGAGTCTCCTTCCGATTGCCAAACTTCTCAATTTCGATCAAAACTTCCTTGTCACGCTGTCGCTTTTTCCGTCGGAAGAGTTTTCTCTCGAACATCTTCCTGGCCAGCTCGAGTGAATCTACTTAGAGTTTTCAGGCGAGCTGCGTTTTTGTCGTCCATGGCCTTCTGGCATTCATCGTCAAACCAGATATTTCTTTTATTTCCCGTTCTCGTTCCCACTGTCTCTGCTGCGGCGCTCTCTACATTCCGTCTAATTTGATTCCACGCATCGTCTACGCTTCGTTGTTCGCTGACCATTCCGGCAATAATATTCGTCTCCAGCCTGTCGACATATTGACGTTTAATGTCTTCGTTCTGTAGTTTTTCCACGTCCCACCTTTCCAATGCCGGTTGTCGATTGTGTTGAACCGATATTCGAGACCTAACTGCCGCTCTCACCAGGTAGTGATCGGAATCTACATTCGGTCCTCTACAGCTTCTGACATTCAACATATTTGAACAGTGACGTGCATCTATCAAAATATGGTCAATCTGGTTTTTGGTTCGTTTATCCGGTGATACCCATGTCGCTTTGTGGATGTCTTTATGTTGGAAATAGGTACTGCTGACAACCATGTTTCTTGATGCTGCAAAATCAACCACCCGCGTTCCATTTTCGTTCGAGTTTTCGTGAAGGCTATGTTTACCGATTGTGGGACGATAAAATACTTCGCGGCCTATTTTAGCATTAAAATCTCCAAGCACAATTTTAATGTCTCGTTTCGGCGCTCCATCATATACATCCACCAGTTTCTCGTAGAATAGCTCCTTCACCTCGTTGTCGCTTTCCTCCGTAGGCGCATAAACGTTTATAAGAGTGTAATTGAAAAATTTTCCTCTTATCCGTAGAGAGCACAATCGCTCGTCAACAGGACTGAAACCAATCACCGCGTTTCTAGCTCTGCCGAGGACCATGAAGCCTGTTCCATACTCTCTTGGACTGTCGTTACTCTTCCCACTATAGTAGAACTTATAGTCGCTACTGGTCATGGTGTCCTTTCCAGGCCATTCCTCCTCTGGTGGGTACAAAAGTTTCAAAACTCCTTTCGAATTTTATCTCCGGTTTCATTCGGTTCCTAGGCATCTCAAAGACCTCATTGGTGATGATCTTCTTGATGTTCCCATGGCCCGATAATAAATTCGTAGTCCAATGACCGTTCTGCGATAGCCTGTCCGCCGTGGCAAAAGCTTTCGCCTTCAATTCCACGGGGACCGGTGGCAGATTAATCATCAATAAGTGTTGCTCCCGGTACTACATTTTAGAGATGTGCCCGACCCGGGTCAATTAACGTTGTCAATTGCATACATTGAATGCAGAGGAAATAAAGGAGTAGTTATTAGCGTGCGATTCGAGTAAATCGCGTAAGGTTTGTTTGAAAGCTGAACTCAGCAAAATTATTTTGATTTCTGTCCAGCTGGACTTTCAAACAAACTCGATTTATTCGCATCGCATGCTAACCGAGTGTTCATTCCATTTGTCTGCCATGTTAAGCCAAAACAGCATAGGGTAAGTGCATCATTTACTAGGCCCGTGCTATGTACGAGCCTTTCTTTTGTTCTTTTTTGAGAAGAAACATTTCAACGAACATTGCAGGTGTATGTAACATGATTGTGTGCTACTCACACACACATACAATAAGAGCTGTATAGTTCTTAACTGAAAATAGATGGCACCACATCCTATACATTTGACACACTTGAAACGGACTAACTATAGCATCTCAATGGTTCTATAGGCAGTTCTTAACGAAAATAGGTGGCAGCACATTCTATACACCTGACATGTGACACAGACCAATTTATTTGAGAATTTTGACATTTGGAGCAGAATATCTTTAGTTATGAGGTTAATACAAGGAAGTTAGCTGCAGTTGCGACCGACGCTAACTTCATAGCAAACAAAATCAGCTGATTATTGAAACTTTCAATGAAGTCAGCTGATTTTGGTAAATTTATGAATGAAATCAGCTGATTTTGTTTGCAATGAAGTTAGCTTCGGTCGCAACTACAGCTAACTTCACGTTGAGTGTTACTTGTTCAAATAAAAACAAAAGACTGCCACCCCCCTAATAGATGTCGCACTCAGGACCGGACTGATGACCAGGGGCGTGACAGTCTTTTGTTTTGATATATGCAAGTAATACACGACGTGAAGTTAGCTGCAGTTGCAACCGAAACTAACTTCATTGCAACAAAATCAGCTGATTTAATTAAAAAATTTACCACAATCAGCTGACTTTATTGAAAGGTTAAAAAATCAGCTGATTTTTTTGGAACTGCAGCTAACTTCACGTTGAATATTAGATGCAAAACAAAAGACTGTCACGCGCCTGCTGATGACCCAAAGGCCCAAAGGTCCACGAATTGAGTTTTATGAGGCGCGAATCGGGGTATGGTTTTTGATCGGGCCCACGTTTGAAAGTCATGAAGTCTTCTAGTGGAAGAAAAATACCCATTTTTAAAATTCTACTGTCAAACAAACCGTACATATAAAACCTGGGCCTGGGCGATATTTTTTTGTTATACTTCTTATTTGTATATTGTGTATTTGTATATTGAGTACCACACATTGGTTTTTCATGCAAAAAAGGTTTGTTAACGAATTTCATTTGGTTGTGTGATACTCAAAAGTAAATCTAATCTAATCTAATATCTTAGGGTGCCTTATCGCGTCGGCTACCATCAGGCACCTCATAGTTTTCCCAAAACGACGGTTGATGTTCAACTTTTCAATGACTATCTCGTTCAAGGGATCCTACAACCTAAGTGATCCAACTTCGCAGCCGTAACCCTGACCTCAGAAGTCGTGTACCAAAAAAATGTACTAGAGACCAAGGTTGGAAGAATCGGAAATGTGATGTATGTGAGATTGGTACAAATCGTTTGAAGATTTCATGAAATCACTTTTTAAGTTTTTTGTTTGCATTCTAAGAAATTTTGCAAGAATTAAAAAAGGGCCATCTGCCCGAACGAAATTTTGACTGGTCGAAAAATGCAAAAGGCCCATCGGGGAATCCCCGACCGCCCATTAGGATCAGTTCGGGCCTGGTCGCACTTTTCGTTGAGAATGGCCTATTGTTACAGCGGTGAAATGACTAGCAATAAAACGAACTAGCTTTCTTCTTAATCACCGGTGCCGATTTCGGAGGGGGGTAGAGGGTGGTCAAGAGAGGCAGCTGTTCCATCGGCAATACCGTATTGCCGTCTCTCTCTATCTGAAAGCAAACTCGGCGCCACTGTTGTTAGTTTCCATTAGGTAGAGGTTATGTGAAATGAAAACAAAAATTCAATGCTTGTTGAAAGAGGATCCAAAGCGTAGTCGATTTAAAAACTATATGTAGACAACCCATTATAATGAAGTAGAATATTTTTGTAAAGACACTATACTAAGAAAAGCACAAATTGTTTACAAAAATTGTAAAGTTTTTAAGCAAAAAACAACAAAAAAAAATTGTGAAAATAAAGCTAATGTGTTATCAAATAAAAACCAATTTTGGATTCAAATCGCCAGTCTTTTTATTCATACAACTTTATACAAATTCATTTTATTTATGTTATGTACAACAAGAGGTAATCGTTTTGTGGTAGTCGGGACAATCTGCTATGTGAGATTTCATTTGTTCCTTTGGCACCAAGTGCATTGCGTTGTACGGACATGCATCTAACGGCGGTCCCGTGTAGTTTTTCTTGCATTTAACTAAATGCATTGGCATTCTGTAACGAGCGATGCGATGAACAGGATTAAGTGGGCATTGAATTAATTCCTCCATTTTGTTATTCGTCGACGCAAGTAAAAATGAAACCTACGGAAAAATAAAATACGAATTATCGATAATTTAATACAACAGTGCAGAGTGTCACGCAATTTGCTGACATTCAAACGACAATTAGCTGGTAGCGTTTCTTTGTTAATAATTAACTCACCAAGAAAGATGCTTCACAACAACGGATTATTCGTATTCTGCTCGAATTCTCAAAAAAAAAACGCTTTTAACAAACTTTTCAAACGGATTTGACATGCGACAGATCCAAGCTGTCAAACATTGCCGACCTCATGCCATTACCGCCATTACTATTATAGTACAAGAAACTTATTCTCGAAATGAAAAGTCTCATGAAATATTTGATGAAAAATCATTTGAAAACTTGCTTGAACGTATATTAACATTCTGACCAGAATTTCAAATGAATAATTGAACAATCGAAATCGCTGGGACTTAAAATAAATCCATCGAAGTGTGAGCTATTTTTTTGCTCCGGCACTGTCGACGTATTCGTTGTAGACAATTTTAACGAAATTTCACCGGGCATACAAGTAACAGACCGTTCCAATTTCAATATACTGGGTTCACGGGGTTCACCTATATTATTTGACGAAGGCTTCGAAACAGGTGCATCGGAAAAGCTATCTCGCTTACGTTTAATGACAAGCAAACTCGAAAAACTGAACTCACACGCTGCCTACGTTCTACTTAGGAATTGTTTCGCAATTGACCTACTTCCTTCGCACGTGTCCTTCGTGGAGATTCCCATAGTTCCTGACCAGTTTCGATTCTGAAGTTCGTCGATGTCTGGAAAATATCTTGAGCATTCAGCTCGAGGAACCACAATGGGTTCAAGCTACTTTACCGATAAGTCATGGAGGTATCGGTGTCTGACGCGCACAGGATATAAACATCCCAGCTTTCCTTACCTCGGCACTTGGTGCAAGAAATCTCGTCGCTAGCATACTCAACTCTTCGGGCATGGAGATTTCTATCATTCATATGGACGAGGCCTTAAACTCGTGGCAGACCTTCAACACATCTGGTATTCCCATGAATCCGTGTTCGCAGAGAGACTGGGACTTATCAAACATCAAAAGGATAATCGACGACGAACTGCGCTTTGACACAACTAAGCAAATCGCACGCTTCACCGCTCTTCAGGAACCGGAATCAGGCAAATGGCTGAATGCCCTCCCCGTAGAAAATAACGGCTCTCAATTGGATGAAAACTCCATAAGGATTTGTATAGGTCTCCGTCTTGGAGCCAAAATATGTCCACACCATACCATCAACATTGGAACCACCAGGCCTAACTAGAAGCAAACGTCCCGACGGCCTGACGTTAATTCCTTGGGCATCTGGGATGCAACAGTTTTAGACACATTGGCGAATTCTTACATCAGCAAAACCTCGGTTGCTGCTGAGCTAGGTAGCAAACTGAAACACAAAAATTACGCCGAGTTGGAAGCCTCAAACTACATATTCGCTCCCGTCGCACTGGAATCACTCGGCCCATGGGCTAAGGAAGCGAAAGACTTCATTAACATCATCGGCTCGAAGCACCACAATGATTGATGCATCCATGCCTAAAAAGATGTTGTTTGAAATAAAAAGTCGGGAATTTAAGGAAATTATAAGGCAAAAACACCCTCTCAACTGTTATACAGGAAGGGAATCATAAGATTGAGCAACGCTTCGTTTTAACTCTTTCAACCGAAAAACCGGTTTTACTTGAGAAAAATACAAGCGAATACGTGAAAAGAGCGATAAAAGAGAAATTAAAGAATTGCACAAGCTTACGATTCCTTTCCTGTAATCTGTTCGAAAAGAAATCAACACTCTTCGAACAGTTTATAACTGTCGAAAGAGTATTTTTGCCTCATAACTTTCTTAACTTCCAAGTGCCTCCCGATACATCGATCATTGTGAGAATAAACTGCTACCCTAAAGTCATTATTTTTTTGCTGCGGCCCTGTTAGTTAGTATTTAAAATATTTTTGGTTCGTATACTTACGGATATATATTTTTGCATCAAATAGAATTTTGTACTTCTGCGCAAGTTTTTGTAGTGTTAAGCTGCGCAGAAGTACAAAATGCTATTAATGCCAAAATATATTTCCGTGAGTGTAGTAAGAAAAATAAAATTTGTTCCAAGAACGTACTCGAAAAGTCAATTGCTGACCTCTGACCATCTGAATTGTAATACGAATCATTGGATTGGATTTTTATGAAAGCGTATCATGGGCGCTCGGAAGCCACGAGGGTGTGACGCAAGTCCAATAAGAGGTAAGAACTTCGAGCATTTTTTTCGTAGACTAAGGAACCATATACTAGCCCACCTCACGTCAAAAAACTACCTCCTATTTCACAGGTCTGGATTGTTGTTTTGATAGCCCATACTATGTAAAGAAATGTTGTTAAAACCAAATAAAAATAATAAAAATAAGAGGTTCCGCAAGACCACTTTGGTTTTCATTCACGAAAAGTGATCAGCGAATTGACGTTTATGAATGGAAAACGTCAATCAGTTGATAAGTTTCTTCTACAGCATTTCTGTACATAGTCAGTGCTATCAAGAAAACGATACAGACCTATGAAATAAGAAAAAAAAAAATTGACGTGAGGTGGGGTAATATATACAGCAAAATCTTGACCTTCCCCTTTCCTTGCGACGAAACCTCCTGAGATTAGGCGGATATTCTACGTAAAGTTCTGATAAAGTTCTGATTGCCGTCGACTTTCCGGAGATAGAACGCTTGGAAAAAGAAAACTTTCAAAATATACCTACTGCCCCCCCCCTCCCCCCTATCAACAACATAGCAAGACATTTTTTTTTTGGTTAGGGACGACCGAATCCTTCAATCCCTTCTATAAATACACAAATTGTTGATTGACTTATTCAGAGAAAATAAGCCCATATTTCGAACTTCAACTTCCTTTTTCGATTATCTTTCAGGAGATTTCGGGTCTTGATTGATTTTGATTCGAAGTATTGTGTTTACAGACATGCGGTTAATTTGCGGAAATCTCTTATTTTAACCTCAAAACAAGAAACTAACATACTTCCGGATCAAAATTCGACTGGTTGCAAAAGTAGTAGTAAGCTCAAAAGAAACGCTTACTTCTTTTCTCCTCATTAGTCGTACGGGTCCTAAAGTCAGTGAAGCTTATATCAGAAGGGTGACAAGCAGACGAGTTGTAGTACTACTTAGCCTCAACGAATCAACGAATTCAGTCGTAATCTTTCTCATGTCTCGATGCAAGAACGTATGCGGCGCCTCTGCATATGAACCAGCCTATCCCAATCGCCCCAATCAGCTCCCATTCTAAAAATGCGTAAGTTCGATTACATAACCACCGAGAGTCTCGGTGGGAGAAATCTTTGAGCATTCACATAATGAAGTGGGTGCCAGGCTCTTTTCTAAAGCTGCATGTTTATTCCCATTTTCGTAAGTTGCTAATGCTGACTCAGCCTACAGTGTTTGTTAATAGCCCCCTACTACTCTCCCTACACGAGTTGCGGTTCATTTCCCTCCGCCACCACCTTGCATCAGATACTGGGAACAACAGCTGTGAGTGCTGTCGTCCTTAATAGATACCCTATCGCCAAGTGAATGGGGCACCGAGAAGTTGGGTTCTGTACTGGGACAATTTTGAGAAACTTGAGACTTTAGGTTAAGTCAGCATCAGCAACTTACGAAAATGGGAATCACGTGCGGTGCTGAGTATACATGCGCAGCTTTAGAAAAGAACCTGGCACACACTTCATTATGTGAATGCTCAAAGTTTTCTCCCACTGAGACTCTCGGTGCTCTCGGTGGCTATGGAATCGAACTTACTCATTTTTAGAACGGGATCTGCCGTACTAGACAAGTTTTTGATTGGGACGATTGTGACAGATGGTTCAGATGTAGAGGCGCCGTTTACGGTCTAGCCTCGAGACATGGGAAAGATTACGACCAGGGGTATGACAATTCCATATAATCTTATTGAAACCATAACCTCATTTTTTTCAAATTTCAAAACCCGTTTGAAATTTGTTTGTCAAATAAATGTTTGCAGTGAAGTTAGTGAAGTTGGTCAATTGAATTTTGAAAAGCGCCTTTCTGTCAATTTTGTTTGAAAGATGACAGAAGTGAAGTTGGCACAGTTTGCATAAATCACTATGTAAAACTTTTAATTTTTTCAAAATTCAACCCGGCGGCGCTGATCGTACTACCATTTTTTTGTATGGAGTGTCATAGGGGTGATTACGACTGTATTCGTTGAGGCTAAGTGACAGCTGACAGCTGTGAGCCGAAGTAGCATCTGTTAAAGTGACAGCTTTCAAAGTGACAGCTGGTAAAGTGACAGCTGTCAAAGTGACAGCTGTCAAAGTGACATATCTGACTCTGACATCTGTTTCAATGGTTTATAATGATAAGGTTTTCGTGCAGTGTTGTAAAGAAAACATATGAAGGGACCCGTACGTATCAGAATAGATGCGGCAAACAGAGTTGATGTTACGAAGAGACTCGAACGTATTTAAGTGTATGAAATTGCGTCCACATTAAGTTGTATTGGAAATTGCCGATAGGGCAATATTGAAAAATCCGTCCGAAGAAACGGTGAAAAAAAATCTTTCCGAAAGCACAAAATTGACCCCCAAATATAGAAAAATGTTCTACTCAATTTTCTCTACAACATAGAAAAAACCATTTTTTTGGGCTAGGGTCGACCTTAGCACCGACCTAGGGCCCTAAGTAGAGGCCTCGGACATACAATTCCATAGCCAAAAATGTTTCCCTCAATTTCCTCTGCAATTTTTTTTTTGACTAGGGCCGACCTTAGGACCGACATGGCCTACTTGAGCCCTAGGCACAGGCAAACGTTTCTTTTATAAACTGTCGGTCATGCCTACATCTTTCAAACAAAAAAAATTTTGAAAATCGGAAAAAATTTGCCCGATTTGTGGACAAAAAACTCATAGAGCCCTAGCAGAGGCTCGTTTTTAGTGCCCCAGCTAAGTCCAAAGACTCAAATTCGAAAAAGTTTCTTCTATAAATTGTCGGCTATGCTCAGGTCTTTCAAACAAAACAAAATTATGAAAATCGGAAAAGATTTGCCCGATTTGTGGAAAAAAAACACATAGAGGCTTAGCAGAGACTCGATTTTAGTGCCCTAGCTAAGTCCAAGGGCTCAAATTCAAAAAAGATTCTTCTAACAAAAAAAAAATTTTTTGAAAATCAGAAAAGATTTACTCGAGTTATGTACAAAAGACCAAAAATCACTTAAATGGCCCTAGCTCGGTGGCCCTTTAGGGTAAACAAAAATTTTTGAACATCGGTTGAGTTTTACTCGAGTTATCGTGTTGACAGACGGGCGGACGAACATTTTTTTTTATTGCTGATTCGTCATCTAAGGACCATGATCGG
>CM055403.1:43589092-43651829 GCA_029228625.1 Pseudolycoriella hygida | reverse complement strand
CCGGGTCGAAATTCGACTGGTTACAAACGTCGTGGTAAACGCATAAGACTTCGTTCTTCGTACGGTTCTAAAAAGAGGTAAATTTGTTTGTCCATGGAAGTGTGCGTTAGAGGCCTGTTTGTTGCCACATATATTCTGATGTGTACGGGTCACCTGCATATGTGTTTAGGTCTATTTGGGTCAGCATTTCCTTGAACTTCTCAGCTATACACGGCCTTATTTAACTTTACGTTCCATATCGCTTATTGTATTGTTTACAAAACATGCTTTGCATGTGAGTATACGAAACAGTCGACATCAAATAAGACGCAAAGTTAAAATAAGTGAGCGTGAGTAGGTTGAAGGTGTAGTAACATGTTTCGTTTTCAGAATAAATGACAACTCTTTCTCGCACAAGCCGTTACATTCTTTGCTTGGAAAACTCTAGCGAGACTTTCTATCTTCATCTTATCTCGGGTCCGGAGTGAGAACACCGGCACCCGTTCCTTCAGAGATTTTCGATTCGTCTGTAAGGACATCGAGTCCGGTAGTTATAGACCTTTGTTTGATCGCTTGTAATTTCGTTCATTTCTTTCGTCGCTATCGTTATACAAGACCTGGATAACAAAAGTTAGTGTTGTTCAAACACTGAACTGAGAAATTCGACGATTGGCGAGACCATGTGTCTGTGAAAACTCCAAAGATTATGTGTTTGTCGGAATGATATTCGTTTCAAATTAGTTGAATTCTCATTGCCATTTTTGTCAGACTCTGGGCAGTTGTCAATGCGACAATGAGAGAACAGCATTAAACAAAAAATTCGCTGACAAAAGAAATGTTCTGACTTTCGAAGTATCTTTTTAAGGTTGTCAATTCTTTAATTTTCTGCCTTAACTGTTTTACCTTAAACAGTGAACGTGTTAGTCTGTAACCCTTAAATATAACGATGGGAACTACTCAACTGAAGTTTGGAGAATTCTTTCATTTCAAATTCTTCGATTTCAAACAACGAAATCGTATCTGCGTTGTTGCAATATTAGAGTCGAAAATTAGCACACATATGTACTTGGGTATAATACCAAAAAATTTGTAACAGGATAGAAATATACACAAAACGATTCAATGTTTGCATTTATTATCACTTATAATCGCACACTATTGTATTATGCGCATGATTCAAAAGCATTTACACGCATACATCAACCGCATCTCTTCTAAACATAGTTTGTGTAATAAGAGAAAAATATTTTTTCTGTTTTGCACTCACGTACAGACATTGTTTAAACCTCAGTTTCAACCGCTAATCTTGGTGTTAGAACAAATTTTGTAAATGAAATAATTAGGATCCGAGGCAAGATTTGTGATTACTCTTCTATGAACATTGATCATCATTGCAAAAACCCATTTGTTACTAAGGACAACATTTTTTGTGTTACAGACAAAAGAAAAACCAATGAAAAACATTTTCGCACACATATGAACACAGTGTAAACCATACGTCTCGACGCTCTCAAACCGACGCTCAATTCAATAAATATTTGTTTGCAGTACTGTTGGTTCAAATTCATGTTCTTAACGTGTTGTGATTTCTTCATATTCCTTCAATTTAAAATAATAAACCGAAGTGTTGTTTTGATGTTGATAACAGAAACGCGCTATTACATTGGAGTCCAAAAAGTTGTATAACAAAACGTGCAAGTGTAAAGTCGTTGCAATGCTTTAGTTTGAATGTAATTTTTTTTGGTTCATAAAATCCTGTGATTCAACAGTCGTTGCTAGAAATCATACTCTTTACAATAATGACTGCTGTTCGGGAGAATAATTTATTTTTAAAGTGTCGCATATGTGTAAACGATATTCATCAATACTCGAATGCAATAACGATATTTTGCAAGGATTTCTTGGATGAAAAGATCAAAAAATATCTCCATGTGAATGTAAGCTTTTTTTACTTTCGCTTTGATAAACTGTTCTCCCATACAAATCACATTTTAAGCGCGAAAATCATATCCACTTTTTCTCAAAGAATTTTGTATTTGGAAAACAACTTGAGGATAATTTCTATTAAATGATGTCAATTATTCTTCCACCAACAATTTTTTTGTCTTTCGTTTCGCTGTTATTGATTTTATTTTTAACTATAGTTCTATAGCTGTAAGACACAATATTTGCATTGGTATTGTGTTTTATGCTTTTGTTGATTTCAATTCAGTATAAAAGCACACTATGAATGTCAGAGAACAACACTCCGCTGTGGTTTTTTTTTTTCAAGAATAGAAAAATGTATGTGTTAGTGCATACACATTGTGGCTGTGCTTGTCTGCCTATTGGAACATTTATTTTGTTTTACTGGAAGTTTATACCCAAAACATACGAAGTTTTAGCGCACTTTGTATCAGCTTGTTATATGTAAAGCTATATTTTGTATTCAATTTCTATATCAACCAACATTTTTATATAAATAATAGAATGAGTTGCGGTACGAATATGTGTAACCGTCTACATCTATTTTCCAAGTTTAAACAAACGATTTTCAAAACACAAACATTTACAGACATATATGCTTCTCGCAAATATACGTTAAATTAATTTGGGAAGTCCCTGGAAAACACCTTTTTATGTTTTTATGACAGAAGCTTTTAAACATTTTGGGATGTACAGATTACGCGCCTACGCCCATTAACGAAGCTCCTCCATCAGTTTGTTCATTCTGAACACACAGAACACTTTGAGCGTTTTGTTTGCCCGTTGCGTTTTTAGTTCCCTGAGACTTCGTTTCTGTCAAATGCAATCAAAATGCATTCGAGTCCAGATCGTCAGCATCAGCATACTCTAATATCTAACTCAATTTTCGGACCTGCTCTCTCAAATGATTTTGTCCAGAACAATATTGAAGCCGTCAGTCCACCTCCTTGCCTTAGTATGTCAAAAAGCTCCGGGATAGCTACAAAATCCGGAGGCACAAGATCCAGAGGCGTCAAAATACGGACGAAAAATCCGGTGGATACAAAATCCGGAGGCTACAAAATCAGGAGGCGTCAAAATCCAGAGACGTCAAAATCCGGAGGCGTCAAAATCCGGTGGCGTCAAAATCCAGAAGAAAATGAAAAATCAGGATAAAATCTGGACGAAATATGTATTGTTATTTACAGCATCTACAGTTTATTTATACAAATTGTGTTACGAATATGTATGCGCCACAGGTCGTGAATAAAATTTAAAAAAAAAGAGGGGGCGAGGGGCGACAGCCCCCGCATAGAGGGTCAAAGGGGAATATCCCCCTTGCAGGGTCTAAGGGACAGAGCCGCTAGCGGGGTTTGGGGCGAAGCCCCATGCACACATGGCCGCCTGCAGGGCGTAACCAATCCCGCCGTCTCCGGATTTTGACGCCTCCGGATTTTGTAGGGGAGCCGGATATTATTACGGATTCTGACTTGGTATATCTCGGTAGGTTTTTGGGGAATTTTAAGCCCTATCGCTGTCCATATATTCCTTCTAAAGACCCTCTCGTACGCTATACTATCTCGGCTTTTCATTCGTGTCCGACGTGGGTGAGTTCCTTCGATGAGAATTAAAAAATCTAAATGTGTGCGTCGTGCAGAGAAAACAATAGTCAATAGATGTGTCGACCAAAGCCTAAAATAACATACATTGGAGGAGGAAAAATGCACCAGACGCCCACTGAAGTCCTCCAACACCCTTCTCGTCCTCCCCAGCCTCTTTTTACAAATTCTACGCAGGTATCGATGAAGAATATAAAAATCGCATAAAAAAACCTCTGAATGTGGAGAATGGTCGTCCAGTCGAACTCTTCTTGGTGCTACCTTAGTAGCGACAAAAATAGGGTGGTTTCACTATATCGTAGAATAAGTAACCTGAAAACTGTACCGCGAAGATAAGTTATTACGTCTGTGGACCATTCCTGGTAATCACCGATGATTCATCGAGAAACCACCGATAATTCACTGGGGAATCACTGATGCTTCACTGTGAAATCACCGATTATTCACAGACGAATCACTGATGATTCACCGTGAAATCACCGATTATTCACAGACGAATCACCGATGATTCTACAGTGAATCATCGGTGATTCATTGGTGAAAGATCGGTGAGTCATAGGTGATTCCCTGTTAAATCACTGGTGATTCCACTGTGAATCATCTGTAATTTCCCTGTGAATCATCTGTGATTCACCTGTGAATCAATGGTAATTCCACTACGAATCATGGGAGATTTCACTGTTATTCCATGGTGAATCATCACTAAAACTGTGAATCATCGGTGATTCATTGGTGAATGATCGATGATTCCCCGGTAAATCATCGGTGAATTCACGCATATAATCGGTGATTTCCCAGTAAATTATTGTTGATCCCACAGTAAATCATCAGTGATTCCACTGTGAATCATCAGCAATTCCACTGTAAATCATCGGTGATTCCACTGTGAATCATCGGTGATTCCACTGTGAATCATCGGTGATTCACGATGAATCATCGATGATTCCATGGTGAAACATCGGTGATTCCATTATGAATCATCGGTGATTCCCTGCACAATCATCCGTGATTCACCAACGAATCACCGATGAATTAGTTTCAAAATTAACTTCCTTACACTCTATCGCAGGAACTATTTTCGAGAAGAAATTTTTCCAAATTTTCTCAAATTTTTCCATTTTTTTTTTTCAATTTTTTCCGAAAAATATTTGAGAAAAAATTTGGGAAAATTTTCTCAAATTTTTCCATTTTTTTTTTTCAATTTTTTCAAATTTTTCTGAAAAATATTTGAGAAAAAATTTGAGAAAATTAACAAAAATTGAAAAAAAATTTAAGAAAATTTGGGAAAATGTTTTCTCAAAAATAGTTCCTGCTATATCGCCACTTGCCTATACCCATGACACAGGTTTATTAATCGTATCGGACCAGCATCTTTTGCCGGGGTTCAAATAGTCTAGTATCTAGGGTACCGGGAAGGTTTCGTCCGAAAAATCGAATACCAGGAGATCCACTTGTAACCAGGAAAAAAATTACAATTGAGAGGAAAGAAGGATAAGGAAGAATTAGTTGTGCTTGCAAACAGGAAATGGCTGAAAAACGGGAAATGATTCAGAAACGCGAAGTGGATTCTCTACACTGTGTTTGAGTCCGAAATCTCAAAAAATTTAGTTACGCTCGCGATTTCTTCGAAAATATTCGTGGGTCTAAATTTTTTTTCGCTCGCTACGGTCGCGCTTTTTTACTTCTTCACACTATGCTTGAGTTTGAAATTTTGCTGGCTGTTTTTTTCCACAATTTTTCACCTTCAATTTTCGACTTCAAATTGACTCACGGGCCAGTTGTTGCTACATTTTCTACAAAGAAGGAGAGCCAATTACGCCCTGCTAATTTGAACTTGTGTAAAGAATGCGATTTTGTATGAAGTGAAGAGAGTCATATGTTTTATGTTAATAAATTCACGTCTTTTCGTCTTGAAAATTAGGCCATTTCTGTGAAAGTGTTCCCCAGTGGAAATTGCTTACTTTAGGCTCTGGTGTCGACAGATCTATGTATCGCTTTATATGTAGATATGTTTAATGGATGAGTGTTACTCTTAATTTTAAGTTTGTGATCTGATCTTATTCTCTCTGTCCAAGTACAGCCATCACTCCATTTCGTGTCATGGGAAAATCAAGAAGGCTATCATTAACGAGGTCTTTGCGATGCCTAGGTCCGAATGAGACCAGAGACAGCCTTCATAGGGCATTTCGAGGCGGTCGTACCCAGCTGGTCTGAATGGCTGGAAGGTTGGCCAAGCCGCCTATCAGATGAAGGAATTGCCGGAGTATTTTCTCTGGAATCATTGGCGACGTCTTTCAGGCAGAAATTTTCGCAGCAATGATGGGAGAGCAGGAAGCAATCCCAGCAGAGGCAAGTGAGGAAAATATTACAGTCTGTTCTGAGGCGATAATTAAAGCCCTCGTGTCGCCTGTCGTGACATCCAAGCTGAAGGAAACCACCCTGAACCGGATGAGAAATCAGGTCATGCTGGTCTGGATTCCCGGACGCTCTGGCGTGTAGGGAAACGAGAAAGCGGATGAGCTAGCGAGGGAAGCCTCGGCAACATCAAGTTACGTGCCGGAACTTCTTATACCCACCCCACACTCGGAATGCGTGAAAGCGATGAAGAATTAGGTGAGGTCGGAATTCGCTGACTATTGGAGCGCCTATGAAGGAGGAATGCACTCGAATCGTTTCTTCTCTGAGGCTTGCATCAAGCAATTCTTTTTCGGGCGGGCAAGCAACAATCAGAAAATTTTTCTTGCAGAAAATTGAATCAAATGACATTTTCTTTGGCCTCGGGCACCTCTAATTTTAAACGCACTAATTTTACACTTTTTAGCTACTTTTTGTACACTTTCACTTTTTTTGTGCGTTGTGTGTTTTACGTGAACCTGTAACAAATACGTCATCTATCAGCTCCAACAAAGTCGAAAAAAAATCGTCACAATTTGTTGGAAAAAAAACTCTTAATAAATCATCTGGGCTACGAATCTGGTGTTACTAGTATACTTACGCGGAAGCTTACATCTATCCAGTAACACAACATTTACATACACGAAAACGTTACCATTGAGTGACTAGTGAATTTTATGCCCCACGAAACATTCATAAAGTAACGCTAGATAAAGGGTGATAAGCTTGAAACAGTTGTATAAATACTAACCTGTGTCAATATTTGCATCTGAGTCAAAAAGTTAATTGTATACGATACAACATTTGGTGATTACAACACAACGACCTCGCACCGAAAGGTGTTGTTAGAGGCTTGATGATAAGAATGACGAAATAAACAGTACAGTCAACACAATAGTACATTACATTGGACCCTGCGAACAGGGCCGTAGCTAGAAGATATCCATCCAAAGGTAGTAGTTGTTAAGTAAAATATCGTTCATGGCTAAAAGTACATAATCTGAAATAAAAAGTGGGGGAGGGGGTTTTTGGAAGTTAAGAAAGTTATGAGGTAAAAACACCTCCTCAACTGTTATAAAATCCAATAAAAATGAAGTTATAACAGTTGAAAACCGTTTTTATGCCAGTTGAGGAAGTGTTTTGCCTCATAAATTTCTTAGCTTCCAAAAGCCTCCCCCACTTTTTATTTTAGATTATGTACTTTTAGCCTTGAATACATCATTCTACTTAACAACTACTTCCTTTGGATGGATATCTTCTAGCTACGGCCCTGCCTGCGAAATTAACTCATAGCATGACACTGTGAGCTTTAACCACTTTTTATTGAAAGCTCGATGCATATGGGGCTTCTCCTCTGATTCTCATAGGGGACTGTTAGTGGCTAAAACCGTGATGAGGACACAATTTTGTGATACGAACCAAACTAACGAGTGTTTTTTTTTTTTGAGCATCAATCTTTGAAAACGTTATTCTCTCCGAGCTAAAGGCGAGGTATGCAACTTCACGAGTCAAAATAACAGCTTCCAAAGCGAGTTACTCAAAGTAACACGAGTGGATTTGCGTGTTCTCAAAATTGTGTCCGAAGTAATGAATTATGTAACAGGATAGAATGTATAATGTTTTATTGCCTATTCATCCGAAAGTTGAACGTCACAAAAGTTTTTACTTCACTAGTGACGGTAAAAGTTTTACTTCACTAGTGAATACAAGAGTTTTGCTCCACAAAAAATATGAAAGTTGAGTTGAGTTGAGTGACAAGAGCTTTGCTTCACAAAAAAATTTCCCAAAGAGACCCAACATGTAATGCATAGTTTTCGTAGGGGGTAAACACACATGTAATGCTCAACTTTCGGATGGGGAGGCAATAAAATAGTTTTGATACAGAACAATAATAATGCTTTTACGAGCTTCTTATCTGTTATCGGACATAACAAATGGGCGGTTTTATTTGAAATTAATTCTTTTCTCTTTTTATCACATAAATCATGCACACCTCTTCATACCTGATCGGAACCCTTCAAAGGTTTAAATTATTAATAGGAGAAAATCGGCTTTTTGCAGATAACATTAACATTCATGATCTGCGGTAGCTGGGCAATTCCGCGTAAGAACGTTTGTACGTAGCGTTGGAACGGGGCCTAGAGGCGAAACCATGCACTTTCGCGACTCACAACGTATGCAGGAGTTGTAAACAATACTTTTATCTTGCCTTGGTTCTTCCAACGTAAGTCTGAAAACTGCATTGTTTAGTCTGTAGGCTTCGTTCGAACTCAACTAACAAACGTTCTTACGCGGAATTGATGAGCTACATGTTGCCTAGATTTATTTGTTTTAAAATAACTAGGATTACAAACTATGCAAAATAAAAAATTGCACTTCGACCGTATTCAACCACTCTTTCCACCGAGATTTTAGGTCAGCTTGATTGTCCGCATCTCGATAGAAAGCCCAGAAAGGCGTACGAGATTTGAGTTTAGATGCCATGGAGCCGATAGCAAGTCGTTATAAATAGGCAACTCAAGGTCCCCACAAGTCAGTCTCAGAGCCACATTAATTTGAGTGTCAACGAGTTTAGTGTGACAGCTGTTCATCCACACTGGGGAACGAAAATCTGCTATGGACATTAACAGCGACTGAGTTGTGATGCACAAAGTGTTATCCGAGGAGTCTCAAGTTGTTCCAGTGAGTTTTTGGACGATATTGATTCTTGATTTCAGCCTCTTTTGCGTACTTTCTAAGTGTGGTCTGTAAATCAAGCTGCGGTCCAAAATTACTCCAAGATATCTGGGAAAACTGTCGTGCTTTATTTTCTTCCCACTCAGTCTCATCTTCAGCGTCCGATTGATTTGGCGATTATTCAGGTGGAAAGTAATCGAAACAGTTTTACCAACGTTCAGTTTCAGCCGCAATTTTGCAAAGTAGAAAGACATTTTCTGCAAGTCGGATCTGAGGACTCTCTCAATACCTTCGAACGTTTTCCTTTGAACTGCAATGGCTATATCGTCTGCGTATATAAATCGTCTTGACTGTGTGTTCGGCATATCCCTGGTGTATGACAATGCAGTACGCACGACAGTACCGATCCTTTGCTTTCGGTTGATATCAACTTGTAGGCATCTGTCACTCATCATGTTCGATATAAGGGTGAGCGTTTCTTGCATTTGATCACCCGACTCAACTTCATTAACAGACCTTTCTTCCAAACCGTGTCATAAACTGCCGTCAAATCCAGGAATACCACGCCAGTCTTGAGCCCCTTTTCGAAGCCTAATTCAATGAAATTGGCCAATGCAAGAACTTGATCGCTGCAGCTTCGATTTTTTTTAAATCCTATTGATCTTTCGGAATTGTGGCGTATATGGTCTCTCCGAATCTAGCCAGAATCATCTTCTCGAACAGCCTCAAGCCGTAGCTCAGTAGAGAAATCGGTCGATAGCTGGCTGGGTCGTTCTACGGTTTATTTGGTTTTGGAAAAGCGATAACTTTCACCCTTTTCGAAGCCTTCGGTAGTCGTCCAGTTGATTACACATTCGAGAAAATTCTGCTGAGCCACTTGACATCACTTGACTTGCCTAGATTATTGTTCAGCACGAAATCTCATTCAACAATACGATTTCAGTGTTGTCATTAGAGATTCTCGGGCAAAGAAGAGCACACACACAGGTCACAGAGAGAATCACATCATACTGTACATATTTGGTTTGAGTTTTAAGGTAGGGGATCATCATCATCAACATCATCAAACTTTATAGACCATTCGTGCTTTTCGGCGGAAGGTCCTTGAGCCGCAACCCTAAGAAGGTGAACTATTGTACTCCACGCCCTCCTATCGCCCACCAATGAGATGATTTGTTCGCTCAGTGAAATCAGAGTTAATTGAATCTACAAACCTTCTCCTTGGTCTACCCTAACACCAGGGACCTGTGCATTCAAGACCCTTTCGAGTAGCTTGTTGTTACCCATCCTTTGAACGTGTCAGCGCAGGCAACTAGGCAGGGGATCTCGGTATATGCGCGATCGTGGATGCCGGGAAGTTTTTGAAAAAAAAAATTGGTTCCCGTGAAATCCCTTGGCAATTGGCGCAATTCTTGGACGGTCGCGTAGTATCATCTCATCTAAAAAAACCTACCACAAGTATGAAACTAGAAACCGTAAGTTGCTGTATTGCAATACAACGCGAACGAAATTAGGAGACGGCGCTCTATCTATCGTCGGCGGTGTCTTATAAAACTCTCTCCCAGCAGCTATTATGGTTTCCAGTGAATATCGGTTCAGGAAAAAACTTAAGGAATGGCTATCGGAACAGCAGTACCCAGGCTAACCGCCCTACCTTCCCGTTGCTCGCGAAATTGACTCATTACGCTGATTCACCGAGACGTCTTCGGCTCGGCAGGTGGGTGTGGAAAATTCGCACTCACCAGCTGGTTGGAAATGTCCCGGGACGCAGGCTCTTACCAACATTTTGTCTCTCGACTTATAGGTCAAATGAGATTATGGGGCATCCGAACAAAACGACTGCTGGACAAAAAAAGCCGAACAAAAAAAAAGCCCTGGGCAAAAACAAACCGGACAAAAAAAACCGGACAACACAACCTGGATAAAATAACCCCCGGGCAAAATAACCTCCGGACAAAATTACCCTCGGACAAAAAACCCAGCATTTAGAGAGAGAGAGAGAGCGATCGAAATTACAACCCCCCTGAAATTTTGGTGCACGCCATTAATCCGGACACCAAAAATCCTGACAGAAAAATCCGGACAACCAAAAATCCGGATGACCAAAAATCCGATAACTAAAAATCCAGACGACCACAAATCCGGATGATCAATGATCCTGATGACCAAATATCCAGATGACCAAAAATCCGGATTATAACAAGCAGGGCGCCGCGCCGCAGGCCTGATCTTTATGGGAAAATAAAAAAGGGGGTCAAGGGGGTATCGTTCCTTGCGGGGTCTAAGGTGTGGAGCCCCTAGCGGGGTTTGGGGCAGAGCCCCATGCTTGTAAGGTCGCCTGCAGGGCGTATTGTAGCTCGCCGCAGGCGCGGTGGTTTAGGGGGCAGAGCCCCCTACATCATAAAAACAACATATGCAAACCATGCTTTGTGCGAAATTTGGCCGGATTCTTTTTTAACGTTTAATTACTTCTTGAAACCGGACAAAATAACCCCTGGGGGGTTATTTCGTCCGGGGTTTTTTTGTCCGGGGGTTTTTTGACCTAGAGCCGATTATGGAAGCATAATCCGCGTTGGTATGCCTGCTACTGGCATCCGCCCGTCTATCCAAATCCTATCTCCAGTTTTGAAAAGTCTTGATGATTTAGATTTTTCTACATTTTTTTTTTTGTTTTCCCTCTTAAAAAAAATTCTCAAATCCGACTTCGTTTACAATTTCCAGATCGACTTCAGCGACAAATTTCACAAACGGATATGCCGTAAATGTTTAATTAAATTGGAAGACATACATCAGTTTGCCTGTCTTGCACAAAAGAATCAACAAATCTTTATTAAGTACGCGGAAGAACTTAAGCCGACAGTCCACAGCAGCGTTAAATTAAGCAAAACACCATTAGTTTCGAACGAAGACATCACCATCTTTGCTTATGATGAACTGAAATTAGGCCAAGTGATCAAGGATCATGATTTGCTGAAATTAATTCTGAAAGCTTTAAAATGGCCGTACAACAAGCGAACCCAAAGTTGCCAGATGGAAAAGTTGAAGAACACAAATTTTCATGAGGTTCTAGCTAGTCCTGATTTGCTTAGAGATGCCGATTTGATGCAGTTATTGGGACCATACCTTAAGCATGATCGAAATGGTAATGGAGGACCTAGAGCCACAGTACATCAACCAGTTGCGGAAAGTCCAATTGTTGCAAAAACTGTCGAAGTCGTAGAAGTTAGTCGAGCTGGCAACGAGCAGAATAACGAGAACACTGCCGACGAAACAAGTGTTGAAATGGAAGTGGTCGTAGATCCAGATTTGTTTTTCCCCTACGATGATGATGAGACAAGAAGCGCTGAAGAAACTATTGAATTGGAGGAACTAAAACCTTTAAAATGTCCCACGTGCCCAGAACTACTGAAAACAGAGCAGGATTTGAAGGAGCATATCTTAGGCCACATGATAGAAAGACACGAACAAGAAGAAAAAGATGCAGAAAAACTGGCAGAGAAAGTTAAAATACGTGAAATATTGGATGAATTCGTTCCAAGAAAGAGAATCAGACGAAAACCAACATCTTCCAGATTTACATGTCCGATTTGTAAGAAGAAATTGTCAACGAAAGGCAATCTTAAAGTTCATTTGGAAACGCACAAACCGAAAGGAAAATTTTCATGTGATAAATGCGGACGAATGTAATGAACACAACCTTTGACCAGTTTGATCAATACAAATCGCTAAAATAATTTCCATTTTAGATTTAAAACTTATATCAACTTAGTACGTCACCGGAAGTATCATTCTGGGGATAAATTTTCCTGTCCCACGTGTTCGAGAGTGTATCCAACTAAAAGCACCTTAAGAGCGCACATTATAACTCATAGCGACATAAGACCACACACTTGCCACATTTGCTACAAAACATTCAAGAGAAATCAAGATCTTAAGGTAAATTACCGTGTGAACATTCACTGAAATTTTCAAATCACTGTTCTTTCTCATTCTTCCATGTAGTTTCATATAAATCAACACACAGGAATGGTGAGTGCGTGACCGTCACATAACTTTAGCGACATTTTTCAATTTTTTATTTTTTTAGAAACCTTACAAATGTCCGCACTGTGATAAGGCATTTGCAAGCTCTGGAAATTGCTTTTCCCATCGTAAACGAATGCATTCTGATAAAGTTTAAGTGTGACCCAGTTTTCCCATCCGTAATCTAACCATTTTGTGT
The DNA here is from genome assembly GCA_029228625.1 of Pseudolycoriella hygida. Classification (NCBI taxonomy): domain Eukaryota; kingdom Metazoa; phylum Arthropoda; class Insecta; order Diptera; family Sciaridae; genus Pseudolycoriella; species Pseudolycoriella hygida. Next base: position 43,638,995 of record CM055403.1, on the reverse strand, counting down.
GGGTTGCATATAATTCAATTACGCTGGATGTCAATGAAAATATTGAAAAATGGCAGTGGTACATTGGTATGAGTAACAACTGCCAGCGACTTTCAGCTTTTCGTTAGCATGAAGGTGAAGCTGCTGCCGGATCTAATGGATTTCTTGGTTCATCAAATCCCCGAAATGTGTAGAATTTCCTGTGATAACAATTTGTAATTTAAAATAAATTGATAGATTGTATGTAAAAGTCGTCCATTAATGTAAAAAATTGGAAATATTAGTAATGTGTCTTATGTCTAATGTGTCTTAACCAGTCGAATTTTGTTCCGGGAATTGGTGGGTTTTTTGTTTTGCGGTGTGCCTGTCAACACAACAAATCGAGTAAATCTTAACCGATTGTCAAAATCTTTTTAGACCCGTACGAAGAACGAGGTTCTTCGAAAAGGTGTCTATTGCGTTTACCACGACGTTTGTAACCAGTCGAATTTCGAAGTAGGGGGGCATCGATCATCGTCCTTAGATGACGAATCAACAATAAAAAAATGTCTGTCCGTCCATCAACACGATCACAACAAAAACCATTTCTAAAAGGGAAACGTGACCCAAGTCCTCGTTCCTTCTTCCAAAACAACTGATGTCAATTGGGGTGACGCTTTGAAACGCAAAAAATTGTGTTGGAATGTTTTCATTTTTGATTAAAAAAATGCGTCACAAATGCCGGCAAGAAAAATTTCCGGTGAAAAAAATTTCCGGCGAAAAAAATTTCAAGCAAAAAAATTTTCGGCGAAAAAAATTTTCAACAAAAAAAATTTCGGCGAAAAAATTTTCAGCCAAAAAAAAATTTCAGCCAAAAAAATTTTCGGCGAAAAAAAAATTTCCGGCCAAAAAAATTTCCAGGAAAAAAATTTCCTTTGACACGTAACATCTATTTTCATCTATTTCATCTATTTCCATACCGACACACTACAAACCCAACCCATTAACTTTTCCTTTGGCACCAAACATCTATCTCCATCCTAACACAGTCCAAAAATGTTGATCATATTTGACCCATACTTTGAATGCAACACTCACACACACATGCAAAACATTCTTTTATATGGGCTTTATATGGCGCCTTCTAAGAGCCCTGGCGCCCAAACGAGGCCGGTACCCCCCCTTTAAGTGGTTTTTGGTCTTTTGTACATAACTCAAGTAAATCTTTTCCAATTTTCATAATTGTTTTATAATCGAAAGGTCTAGGACTGTCTCACGTTTTATGAAAAAAAAAAATTATTAGAAACCCTTGGACTCGGTCAGGACCCTAAAACTGAGTTTCTACTAGGGCCCAAGGTGTTCGCTTACATAAGTTGGGTAAATCCTAACTGATTTTGTTGATTCCTTTTTTGTTTGAGAGGTAACCGAGTATCGAATTATATTCAAAAACAAATTTGGGCCCGGTGCCTGAGCTTAGGGCTGAGGTGGGCCTCAGGTCGGACCTAAGGTCGGCCCTAACCAAAAAGTTTTCTTGCTATGTTGCAGAGCAAATTGAGGGAAGCATTTTTGTCTATGGAAGTATGTGTCCGAGGCCTCTACTTAGGGCCCTAGGTCGGTCCTAAGGTCGGCCCTTGACAAAAATTTTTTTTTGCCTATGGAAGTATTTGTCTGAGGCCTCTCCCGAGTGCCCAAGGTGTCCAAGCCGTACCTAGCCCAAAAAATTGTTTTTTGCTACGTTGTGGAGAAAATTGAGGTGAACATCTTTGCCAATTTGGGCATCAATTTTGTGTTTTCGGAAAGGTTTCTTCTGACTGGTTTTTCAATATTGCCCTGTCGGCAATTTCGAATACAATTTAATGTGGACGTAATTTCATACACTTAACAGCTAAGGCAATTTACTTAAAAACGTTCGAGTCTATTCGTAACATCAACTATGTTTGCTACATCTATTCTGATACGTACGGCTCCCTCGCATATGTTTTTTACTTACGAGGTAAGGTATAAGATAATATCGGTCAAGAACTTTAAAAATGCGGTCAAAAAGTTGGTCAAAAATATGACTCTTCGAAGGTCAGTGAAATTTTTTCGCTTACATCTCTGCGAAATAAGCACAGGAACTGCTTTTGAATATAGATACTCGTAGACCTCAGAATATTACCAAATAAAATTTAGTGAGGACGGATTGACTGTAGAGTCTATTAAGTTGACTCTAACAAAATTTGGCCAAAATTGACCCTTGTTGCGTGACAAGAGGAAGGGGGAGGGGGTGTGGGTGGTGGCAAAAAAATTCCAATTTTTGCGTTACGTAATTTAAAAACGGCCCCTTACTTACACTACTCTACCGATAGGGAGACTTCAGTTTTATATTGATCCGTATTCAGCTGTGAAATTGCCTGATGAAAAGTGATGCAAACCACGCTCTGTTTTCCTACACTTACTTCACTTGTAACTATCGTAAGATAGTCAAATTCTATGTGAGAGTGCGACTTTTTAATTTGAAATTTAAATTTCTTTGAAAATTACACATTCGAAAACTCCGTCATCGCTAAAATTCACTTCAATCTAGACTGGCGCGGGCGCAACGTAAGTTCGAAAAATTGCCTGAAGTACATACATATTTCTTGTATAAAAATGTTCACTAAATGCGTGGATGATATACTTGATATGGCGGCTAGGCTCAACAGATATACTAAAAATAAACCATTGACATGGGTATAGAAAAGTATCGATGGTGTATTGTTGAAGAATTAAACGAAACAGTATCTATGACGTCATAACTGTTGGTTATTTTTGTGACGTCATTTTTGTAACGTCATATTTAAGACGACATATTTTGACGTCATATGTATAACCTTATTTGTGCGACGTCATTTTTGTGACGCCGTATTTGCAACGTCTTTTTTGTGACGTCATTTTTGCGATGTAATTTTGAGACATCGTTTTGGTGAAGTCATTGAACGTCGTCACAGTACTTGTAACGTTATTTTTTGCGACGTCATATTTATAACATTATTTTTGTGAAGTTGTATTTGTGACGTCATTTTTGTGATATCGTAATTGTGACGTTATTTGTGTGGCGTCATTTTTTCGACGTTATTTTTGTGATGTCGTATTTGTCTCGTCATTTTTGTGATGCCATATTTGTGATGTCATTTTGGCGACATCGTTTTTTTGACGTTACTGTTGTGACGCCGTGCTTGTAACGTTATTTGTGCGACGTCACTTTTGTGACGCCGTATTTTTAACGTCATATTTGTGATGTCATTTTTGTTACGTCATTTTTATGATGTCATAATTGTGACGGTCAGTCGTACGGACAGGAAGAGTGTAAATATGAAGTAGGTATCGTTACTTAACAATGTGAGAAAATGTCATCATCATTTTTTGACGTTTCGTCACCATACAAAATCCAAAGAAAAATTTCTCCATATGACAATTTCTTCCATCAGATTTATAGTCTATGTGTGTAACCCAGTCCCCATAACAAGTCTTCCGCGGGAATTACCAAATCATCAACTTATTTTACATGCTTGCGGGTCGAAAGTCGTTCATTACATCAAGTTGCATGAACTTTGGACGGCCTCAGCATGTAAAATTCGTTACATAACTCGGGATAAAAATGAAAAGTCACGCTTTCGTGTGATCATTGACCTCAGCTTCACCTCGGATCAACAAAATTCACACGAAACCTCGACTTTTCAACTTTTCATCCCTAGTTATGTAAATAACTATTTCCCACGTGATAAGAGGTGGCGTTGCAAGCAGTAACTTTCCCATAATGTTGCAAAATGCATGCAGAATTGCCTTTATTACATGACATATAACTGAAATTATTCTGTAATAGGAAATCTGTCGAGGGTTACCGACATCAATTATTTCAAGGAGAAGGAGACTTTCTTTGCTGAAATTGTAATTTACTAGTTAATATTTTCACCATCACCTCTTTCATGGCTCCACTTTCCACATCAAAAAAGTATTTAGATATTTTCCGCTAGTCACCAACTCTTTCTCAGTGAGGTGTCGGATTCAGTTGATCTCATCAATGACTCTAATTCTGCTACATCTTGGTTATATCAACTACATCGTTAAGTTTCACCTGTTTCATGTTTCGGGATAAGAATTCGGTTTCAAAGAAAGAACATTTCGTATTTTCGGCAAAATTTTGAAAATATCTGTCATTTTCAGTCAAGCATGGTACAGGATGTGACAGATTTCTGACGTTTCTAATGTCAAGGGCAGAGAGAACTAGGAAGTGTTTATCATATTTGTTTATCTTTGATATTTTAATGTAAATTTACTTCTTATGCTAAAAGCAATGGCTAGTGATAATAATGTGATATTTCATTCGATGATAAGTTCGATTCAAAAAGTGGCACTTTATGAGACAAAAACCAAATTATATTTACTGGGAAGCAACGACCAAGAAACAAGATTCCGTTTGCTACAAATCGATAGGACTCACCCAAATGAGCTCAACATTCAGGAGTATCCAAATGAAATGGAATCTCGAAGCATACGGAAGCTGGTAACCTCTTGGGGTCACTGCAAAGTCACATCAGCGTATGGTATTCTCGGATTTGTTCGGTTTTTGGAAGGTTATTATCTCATTTTGGTAACGAAACGTACACGCGTTGGAATAATTGGAATGCATATAATGTACACGATTATGGACACTACAATGATACGAGTGAATGACACAACAAAACAGCCACATCCTTTGGAACAACGATACTTGAAAATGTTCATGAACATCGACTTGAAGAGCAATTTCTATTTTAGCTACAGCTACGATCTGACGAGAACGTTACAACATAATATGTCACCGCCTGCGTTCGTCGGTGAGAAGACAAATATCGAAACTGACGCACCGCTTCCTCCTTGGCGAAATGTAAGTTATGTTGCCACTTTGAAGAATTCCGAGGAAAGTCAGAATCCTCGGAATAAAAATACTTTTTCTTTATAGAACTCATCGGACCGAGCTGAGTATGCGTTTCGCAGCATCTCTCGTAAAAGATTTGTGTGGAATGCGTTCTTGTTGAAGCCGATGGAAAATATTATGCATCGAGATTGGAGTTTGGAAGTCATTCATGGATTTATCAGTCAATCAAATGTTAGCATCTTTGGTCGTCCGGTGTATGTCTGCTTAGTAACAAGGCGAAGTACAAGATTTGCGGGAACGAGATATTTGAAACGTGGTGCCAATTTTGACGGTGATGTAGCAAATGTATTGCTGAACAAGGATTTCCTGTTGGTTCTATGTTTTTTAAACTCAATTTTTGTTTAGGAAGTTGAATCTGAACAGATTGTTATCGATGGCACTCGTTTCTCCAGTTTCGTTCAAATGAGGTAAAGTGAAGGTGGATGTGACGCTCCATAGAAATATGTGTAAAATTCACCCCAATACTAACGTAATTTGCATAAGAAACTTAGTGACGTCATTTTGAGAGAGAAAATATATGAAATTCTCTCTCAAAATGTCATCACTAAGTTCTTATGCAAATTACGGCAGAATATAAAAAACGAGTCTGAAAATCCAATCCTCTGTGCAGTACTTTGTATGGAAGTTACATTTTCCATTACTAGCGAGATTCCTTTTTTTTGTAAAGTGTAGCGCCCACTGAAAAGTTCTACTTCTACGATAATTATTTTCGCGGTAATTAGCGTCAGCCAATGAGAGACAAGAATCTTTCGTTAAAATTTTTTTATCGAATCGACCAATTTATTCATCGAAGAATTCCTACCTCTCATTGGCTGACGCAATTATTTATCGCAGAAATAATTATCGTAGAAGTAGAATTTTCAGTGAACTAACAATAACTGTCGCAGGTAATAAATGTCCATTGATCGAAAATAATGCCTGCGACAATTATTTTCCGGAAGATATTATCGTCCGTTAAAAAAAAATTTTCCGAGGCGATGAAGATAAAAGACAACTTTTTTTAACGACATATTTTCAGCCGGAAGAGACCATCCCAGCGTAGGGGAAGTGTCAACCGAAGGGTGTTTTTTGACGCGAGAGGATGTTAGGACATCAACTTGTGTTCAAACTAGAGGTGTGCAGGTCGACCTATTTTTCAACTGGCACCAGAACACACGAATTAAAATAAAAATTCAAACCCGTACCGAACCCGAAACCCTGTCCCGACCCGAAACCCTGACCCGACCCGAAACCCTGACCCGAGCCCGAATTTTTATTGAAAAGATTTCATTTGAAGCTGAAGTCTTCAAACCTGACCCTGAAAGAAACGAAAATGAAAATCCGACCCGACAAAAAAATAAATTCAAACACCCGACCCGACCCGACAAATTGATTCGGGTTCGAGTCGGGTCTTTAGCCGAGTTTTTGGCGGTCTACTCACCTCTAATTCAAACAAAAAAAATTGCAATTTTCAAATCCTTACGCTTCATTTTACTTTTTTGTAGGGGTTCAATACCTTCACATTGGTCGCAAGAACGCAGCAAGAAAATGGTACCAAAACCTCCAATATCTCTGGACTTATCAGATCCATACGCCAGTACGCCGGGTAAACATTTTCGACGACTTTTATATCAGTTTGGTGCTCCGGTTATTGTTTTAAATCTCGTGAAAAAAAGAGAAAAACGAAAACACGAGAGCATACTAACCGAGGAGATGCTTACGTCCATAAAATACTTGAATCAATTTCTTCCGCCCAAGTTCCAACTCAAGTACATCCATTTCGATATGGCGAGAAAAAGTCGAGTTGGCAATGTGATGTCTGGACTGGCAGACATTGCTGAAAGTGTTGTTCAACAGACGGGTCTGTTCTTTAGGGATGCATCAGAAACGACTTTCCAAACGGGCCTAGTTCGGGTAAACTGCGTCGATTGTTTGGATCGAACGAATACAGCACAATTTGCTATAGGTACGTTGTATATTTATTAAGTCATATCTTACATAAAGGCTTGAACTCAATCTAAATAAATATTGCCTTAATACTTGAGTATCGTGGGCAATAGAGAGTTTGGGCAAAGCGACCTATCTATATACATACATATACATGCAGATAGAGCAAGGAGAACATTTTAGTTCATGGAAATTCGGTCCACAGGCCTGTCCTTGCACCCTTAGGACGGTCCTAGGGCCATCTTTACGACAAAGCCAGGGCCCTGGGCCCTAAGGACAGGTTTTGGACCTATACTTTCATGGGCAAAAATGTTCTCCTCAACTGTTAGTTTAAGAATGTTGGTCCCTACATCAAATACTTCACAAAATATTTATGAAAAACAATCGCCTGTAATACACGGTCGAGTAGCCCGAGTTCGGCTCACTCTATGGACTCTCAACACCGAATTATACAGCCGATTGTCACAAATCTTTTTTTACTTGTTTCCCGAAATCTACATCTTTCATTTGACGTCCTAATCAGTAGTTTTTGAAGTGTAATGGACGAGATATAGACGAATAAGTTTCACCTACCTCAGGAACGACATGATCGATTTAGCTTATCTTCGAAATTTTTCTCATTATTACGATAACTTTCAGAAATTTATGTTATTTCTAGAATCGGTCTGGATATTGTGTTGACGGACGGACGGCGCCTATATTAGATGCGGATATTTTCTACAGACTAGGCCCTAAGCTTTCACGCTTCGCATATTTTGTAAGACTTTTTTTTGCCAATTGTAGTTGCTCGAGCAGCTTTTTCCGACTGATCCGTACATTGACGACCCGTACTACCACCATTCAGTTTGATTCTGAGCCTGCAGGGACGCAAAAGCTCCAATCGAACAGTGAAACTTCTTCTCGAGTACATTCTGATCAAAAACGATCAAACTTGTCCTAACACTCAAGTTGACGGTCAATTAGGAAGATCAAATTTACGAAAACTTTAATTTTCCACGATTTCCGTGATTTTTTCACTTTTAGTCATTGAGTGCCCATCAAATCGCATCGGATCTCGCCCGGCTCATAGAAACTTTTTCTCAGTGGATCATTTGGCACAGTTTTTCGGGCTAAGCCTCAAAGTCTTCGACAACTTTATTTTTTGGACCCCGCTAATATACAGTCAAGTTTCGACTGTTAATCAAGTTAGTTAATTACTGGTTTCCATCGGCACTTGTATGAAAAACGACTTTTTTGGTTCCCGCTCAAATAACTTTTCTTGAAATTTTGCAAGGACCTTCGGCTGGCATTCTAAGCCATATGAGATTTTAAAAAAGGGGGTACCGGTTTCGTTTGGGCCCCAGGGCTCTTAGGAGGCGTGATATAACTCCCATATGTTTGTGTGTGCAATGTGTATGGTAGCCGGTGTTATCCACTGGTCAAAATTTGTACTAAAAATTTCAAGAAATCCCAAGAAATTCCAAAAATTCTATCGAAATTCCAAAATTTCCGAAGTTCAGAAGTTCCGAAAATTCTAGAAATTCCAAAAATTCAAGAAATTCCAACGAAATTCCAAAAACTCCACAGAAATTCCAAAAGTTCCATAGAAATTCCAAAATTTCCACAGAAATTCCAAAAATTCCACAGAAATTCCGAAAATTCCAAAAATTCCACAAAATTTCCGAAGTTCCGAAAATTTCATAAATTCCAAAAGTTCAAGAAATACCTCAAAAATTGCACAAAATTTCCAAAAATTCAAGAAATTCCACAGAAATTCCAAAAATTCCAAAGAAATTCCAAAAATTTCACAAAAATTCCAAGAAATCCCAAGAATTTCCATGTTGGGATTCCATCGAAATTCCAAAATTTTCACAAAATTTCCGAAGTTCAGAAGTTCCGAAAATTCTAGAAATTCCAAAAATTCAAGAAATTCCAAAAATTCCACAAACATTCCAAAGAAATTCCAAAAAATCCATAGAAATTCCATCGAAATTGCGGAGTTCGGAAATTCCGAAAATTACAAAAATTCCATCGAAATTCAAAAAATTCCACTAAAATTCCAGGAATTCCATTTTAATTCCAAAATTTCCATCAGCCTGTACGAAAAAAAAATGAAGTGGATAACCCCTCGATAGTAGCACATTTTGTATGAGACAAAGGTTGGGTGTTCAAGATGGGTGTGTTTGTCGGGATGACCGCCAAAATCGCAGAAAATAGTCGGGAGCTCAAAACAAACTTTTGAAATGTTGTAGAGGAACTTCGGCCATGGGAGTAGCAGCGGCCGGCGCCGGCTCGAATATTCTGCATATATTCGTCAACAGTTTTTCTACTTCCAAAACAACTGATATCACAACAAAAACACTTTTTAAAAGGGAAATGTGACGCTTAAAGCCTCGGATCGCAAAAAAATCTTCTGAAATATTTTCACATTCGATTAAAACTGCGTCACAAATGCCGGACCGTCCCAACGTAATAATTTTACTACGATTTCAGATTTCACGCCCCAGAAATTTAGCTTTGTGCAATGTATGGAGTGCGGGTAGCCAAGTTTTTGCGTATGAAATCGGAAAGGGAGGGAAATTTACAAATTTTTTCGCCTGTTTTTAACCTAATAGTAAGGAGGGAAGACAGATCTGGGGCCATTGTCTGAGTTTTACGTTATTATTCCAATCAGTCTCACGAGCAGTATAACCGTTTGTACCTCCCGCAAACAATTCTCAAAATTCACAAAACTCCAGATTTTTTCGGAAGCTTTCCTTGCTACAATCAATAACTCTCGGAGATTCTGCTTCTTACCGAAGAGTAGAAGTTTCCCTTGGTAAGTCGTCAAAGTTTGTTTGTGCTCCTAAAGCCGAAAATGTTCTCTCTCGCAGTTTTTCTTTTTTTTGATTGGTTTGGGTTGCGAGACATCCATGATCGAAGGAATATACTGCACTCTTAATCAGAGAGCGAAACGTCAACCTTTTAAATTTAGTCTCTGAAATTCCTTAAATTTAGTGAATTTTTCGCAAATATGAGACCATGCTCTGAACGAATGTACTTCAGTAAAATTAAATTTCGATTTGTAGGAAAGTGTGCATTGGCTCATCAGCTGTTTAAACTGGGCTTTATTCGACCACCGAAACTGGAGTTCGATTCTGATTGTATCACAATGTTGGAAAGTTTGTACGAAGACCACGGCGACACACTTGCGCTTCAATACGGTGGTTCTCAACTGGTTCACAGAATCAAAACTTACCGAAAAACTGCTGCATGGGCGTCGCAGGGCAATGATATCATGCAAACATTAAGTCGCTATTTAAGTAACACATTCAGCGACACTGAGAAGCAACATAGTATCAATCTGTTCCTCGGCTATTATATTCCGTATGAAAATTCACAGAAAGGTAAATCAAAGAGACAAAAATGGCTAGTTAGTCAACTAATCAAGTCGATCTACCCAGACAATGCAGCGATTTGGGAGCTTCCAACCGATTACTACATGCACAATTTGCAGACATTTAATGATCATAGAGGTAAATCACTGGCTCCATTGACTGATTGGGTGGGAGAAATGGTCATGCGAAATCTACCGTATTCGACAAGTGACAGGAACAAAATTGTCAAGGAATTGATTCGGGTGCATTCGAAAGAACTGGAAATGATTGACTACTTTTCAAATTATCACATTCCGTATAAGTGGACAGCGTTTGAGGAGAACATAGCGTTTCAAATCGGTCACTTAGCTCGCAATTTTATGCCAACGTATCGCACAAACTTCAGTCCATTTGATCCGAGTAGACGCGGAGAAGGACGAGGAAGTTTGAAAAATCCATCGCTAACGGGACAAAGTTCTACCAGCTCTACAGCCAGTTCAACAAGCTCCAGTCAGGACGAATACTCGTCGGAATCGGATGATGAACAAGTCATTTCCAATCGCAATGTAAACTCAACGGTTGATAGAGAAGAGAAATTTATTAGTTTCGCTACACTACTGCCATCTACGATGGACGTTTATGGATTTGACATAAAACAACCTAAAAGAGAGGACGCACTTAAGTATAAACGATACGTACAAATAGGTAAATGGTCCACACCGAATACCACGTACCAGTTCGCAAGCACACAATCTCGAAACATTTTGTCGAAAGCTGTTGCGTTGACGTCATCAGCGAATTACGGCGCTGACAACTTCCAGAAGGTTAATCCACCGAAAGTTCCCGAAGCATCCAAGCTCATTTACGACAAGTACATCAAATCACCTCAGACCATTTATTCCAAGAACATTGAACCAGACGAACAATTCTTAAAATATTTTCAATTTAATTATAAATAAAGGAAAGTACAATCATAACATCCGACATGTCAGTCATTTATTGTCAGTGTTGCCGTGGCAACATTATCCGCCGCACAAGCTTCACGTTTGGCTTTCAATCTTTCCAGCGCTTTCCTGCGGTTTTCTGCAATCATTGCTCTTTGCTCAGAAGTCAACTCTGGTTGCGGATTTTCTTTCACCGGCGTTTCATCTAATGGTCGACATCCGAGGGAGGACATTGGTGTGGACGCTTCCACTGGTTTCCGTCCCATAAATCTCGGTGTTGATATTACACTGGATCTCATCGAATCGAAACTTGTGTCGTTGAGTTTTGATGCCGATGGAGCGGTTTTATATTTTTCAATTTGTATTCCAAGTAATTCATCAATGTCATCAAATGGTTGGTCAACATTTTCCACATCCTCAGGTTCTTCATGCTGAATCGGCTTGTCAACTAATTCAAGCATATCTTGCCGGTAGCGATTCATATGAGTTTGCAATTGCTTCTTCTTACCCAAGTTTTCGGCCGTGGCTAAGAAATCTTTGAAAGTGTACTTGGGATACAAACGATGAGCCCAGTGCTCCATACGTTTCATGACATTGTCCAAATCTTCCTTTTCGAACCCCTTCCCGCGATACTTTATGTCTTGAAAATATTTTTCTAAAGTATGAACACCTCGATCACGTACAATCAATCGTTCAACATTTAATCTTAACTGGGGTTTTCGTATCACTCTTTTTTTAGGATCAACAGTTTTCGAAGTGCCTTCACCTTTTTCGTCCGAATTGTTTCCATCATTTTCGTTTTCAGCGTCACTTCCGATGTTTCGATTAAGGTCGTCATTACCCTCATTGCCTAGTATGCCGTCAATATCGTCACCAAATGGGTCCATTCTAACAAGATTCAATGAAAAACTATAGAATTCGTTAAAAAGATTTTTGTTTTGAACGCGTAATCTGTCAAAAATTGTTTCCCGCTCTCCAACAACTCAATGACAAAGAGACAGAGTAGATCGATTCATAGTTTGTACTATGCGATAATTCAAATCAGAGACCGCGCGAAAAAACTGTGACTGATCTTTTACCTTTTTCATTGACATCCAACCATTCACACTCTACGACGAAGTGTGTTTGTGAACCAGCTGATTCAGCCAAAAAAGGCGCGAATTCGAAATTTTTTATTCTTCTCCTGAATAATATTGCTCTCGACATTTCGTATGATCGTAAATTTCCCTAATTTTGACCGGCTGTCTTAACTTTTAACGATATTTTACGTTCTTTTTGTAATGTTCTGAACTTTCTAACAAATCGAAATGCCCAGTTCAAAGATGTTTTGGAAAGCATGAATTTGTTAAATTAAATTTTAGTGAAGGTAGAGAGATATTTAAACAACAAAAATTTCAATGTATTTACCAACACAATCATTACACACAAAAAGTAACAGTCTGAAATTATCTGAAATAAAAGACTTGATATAAACGAACGTCAAAAGGAATCGTTCCAAGTAGACTCGAGTAGTTTTTCCTCTTCGTATAGCTAATAGACGCTGTTAGCGCGGTTCAATTTTGAATTTTTCGCTGCGTTACAATCGAATTTCGTACGATATATGCGTAATTACGTACGGTATATGCGTAAAATCAGCACACAAACAATAGATTTTTATAGTGCCATCTTGTGGCAAATTATTCAAGTTTCAATTAAAATTCAAATGTCGAGCGGACTAAAAGTGTCTCTTTTCTTTGACAGAATTATGAAAATGACTTTCGCTCACTTGTATACACTCATCATCTTTCCCAACTCAAATCCAAAAATTCGTGTTCCTTTGGCCAAGGCAATCCACGGAATTAGTGCTGCATACTAGGACTTTTATGTTAAGAAAAAAGCGAAAATTACCTCACTATTTGGGTGTTGACAGTGAACTTTCGCGGCTTTCATTTTTGTGAAGTAAATATTTGAACTTTGACAAATTTAGTTAGCCATGTATACATCCAAATACCTTATAGTTGGCGATAAATTTGGTGGTTGACTATCAACTTGATAGTTGAGTATCAACTTGATAGTTGAGTATCAACTTGATAGTTGAGTATCAACTTGATAGTTGAGTATCAACTTGATAGTTGAGTATCAACTTGATAATTGAGTATCAACTTGATAGTTGAGTATCAACTTGATAGTTGAGTATCAACTTGATAGTTGAGTATCAACTTGATAGTTGAGTATCAACTTGATAGTTGGCTATCAACTTGATAGTTGACTATAGAGTAGATGTAGATAGTTGACATTTAGGCCATTTTTAACGAAAATGTGGCATTTATTTTGCTCGTAACGTCAATATCATGAACTAAAAATAATCTCCACCTAATGTAAGAACTGTCTAAAAGACTATTCACCACTAAAGCATCGGGCATCGGGTCAAAATAACTATAAAAAAATAACTATAGGCCAAAATAACTAATACCAAAATAACTAACTGCAATTATGTCTACACATCCTAAATAACTAACAGTCAAAACAACTGGCGCCACATATTACTAAGGTGCACAAATAACTATGCAGCTAATTGTATTCGAATCAGCAATTGTCCTGAGAAAAGAATGAAACAACATGATGTTCGTGTCGATATTTAATATCATCTTTCTCTGCTACTACGACAAAAGCGGGGTCGAGAGGCAGATCCCATAGCGGGGTTTGGGGAAGAGCCCCATGTTCGTAGCCGTGCGGGATGCCCCCTGCAAATCTTTTAAAGCTCGCCGCAGGCGCGGGGGTCTAGGGGGCAGAGCTCTCTAACGATTTATAGAGCAATATTTTTCCATGGTTTTTTGATTAACGCTTCCAGTCATTTCGTCCCATCGACGTTTCATCTTTTAGTTCTTATGACGATAGTTATTTGTGACGAGTTTTTCATATTCATATATGGAGGCGTCTTTTCGGCTTTGTTAGAGCGTAAAGTTGGTAATAGTGAAAGTTGTTGTGAGCGCCAAGGCTTTTGAAGCTCGCCGCAGTTATTTCGTCCTTTCGACGTTTCATCCTATAGTTATTCTGACGATAGTTATTTCTTTCATAGTTATTTTGGTTTCAGTTATTTTGTCCATTAGGTATTTTTTTCCAGTTATTTCAACACCAAGCCTATCGGGCATCGGGTGTAGAACTATCACCTACCTTAATATCAAACTATCGACTAACAATCTGCCAACTATCAACTGTAAATTTACCAACTATCAACAGTAAGCTATCAAACTATCCTCAGCCTATCCTCCAAAACAATACTGCGGATATATGAGGCGGTGGTGAGGCCCGCGATGAGCCAAGGCTACGAAGTCTGGTGGCCAAGGCTGAATATAGAGGCGGCGAAGGAGAGGCTGAAAGAAGTTGACATGCCACGAGAATTAAGTTTCGAAAGGAACTTTGAAGCGATCTTCCCAGATAGAAATGAATGGGAATGGCTTGGTTTTACGGATGGGTCGAAGATGGTGAAGGAACTGGAGCTGGTATATACCACCCAGGAACGGATACCGCAACTTGGATTCATCTTAGGGAAGCTTTTTAGTATCTTCCAGGCGGAAACTTCAGCAGCACTTCTAAGTGCTCGTGAACTTCTGCCAGAAGGACTGGGAGACTAAGATATAGTAATATCCACGGATAGTGAGGCAGATATAAAGGCGCTGATATCACCCGTTGTGACTTCCAAGTTGTTGAAAGAATGCAAGGAACACCTAAATCAGACAGGGCTGAGGAATCGGGTCAAACTGGTCTGCGTGGTCGGATATTCGGGAGAGGATGGCAATGAGAAAGCTGATGAGCTGGCTAGAACCGGCTCGACGGCTATCACATTCGGACCTCAACCACACATCCCTGTCCCGAACTCACTTTATATGAAAGTGATAAAGGATTGGGTGAAGGGGGAACACGGTAAGAGCTGGACAGCGTATGAAGGAGTAGTGCACACCAAGAGCTTCTTCCCCACTCCGAACGAGAGATGGACAAAAGAGCACCTGACAATGAGCCGGGGCCGAATGAGGAGGATCGTGGGAGCGTTGACCGGCCATAGCGGACTCAATAGGCACCTAGCGAAAATGAAGATTCTAGGTGACCCGGAGTGCTCCTATGGCTTGCAAGAGGAAACGGTTTTCACCTTATATGCGAATACCCCAAGTTCCTTCAGTTGAGGCACAGGACACTCGGCGACTATGTCGTCCAACCTTCGAGAGTGGCTGAACTAGGACCTATCACATTGGACATGTTCCTGGTCGGCACGCGAAGGTTCTCTTGATTTTTACATGATGAACGGGATTGGGAACAAAGGGTGAAGAGATCTGTGTTCGTGATCGAGAAATCGATCGTCCCAAACTGATAAAATCTACAACTTGATTTTCAGATGTCCATATCTTTCAAAAATAAGTGACAAAATTCCACCAACCTTCAAAAAACCACGTTTTTGACCACTTTTTCGACCGTAACTTCGAAAGTTTTCGGCCAATTTGAAGTTCACACCCGTAATAAATTTGGGGATTATCTTTCAGGAAAAAAAAAAAGTTTTTAAAAATTGGATAAGATTTAAGATAAGAAACAACACTTTGGGCCCTAGTAGAGACTCAGCTTTAGGGCCCTAGGTGAGTTCAAAAGCTCAAAATCAAAAAAAATTCTTCCATAAATTGTGAGGCATGCCCAGAACACTCGAACAAGAAATTTTTTTATAAAAATCGGAGAAGATTTACTCAAGTTAAATACAAAAGACCAAAAACAAAAAGATTTTTCGACTACCTTTCAGGGAAAAAAAGTGCCCCACCTGTGCCTAGAAGAGAGCGAGAAAATTTAACGCTGCTGAACAGATAAAGTAATCGACACAATAAATTAGCCTCGGGGAAAATACGACATAGTTTTAATAACGAGTCTAATTTGGATTTATGCCGCGACACTGGCGAGAATTTCGGATAAAAAATCCATAGTATAAGGGTAAAACCACCGTTTACGAACCTGTTTAGAATGTCTTTTCCTTCGTTCTCAAAAAAGAACAAAAGAAAGGCTCGTGCACAGTGTACATACTTACCCTACTTATTCTCCTTGTGGAAATTAGTTCCCACATAAACAAAGAAGAGAAAGCGTAGCAGATGAAATTTTCGTAGTTCAAAATGAGTTTCACTGTGGTGAATTTAAAAAGGGGGGGGGGTGGACTGACATGGGAGCGGGTTCCTCCGAGATTGAAAAAAGGCCCTGTGTCCAAGTGCCACAAAACGATGACGCAAAAAGTACCTGTACTCGCTTTACTTACTTTATAATGTGGTCTCTTATCGCTATAAGGGCGACGGACGCCCAGGTGTTGTGTAGATAATAATTACCCAAATAGAAACGATTAGTTTATGCGACTTACCGGCAAACATGTGTTTCTCTTAACTTTTTAATATTCCAGCATTCGTTAAGCAGTCATAGTGTACGGTGTAGATTGAATTGCGATAATGCTTCGTGACCCTAATGAAATTATTATCGAAAAAAAATACAATTTTGATTCTTGTTTGAACTTTATTCTTTACATTTTTTACATTCCGCCACTTAAATTAATCAACAATGAGAATCTGAAGGAAACTGTCCACAGCAGACACGTGTGCACCACTGATTACAATTAGGAATCGCACATCCTGGTGTACAAATTTCCATGCATCCTCTCCAGTCGGTGTAAGCGGCAGCGTAAAGAACCAGAACCGCCAAAACGATGGCAATTAAAAAAATTGATTTCATTTTGTACTTTCCCTTCGAGTGTAAAAACCTTTTTATTAAAAAAAACGCTGATATACGTTTCAAACGTTCTGTAATCGAATGCTTGCAGTAACAGCAAATGCATATCGTTTATATAGAAGAGCTTATCAGTTGTTTATTTGAAGTGCTCCGTCGTTTGTATGTCTCTTATTTATCATCAAATGTCTCATCATTTTCTGCGAATTATATGAACGAACTTCTGTTTTTCAATTGCATAAAAATCATCTACAATAAATCAAATACAAGAAAAAATAAATACCATTACTTGCATGACTGTCACATGGTCAAAGTAAACAAATCTGAATAACAATGTTGCCCAAAGAAGTAATTAATAATCTGGCGTTTGAACCGCTTAAATAAATAACACTAGAGGCTGCGCCAGTCCACATGGTTCCGTAGAAGCAACCATATGCAAACATTGTTTTAATATTTCTTACATGCTTCATGCACCGAAAGTGAATATTTCAAATAAATTAAATTCATTAAATTTAAAATTCACTTTTGGGACATAAAACATGTAAAATGCAATACGTGACCCGGAGAAAAATGTTTTTTGGGAGCTTACACGCTCCCCAAAAAAAAAGGTTTCTCCTTGTGAAGTAAGTAACTCATGCATCTGAAAAAAAAATGTCTTATCGCAAAATATTGTTCTGGCGCCAATGGTTTTTCTGATCCCAGATGACAATTTACACCCGGAAATTGTGGAAAAAGAATAGTTTTAGCGAGTCTACTCTAAAAGTATCACGAAAACTTCTCACGTCGCAATAGCTGCGCGGTCGCGTATTTTAGAGTGAAACGGCCAATATTAATTTATATGTTTCGCGCATATGAAACGCACTTTATTTACTATAAACTCGGTTAATGCCTTGCAATTCGTTTATAAACATCGCCACATAAATAAGTTTCATACGCGAACTTTAAAAGCATATAAGCTTTATAGTCAAACTGTAATAGTTATTTGCGGCACAAAGATAAGAGCTCAAAAAGTAAAAAAATGTCACATTTTTACTTTTGACTCTAATGTGATACATGTAAGTTATACACATAGATGACACGTTCTAATGCCCCACACTACCTTTTCGATCTTACATCTCTCTCACTCATACGCAACATTCATAATCCAATGAGACAAAACTATTGTTGCCCACTCTTCAATACAGTCAACAGGTAAAATGCATGTGTGTGAGTGATACAACAATATGCAATAAACGTTAGAGTGAAACAGAAAGAAAATTCTCTGTTGCTCCGTTTTGAGCTATATGCAAACAGAAAGATCAAATAAAGTACATTTAAACGCTTAACTTATAAGACTATTTACGCTGCAAGAATCGTATGAGTATAAATGGCAAATAGGTTCTCGACTACGTCTCGAACCATTTACCCAAATACACTTTACATTCTTGTAGTGTAAAATACTATTATTAGTCCTTCCGCATCTATAGTGTGGATCCATTCTGACTGGAAGTACACTATACGAGTACAAGTATAAATACGTATGTAATATACATCCTTAAGCTCAGTTAGTTTGAGCGTGGGATCGCTTATAGTGTAGGAATCGCCTTAGCCCCCCTTTGTTTTCTCCAAGATTAACATAACACCATATAAAGTGTGTTATGTAAATCAGCGCTGAGTCGTCACTTGGTTAACGCATACCTTGTATACTAACAACATACACCGCCGCTCGACTGCGTGGTCGGATATGCTACTTTATGCATTTATTGAAGAATTTTGATAACAAATTTACCATTGTCTTAGACTTAATTAAACTTACAACGCTTGAATCCAATTTTTCAAACGATCATCTCCATCTCGAATCGAAGTCTTTTTAATCGAATTAACAATATTCAATATCCATCAAGCATCGAGATTCGATTACGTTTTGCTATTCTTCAAGACGACAGTCACTTTTAGACTGATGTGGGTCACCAGACTCTAAGACAATTGCATATAAATCAACCGTTTGCAGTGAGGAGCCCAGTGGCTCATCATCATCACACTTTATAGACCGTTTATACCTTTCGGTGTGAGGTCTTTTATCCCGGTGATCAGGGACTACTCTCTTGCATACCTTCCTATACTGATATACTGATTTAATTGAGCCTAAAAACCTTCTCCTTGGCCTATCTCTAAGGCGCACATCCGGGACCTGAGCATTCAACACCCTCTTTGGCAGCCTGTTACTACCCACCCTCTGAACGTGTCCCTCGTCTGACAGAACCCCTAAATGTTCCCTGATGTCCTACTGTTCCCTCCGATTGATATTCTCCTAGGAACCCTCATATCAGAAATCTCCAGGTAATGCGCAAGGTAACCGCAGTCCATCCAACTGTTACTACCATATGAGATCGTTGGCCTGAAGATTGAGAAATAGTCAACTTTGCTCCGCTACTTGATTTCTTTTTATTGAACACAGGCGACTTCAACTGACTAGCCACTGCGTTTCTCATTTTCCTCATTTCTTCAAATACCCTAAATAACTTGCCAGCGTCTGAGAAAATGCATCCTAACTATTTAAACTCCGAAACCTGTTCCAACTGCTCCCCATTTACACTGCAAGATACCTCTTTCCGAGATTTGCCGATCCGACAAGCCGACGAGCATAATTTTAGTTTTACTTACACTACCCTCCTACCAAAGGGATCCATATTAGGACCAACGCTGTGGAATGTAATGTATGACACAGCGCTGCGGCTGAAATTACCAAGATCCTCCTCACTGTATCCGGAACGTCGAAGATGGAGGTCGAGCAGGTCCGTATCTAGGGCCCCCCCTGGGAGCCTCTGAGCCTCCTCTGGGAGCTTCTGAGCCCCCCCTGGGAGCCTCTGAGCCCCACTGGGAGCCTTTGAGCCCCCTGGGAGCATCTGAGCCCCCCTGGGAGGCTGTGACCCCCCTGGGAGCCTCTGACCCCCCCCTGGGAGCCTCTGAGCCCCCCCTGAGATTCTGAAAATTATAACTTTTTTATTAACACACCTTCGTAAGCCAAACTTCTTTCAGAATTTCGCTTGAGGCTCATTCAATCGATACATTTACAACATCAACTAGTGATAAATATTTTCCTACAAGCCCAATGCTCTTGGGAGAAATTCTTTACCAGAAAATTCTTTTTGCTCCGTATGTTTGTTAATTTGTGAAATAGAAATTTATATTAGGGGCCGTTCATAAATAACGTTAAGATTGACATTTTTCAGACACCCCTCCCCCCTGTAACGCAAAAAGAGTTATTTTTTGGGACAGAGCACAGAGGAAAAGTCAGGGCGCGTACCAACTTTGCCGACCCAAACGTTAGTAATTTCACATTATGCTTCCACAATAACCATCAAAATAATAAATTGTTCCTGTAATTTCACTATGCTTGCATTTTATCGATTACTATCAATTAGAAAAGCTTAGCGCCATCAGAACAATTCATAGTAACTATGGACACTATTTGGGGCACTTAAAAAAACTCCACAGTTCGCTAGAATGGAGGCACCGGGAATTTACGAACGAAGATTTTGTAATTCTGGCGAGAAATGAGCCATTTTAAAGCTTGACATCCAATGAAAACGAAAGTTATTAAAAAAAATTTCGCTCGCTAACAATATGAACAATTTTCACGCCTGATAAGAGAACGTTAGTTTCAGGCTTTTCTTGAAACGTTCAAAAAATTCATATTTTCTGTGGCACTTAAGGGGGGGGGTTCAGCCCCCCTTGTCAAGTCACTCTGGCTACGGGCCTGAGGTGGAGGTAGTTAGAATGGAGACGCTAGAAAGTGTCGAAAACTGGACGCCAATGAAAATACTTTGGAGTTATGCTGGACGACCGCAGAAATTTTAATAATAATGTGGACTACACGTGCGATAAGGCAATGAAAGCCACCGCAGCACTGGCCAGAATAATGCCAAACGGCAGCAGCAAAAGGAGGCTCCTAGGAAGCGTGACCCTATCGATATTGCGCTACGGGGCACCAGCGTGGATACAGGCGCTAGATACGAAAAGGAATCGGAGGAGGCTTAATAGAGCCCAAGGGCTGGCAAGCAATAGAGTAGCAAGCGCAAACCGAACGATATCCCTAGAAGCGGTATGTGTCATAGCTGGGACGATGCTTACCTATATGTATGACGTTGAAGGAAGATATCGAATGTCATAGAAAGAAGAGAAGGGAGGGTCAAACTACTAAAACAGTTAGGACGCAATTAAGAACCGAATCACTGAGACAGTGGCAGCAAAGGTGGGACTCCTCGTACAAGGGAAGGTGGACCCATAGACTCATACCAAACATAACGAAATGAGTACAGAGAAAACATGGAGAGGTTAACTTCCAACTGGCACAGTTTCTGTCTGGCCAAAGGTGATTCATGAAGTACCTGCACAGGTTTGGATTCGCGGAGTCACTTTTTTACACGACATGCGAAAGAGAAGAAGAAACTGCGGAGCACGTTTTATTTGTCTGACATCGATTCGAACAAGAGCGAGGTGAGCCGATGACTGTGGGTGTAAGATGTAAATGCCGAAAACATAATATCGGATATGTGCCGTGATGAGGAGGTGTGGAGAGTAGCGGATAATGTAGTTGCGAAAATAATGGGCAAGCTGCAAAGTGCATGGAGAGATGATCAAATAAGACTGCCAGTTGATCTGAGAGAGTAGGTGCGAAAGCACAGCCCCTCCCCGAAGTAATGCTGTGAGGTGGTTCCGGGGAGAAGGGAGCATGAAGACTAAGGAAGGGGGTTTTAGTTGGTAGGTCATTGGAGAATGGAATCCAACACTACCTTGTTCCGGGAAGATCGGGTGTCTATGAAGATTTCCCCACCCTTATTAAAAAAAACACTACGCTCCCCATCTCGTACTCCTCACATTCAGGCAGTCAATCCTCTTCTGCAAATCATTGGCATTATCTGCTAACCGAGTTAAGCCATCCGCATAGGCCAGGATTCTCATGACTACTTCCACTTTCCCCTGTAAATTGGCCTGCTTGATGATTTTGTTCGAGAAAATTATGAACAGAAGAGGAGAGAAACGACAACCCTGACAAACGCCCTCATTAACCTCGGAAGGCTCACTAATTTCACCATCTATTCTTACCGCAGCCCAATGAACTTGCATCAATTCCGTACTCGCTAAGCACCTCGAACAGCCTTTGCCTCGGTACCCAATCAAATGCCTTTTCTAAATCGATGATGCATAAATATAGCTCAATATTCTTCTCAAAGAGCATTTCTATGGTTGGAGGGTGGAAGAGGCGAAGAGGCATTAGGGGTTGAGGGGATTCCGGTAGAGGTCATGAGTGATGTTCAGAGATTGTGAGTTATGTATACAGAGGATGTGAACTTTTGTGTTAGCTGATTTAAATTTTGTCAGTCATTGCGAGTTGAAGATGTTATTTTGACAGTTTTTGGACCCCCCTGTCTGAATTCGTCCGGTTTTCCTTTACCCCCGCCCCCCCCCCAAATAATGACGTCAGATTTCATTAACTCCCCTCCCCAATTGAGTTAAAAATAATTATTATTCCCACACACTATCGAAGAGATCTGTGTTTCTTTCGAGCATGCTCTGTGGTGCGTCTATGCCTCGCTCATCTATCCATTCCACATCTTCGGAGCCCTCGTAGTTTGAAATAACAACACCTGTCGGGCAGCGATTCGACGTGGTCTAACTTTCGGAAAGGTGATGGGTGCATGGGTGATGGGGGTAAACTTTCATGTGCAGGACGACTTGATTAATTGCTGAGAAGGATTTTCCACATTTGCTGCAGATTCGTTTATCCAAACAAGTCTTAACCGAAGGACAATACAAATCGTATGGTATCGATTTGTATTTTTTGAAATCGGTTGGAGAGATTCACGTTTCTCAAACACCCCCCCTCCCCCCCCTCCCCCGTCCGTATTCGTCCGGTTTTGCCATACCCCCTCACTCCCCTCTTACGACCGGACGTCATTTATGGATGGCCCCTTATTTATAGTTTTAATTAGTATTAGTCGTGAAAAAACTTGCTTTGCTTTTTTTATTATTGAGCCTGTATCTCAACCATGGGTTCGCTATCGGTATACATGCTTTACTAAACATGTTTATTTGGATGGCAAGAACTTGTACATATGTACTAGAATGTACTAGATGTAATGTTAAGTTGGATTTACTGGACTAACCATCTCTTTTTCACGAATGTGTTCTACTCGTTTTTTTATAACAAACATTACTGAACGAACAAAAAATACACCCGCAAATCTTTTCACGGCGTGTCTGTCAAACAATCAACATATTTTTTAAGTCTTTTTGATTTGTTAGGTGAAAATGGCAGACAACAAGCTGTACGAAGTTCTTGGTGTTACAAGAAATGCTTCAGAAAACGAACTTAAAAAGGTGAGTGAAAAATGTCCTCAGTTTTGATTTTATTCAGTACTTTACTTAACTAAAATCAGTGAAAATGACACTTCAGTGTTTGGAGTGCTTACACTTATAGAATGTAATTAAAAAAACTAACATTCACAGAAAGTAAAATTTGTAAATCAATTAGTAAATGAAAACTGTTCGGTTTTTTGCCTTTATCACTCATTTTCTTTGTTTTCTGTAAATGACGAGGTCGTGCGTAACTTTTCCATGATGATATGACAGACTCTATGGACATAACCCATTGTGAAGTGCAACATTTTTTCGTTTGTTTATCTAGTGCCCCTTAGTTTGAACTGGTGCAGACAATGTGCTACCGACTTTCAGTATACAATTTGCATGTTTTGCCGAATCGAACAAATTGTCCTACATGTGATTTTTCACCTAACTTCTTTGTAACATACATTTTCCAATACTAAGAAAAACAATGACAACATTTTCGTCAAAAATTTTGCACCGCCATATAATGAAAGATCAACAAAGTGACACACTTGTTTAAAGGTAATTAGAAACTTTTCTGCATTTTTTCCTCTGCACAGAGTTTATTGTTTCTTTGCGGTTTGATTTATCTACGATCGTGAGCAGGGCAGTAAGATTTACCGTCGTATTTTCTGAATTAATGGCCATTTTCAGGTTCGGACAAATTCGGAATGAGGAAGGAGAACCTATGAGTTACTCTCCTTGTTGTGTCAACTACTTACTTCTATAACTACGATAAACAAATGTCTGTATCATTGAAACACAACTCGAATTATATTTTGCAAAATTTTTATTTTAAATTCGAGGATTTTAAGAAACCAAACCCGCGCTGAATAGACATAGTTTTGAAAACCGAAAGATCGTGAAGTAGGGAGTGGTGAATGTTCCCAGGACGAGCGGGATGCGAATTATGGATTCACACGAACTGTTAAGAACCACTTTTTTCTTAACTGGCGCCGTCGTAAACACCCGAGATACTTGAGATATTTCAACACTACTAATGAAATAGCTATTTCCCTAGTAAGTGCGACAATCCGAAATCCATTGCCGCACTACTTACGTGTTTTCTATCCTTAGCATTAGTAGCTTCAAGAAACTACTTGCAAAGTTACCGAATAATTTCTATCATAACAACACAAATTGTTTTAGCAGGAAGCAATACTGCTACTTTCAAGGACCTACTTGTAATTCTTAAAATAAATTCCTTAATTTCGTATTTCGTGGAAGATTATGAAAAACTTTTCTCTAATTTCAGGCCTATCGAAAATTAGCCAGGGAATTCCATCCCGACAAAAATCCACAAGCTGGTGACAAATTCAAGGAAATCTCGTTCGCGTATGAAGTTTTGTCGGATGCCGAGAAGCGACAAACGTATGACCGCTATGGACTTAAAGGATTACAAGAGGGTATGGATGGAGGTGACGGACACGACATCTTTAATCGATTTTTCGGCGGTTTCTTCGGTGGTGGTATGGGAGGAATGGGTGGTATGGGAGGCCGTGGCCGGCAACAAGCCGAAGAGACAATTTTGAAACAAGTTGTAACATTAGAAGATTTGTACAATGGTGGAAAAGAGATTCCATTAGAATTTAAGCGAGTTGTGCTGTGCACGAAGTGCGAAGGAAAAGGCGGAAAAGCTGGTGCGGCGAAACGTTGCCACACATGTCAGGGTAGTGGAACCAAAGTAACTCTACAACAAGTTCACGTTGGTATCGTTAGGCAAATTCATTCAAAATGTCCAGACTGTAAAGGAAAGGGAGAAGCTTACAGCGAACGGGATATGTGTGGAGACTGCCGTGGGCATGGGACGAAAGAGGAGATGAAAGTCTTGCAAGTTCACATAGATAAAGGAATGCAGAACATGCAAAAGATCATGTATCGCGAAGAAGGTAACCAAACCCCGGATTGTGATAAAGGAAATGTTATCGTTGTGCTGGCGTGCAAACAACATGAGACATTCCAACGGAATGGAAACAATTTAGTTGTGCGTCACAATATAAATCTAACCGAAGCGCTATGTGGCTTCCAATTGCCCATCAAACATTTGGACGGCCGGAATTTGTTGGTAAAATGTCCACCAGGCAATGTCATCCAGACGGACACCGTGAAGACTATCGTTGGCGAGGGAATGCCAATTTACAAAAATCCATTTGAAAAAGGAGATTTGTTCGTTGAGTTCACCATTACGTTTCCACCAAATAACTTTGCTACACCGGAGCAAATGAAAATGCTTGAACAATTGTTACCGCCCCGACCACCAATTCCAGTTCCAGAAAGCGATGATGTCGAAGAAGTTGACCTTCATTCGTACGATCCAAATGCGTCGCGGTCATCTAATCGTGGAGCGGCCTATGATAGTGACGAGGAACAAGGACATAATGTTCATGAAGTGCAGTGTCCGGCACAATAAGCGTGTGATCGTAACAGTGCATTGTTTCTTGCTATTTTCGTCACATTCGAAATTATTTATTAAATATAAACCAAGAAAAGAAAATCTTGCTTTTCAGTCAGCCTTGCTATCCCAAAAATTACCAAGTTAAGACAATCCTTTTTAGGGCGCCGGAAAAGTTCCACTCAATTTTCTGCACACTAACCCCTTGTGAGAGCAGCCACTGGTTATCGACAGAATCGATTCGGTTAGTTGCGTGTGTGTTACGTATTAAGCGGAATCCTGATCTTAAAGCTTTTCGACGTGGTCTTATGCTGAGGGAGGAGCGCCGAACATGCTTCGTGCTTTCTCTCGTATAGTTTGATTCGCATTTAAGGGTTCTTATAACTTATTGAAATCCCCTGCATATGTTATTCGAGTTATTCGGAAGAAAATTTCTTGCATCTGCGGTACCTCAAGCGTTTGTCGGACGGACTTGTTCCTCAGATTGGAAGTATACCTTAAAGTCCGCCAGGTATCGTCAGACCCGTCAGACGTCACTTCAAAGCTATTTTTACAGAATCGACAAGTCTGATGTTCAAATCGTTTCTGCCGATCCTACTACATAATTACCCTGACATCAGAACTTAGAGTGTCGCTCACACGCCTCTGAGATTCTTCGATTACGTCCGTTCCACATGATCCAAAGACGAAACATATCCGTTTCAAAAACTTCCAGTCCAAAATTTTTCAATGTAATACTATCCGCTGTCCTTCAAGATCGATATGTAGGGGACACGTCGCGGTCATTGCGACCTGCTCTACGTAATGAATCGTTCGAAAACCGGTGTAAGTTGAGTTATTAAGGCTCCGGTGTGCTTCACTTCAGAAACTACAAACCCAGCAACGATTTTGTATATAACAAAAACTCGCTTTCATCATCCGAATGGGTATCGGCAATCAAGCTGAACACGAACTACGCAAACCTGAACGGAGTTCCAGGAGTCGCGAGCACTTCCACTCTTTGTCGTAAATGCGGCATTTATGAAAATCGGAAAAGATTTACTCGAGTTATGTACAAAAAACACTTATGGCCCTAGCAGATACTTGTTTTTACTGCCCTAGCTAAATCCAAGGACTCAAATTCAAAAAATTTTCTTCGATAAATTGTCGGCTAAAAACCACTTAAACGGCCCTAGCTCAGCGGCCCTTAGGCCGACAGTGCCCAGATTCAATACCATAAACAATTTTTTGATAACCTTTCAGGGAAAAAAGTCTTTTGAAAATCGTTTGAGTTTTACTCGAGTTATCGCGGTGACGGACTGACGGACGGACATTTTTTTTATTGTTGATTCGTCATCTAAGGACCATGGTCGATGCTCCCCCCCCCCTACTCCCTGGTCGAAATTCGACTGGTTACAAACGTCGCGGTAAACGCAATAGAACCCTTTTCGAAGCACTACATTCTTCGTACGGGTCTAATGAACGTTTTTCAGAAAAACTCTTTATATGAATTATTTCGTCATTGACATTACGCTTAGAGACAACATATCGCACGGAATCATTTGAAGTGGACTTTAGGGCTCAGCGGCTCAGCTGATCAGCTGCTGACAACGCCGAAAGCGATAAGCATAACAAGTACGTCAGCTTTAAAGAGTCAGTACATTTTCACACCGCCAGCGTCGAATGCAGTAGGCCCCGAAACAACAATTTTCTTGAAGAAGCTGCGTACAAACTAATGACAAGCAACTCCGATCTTTAGATTACGCACTGCAGTGGATATAAAATTGATAAAAAAACATAATCTACAACAGTTGCGTTGTGGAGATATATAAATGCGTTGTCCGAGCATCATGTGAATGACAAAATAATTCAAATAAAGAACTTATCTGAATACGTAAAGTTGCATACGTTTCACCGTTTGGGACGGTAGATTTTAGGCAATATCGCTAATTCGCGTACGAAGATGCAAGAAAAATTTTCAGATTCTTCTCATTTTCGTCTCCTACGCATGTAAAAATATTGTGTAGTTAAAAACCAAAATTCTTATAACTTATTTTATTACAAATTCCATAAATAGTTCCAATAACGCTAAATATTACTATTTCTATTCAGAGTTAGCGTTAGGTGTTTGTGCACTTGCATCAGGAGTTGGTGCGGTGTTTGCATCAGGGGCTGGTGCAGCGCTTGCATCAGGTGCTGCTGTAGCGTTTGCATCAGGAGCTGGTGCAGCGTTTGCATCAGGAGCTGCTGTAGCGTTTGCATCAGGAGCTGGTGCAGCGTTTGCATCAGGAGCTGGTGCAGCGTTTGCATCAGGAGCTGGTGCAGAGTTTGCATCAGGTGCTGCTGTAACGTTTGCATCAGGAGCTGGTGCAGCGTTTGCATCAGGTGCTGCTGCAGCGCTTGCATCAGGAGCTGGTGCGGCGTTTGCATCAAGAGCTGGTGATGAGGCGGCATTTGCGTCATTACCAGAAGCATCATCTATTTCAGCAGCTAAATCTTCAACAGATTCAGAGTCTGCGTTGCCAAGAAGAACCTTTATAAGTGCACTTAGAAGTGCCTTTCTGCGTTTCTTATCGTTTCTTGCACAATTTTTTCCATGCTCTGGAGCTGATGAAGCATCTGGAGCCGGAGAAGAATCTGGATCTGTGGCTGCATCTAAAGCTGGGGCGGCGTCTGGAGCTGAGGCGGCGTCTGGAGCTGACGCGGCGTCTGGAGCTAAGGCAGCGTCTGGAGCTGGAGGAACATCTGTAGCTGAAGCGACATCTGGAGCGTGAGCGTCATCTGGGACTACGGCGGGATCTGGAGCTAGTGCCGGCTTACTGGCATCTGTAGCCGTTGCCGGATCTTCGCAAAGTGCAACTTTAGCAGCAGCAATGCAAAACAATGTAACGAGGAAAAACTTCATAATTTCGGTTAACTTTGTAAACTTGTGGTTTCTTTTCCGAACGGAATAATGATAAATTCAACAAGTTCCATCCGGCATTTATACTCTAAAAAAAGGTCGACTCATCAACAAAATGTTAATTTTCCGAATTTATTAATAAAATTTCAATTGAGTCAATATTTTGGAGTGGAATTTTGAATTACGTTAATAATTATTTATTGAATTATCAGATTCTTCAAAATATTTTGATTTCATCATCTGTTTTGGTTTTACTGTCTGGAGCATTTGTGATGTGAATAGATGGAAAATTTTGAATTTTGAATTTGTTTATGACTTTGGATACTGTCATTGGAACAGAAGTCATTCAACTGAGTAATTGCATGCGCAAACGTTGCACATTTCTCCTTCCTCTCCCTAATGGGCAGTGATAACTCATTTAGAGAGCGCTCTGCAAATAAAATCATGAATCCACATATCCACGGGTAGAGGTAGCGATGAAGGAGTTAGTTTGGTTTCGATAGAAGACTCGCCAATAAAAAATGGTTAAGAGTGAAGTTACAAAGTCCAGACTAATTACCAAATTAACAGTAGGAATGTGTTTTAAAAGCTATAGGGATAAGAAATCTTTGAGTCAAATTGATTTTAAAGCATTTCTGGCCTTCACATTTCATATTTGTTAATAACTAGCACAGTTACCGGGCTTCGCCCGGGTATGGTTTTAAGAATTTATAAAAATTGTTCTACAGTTTATGCGATGAAAATTATACTTCAGCCCTACATTTCCTACAAATTCTTTCTGTGTACAGTTCGTCAAGGGCACCAAACACCTCATCTCCCACATTATCAAACTTAGGAACGTTACTTTTGTGATATACGTTAAAGAAAAATCCAATCCATAATTTTAACGGGTCGAAACCGGGTTTTCTTGGAAGAAAGTCAGTTCGCTACAATTGAGCCAACCCGTTCCTTTCTGAGTACATTACTTATGAATATGTAGGCAGTGTGAGCAAGGCCTATTTTATAGTAAAAAAAGAAAAAAATGACTAAGACAATAGTTTCAATGTAATAAGCGTGAAGTTTTTAAATTAATTTCTTCGAAACTTGCGTAAATCTCTGACATTATCTCTACAACACCACCAAAATCACCTCAATTGGAATGCTAACTATGTTTGGTATAATTAAATAAGTTTGTAATCAACACGTATACAGTCACATGCATTCGAACAAATTTTTGGGGTAACATTCACAGGGTTCCCCCCATACTCTATAAATAGATTTTCCTCAAAACGTCCTTCAGAAGTATTTCACAAAAAGACATTCCAGCTCATTAAAACCCCTGGTAACGGTTTCAGCCTTAAGTAGAGATGAAAGGGCACCACTTTTCAATACACCAGCCTGTCATCTCACTGTTCGAAATCAGAAAATAATGTTCGTCACGAACCACTCCCGTTAAGTTTGTTGGTGAGCCCGCTCACCCCACGGCCGGAAAGAAATGCCTGCTCCGAAATGTGCCCGCTACCCACCATTTCCCGTGCGAACTTAAAGTCAGTGGATTTCTGCAGGAATTTCTTCTTCCTTTATTTGTTTCTATCGCATCGGAGTCGGTATTTGAAACATCAAGCATCTCTGTATATAAACCGACGGGATTCGAACTTAGATTCTCCGCATGAAACAGAAACATAGAAAAATTGCAAGTGTAAGTCAACAAATTTTGCAACGGATATACTGAATAGTAGCGAACAGCAGTGACGTGTAGCGAACTGTAGTGAAATATAGCGAACTGTAGTGATATGTAGCGAACTGCACTGCAGTGAAGTGTAGTAAAGTGTAGTGGAGTGAACTGTAGCGAACTGCAGTGAAGTGTAGTAAAGTGAACTGTAGTGAAATGTAGCGAACTGTAGTGAAGTCTAATGTAGTGAAGTGTACTGTAGTGAAGTGTAGCGAACTGTAGTGAAGTGCAGCAAACTGTAGTGAAGTGTAGCGAACTGTAATGAAGTGTAGCGAACTGTAGTAAAGTGTAGCGAACTGTAGTGAAGTGTAGCGAACTGTAGTGAAGTGTAGCGAACTGTAGTGAAGTGTAGCGAACTGTAGTGAAGTGTAGCGAATTGTAGTGAAGTGCAGTGAAGTGCGGTGAAGTGCAGTGATTTTGGGTTTTATATTATAGATTTTAAAACAAAAGTTTTATTTGATTTTGTTATTCATTTATTTAGAATTGAAATTTCCCACTATGAACTTTGGCAAAAAATACCATTTCTCTGATTAACCCAATGAATTTTTTATAACAGTTGAAGCTGTGTTTTTTGCTGATAACTTCACAATCTTGTTTGCGTCCGCTAGTTTTTGTTTCGAATTATTTCTTACCAGGCGTGAATGCATCATTGTAGACAGTCATTCGTATCCTGAGGCTCACATCTTCTGGCTATGGACCCTGACAACAAGAAAGTTTCCCTAATTCTAGTACCTTGAAGCCTAAAATACTCTTTCTTTCCGTCTACCCTCAATTAAACGGTCACAGGGAGAGGCAGGAGACCTTTGAAGACTTCAGTATCCAAAGTCATAAACAAATTAAAAATTCGAAATATTTACCGAAATTTTCCATCTATTCACATAACAAGATTTCTAAATAGTAAAACCAAAACAGATGATGAAATCAAAATATTTTGACGAATCTGATAATTCAATAAATAATTATTACCGTACCGTAATTCAACATTCCACTCCAAAATATTGATTCAATTGAAATTTTATTAATTAAGTCGGAAAATTAACATTTTGTTGATGAAACGACCTTTTTTTTAGAGTATAAAGGCCGGATGAAACGCAAGCGCCGCTCCAGCTCCTGATGCGAACGCTACTCCAGCACCTGAAGCAGATGCTGCTCGCAATGCTGCTCGCACATCTTAGAAATAATATTAGTGTATTCCAACTATTTATTGCCATTGTAGTAGAATAATAAATTAATAATCAAACTTTTATTTTCAACTTAGGTTTTAATCATAAAACTAGTCAAAAAGTTAAAATGTGCAAAAAGAAGTTAACTGTCGATAGATTTCTGTGCTTTACACTTGAAACTGGATGTATGTCGCTTCGCGAAATTATTGCATTTTTAAATTATGTCTTCCATTGAAGGTGTCGCTTTAAGCTGTTTTTATATTAACGTTTGCATCGTCATAGAATTTATCTTTGGCTATAGTTTCTCACAGAAACTTCTGGAATGTAAGAATGTGTTTTCTATTGATGGCGATGAGATTGAATTAAAAATTTGTTATAAAGATTCCCGTAAGCTTGATGAGAAAATTGTGTTGTTTGTGTCTAACCAACTCCTTTTACAGTCATCGTTTTGATGGTAGTGTCAATCATCATCTGTGGACTGGTCATCATAAGCTATTGCTGTATTAAGGGAGTACGGCAGGTACAAACATTACTAAAAAAGAAGGTCCTACTTTAAATTAAAGGAAATGCTCACTCTAGCGAAACGACAGTCTCATTAAGCCATTCTTAATATTGGTGGGAGTGATGATTCCAGGTTCTGCCCTTTCGATTATGGAAAATCCGATAGGTGGAAGCATTGCAGTGTTCTTGAACATTTACATGTTTATCGTAATTTACTCTTTCCATACGAAATTGATGGAGGAAAACGAACGTCAACAACCTTTATATTTACACCAATTGAAGGCATAGGATAATCAATTGTTTTCCTGGAACTGGAATATTTTCACGGAAAATTGTGCTTTTCTTAAATAATAATTTTATTGATTGATCAAAATTTGTTTCTTTTCTTCTGCTGGACGATATTTGCCTTGAAGGGACTTCCTAAGAGATTGATGGGGTTGCAGAAATATCTGGCTCTTTGTGAAGCACACTATGCATACGGTCGGTGCGCAGCTGGAAATAGTGTGTATCCTTGGTATCTAGGATACCGGGCAGTTTGGGGCCAAAAAACTGGATACCGGGAAATCCACTCGAGCTTCGCTCTTGTTCGGGAAATGTTGAGCGGTTCACGTTTCGGGAAATATGCTTCAAAGTAGGAAAAGACTAAAAAATGGGAAATCGTTTCAGGATGGGAAATCGTTTCAGGATAGGAAATGACTAAGAAATGGGAAATCGCTTCAAAGTGGGAAATGACTGAAAATGGTAAATCGCTTCAGGATGGGAAATGACTAAAAAATGGGAAATCACTTCAAGATGGGAAATGACTAAGAAATGGGAAATGACTAAAAATGAGAAATCGCTTCAAGATGGGCAATGACTAAAAAATGGGAAGTCGCTTCAAAGTGGGAAATGACTAAAAATGGGAAATTGCTGAAAACGGGAAATGAATAAAAAATGGGAAATGGCTGAAAAATGGTTGAAAAAAATTATGAAAAATTTCGCTCGCTCCGCCTGCGCCTTTTATAAACTCTTAAAATAGATTTTGATGACTTCGTTCAAAAAAATCTCGCTCGCCTCGCTCGCGATTTGTAAAATTTTTCTTTGTAAAATTTTGATTGACATGTCAACGATTTTTTAAAAAGTATTCAAAAAAATCTCGCTCGCTCCGCTCGCAACATTTCAACATTTTGGTCACCGGTAAATCGCATTTTGATCACCAGGAAATCTTAATTTTTCACCGGGAAATCTAGATTCCTCAGTGGGAAATTTTATCGATTTTAGACGGATACCAGGAAAAAATGGGAAATCAGATTTGGATACTGGGAAAAAACATTATTTCCAGCTGCGGGTCGGTGGGAGAATCCTTCGTTTACCGAGCCAATTTTTGGACCCGTACGAAGTATACAAAGGTCCTATACGTTTATTGCAAACAATTTCATTGTAACATGGGGTAGATCGAGGAGGGAGTGAGGGATATGCAATTAATATCGTCTAGAGATGACGAATCAGCAAAACAAAACATATGGAGGGACCCGTACGTATCAGAATAGATGCGGCAAACAGAGTCGATGTTATGAAAAGACTCGAATGTATTTAAGTAAATATTGCCTTACGTCCACATTAAATTGTATTGGAAATTGCCGAGGGGGCAATATTGAAAAACCCGTCCGAAGTAACGATGTAAAAAAAACCGTTCCTAAAGCACAAAATTGATCTCCAAATGGAGGAATATTTTCATCTCAATTTTCTGTGCAACATAGCAAAAAACCATTTTTTTGTCTAGGGCCGACCTGAGGACCGACCTACGACCCTAAGTAGAGGCCTCAGACACATACTTCTATAGACAAAAATGTTTCCCTCAATTGCTGAGCAACATAGCAAAAAAAAATTTTTTTTTGTGAGCCGACATGAGGCCCATTTGAGCCCTAAGCACAGGCAAGGGTTTCTTTTATAAATTGTAGGTCATGAATAGATCTTTCAAACAATTTTGAAAATCGGAAAAGATTTGCTCGAGTTGTGTATAAAAAAAACACGTTTGTATGCCCTAGTTAAGTCCTAGGACTCAAGTCCAAAATAGTTTCTTCCATAAATTGTCGGCTTTGCCTAGGTCTTTCAAACAAAAACAAATTTATGAAAATCGGAAAAGATTTGCTCGAGTTATGTACAAAAACCACATAGAGCCCTAGCAGAGACTCGATTTTAGAGCCCTAGCTAAGTCCAAGGACTCAAATTCAAAAATGTTTCTTCCATAAATTCTCGGCTATGCCCAGATCTTTCAAACAAAAATGAATTTATTAAAATCGGACATAGACTCAAGCGGCACCATTTTCAACAAGTCTAGTCAGTTGCTAGGTTTCGCAGATAACCTGGACATACTTGGACGAAATATGGAAGTTGTGAAATACAAGTTTATGGCCTTGGAGTGGGAAGGGGCCAAGCTTTGGTTGAAAGTTAATGACGCAAAAACGGAGTATATAATCATCCCGCCTTGGAATCGACACCAGGAGGAATCGACACACACACATTCCAAATGGTCAGCAGATTCGTATACCTTGGATCGGAGCTGAACACTTATAACGAGATCGCGGACGAAATTAAGAGACGAGTAATTCTGGCCAACCGGAGTTATTACGGCCTTCTGAAAATCTTAAAGTCCAAGTCAGTGAGCCGAAATTCAAAATGCGCAATATATAAATCTATGATGAGACCGATGGTTACGTATGGCTCGGAGACGAACAATCGCTGCATGCGTTCGAAAGGAAAGTACTGCGGACAATATTTGGGCCAGTCTTTGACCAAAGACAGAACCGATGTTGCAGACGATTCAATCATGAGCTTAGTCAGCTTTATGGAGAGCCGGACATAACTACCAAAATAAACTGACTACGTTGGCTCGGTTATGTACAGCGAACGGAAGGTCATCATATTCCGAAAGAATCCTCGGGTTTTCAGGGGTTTTTATCTGACATTTTTGAGACTTTGGAACACTCATGAAATAATTAGACAGACACACAGTTTTTCATGCTTGCTATCAGGGACGAAAAGAAAACTGTAATCCCACGGGGCGAAAGCTGGTGCTTTCGCCCCTTGGGCTTACATTTTTCAACTTTCGTCCCTGATAGCAAACATGAAATAGTTATTTGTATGTCTGTTTTTGACGACTGATTTCAGACAATTTCGCGTGTTGTAGACCGAGCAGAGCTTCGGGGCCAAAATCGAAGGAAATTAGATAAATTTTCTCTCGATTTTGGACCTCTGCATGAAAAATTTTTGTGTATCTGTTTTGGACGACTGATTTTAGGCACTTTCGCATGTAGACCTCGCTCTGCTCGGTCTACAACACGCGAAATTGCCTAAAATCAATCGTCCAAAACAGACACACAAATAATTATTATATCAAAATTAGAGCGTGTCGACTTCTGGAAAGTATTCTCTTCGTCCAGGCGATCAGATTTTCCTCGACGTTGTTTCACTGATTTGTAAAGAAGGGTGGAAGAACGAGAAACATGAAATAGTTAGTTGTGTACCTGTTTTGGACGATTGTTTTTAGGCATTTTCGCTTGTAGACCTCACTTCGTTCGGTCTGCAACTCGCAAAATTGCCTAAATTCAATCGTCCAGAACAGGTGCACATACAACTTTACATGCAAAGGGGCGA
Source organism: Pseudolycoriella hygida (assembly GCA_029228625.1). Lineage (NCBI taxonomy): Eukaryota > Metazoa > Arthropoda > Insecta > Diptera > Sciaridae > Pseudolycoriella > Pseudolycoriella hygida. Next base: position 43,603,519 of record CM055403.1, on the reverse strand, counting down.
AATCCAAAAAAAAACTCACAAAAATGCCCTCATTTTCGGCCCCGTCGCATGTAAAGAAGTTTTCATTCCTACGACGGAAAGCTGCTGTTTTTCGTCCCATTTAAAAACAGAACAGCAGTTTTCTGAACCCTCGGAATGAAATAGTTATTTGTGTGTCTGTTTTTGACGACTGATTTTAGGCAATTTCGCGTGTTGTAGACCGAGCAGAGCGAGGTCTACATGCGAAAGTGCATAAAATGAGTCGTTCAAAACAGATACACAAAAAATTTTTCAGGCAGAGGAACAAAATCGAGAGAAATTTGTAAAATTTCCTTCGATTTTGGCCCCGAGGCATGAAAAATATTATACGAAACTCGGAGAAATATACAAAAAGTGGAAAATACTTTACGTGCAAACGCTCTACCGGGTAAAATGTTTAGATATTAGAATTTCTTTGTATGGAGAAGTTGAAGATTGCACATTTGTAGAAACTTCTTTCATACAACACAAACCTCGTATGTGCTTGCTTTAGCAAGAAAACAACGTTTGCACATAACCTACCAATGGAATTGACCATGTTTTTGACTAGTGTGATTGCAGCCTTTGGCTTCGCCGCCTCAAACTCGTTATACTTTTCCTAGTTACGTAAATAGCTATTACCATTTTTATACAGGTTCCACCGGTAGCATACAAATTTCTCCTCTCTTTCTCCTTCTAATTGGAATTGTACTAGAATCGAGACTACAATGGTAAGTTGCAGAACAGCAGAATGAACTAAACGAATCGAGAACATTCAACGAACGTCACACAGCCGTCACAGCGTGTGTGTCAAACAATTTATAAAAAAAAGAAGAAATAAGTCCTTTTTTCATCTTGATTTGGTTCCGTGAAAATGGCAGACAACAAGCTGTACGAGGTTCTTGGTGTCACAAGAAATGCTTCGGAAAACGATCTAAAAAAGGTAAGTCAAACAAATCCGCTGTTGTTCATTTGCCCAAATCAGTGAAAACTACAATTTCATGTTTGTTATGCTAATTTGATTGATTATGTGCCTATTTGAAATCATTCGCCACTGAGTTCACAGAAAGTATAACTTTTTTAAATCAAATCTTTTATTCACAAGTTCAACTTTTGCTTGAAAAGTTTTTGTTTTCCTCTTGTTTTTCTATAATGATGACAAGGTCGCGCGTATAATTTTTTCGCGATGATATGACGAATTCGATTGACTTTGATACCATTGATAAGTGTAACATTATTTTCGTGCGTTCGTTTGACAAATATTTCTCCTTTTTCGTTTTCGTTGGTGCAGTTACGGCTTAGTATACCTTTCGTTACATGCATTGATTATCTGCAGAATCTACGAAATTGTGTTTCATGAAACAACACGTGTTTCTTTATCTTTTCACTTCTTATAGTGATCTTCGTTGTATGAGTAGTCTAACACAAGCGGTTGCGAAATCGTTAAGCGTATTGCGGAGCTTCAATCAACAAAAGTTTACATCGAATTGTTCCTTCTTATCGAGGGAGACAGTGTTCAAATGCTCTAACAAGATGTTTACGAACATTTTTTAATCGCTACTAAAGCAAGGGTGGGTAAACTAAAGGGGAATGTTAAGGGAGACAGATTGCTAATTATTACGCTTATCTTTTGATGAAAAAATCGACTTAGTTTGTAACAAAGTTTTACCATCAATGTCATGACGCAAGAAGAAAAAATGCTGAATCATTTCATGTTTTCAGCCTAGTTTGTTTGTTATACAACATTTTTGCGCAACAGATTGATTCGGAAGCTTCTGCATCGCTTCCAACGACCGTCCGTTGTTAGCGGTTAACACTTCTCCTACCTAGAAGGAAAATCGCAAAACTTCCATTAAATCTAGAAAAATCCATTGAATTAAGGGCTTCTTACGCGGAAAGAAAAAAGTCCATTGTTTTCAAAGCATGACTTCAATAAGGATAGCCCTTAGTAGTCGGTGCGTAACAAAATAGCTCGACAAACTCACTAAATTTAATTTATTTCGTAGGGTCCAAAGGTCATTCAAAAACTGTCTCTCATATCCGCAAACCTCATTTAGAGCCAATTTTATATGCATAAATGAACAACAATTTGTGTCAAGGCAGACAATTCTTTAACTTCACTCGGACTTATGACGAATTAATCGGTGAAGTAGGTGGAAAAAATTACTACAGCGATGAAAAAATAGACAGATGTACAAGAACTGTTACACAACTGTCGTAATCGATTTAATAATCGCTTAACAACACTAAATAGGTGTTGTTCTTCAATGTTATTTAAGGACAAGATTTTAATATTTCGTTGGATTTGAGGAACTTTTTACAATTATTTTAGAACTTACAGTCATCCGACTCACCGTTTTTCGGATGATGGATGATGATGGCTTTTGATTGATTGATTCTATTATGGGGTACAATAGTACAAATTACAATAATTAAATGAACAATTATCATGGAATTTGACCATTGAGGACACTTAGATTAGTGGTGGGTGGGCCGAAGCACTGCACCTAAGCCTCCGATGAATGGGCCTGTTGTGCTTACACACATTAATTGATTAAATTCTTTTTGTACTATTCAGAAATTGAAAAATGTACTTTGGGGGAATTCCCCTTATAGTACTAGGTTCATCATTAATTACCCTGTCGTTGTAAGTCTCGTCAGTAAGTCGCTCTGTCACACATCCCTATTTATAGAAAATTCTAAAAATTCATCAAAAATAGAACAATACATCAACAAGGGATCCTTTCTTCCGTCCGTCACAATCGTCCTTAGAACGCGACAAAATCAAATTCAAAGAAAAATAAATTTCATTGAAACAAATTTAAATTTAAAAATACGATTAGTCAAGTCACGTCACGTTTAACCTAGAGTACCTAAAGACACCGTTTCGACCCGCTAGTTTCAAAAATCCTCAAAGTTCATCTTTGTATTTCCCGGGAAATATGAAGTGAATCCAGCATATTCGTGGTCATCGCCAGGAACGGCAATATGTCGCCATAAGTGGCCATAATTCCTCGTTTGTAGTAGTGAATTTTTATTTAGTCTTAGAGCTGTAAACATTTTTTATATAAGTACCCAACTATTGAAAATATTGAAAATATTTATATTTTGAGGCGCGAAACTCGGCACAATTGATTCAACTAGACTTTTTTCTAAGTCAGTTTAAAGACAAACTTCTTTTAATTTGGTACAATTTGGTACAAACTGACTTAGAAAAAAGTTTAGTCTTAGAGCTGTGTTTCTTGCACTGAATTCGAGATGGATATGAAGCGGTTCAATGTTCAAGAGAGCTTCTAATGAAGCTATGAGAGTTGAACGCACAGCTCCCGTTATACCTATTAGAGCAAGCCTTTGAATTTTGACTAGTCGAATCTGGAAACTCTCTAAGCGGCATCTTGGCCACCACAATATTGCTCCGTAGACTATCATTGGTTGAGCTTAAAATTTTTGGTTTGAGACCCCAGTTTTTACCGAATACTCTTCTGCATTGCCATATTGTCGTTATAGCTTTTTTAGTTTTAATTTCCAGATGAGTTTCGTAACTCATATTTTTTTCAAAGTATACTCCCAGCACTTTGGCATGTTTTGATAGCATAATTTCTTTGCCAAAGAGTTTTGGAGCTTTAAATCCATTTTTCGTACCTTTATTGTTGAGGACACTTAGGCCAGCTTCATTGGACCCTATATTGTTGCTGTGGTTGCTGTGGTATTGATGTGTTAGATATTATGTTGGTTTATTGTTGTGGTGGTTTGGTGTTGGGTGTTTTGTCATGTGGTGATGTTGACGTGTGTGTGTAGTGTTATTATTTACTTTCTGTAATAAAGAAAGCAATATTAGCTATCGGTGTTTTTCGAAATTCTTCCAGAGTAAGGTAGAAGTCTCCCAGCCATTTCACCCTTAATTTCGTAAGGCCTGTACAGTGCAGCAGGAAATGCTTTGCTGTTTCTCGTCTCTGCACCTTCTACAGTTCGGGTCACTACTTAGTTCCATTTTATTCAGATGGTATCTTAGCGTGTTGTGGCCCGTTAGCATCCCTACTGTCCACCTTATGTTTTTCTTGTTAAGTTTTAAGAGATCTTTGGTAGTATGTGGATTACACCCATCCAAGAACTCCTTAGCTTGGCCTTTGGAAGAGTGTCAAGATCAAGATCAGATTTCCTGTGTTAGGGTTCATCTACTTGACGAGTCTATCGAGTAGGGGTGTCTCTCTTCTATTCATACTTTTTATGACAGGTAAATGTCGAGGTTTGCGAGGTAATTTTTGAAAATCTTGTTTTATGTGGAGGCTAAGAAGTACGAGATGAAAATAAAAGCAGCCGATGTGCGTATGCTAAAAACACAGTCTTTTGACACCCCCTCTCCCCTCGAACGCCTATTTTCATACATTAGAATGTATGGCAAAACGTTTTTGTCAAACTCTAGTTTCCTTCTCGGGAGGAGATAATTTGCAAATGAAACCATATTTTCAAAATACGAAAGGCTTGACAGGGAATTTAGATGAAGAAAATTTTTTGAAGTTAGGCTTAGCTAGACTGCAAAAATGAGTTTCTACTAGGGTCCTCCAAGTTCTTTCCACACAACTCGAGCAAATCTCGAAAAGAGGTATCTTGTAGTGTAAATGGGGAACAGTTGTTGGAACAGGTTTCGAAGTTCAAATATTTAGGATGCATTTTCTCAGGCGATGGCAAGCAGGCGCGCCGAGTATAATAGTGCGACTTGTGCAAATGCACCATACAATCAACGCACCAAAGGAGGTAACTAGAACAAGATAAAAAAAATTAATTTACCGAGTATAGATATACCAGGAACTAATCATTCAAGATATACGAAAATGTACCTTTCAAATTTTTTCCCACAATCTAGCAACCAGTGGAGGAACCAGAAGAAAAAATCATTTTACATTAAGTTACATCGCATAAACATAGGCTGTGCCCTCCATTGTGCCCATTAAACGAATATTGATATGACTACCTAATAGCTCTGAATATTAATTTTAGTCCAATTCTTACACAGGCCCGTAGTTGTGGAAAAGCTCAGCCTCCTGAGACCACTTCTGAGCCCCTTCTGACATTCAGAAAAATGTTCCAATTGTATAGATTTGTGTCTTCCAATTTCTAGTAGTTCTGTTATTTGTTATATTTGTTATTTATGTATATTTATCTGAATATCTCTCAAAAACACTTGTTAATAAATAACTGAAACATATGCAAGGAACCCGTACGTATGAGAATAGTTGTGGCAAACAGAGTTGATGTTGCGAAAAGACTCGAACGTATTTAAGTACATGTCGGCTTAACTCTTAAGTGTATGAAATTAGGTCGACATTAAATTGTATTGGAAGTTGACAACATAGCAAAAAAACATTTTTTGGGCCCGGGCCGATCTACGTACCGACCTAGGGCACTCACGAGAGGCCTAGGACAAATACTTCCAACAATATAGCAAAAACCGTTTTTTTTTGTCTAGGGCCGACCTTAGGACAGACCTAGGGCACAAGGGAGAGGCCTCAGACAGATACTTCCATACATAAAAATGTTTACCTCAATTTTCTCTACAACTTAGCAAAACAATTTTTTGACTAGGGCCATAAGAAAGTGCCTCGGATACATACTTCCATAGAAAAAAATTTTTAATCGATGTCCCATCGAAAACTTGTCATTACATGCATATGTGCACCCCACGGAAATTATTCATTACATGTATGTTAGGGCGCCCACCGGAAACTTCTCATTGCATGTATATCTGCATGTAATGACGCGTTTTAGGATGGGACACCGATTAAAACAGCATACAGTGTGGGGTGCTTAGTAAGTCATCCATTCTGGATAATTTCGTGACACTCGCAAACTCATTCGTGTATTTTTAAGCTACTCGCTTTAAAAACTGATTTTGAAAACATTTTTCAAAGCTTTTTGCTTAAAAACACCCTCAGGGCCCTAGCAGAGACTCGTTTCAGTGCCCTAGCTAATTCCAAGGGCCTAATCTCAAAAAAGTTTCTTCTATAAAAATTTAGAAAATCGGAAGAGATTTACTTGAGTTATGCACACATAGGGCCCTAGCAGAGACTCGTTTTAGTGCCCTAGTTAAGTCCAAATGCTCGAAATCAAAATAGTTTCTTCCATAAATTGTCGGTCATGCCCAGGCCTTTCAAACAAGAAGAAAATTTGAAAATCGATAAAGATTTACTCGAGTTATGTACAAAACAACAAAAACCTCCCTTGAGGCGACAGTGCCCAGATTCAATCCCATAAAAGATTTTTCAATTACCTTTTAGAGACCATGAACGACCCACTCCCGGGTCGAAATTCGACTGATTGCAAAAGTTCTTCGTGCGGGTGTAAAAACGTTTGAAACAAAAAGTTATTTAAGTCGAGAGTTGAGAGTTAAGTTGAGTTAAGTCTTATTTCCCAAAAAAAACAAGAAATATTGTTAACGTGGGGCGAGATACGCCACACCACTCACTGACAATTCTTCTTTGCACCATACGACCAAAATAAAAGTCTGATGGCAAGTTAGTTAGGAGAAAGAAAGGAAGAAAATGGGAAGCGCAGTGACCAGTCAGTTGAGGTCGTATGTGTTCAACAGAAAGGATGAAGTAGCGGCACAAAGTTGGCTATTCACAGCTCAATCTTCAGCCCAACGATTTTATATGGTAGTGAAATTTGGGTGGACTGTGGCTACCTTGTGAATCGGAGGGAACAGTGGGACAATCATATCAGGAAGGACGACTTCAGGGAAAATTTAATTAATTTTTTTAGCAGCGAATTACTTGCAAAATATGTAGCGACGAATTTCCACTCGTTTAAAAGGCGAATTTTTAGTTTTACTTTGGGAAGCAATATATTTCATGATTTTTAAAATTATATTCGTCATTTTTTTCTGTTAGTCTATCTCTAACCAGATGAGCATAAATGTAATTTTTTTTCTCTAATTTTAGGCATACCGAAAACTAGCCAAGGAATTCCATCCCGACAAAAATCCACAAGCTGGTGACAAATTCAAGGAAATCTCGTTCGCGTATGAAGTTTTGTCGGATGCCGAGAAGCGACAAACGTATGACCGCTATGGACTTAAAGGATTACAAGAGGGTATGGATGGAGGTGACGGACACGACATCTTTAATCGATTTTTCGGCGGTTTCTTCGGTGGTGGTATGGGAGGAATGGGTGGTATGGGAGGCCGTGGCCGACAGCAAGCCGAAGACAAAATTTTGCAACAAGTTGTAACATTAGAAGATTTGTACAATGGTGGAAAAGAGATTCCATTAGAATTTAAGCGAGTTGTGCTGTGCACGAAGTGCGAAGGAAAAGGCGGAAAAGCTGGTGCGGCGAAACGTTGCCACACATGTCAGGGTAGTGGAACCAAAGTAACTCTACAACAAGTTCACGTTGGTATCGTTAGGCAAATTCATTCAAAATGTCCAGACTGTAAAGGAAAGGGAGAAGCTTATAGCGAACGGGATATATGTGGAGACTGCCGTGGGCATGGGACGAAAGAGGAGATGAAAGTCTTGCAAGTTCACATAGATAAAGGAATGCAGAACATGCAAAAGATCATGTATCGCGAAGAAGGTAACCAAACCCCGGATTGTGATAAAGGAAATGTTATCGTTGTGCTGGCGTGCAAACAACATGAGACATTCCAACGGAATGGAAACAATTTAGTTGTGCGTCACAATATAAATCTAACCGAAGCGCTATGTGGCTTCCAATTGCCCATCAAACATTTGGACGGCCGGAATTTGTTGGTAAAATGTCCACCAGGCAATGTCATCCAGACGGACACCGTGAAGGCTATCGTTGGCGAGGGAATGCCAATTTACAAAAATCCATTCGAAAAAGGAGATTTGTTCGTCGAGTTCACCATTACGTTTCCACCAAATAACTTTGCTACACCGGAGCAAATGAAAATGCTTGAACAATTGTTACCGCCCCGACCACCAATTCCAGTTCCAGAAAGCGATGATGTCGAAGAAGTAGACCTTCATTCGTACGATCCAAATACGTCGCGGTCATCTAATCGTGGAGCGGCTTATGATAGTGACGACGAACAAGGTCATAATGTTCATGAAGTGCAGTGTCCAGCTCAATAAGTTTTTATTTACAATCGCGAATTTACTTCCTTGCTTTTTGCTCGTTTCTATTGAATAGACGCAATCGGAATTAAATTTTATGAAGAACTCGACTTAATTTTCATTAACACATCATGTGCATTGATCTATGAATGGATGTGAATTTTCCTTTGTGAACTTCATTTACTTAGTGCAAAAACTAACAATAAATCAAAAACAAAAAACGATTCTAGAATGTTTTTAAGTTACGTAGTTAGCTCACAATCCGAGGAATTATCGCCGAGTAGTTCCCTCGAATATTGCAAATTCACTAATTTATTGTCAATAAATTTATGAACAGAACCAAACAGTCAAAACACTTTTAATTGAATTATTTGCGTAAACTGCTTTTAGCGAATCTACGGAAAATTAAATTCTGAATGAGAGGAAAATATTTGACTAACACCAATCGACACCCAAAAGCATCGGTCGCTTTTGGTCGCAACTCTTAGCATTTTTGAAAGGCTTTCTTAACCGAATGAAACTTTGCATTAATTTCTAATTTTAAACATAACTAAAGACCCGTACGTATCAGAATAGATGTGGCGAAAAGACTCGAACGTATCTTTTATAACCATAGGAATTTCAAAGATCCATAGAAATTACTCAAGGTAATATCAAAGGTCCTACCGAAGTACGTCTGAGACCATTGATTTAGGTGACCGAAATGTTCTTCCCTACATCATATCACCAAAAGAACCAACGTAGTTTCTCCAAGAAATCTTGAAACTAGATGTTGTGCTTTTTGTATTGCTGTTTCAGGGTGCAAATATATTAAAGTTGTATTGCTGGATTATTTGAAACAATTTGATTTTTCAATGGTTAGGATCTTTATTCGCCAATATTTCGGGAGCTTTGTCCCATCATCAGGTCTATAATCTTGAATCTTGAAACTATTTTCTCGAAAATATACTTCTCACCTACTTTGCCTTAAGAAGCAAATACCTAACCGCCATAGTTTCATAGATGCGTCAACACATCTTTGAGAAAGACTATGAAGTTTTAGTCCTAGAAAGAGACTTTTATCACAACGAGAAGTCACTTAACAGCGCAGATCTTAATGTTTTTACAGATGGATCAAAGACGGGAGAAGGGTCCGGCTTTGGAATCTATTCCGAAAATGGAATCCAAATCTCACAACCATTAGATGAATATGCAACCACCATGCAGGCTGAAATATGCGCGATATATGCAGCGTGTTTAACTCTTATTGATATGAACACGAGTAAGGGGTCGTACACATATGACGTCACGCTTGCTATAAAATACACAAAGTCTATAACTCCAAACTGGTAAGAGATTTTGCTTATAGTACTCCGCCTGCCCCCCCAAATACACCCCCTGTTTGGGAGGGGGGGGGGTAGCCAGAGTACTATAAACAGAATTTTCTGTCTTGACTAAGTTATGACCGTTTTATGGATACTCATTTTTTATAGCAAACGTCATATGTGCACGATCCCTAATAGGACTGTAAAGATATACTCGGATAGTCAAGCGTCTCTGAGATTACTCGGTAATCACTGCTTCACCTCAAAACTAGCATATGAATGTGCAAGGCTTTTGAAAGAAATATCAATGAACTACTACATTATACTGGGTTCCAGGACATAGTGGAGTTCACGGCAATGAAATGGCCGATGAATTGGCTCGCAAAGGCAGTGTAACACCTTTTGAGGGCGCGAAACCAGCTGTAGGACTCGCATACAGCACTCAAAGGAACGTTATACGTAATTTTTATGAAACAAAGCACGTGAGAATCTGACAAAATCTCACTAATTGTAAGCACGGTAGAACCATCGTAAATGGCCAGAATGTTAGGAACCCTAAATTTCTCCTTAATAATTCAAGAGACGACCTGACGCTAATCATCGGAGCAATTGGTGGTCACTGCAGTCTAAACAAACACCTGAACAGAACACGGCAATATGAAGATGGTGCAGTGCAGACGAGGAAACCCCGGTGCATTTGTTAACTGCATGCCCAGCTCTTACTTGGCAGATGCATAGAATTTTTGGCAACTACGTTCTTATGGAGAAGCATATTTGAAACGGGACTTAAATGCACTAGTTAAAAATTAATTTTTGGGAAAAATCCAAGTTTCATGGACGAAGTGGGGGAGGGGACAAGAGGGGGTGGTAATGATAGAGGACCACCCCCACATCAATAATCAGTAGTTATTAGGCGGCGGTCCCTCAAGGGGGATAGGGGGTACGTTCAAAGTTGGAAAAATTTTTTTTTCTTTGCATTTTTCTACTGATTAGTAGGGGGAGAAGGCAATTTAAGGTGGAATGAGGTTGAAGGAAAGGTGGGGGAGGACGTGAAGGGTATTAGGCGCTTTAAATAGCTGAAAAACCCAAGTTTGTACGCTGTAAAAAGCGCAAAGGAAAGAATTTGTGCGCTTTAAAGTGAAAGTTGAACGGTTTCCTTAGCATTCGCTGAACGTACACAAACGTTGTGTACATTCACCCAGGGAACGCCGCGTGGAGGCTGCTAATGTGTTCCCCTTGGCCCTGAAAAGGGCCGTATTACGGTGGTGACCCTCCGGTTCGTCACTCCCGGAGTATTTTCCGACTCCAAACACCCCGTAATACTGTTACTGTCGTTTCAAAGGAAAGAATTTGTGCGCTTTAAAGTGAATGTACCCAAATTTATTTTACGATCCCAAACAGTTGTGAAATGAAATGAAAATAGCTGATTTTAAAGTTGTATGATTTCATAATTTCGTTGTATTTCAAATAACGTTGCGAACTTATAAAAATTAAAAAATTACGCCAGATATTCTAGAGGACTACTTTCAAAATAGTACCCAGTCTTTTTCTAAAAAATCTAGAGATGTGTGACACGACGATGTACTGACGTGACTCACAAGAACAGGCAAATTGTGAAGATTCATCTGAGCTATAACAGTAAACATGACAATTATCATGATGTAAAAATGTTAACATCTGGTTTTACTTCAAGCCCAATTTACGACAATCCTGCACTAAACAGACACCACCCTTTCGGTGGAAAAGCCCTAGCTGATAGATTTCCAAGGAGCACTCTCTTGGCTCTGTAAGTTAATCCTGGCTCAAACCAGGACGTTTTAGAAAACCTCAGATTTTTGTTCCAAATCTGCACCCAGTGAGAGCTAAAAAGTTGAAGAGTGTTAGGGATCCAATTGAAGCTCTCGCTTTCAGGTTGAATTTTAATAAGATTTGACATGCGGGAATCCGTCACAAGCAAAACTTTACTTCAACTCAATTTCGGAAAGTGACCATCAGGCCAAATGAAAGAATCATTCCATTTTTATATCATTCGCCATTGAAATTGAAAACACCGAAAGTTCTTTCTATTGTATGGTGTAACCTAGTGTGGTGAGAAAGTTCATAGCAGAATTTTCTAATGTATCGTTTCTACATACTTAAGAAAAAAACGCAGGGAGTTGCGGGAATGGTTAATTATTTTCGCAAATTTGTATTGTAAACTCTTGTCGACTTTATTAATTTAGACCTTTTTAGCGCAACTACCTAGAAATAATATTTACCGAAATATACTCATATGGCGGCAGGTGGCCATTTTGTTAGCATCTCAAGAACAGTGCAAGGGTTTTACGGTTTTCATTTCCCTTCAAACAAAATCATCAACATTGATGAAACTTTACTACATAATAACTAAGTACGAAGAGTAGCTCGACAAATACTCAACCTGAGGATCATCACCTCAAGTTCCATTTTTTTCTTGAGATCAATGGCTTAAGGACGGGACGATTCAGTGGTTATGTACCAGTGGTGCCGTTTATTCGATCGAACCCAACGAAAAGTTTAGCAAAAATAAAATTAGTCCTAAAGTAATTCAAATATTCATCACTTACGATAGAAATAGTCTACTACGCAATCAATGTACTTTAGCAGAAAAGAAAAAGACAATGCAGTAGGTAGTTTTTTTTCGGGGTAGGGTCGGGAATTCAGTTCTTTCAGTGTCCACGTGGTACGGAATTCAAAAATATTAGACACGTATGTCTTTATAGACTTCTAGAATTTATTTTGGGAGCGTGTTTGTACATTTGAATGAATTTATGTTTCGTAATAATTTTTAAAAACTTTCACTTTTCACGTACAAAAATTTATATTTCTTCGCGAAAAGAAGTGAAAGTCAAATTTTTGCAGTGTAAAAACTGAAAGCATAGAAAAATTATTTCGTTGTAGGGTCCGGCATTTGTGACGCAAGCTTTTAAAGACACAACGTAATTTTGCTTCAATTTTTTTGCGTATTGAAGCTGAATGCGTCACCCTCCTCTGATTTCATAACTTTTGTAACCGGAAGCTAATATTTTTGCGTAAGAAGCTTAATTCGTCACTCTTTCTGATTTCAAAACTTTTGTAAGCAGAGATAAAGACTTGCGTCACACCTTCTCTGTAAGAGTTTTTTTTTGCGGATATCAGTACTTGTGCAAGTTTATCTCTCGCCAAAAATCGCTCAAAATGTTGGTCAATGTGAATACCTCACTCGTGTCGAGAATAACCGAAAAATATCAAAAAACCTGATGGAACTTGAAAAGTGCTAAAGACATCAACAACAATCACATAAACCTAGGAAGCTCCATTGCATGACCTTTTTCATGTCGAGAATAACCGAAAAATATCAAAAGACTTGAGGGAAGGTGAAAAGTGCTATAGAAACCCTCCTAATTCTAGAATCCCAGGGATCAGGCCATATTTCCCAAAACCCTGAGACAAGTGTTCGCTAAAATTTAATTCTCTACAACTTTGCCTTTTCAAGCAACCTTCTATCTCTTATAGTTTTACAGTTATTGAGTCATCCTGACTGAGTCTGAAAACGACTAAATCCCAGAAATCCCAGGTTTTTTAAGGAACAAAAAAATACGTGTGGTAGGGGAAAAATACGCAAGAGGGGAAGTCAAAAATTGCTGTATATATGCTCCTTAGTCTACGAAAAAAATTTCTTGTAATTTTTTGGAGTGTAAGACGACTGCATATCTTCAAGGACATTCGGTCCCAGACTGATAGCGACGACAACGATTATGATGTCGAAGATGAAGCAGCTAATAGTAATCCTACTACTGCATTACAACGTTTCTGTCCTACGAGATGGTGTGCTAGAACCAAGGTGCTTCGGTCAGTGAAATCAAATTACAAACAAATTTTGGATTTTTGCGACCACACCAACTGAGAAACGGGAGAAGCCGGTGTTAAAGGTAGAGGCTTTCTCAGCTAAAACGATCCGAATCTCTCATTTTGCTTAAAAATACGACTGCCACGTTGCATCGAGTTGAAGCGCGAATAACCTTCCTGATATACAATGGGACATGCGATTTTGATAGGACCGACCTAGGGCCATAAGGAATTTGCTCTGCAACAAAGCAAAACAAATTGTTTTGGTTAGGGCCGACCTTAGGACAGACCTGACGCCCACTTCAGCCCTCAGCACAAACACCGGGTCCAAATTTGTTTTTGAATAAATATCGGTACTCGATTACCTCTCAAATCAACGAAATCAGTTAGGATTTATCCAATTTATGTAAGCAAACACGTTGGGCACTAGTAGAAATTCAGTTTTAGGGTCCTGACTGAGTCCAAGCGTTTCTAATCAAAAAGTTTTCTTCCATAAAACGGGAGACAGTCCTAGACCTTTCGATCAAAAAAAAAAAAAATTTAAAATCGGAATACTCGAGTTATGTACCAAAAACACTCATGGCCCTAGCATAGACTCGTTCTTAGCGTCCTAGCCAAGTCCAAGGACTCAAATCCAAAAAAGTTTCTTTCATAAATTGTCGGCCATGCCCAGATCTTTCAAAAAAAAAAAAAATTATGAAAATCGAAAAAGATTTACTCGAGTTATATGTACAAAAAACACGTATTGCCCTAGCGTAGTCTCGGTTTTAGTGCCCTAGCTAAGTCCAAGGACTTAAATCTAAAAAAGTTTCTTCCATAAATTGTCGGCCATGCTCAGATTTTTCAAACAAAAAAAAATTATGAAAATCGAAAAAGATTTACTCGAGTTATGTACAAAAGACCAAAAACCACTTAAACGGCCCTAGCTCAGTTGAGTTTTACTCATGTTATCGCGGTGACAGACGGACGGACGGACAACGTTTTTATTATTGATCCGTCATCTAAGCACCAGGATCGATGCTACCCACCTACTCCCAGGTCGAAATTGGGGTGGTTACAAACGTCGTGGTAAACGCATAAGACCCCTTTTCGAAGATCTTCTTTGAAATGATTTGAAAAACTTATTAAAAATGTATGAAATGTCAATCAAAACAATGTGTGTAGCATGCATGAAGTTCTTATGTTGGCTGCGTACGCCAATTTAG
>CM055403.1:43566308-43588592 GCA_029228625.1 Pseudolycoriella hygida | reverse complement strand
CAAAATTTTGATATCCCTGTATTTTTCACTAATTCACTCGCGTATGTCTTATTGTATAGGAACGTGGGGGTGTGCAAACAAGCGCCTAATTGACAGCCTTGAAAGTAAGCAGAGGGTCGCTCTTAGAGTCGTTTATAGGTTGCCTTATAGGTATTCTAGTGAGTTACTTTATTCAGACCATTGTCCAAACATCCTCAATGTTAGCAAATTATACACTCATGCGGTCTGCAAATTTGTGTTTGCCTCCACTAGAGGCCTATGTCACCACACTGTGAGTTTCAACAGGCCAATGCATGACTATCCAACTAGAGGATCTAAGCTGCTGTACGTACCGTTCTCTAGGACTAACTTGGGAAAGCGCAGAGTCACTGTTGCTGGGGCGAGATTATTCAACCGTATTACCTTTGAATGTACGGGCATCACCTTCCCAACCTCAATTTTGTCGTTTACTGAAGTTGCATTTGTTGAGTACTTGAATTAATGCAATGTTTTTTTTTTTTTTTTTTGATGTAGCTGTCGTCACAATGTGGTGAGGAGAAATGAAGGAGGAGAAGGGGAGAATGAGTGAAATGAGATGAAGATTGAAGTTGGTTAATTTTAACGATTACTCCTTGACTATGTTTGAGACTTCTTTTCTTTTCTTTGTTTTTTTTTTTTTTTTTGACACTGTGTTTTTGCCTATTAACTATGAATTTAATATCTTTTATGGTTTTTTTTATGTAGCTGATGTTTCTTTGATTTTGATTTTTCGCTTTGATTTTGCCAAATTTTCTTTTTTATAGATATTTAAGGTTCCTTCGAATTGTTGTCATAGTGGGACCTTGATGATTTTTCAAATGATGTTTTCTTCTTTATGAATGAATCAATAAATATATGATTAAATAAAATTTTGTTTAAAAACAGCACGAGGAAGGGTCGGATCGATGAGATTTGCTACACAGTTGAAGATGTTGCAAGCTTGCTCTAAGGGGGAATGTAATGAGTGGTCTGTTTTGAGATTACGTGATTTGGTTTTGATGAGCTTAGCATTTCTCAGTATTCGAGGATTATCATTTACTTCCAATTTTGATCGAAGAAATGGTGAACTTCGTCTCCCAGAAAGCAGATCGTACATAAACATTGCGGTTTCCATTCCATTCCATTTGCAGTTTTGGGAGTCTATGAAATAAAGTGTGAAGCGAGTTATAAAATTTACATCTAATCAACCATCTACAACTTCTCATTGCAAAGAAAGTTGGTAAGAACTTTTTGAGATTTTTTTGCAAATAAGCGGGGAGTTTAGTGCACTTCTTTGGTTTAATTGATTTTATTTTTTTACTAAGTACTTTTTCAACAAAGTCTTCTTTATTGATGCTTTAATTCCGTTCTGTTAATATAAAACGTTAACTTGAATTTCGTTTTCTTCTAGTAATATATAAGTTTGATAAATACATTGAATATTGTGAAGAATTTAAAAAAGTTCCCCATTATTTTTGTAATACTATTTTGTATTGCTTGCTAATTAATTGAATGTCGTCTTCTTAGCTTTGTACTGCTTGGAAGTTTACCAAAAATTTTTATTTTATTTAGAGTTGAATAATTTCAAAAACAAGTTTGCATATAAAATGCAAATCACGCGCTCATGAAACAATTACATAATTTCTTCAGGACACCTATGTCCTTATAAGGACTATGTGTATATCAGCAGAACACACGGTGGAATGTGTAGTCAACAGCACAATACGTTCGCTTTTTATAGCCACTTTGTTTGCTCGATCATAATTGTTGAGCTAGATCTGCCACAACTAGCTTATGTTTATTTTGAGAGTATGGTAGACTTGCATAAATCCAACATGCAAATGTAAGAACTGCCACTTCTTACATTTGGATGAAGTATCAACTTCGATCATTTAATACTGCGTGATACTGAATATCAGAAATAGTGCTTTATTATTCCAATGGCACTTTTTATTAAATTTGTAACGTAGTAGCAACGGTTATTGAACATTTTGCGCCTATTTAAAACTTATTTTCGTTTGTATTTTCTGGTCTTCACCAAAGAAATGCCATAATTTTCCTATTTTCTTTGGTATTTCACGAGGAATCGTTTATGTCCCAAAGTTTTTAGATAAGATTTATTTTACCAAAAGAATTACTTAAATTTGTTCAATGTTTGGGGCCCGTTCAATGATAGGTGCTACAGTAGCTACGTTAATACTATTTTGTATTGCTTGGTAATTAATTGAATTTCGTCTTCTTAGGACATAGGTGTACTGAAGAAATTATGTAATTGTTACATGAGGGCGTGATACGCCGAAATCAACATATATGTTTGTAGATTGTATATCATTGTGCATTTTATATGCAAAGTTATTTTTGAAATTTGTCAACTCTAAATAAAATAAATAATTTTGGTGAATTTCCAAGCAATACAAAAGTTAAGAAGACGAAATTCCCTATTTTTGTCACAAAAGAGTCTAACCATTTTCTGCACCCGTAACTAAGAACCGACACCGAATGAGACCGATAGCTGTTGAGTTTTCATTTTTCTTCTATTGTGCAGTTTTTGACAAAAACTGCATCCGCTGTAAGTTATTTTAAATCTTTTTCCTGTGATGCTATTTTCAGAGACTTTTGAAATTTTTCTCTTTGTCCAAATGACGATTTTGTAATTTAAAAATTTAAACGAACGAACACACACATACAAAATCAAACATTCAAACGCCGATCGGATATTTGACAGAAAGCAATGGAAGGCAATTTTGTGGCAAAAACGATGATATTTTTTTACATCCGTAAAGTTTAGGCTAAAAGTTTTCAGAAAGCTACTTTCGCTAAGCCAAAAATTGTTTCTTTGTATCCACATTTTGCGATTCACATTTTACGATTTCGCGTTCACAAATATGTAAACAAAATTTGGGACACACACACCGGGATAACATGGAAATTTGCTTCTAAGCCCTTGTAGAGTGATTTCTTGTACATAGTTTTCACGTGTCTGGGCAGCAGAGCCTGCTTTTCATGAATTTCCTTTGGTGTATGACTTTGCTAGGGTGTCAGCGCATGTGTTATCCCATATCATTGGCTTTCCGTTTCGCCATGGAACCAATGTGAGTCCGTCGGGCTTCTTCCCATCTGACCGATTACAGCCGGTTGGTTCTAGGATTGCAGGAATTTTGCTAGTGACAAGCGCACGCTTAATTAAGTCGTTGACCAGGGCCCAATATTTGGAAACCGATCCCCCAAATTCCCAAAGATTCCCAAAGACTCCTCAAAGATTCCAAAAGATTCCCGAAGATTCCCAAAGATTCCCAAAAATTCTCAAAGATTCCCAAAAATTCATAAAGATTCCCAAAATTCTCCAAAATGATTCCCAAATATTAGGCGTAATATTTGGGAGCCAATTCCCCAAATTCCCAAAGATTTCAAAAGATTCCCCAAAGATTCCCAAAGATTCCCAAAGACTCCCAAAGATTCCCTAAGATTCCAAAAAATTCCCGAAAATTCCCAAAGATTCTCAAAAATTCATAAAGATTCCCAAAATTCTCCAAAATGATTCCCAAATATTAGGCCTAATATTTGGGAACCGATTCCCCAAATTCCCAAATATTACCAAAGATTCCAAAAGATTCCCAAAGATCCCAAAAGATTCCCAAAAATTCATAAAGATTCCCAAAGTTCTCCAAAATGATTCACAAATATTAGGCCTAATACTTGGGAACCGATTCCCCAAATTCCCAAAGATTCCAAAAGATTCCCCAAAGATTCCAAAAGACTCCCAAAGATTCCCAAAGACTCCCAAAGATTCCAATAGATTCCCAAAGATTCCCTAAGACTCCAAAAGATTCCCGAAGATTCCCAAGAATTCACAAAGATTCCCAAGAATTCACAAAGATTCCCAAAATGATTCCCAAATATTAGGCCCTGTCGTTGACCATTGCGTGTCTAGAGCATCGTCCTACACTTTTTGGGCATGTCAGACCGTGGAGACTAGGGGTGGTCGATTTTTTTTTATTGGAAAGAAACCCCCCTCAAAATATTCTTTTGGTCTACAAACTCAAAAAAACAGCTCGGTAATTTTTTTTTGTTTCCATCTTCAGGTTGCAATAATTCGATTCAAGAAAATCGTCCACTTTTCGTGTATTACCCGATGTTCAACTTAACCGAAATAAAGTTTTTTGAACTTTTTCTCCATTTCTGGAATTTTTCTATTCTACACGACCCATTTCACCCCAGAAAAATTATTATAGCTGAAAAAAATAGTTTTCTAGCCACATTCTCCACTACATTCCTCCCGGGTGACACCCTACACACATTCATCCCCGTCCCTACTTTATCACCCGTGCGATCCCGGATCCATTCGTGATATTGATTTCCTTTCCTTGTCGTTGCAATTACTTGTCCCCTGTCCGGACGCTAATAGAAAGGTGGCTGTGTATTTCCAGTCGTGTTGTCAGCTATGTCGCCCGTGTAAAGGCCACCGTCAATTAGACTGGGGATATCGTTGCTGCTGCGAATTATTTGTTGACATAAGTTGGTCGACTGGTTGTGGCCGTTCCTATTATTGAACGGGCTGGAGGCTCCACTCCTTTTGTTCAGAGACATCCGTTGATGAAAGAGGATTTATCCGAAAGATTCCTCCTTAGATTATTTAGACACGTGTAGCAATACAAACGATGAAAAAGTAAAAGTTAGAAACTCCGAAAATTAAAAAAATTTTGAAATTTTTGGAGCAACGAAAATTTTTGCCATCGTCCACACACTTACAACACATTTGTGTTTTCCCCTGCTTCGTAATGCGACATTCTGAGAACTAATTCCTTCATCTACAATGGCTGAAGGCTAAAGAGGTAAAAACAAAACAAATAATAGGGAAGAGAACTTACTGAAAAATGCGCTGCAGGGAAGAGTAACTCTAGCAAGGGAAGGAGAACAAAACTAGGGTGTTTCAATGATGAATTAAATTCTGCTCCAATGCACGTACAAAGCATCACGCCATATCAAGTAACTCAACTTGCAAAACCAAACATTCGCGCGCATTACATATTTCACACAGACAACAGAGATGGCGCAACCTATTTAATGTCTCCGACTCCAGCGGATTTTTTTCTATGTGCCTAGAGGTATTGGTATTGGAAAAATTTATTTGTGACTCTACTAACGTAACTGTATCTATCATCAGTTCGAAGTAGATAATTTTACAGTTCAACGTCGCTTTAGTATCACCTTAAATAATAGATAGATGGAAGGTGTGAGGGGGTCAAATTGTTGTGTTTGACAGGAACCTAGACAAATTTTCCTTTTTTTTCCTTCCTCCTTCCTTCTCACCTTATCACATTAAGCAGCGGGGAAGAGACTTAGGATGGTCACGTCACAATTCAATGAGTCATCGGGAAAATAACAAAAAAGAAATTTCTAGGAAAGATCTAAAAATATCAAGCAAAGTGCCTTATTCCATACATCTTCTATATTCATTTTTCATTTCGATTTTCTTGTTGAAATTCTATAGCCCAGATTCACCCTTACCACACCCAAAAAATGTCATTTAATTTCATCATCATCATCACCAGATGACCGGTATTACTGTGAGGTCATCATGTCGCAACCCCAGGACGATGCATGAACCACTCTCCTTCAAGCTCTCCTATCGGCTGACATGTAGATAGGTTCTTCTAAATATGTATACATAGTCTTCCCGTAAGAAACTTGGCCAAGCTGACAAGCCAACAATATAATGTATCATAATAAAGTTGTTTGAAGATAGTCCAATCCAAAATTTTTGGCCCGCGTCCTGTTAGAGGAGGTACCCGCCCCTTTTTAAAATAAGTTAAGCCTATTAACGTTAAAAGCTGGTATGTACTTCTTTCAAATAAGTAACGCCTCAATAGTAATTAAGGGAGTGTCTTAGGTTATTACGTTATCAAAAAAATTATCCCTTACGAGTTTAACTGTTTTTGCTTATTATTTCTGGACTGTCCAATTTCTTTACCGAGTCTTTTTTCTGGACTGTCCAACTTATTGCGCACGAGTCTTAGTCCTGGACTGTCAAACTTATTGCATTAGTCTTAGTTCTGGACTGTCCAACTTATTTCGCGAGTCCTAGTTCTGGACTGTCCAACTTATTTCGCGAGTCTTTTTTCTGGACTGTCCAACTTATTTCGCGAGTCCTAGTTCTGGACTGTCCAACTTATTTCGCGAGTCTTTTTTCTGGACTGTCCAATCTATTTCGCGAGTTTTAGTTCTGGACTGTCCAACTTATTTCGCGAGTCTTTTTTCTGGACTGTCCAACTTTTTTCACGGGTCTTATTTCTGGACCAAGTCGGGGACACTAATCCTTCTCTTCAACACGTTATAAATGAAAACCACCCGACTAACCTTACGCCCACCTTGCATTAGTTTTCTAGAACAAGCCGATATATTCCATTGCGAAATATCTCTGCACTTACCAGGCGGGACTACCATTTCTACAAACTGGGCAAACGTGTCGGTCCCCGTTGGCATCACTGATTTGTTATATGTCAGTGTTGCCGACGAGTTCTGGACTGTCCTACTTTTTCCACGAGTCTTTTTTCTGGATTGTGCAAGTAGTACTCCCTAGCTGAAACGAATAAACCAACTTTTAACGTTACCAGGCTTAACTTATTTTAAAAAGGGGCGGGTACGAGTACGGGGAATCTCGCACACGGTACATTTTGACTGTGTGCGAGATTCCCCTCATTCAATAACTCGCACACCACTTCTATAATCTCGCACACCATTTCTATAATCTCGCACACCACTTCTATAAACTCGCACACTACTTCCAATAACTCGAACACCACTTCTATAAACTCGCACACCATTTCTATAAACTCGCACACCGCTTCCAATAACTCGCACACTATTTCTAAGAACTCGCACAAGAAATATTACTTCCCCGACCCCGCGGGTACCTCCTCTAACAGGAGGCGGGCTAAAAATGTTGGATTGGACTAAGTTATGAGATATCATAATAACAGCTATAGGTTCAGCCAGGGCCCTAAAACTGTGTCTTTTACTAACACCAAACGTAAAGCGGATAAATCTTATCCGATTTTTAAAATCTTTCTTTTTCCTGAAAGAAAATTGTAAAAATAATTACGGATTTGAACTTGAACAAAATTTTTCGAAAAGTTTCGAGGTTACTGTCGAAAAAGCGGTCAAAAACGTGGTTTTTCGAAGTTTGGTGTACCGCTACTGATTGTTGAGGCCTTTCATATTTGAGTACCATTCGCAATCAACTGCTCACTCACTCAATCACCACGTTTATTAAAAAAGTTGCTGGGAGTTGCTGGAAATGCGCTTTTTGTACATGTTTTCCAATGGTAACATTCACACAATGAGCAGAAATTCTGAAGAAAAATTCGTAATTTGTAATCAAAAGCTCTTACTTGGAAAATTTTACAATGATCCTCAACAATAGTAAGGTGTTCGAAAAGTGTCAACATTTCAGTAATTTAGTTTCAATTAGTTAATATTGCGCCGAGATGTGCACTAACACCACCGAAATGAACGGTTTGAGAGTCAAATGTGCCGTTCACATAATTTCCACAGATGTGAAACAAAGCCATCGATAAAAGTTGATAGGAAGACGAGGATGAGCAAATGTGAAATTAAAAAAAATGTGAAAATCATCGTCATCATCATCATCATCGCTGGTTCGGGCACGTTCAAAAGATGGGTAATAAAATGCTACCTAAAAGGATCTTGGATGCACAGGTCTCGAGTGTTAGGCCAAGAAGAAGGTTTATAGATTCAATTAAATCAGATTTATAAGTTAGGGGGCTTTCTCTGGGCGAACAAACCATCTCCTTGGCAGGCGATAAAAGGGGATGGAGGACGATAGTTCATTAAGATGATAACTAAGTCCGAAGCCGACCTGGAGGTTCCCTAGAGCCAATAAGTCAAAAAACAACGAAAATTATGGAAGAAGCTGGTTTTTAAGAAAAGTTAAAGTTCTACTGTCAAAGAAAAATTTTGTTACTGCGTCGGAAGCTTTTCTTTGAATCAAGCGCCGCTTGAATTTTTTTTTAATTTGTTCAACTGGTGCAAGTAAGGTTTTCATGCAAAACGCAACAGGCGAAAATTTTGAACCGCCTGTTCTCGTTCCTAAGGTAATCAAAGAATTGTTTAATCGCCGCATCAGACAAGCGCCGCAGGCAAAAACTTTGGTCTGCTTTTCCTCGTTTTTTAGGTAATTCGAAGAATTGCTTAATAGCCGCATCGGGTACGACGCCGCAGGCGAAAATTTTGGGCTGCTTTCTATTGTTCTTTAGGCAAATCGAAGAGCGACTTAATTGCCGCAGGCGAAAGTTTTTGGTTGTAAGGCTTATTGGAAGTAAGAATTTCAATAATTGATTGATTTTGTATTTATATGACGCCGTAGGCGAAAGTTTGTAGGCCATTAACTAGTTTTTTTACTAAAATGACCGTCCGAGCCTGAAATCGAAACATGGCCTGATTTCTTCTTTTTAGGAGACTCAGGACATTTTTCCAATTTTCGTAAAAAATTTTCAACTTTGACAACAGCCGATACCCCCAAGTTTTCACCACTTCACACGTTTGGTTCGTAATTCTGCTAGGCCCATTTATAGACAATTCAACAAAACTTACAGCAGAAAAATTGCACCACCCAATCGATTTATTCTCTTGGTGCCGATTTTTCCGAAATTTGGACCACTGTGCGCCATCTTGGATTTTCGTTTATGCTTTTTCAGTTTTCGAATTTAAGCTCCGGAATGACACTACTTAGAGAGTTGGTTTCTTCTAGGAAGTCATAGAGTTTCATCAGTAGAATTATTTGGTATTATAATAAAATGGCTGCCAGCTGTCATAGGGGCGCCATCTTGGATTTTCGTTTATGCTTTTTCGGTTTTCGAATTTTAGCTCCGGAATGACACTACCTAGAGAGATGGTTTCTTCTAGAAAGTTAAAGAGTTTCATCAGGAGGATTTTTTGGTATCATTAGAAAATGGCTGCCAGCTGTCATAGCGGCGCCATCTTGGATTTTCGTTTATGCTTTTTCGCTTTTCGAATTTTAGCACTACCTAGAGAGATGGTTTCTTCTAGAAAGTTATAGAGTTTCATCAGGAGAATTTTTTGGTATCATTAGAAAATGGTTGCCAACGGTGATAGCGGCGCCATCTAGGATTTTCGTTTATGCTTCTACGATTTTCGAATTTTAGCTCCGGAATGACACTACTTAGAGAGATGGTTTCTTCTAGAAAGTTATAGAGTTTCATCAGGAGGATTTTTTCGTATCATAAGAAAATTTCTGCCATCTGTTATAGCGGCGCCATCTTCGATTTTTTGCTAAATTCTGTATAATAATACATAGACAGTTGGTTTCTTCAGGAAAGTTATATGAATCAGTGGGAAGAATTCATGACACGAAGTGTTCCGAAGGTGACACGAAGTGTTCCGAAGGTAGCCGAAGCTGACAGGCAGTGTTCCGAACGTAGCCGAAGGTGACACGAAGTGGTTCGAAGGTAGCCGAAAGTGACACGAAGTACTCCGAAGGCAGCCGAAGGTGACACGATGTGTTCCGAAGGCAGCCTAGGGTGACACGAAGTGTTGCGAAGGCAGGCGAAAGTGCTACAAAATATTCCGAAGGTAGCCGAAGGTGATACGAAGTGTTCCGATGGTAGCCTAAGGTGTAGGAGAACAATTTTTTTCGGAAAGAAAATTTTTTTCGGAGAAATTTTTTTTTCTTAGAAAATTTTCTTTTCTGAAAATAGAAATAAGAAAATAGAATAAAGAATAGAAATAGAAAATTTTTCACATGAAGTTTGGTTATAACAACTGAAAACTTCCAAAACTACTGATATCGCATACAAAAACCTCTTAAAAGGTAGAGTGTGACGCAGTCCCAAAGGTTTTTGTATGGAGTTTTTTGGGTTTGTGGACGTTTTTTTTGGGGTGTGACTAATTTACTGAATGTTGACACTTTTCGAACACCTTACCACTGTTCAGGATCATTGTAAAATTTTCCAAGTAAGAGCTTTTGATTACAAATTACGAATTTTTCTTCAGAATTTCTGCTCATTGTGTGAATGTTGCCATTTGAAAACATGTACAAAAAGCGCGCGTTTCCCGCAACTCCCTGTGCTGTTCAAATGTAATTCTTGTAATAGATGTGTTCGGCTACTAGAACAGCGCACATTGTAGGACCTGTGCAAGGTCAAACCAGAACTATAGGCCTTGTCTCCACCCAACCGAAATTCTGAAGGAATTGAATAAAATATGGGATAGTGATGAATGGTCCTAATTTATTTCATTTTTTCGTTTCAGAACATTAATTGTGTAAACCAACCAATCAGACACCACAATGGAAATGGTTCAACTGAATTCATTATGGAAGGAAGTCAATTCTTTGATCGAGTATTTCACAACTTTCAAAATTATCGGTGTTGGTCGAATCACCCCGTCAAATGATAAGTCACATCAATCCTCAAACGTAATCATACTCATGCTGAATAGCGCGGACACGCTTTTATGCTATGAGTTTTATGGAAACCTTTATGAATTGGAGTGTGACGGAAAAGTTTTACACAACAATACCTACGATGATGTGAGATCCGAACTCCAAAACAAAAGATATATTTTTGAAGAGAAAACAAATGAAATTTTGATCCAAGCGAAGCAGGAAATTCTGTCTTATTTAACGGAAAATAAGAAAATTGTGAATCATGATGGATTTTTTACTGAATTCAGACAATTTGTCGACATAATTCCGGAAATTTCTGCTGATCTAGCTCATTGCATTGCTGAAATGAAAGCTATTGTGGAAAAAAATGATGACAGTGAGGAAAATATACATGAAATTATGAAATTGAAAACAAAATTAGTTGTCACTTCAACTGAATCACTTTTTGAAGGTGCGACGGTCAATGAAAATAAAATGCAAGTGAAAAATCAGGAAAAAGAATTCGAAGAAAAAAATGCTTTCCCATTTGCGAAAAAGTATCCGGAACAAGCCGCCAAAATGAAGACAATTTTCGAAATTCTCGACATATTGGGGAACCATACCCAAGACCCTGTTATTGAAAGGAAAACCGAAAAAGTTTTCCGTTTGTTTGGATTGTCTGAAATTGCCATCCAAAAATTAAAAACTTATATGATTTCCAGGAAAACTTCCGACAATAAAACTGAAGTTGAAGTAAGTGGCGGAGCTTGGTACACAGACGACGAAATAAATACATACGGAAAAGTTTTGGAACAATTCAATGTAAATCTGGAACGTCAATTTTCAAATATGCTAACAGCAGACTGCATTACAACTCTACCGCAAATTGAATCACTGCAAGATGACATTCCGAGATACATTTGCTTTAACGTTGGTGGAAATGTGACGATAAATAACAGCGGAATGCATTGGATCGTAATCGTTCTGGTGAAGAAAGACGAAAAAGTATATCTCTTGTATAAAGATTTGATGGGCGACTTTGAGAATAGTTCCGACGAGATTGAAAAATCTTTCGAAGACCACTACGGCGATAAATTGAAATTCATTAAAAACAACGCGATCGAGCAACGCGATGGCACAAATTGCGGTCCAATGACCATCAACAACTTGAAACTAATAGCGGAGATGATTCATGACTACAATAATAAAGGATTTGATGGAATTGAAAAATTGATTGAAGAATTCGAAACAATGACATTCACTTCGCAAAGTCAACTGGAAGAAATTAGATTTTCGCATCTGATGTTGAGAGTTCCGCAATACAAGCCTAAAGATATAGACTATTCTTATGCGGGCTACAGTAGTCTAGAAACGATTGTCGATCAGCTCTGTCTTAGCAGTCTAATTGAAAACCAGAAAGAAATCATCAAACAAGACGTTATCGCATTGGATGAGCATTACAATGACTTCAAAGATCTTGGCGTTCTGGAATTAAAATGCTGGTCCCAAGTCATGAACGGAAAGCTGGACAGAAATTTCAACGATTCCGAATCCAAAAACCGATTGCTTAAAACAATCGCCATGATGGACAGAGCGAATGAAATTGCAACCGGCGGTCATCGATTTCTTCCAGCACAAAAACGTGCAATTTTAATGTTTATGCAGTCGGATTCTCATGGGCACATTAGTCAAATCAATACCGGCGAGGGCAAAACAACAATCGTTTCCGTTTTGGCTGCTTTGAGAGTGATGCAAGGCTTCAAAGTTCATGTGATTACAAGCAACAATGTTTTGGCTTCTGACGGAGTTGAGAAGAAAAATTTATTCTACCAATTGTTGTCAATCTCTGCATCAGACAACAATCCCGAAGGATCATACGTCGACGGTACAAGAAAATGTTACGACTCGGATGTAGTATACGGAAGCATAACTAATTTCCAATCCGATTGGTTGCGACATTCATTTGAACAGTTGAAAACAATGGGAGAAACGGATTTCAGTAACATTTGGGTGATGCTCGATGAAATCGACAGTTTGCTAATCGATCAAGGAAGTAACATTGCCAAACTGTCTGGGCCTTTTCCAGGTATGGAAAGTCTGCGCTACGTTTACATAAATATTTGGGTTGCCCTTGCGAAAGCAGAGGAGAAAATTTATGAAGAAATGTCGACAAAGATAACTAGAAAAAAAGAAGAATTGCGTGAAATTCCTGAATCGGAAAGAAACGATGGAATGAAACAACTCGACATCGACGATTTCAAGAACCAACTTGCAGAATCGTTCTTGACTGATGTGAAAAATGAAATTATATCGCAGAAAGATTTTCTCATCAACAAAGAAATAATTGCATCGCATCTACATGACTTCGCTGATGACAACATAGAAAGATGGATCGAGTTGGCATTTGCTGCAAAATATTGTTATCATGAAAATGTTGAATACAAAATCGGAATGGATGAGCAAAATGAAAAAATCATCACGCCAGTTGACAACCAGAATACCGGAGTTTCCATGAAAAATACAGTTTTATCCAACGGCTTGCACCAATTTCTTCAACTCAAACATAATTTGTGTTTAACTTATGAAACTTTGACCAGTTGCTACATTTCGAATCTTGATTACATCCGAAAATATGGAAACAAACTTGCGGGTGTCACCGGAACCTTGGGATCAGAGTTGGAACAAAAGCTACTTGGCAAAGCTTTCGATTTGACTTTTTCCATTGTTCCACCATCGAAGGAAAAGCAATTCGTTTTATTCCCCGGCATGGTCTTTGTGGACGAACATTTCGCCAATGATGTCGCTCAGGCCGCTCTGGTCGAGCTCATGAGAACCAAGGAAAAAGTATTGCATCCACGAGCAGTTTTGATAATTTGTCGAAGCATTTTAGACGTTGAAATGATTATGAACGAGTTGGAGTTGGAATCGAAAGCAGCTGGCATCGACTGCAGACTTAACAAATATGTCGACGAATCGCACGTTGGAGTTACACACAAAACCTTGCAAGTTGGAGACATCGTTGTAGCTACAAATTTAGCTGGTCGGGGTACGGATTTCAGTACAAGCAAAGAATTGGAAGAAAATGGCGGTTTACATGTCATCGAAGCGTTTGCACCATGCAATAAAAGAGTTGAGGATCAAGGAATGGGTAGAACGTGTCGACGAGGTAATAAAGGAACTGGACAAATCTTTGTTCGATTAAGCGAAGTCGAAGCTTTGACAAATGAAACTGGCGAAAACATCGAAGATTTTAATTTTGACGAAGTAATGCGGTTGCGAGATTTTCTTGAAGAAACCCGAGTCAATGATATTGCTGAGAATAAGATCAAAGAATTAGAATTCAAAGGTCTGTTGTTTGACCAATTTTCGGAATGGTACAGTCGATTGAAAAAAGAACACAAAGCTGGCGAAGGTCACGATGTTGTGAAGTGGATGTATGTCTTAAGAGACTTAAAAGAGAAATGGGCGTTTTGGCTTCAGAAAGAAAACTACACAGCTGATAAAATTAAGACGCTTTTATCGGTCGATTCTTGCGCAGGTGCCGCCAAAAAAGAATATGCAAAATTTGTCGAAGAAGCCAAAGAGATTTCCGAAGGAAACATCAACCACAATCCATTCCACAGCATTTGTTTGGCTGAAAAATATTTGGAGGATTGCACAAGCAAATCGATGAGACAAAAAGCAAAGGACGAACTTAATCACGCAATAACACTTAGCGGCGACGGTAACCTTCTCTACTCTGCCCACATAAAACTATTCGAAATTTCTATCGATAACGGCGAACAATTCTTAAAAAGATTCAAAAAAGCGCTGGCAAATTTTTTCTTTTGTTCGTATGATGAAAATGAAAATAATGCGTACAAAAGCGACGCTCTCAGCAGCCTTGAAAAAGCTCACAATGCTTTGAAACTTGAGTACAATTACTTGGAGAAACTAATTACTGGTGAAGATTGTGATGAATCAAAAAAGGAAGGCGTAGGCAGAATTTTAATTCAGAACAAAATTGGGGATGAAAAAAATATTTTCGTGAAGCATCTTTCCTCAAGGCTCACTTGCTTAGCAGTTTTCAAAGGAAACGTCGAAAGTTTAATCAGACAACTGAAGGGTGTAGAAGGATTCGATGAGAATGGAGATAAAATCGATATGAATGCTGATGGAATTATCATTGCTAGTAAAGTCCCAAGATATTTGGCTACTCTTGACTCATGCAATCCGATCAAAGATAAAATAACTGAAGCTTCGGTTGATGAATTCGAATATGTTGGAATGAACTCAGTTTATCAACTTCGTAAAGTTTACGATATTCCCCAAACGGTTTTAACGGGAGCTAAAGTGCAAATTGGCGTTGCTGTGACTCTCTTCGCTTCTGCTGCAGCATTTCCATTTCTTATGCCAGTCAATGGTCCATTAGCTGGTGCAATGCTGACGGAAGCTATCTCAGACATCCTTACCGAATTGTTGATCAATCAAGGACAAAAAAAATTCGATAAAAAAGATTACATCGAAGACAAAGTTATCAGTTATGGAACCGCAATTTTAACGATCGGAGCAGGAGCTTTATGGTCAGAAGTTCTAGAAACAGCTAAGAATGTTTTTCTAGAGCTGGCGGATAAATTGTTAGCTAATCAACTCGATAAAGTCCGATATATATGGTATAACAAGTTGTGAAAAATTCCTTTGTTGGAGCTGTGAAAAGTGTGGCAATGTCAATTGCGATGGAACGAATTTTGGGCTCTTCTCTGAACGAACTAATGTCGGGATTGCAGCTAAATATTCTAGTAATAGTTAAAAAGTCAGTTCATCAGAACATCACCGAGTGTGAAAAAGACAAATTGAACAACAAATCATGTGAGCAAATTCGAAAAGCTCTTGCAAATTTAACGAAAAAATATCTGAAGACATCCGCGATGTTGGCAAAAAAATCGGTCTTGGACTTTTGCGACATTCGCAGAGTTGGGATCTTCAACATTATATTCTGACTTTAGAAACTTTGTTCGCCATTGGTGAAATTGCAAGTCACAAAGACAAAATTTGCACGAAATTCATTGAAAACCTGTGAGATGATTGTCAAAACAACATCATTGACAGGAATACTTACGTACTTACTTAACCGGCACTACAACCCATTAAGGGTCTTGACCTTCTGCAACATGCTTCTCCAACCGGACCTACCCCCAGCTAACGCCTGCCAGGTGGATGATCCCACAGTTTTTAAGTCGGCAAGAGCTGCGTCGTACCATCTGGATTTTGGACGCCCTGCACCTCTCTTGCCCTCCGGTCTGCTTTTAAGGATTTTTTTCGGAATAGGATAATCTTCCATTCGTTGTACATAACCGAGCCAACGCAGTCTTTTATTTCGGTAGTTCTGACTATGTCCGGCTCTCCATAAAGCTGACTAAGGTCATGAAGTCATGATTGAATCGTCTGCGCCATCGGTTCTGCCTTTGATCGAATACTGGTGCGAATATTGTCCGCAGTACTTTTCTTTCGAACGTGTGCAGCGATTGTTCGTCTCTTCGTGTCAAGCACCACGACTCCGAACCATACGTAACCACCGGTTTGATCACAGATTTGTATATTGCGTATTTTGAATTTCGGCTTACTGACTTGAACTTTAAGATTTTCAGAAGGCCGTAATAAGTCCGGTTGCCCAGAATTGTTCGTCTCTTAATTTCGTCCGCGATGTCGTTATTAGTGTTCAGCTCCGATCCAAGGTATACGAATTTGTTGACCATTTTGAATGTTTATGTGTCGATCGTTACGGTTCCTCCTGGTGTTGATTCGAAGGCGAGATGAATATATATTTCGTTTTTGCGTCATTAACTTTCAACCCAAGGTCGGTACCTTTCCTCTCCAAGGCCATAAACTTGTCTTTAACAACATCGATTTTTCGCCCATGTCGTCTGCCTAGTAACTGACTGGACTTGGTGAAAATGGTGCCGCTGGAATCTATGTCCATGGTGCGCACAGCTGCTTCAAGGGTCAGGTTAAAAAGCAGCGTCGCGAGAGGATCTACCTGACGTAGGCCTTCCTCTATGTCGAAAATCTCTGACAGTTGATTACGGATCCTTACTCGGCTATTAGCTCCGTTTAGTGTTGACTTGGTTAGCGAGATCAGTTTGTTGGGGATTCCAAACTCCTCCATTACTCTCCATAGTTTACTTCTTCTAACACTGTCATAGGCTGCCTTAAAATCAACGAACAAATGGTGTGTTTCAATGTTGTACTCCTTGCACTTCTCCAAGATCTGTCTGATATTAAACAGCTGGTCCGATGTTGAACGACCTACACGAAAACCACTTTGGTATTCACCTATCGTAGATTCCGTGTATGGATGAAGGCGCTGATATAGAATATTTGCAAATATCTTGTAAGCAATATTCAGCAGAGCGATTCCTCGAAAATTGCCACACTCCAATTTGTCACCTTTTTTGTACATGGGACAAAGTATGCTGGTCTTCCACTCTTTCGGTAACTCCTCGACATTCCATATACGCGTGATGAGCTCGTGCATCTCCATAT
This sequence comes from Pseudolycoriella hygida, assembly GCA_029228625.1. NCBI lineage: Eukaryota > Metazoa > Arthropoda > Insecta > Diptera > Sciaridae > Pseudolycoriella > Pseudolycoriella hygida. The sequence continues at coordinate 43,571,668 of CM055403.1, read as the reverse complement.
ATAGCGCGTTGCCGCCGTTCTTGAAAAGTTCGCCGGGTAGATTGTCTGTCCCCGGGGCTTTGAAATTTCTGAGCCTCGAAATTTCAGCTTCAACTTCTTGCATCGTTGGTTCTTCTATGTATGGTTGCGCAGTATGAAATGGCAATTCGTTGTTTTCTTCGTTTCGGTTGAGCGGTGTGTTCGGATTAAGCAGTTCTTTGAAGTACTCAGCCCATCTCGCAATGCACTTTTCCTTATCTGCTAAGACCAATCCATTCTTGTCCTTACACAGCAAAGGTTGTTGACTGTAACCATTTTTGGAGTCGTTTACTTTCCGATAGAAGTTCCGAGTTTCCTTCCTATTGCCAAACTTTTCTATTTCGATCAAAACGTTCCTATCCTGCAGCCGTTTTTTGTTTCGGAACAGTTTTCGAGCGAAATTTCTCTTCGAACGGTACTCTGCCTGGCCTGGTCGAGTGTATCGACTCAGAGTTTTTAGCCGAGCTGCATTTTTGTTCTCCAGAGCTCGCTGGCATTCATCGTCGAACCAGTTATTTCTTTTATTTCTCGTTCCCAAAGTCTCTGCCGCGGCGCTCTCTACATTCCGCCTGATTTGGTTCCACGCATCGTCTATACTGTGTTGCTCGTTGACCATTTCTTCGATAATTTTCTCTCCAAACTATCCACGTATTTGTGTTTGATGTCTTCATTCTGCAGTTTTTCAACGTCCCACTTTTTCAATGCCTGTTGTCGGTTGTGTTGGACCGATATGCGAGACCTAACAACCACTTTAACCAAGTAGTGGTCAGAATCAACATTTGGTCCTCTACAGCTCCTGACATCCAATACATTTGAACAGTGCCGTCCATCTATCAAAACGTGATCAATCTGGTTTTTGGTTTGTCCATCAGGTGATACCCATGTCGCTTTGTGGATGTTTTTATGTTCGAAATAAGTACTGCTCACAACCATGTTTCTTGATGCTGCGAAATGAACTACCCGCGTACCGTTGTCGTTAGAGTTTTCATGGAGACTGTATTTACCAATTGTGGGACGATAGAAGACTTCGCGACCTATCTTGGCATTCAGATCTCCAAGCAGAATCTTCATGTCACGTTTCGGCGCTCCATCATATATCTCCACCAGTTTCTCGTAAAATAGCTCCTTCGCTTCGTTGTCTTTTCCCTCCGTCGGTGCGTAGGCGTTAATAAGAGTTTAGTTGAAAAATTTTCCTCTTATCCGTAGAGAGCACAATCGCTCGTCAACAGGATTGAAACCAATCACCGCGTTTCTAACTGTGCCGAAAACCATGAATCCTGTTCCATACTCTCTTGGACCGTCATTACTTTTCCCACTGTAGTAGAACTTATAATCTCCACTGATCATGGTGTCCTTTGTCCTTTTTGCATTGCTTGAGTCGTTGCCGTTTATCCTGTCCGATCCGAGGCTGTGTTGTTGAGTTCATAACCGGTATCCTTTTTTCCGGTGTTTGGGGGTTCCTTCACTCCTTCACTCCTCAGTCCTTCACTCGTATGAAAATTTAATGGACCTCAGAAATATGTCCTCATTTTGTCCTTTCCTAACCATTGAAAGAAACAAAAAAAAAAAGTGGCGCCGATCGGATTTGAACCGGTGACGCTAGGCAGCCCAAGCAAACTTTCTCATATATCTCGTTGAAGAACAATTTTAGTCCTTCACTCGTATGAAAATTTAATGCGCAGCAGAAATATGTCCTCATTTTGTCCTTTCTTGATCATCGACAAAAACATTTAAAAAAAATTCGGTGATCGGATTTCAAGCGTTTTTCTAGTTTGGGAGCTTTCGAAGAGCTTTTATGATTTTTTTAGTACAATCTATTTTCTAGTTATTTGAATTGAATTTGAATTTATTTAATAATACATCTTGAAATACAATATTACTCCACTGTACTTTCCGTACTTTTAAGGGGTCAATCCATTTAATTTAATTTATTTAATTTACTTTAACTTATTTTAATTTAATTTTACTTATTTATTTATTTATTTAATTTATTACCTCACGGCTTATATATAAAAAAGAGAAAAAAAAATAATTGTTTTTCCTTTTTTTCTTTGTCTACGCCATTATGCAATTTTCTGATTTCACATACGCACAAGGTGCCAACTGTCGAATATACTAGATCAATTGGCACTAGCGTCGGTGGGATATCAGCCTACCAACTTTCAACCAGGTTGTGATCCCTCTCTCATCGACTTAGTGATCACCGCTGATGTCTCCAAAATTCTACTTTTTCATCAGATTAGCACAGGATTATCTTATCACGACCTTTTAGTTGTCTCATATCGATGTAATATGCACTTGAACGAGCCTGTACGTAAACAATTTCTTGACTATAACAGAGTAAATGGGGAAAGTTTATTTCAATTCATTCTACAAACAATTTGACAATAAGACTATGATGAAAACATTCAAATAAGAAAAATCAAATTAATAATCACTGGACGAAATATAATTCTTCCAGTGGCGCAGTTTTCGGGATACTGGAGATGACGCACATTGCATTTCCGTGTTGAATGGCTGAGGACACTCTTTGGAATAAATAAGTCCTAGATTTCGGTTCGCCGGTTATTCGAATCAGCTCTGCGCCAATTTTGTTCAAGAGTTCGACAGATTCTGTCGCCCAGGGGCCGAACGACTCAACTGCAAACGCGATGAAGTGGTAGCTCTGCTCAATTCTGGAATACTTTGTGTGCTTTCGAACAGCTGCCTTCGTAGAGGCCATAACCGGTCGCTTAGTCCTGCCATATTGGATTTCGCTAGTGAGTCGGCACACGTTGCATCACACACTAGGGCTCTGCCTCTTTCCCAAGCGGTGTATGTGATGCCATCCGGGCGTTTCTTGCCATCATCGCGGAATAGGCCGGGTGGTTCAAGAAGCGAGCTAATGTTTATTGAAGACAAAGCTTTATGCAGTACTCGGTTGAGTTCTGCGTGTCTGAATAATTTTCCAGAGTTCTTTTTACAATGTAGACTAGGGTAGTTTTTTTGGGGGGTATGGTCGGGAATTCTTTTAATTATGGGTCTACAGTGTACGGAAGAGGAAAATATTGGACCCGTATTTTTTTATAGCAAGTTTTAAACGTTTTTCGCGGCGCGAAACGTAAATTCATTCACATATGTGAACACGTTGGTTAGAGCAGTAATAAAGATATACACTATATATCTGTACCGCTCTAACCAACGTGTTCGCATATATGAATGAATTTACGTTTCGCGCCGCGAAAAACGTTTAAAACTTGCTATAAAAAAATACGGGTCCAATATTTTCCTCTTCCGTACACTGTAGACCCATAATTAACTGAATTCCCGACCTTACCCCCCAAAAAAACTACCCTAATGTAGACCGTGCCGGCCAAGAGAATCAACTGAAGCGCCGCATACGCATACGCAAGAGTGACAGATTTTAGCGCCGAGACGTAGGGCTATGCACGTGCGGAAAACGTCATTGTTCATTAGCGTTCCGATGGTAGGGCTCGGCACCACGTTCAACCAGGCTCCGGACATTTTGTTATGGAGCAGTTGGAAGCGGAACAATTCGGTGTCGTTAGGAAATGACAATTCCGATGCGACTCTGGTGGTGTTCATTAGGTCCCAGTGGAATTGCGAGCGGACATTTTCTGGCATCGGGATGTCGTTAATCTCGTTCCACCTTGATATAGCTTCTGGGTAGTATGCGATATCAGATTCGTGATCCCGTAAATTGATTAATGTAGATACGATATCCGAAACGCCATGTACTGAAGACAGAAAGGCTGGTAGCGAGATGTCCAACAATGAACGAACACCTAGACCTCCGAAGTTGACTGGCAGACTCGATTGAACCCATTGGGAATTGTTAAGTTGAACGTTGATTAATTTTTCCAAAGCTGATTTCATGTCCATGTCCAATTGACGTAAAAGATCAAGAAATTTCCACAACGGTGTGCATCGGAACAAGTAGACCAGTTTCGGGATGGCCATGCAGTTTTTTAGGACGAAATATGCGTAGTGGTGCTGGAGAGAAGATGGTCGGTTAATAAGTACGTACATTTTCTCAAATTTCCTTTTCGCAAACGATTCCATGCCGCCTTCCAGCAACGGTGCGCCTAATATGTCCAGATCTTCTTCGTTAACCACCCGAATTCCGGGGGCTAGAGCTTCGAATTCGCTAACTATGCTCGGTTCTGGGTGTCCACTGCAGAAGAATAACTCGCACTTTGCACTATTTAACTCGAGACCCAACCTTTTAGCTTTCTCTATAATGGTCGCTAAGTTCGATAGTACAGTTTCTGGTAAATCTCCCAGTGTACCGTCGTCCAGATACCATATATTCATTTCGGTAGTCAGTTGTGTAACCAGCGGATGTATGGCGAGGCTAAAAATTAGAGGGCCCATCGGATCTCCTTGTTGGGGACCCACCTGCGATGAGATGATCTTGTCGCCGAATGACAAAAATGACGGCTTTAGGTAACATTGGTGAAAGTAATGGTAAAGCTGCGGAACTTTGTCTTTTATCTCTCTGATCATTACATCTCTCTCTACGGTGTTGAAGGCGTTTCTGACGTCCACTTTCATAAGCAGCTTGTTCCGGTTTCGGGGATTCCGAATATATGTCCTAATGGAATGCACGGCGCCTTCACATCCATATTTCACACCGAAACCAATTTGTCGGGGGAGCAAGTAGCTAACCATGTCCGATTTTATCGAAAAACACGCGATCTTCGATGTCAGCCTGCGCACTGTTGCGCCGATAGCAATTGGCCTGATGCCACCGTCCTTTTTGACTAGGGCGCACAAAGAGGCCCCATAGAGCAATTCACAGATTTCCTCGTTCAGTTTACCGGCAAGCATGAAATTATTTAATTTCGTGATTGAATCGAGTGCTCTCTTTCCAGCCTCGCCTGCAGACAGAGAGATAATATCCTTCAGATGTTGTGGGCGTAGGCCGTCTGTACCTGCGCTGGATCCGTTCGCAAAGGAACAAATTGCTGATTGTACCGTACCAGTATCGGCTTGGAGAGTAAATTATAATGGCTTAGTAGATGACATAATGAACCAAAACTGGAATTTTTTCTACTCTTCGGTAGATTTGAACCAAACTGTGACATGGCTAGACAACTTTCTAAATCAACTACTGATAGATCATGTGCCTGTGAGAATGGCCAAAGGTGACATGGCATTAACGATACGAAGCCATGGTTTACATCGGTGATCTTGAATGCTCTAATTGAGCGTGATGTAGCATTTCGTTGTTACAAACTTAACCCTAATACCCTCAATCGCTCCAATTACAATAGGTTGAGGAATCGCGCTAACCAACTAGTGAAGAAAGCTAAGGCGAACTTTATTCGTCCGAAACTAGA
>CM055403.1:43539394-43565808 GCA_029228625.1 Pseudolycoriella hygida | reverse complement strand
TATCACAAAAAAACCCTTTTAAAAGGGAAATGTGACGCAAGTCCTTCTTCCTCCTTCCAAAACAACTGATATCAATTTGGGGTGACGCTGAACGCTTCGAAACGCAAAAAAACTTTCAAAATATTTTCACATTTGATTAAAAAAATGCGTCACAAATGCCGGACCCCCCAGCGTTATAATTTTTCTACGCTTTCAGCTTTCATACGCAAAAATTTGATTTCCTGTACAAAAATACGCCATACATCCCATAAAGTCAAATTTTTGCAGTGTGAAAGCTGAAAGAACAGAAAAACTATAACGCTGGGGGTCCGGCATTTGTGACGCATTTTTTTAATCAAGTGTGAAAATATTTTGAAAGTTTTTTTGCATTTCGAAGCGTTCAGCGTCACCCAAATTGATATCAGTTGTTTTGGAAGAAGGGACAACAACTTGCGTCACATTTACTTTTAAAAGGGTTTTTGTTGTGATTAGACTTTACATTGCATTTAAAAATTTCCCCAGTTTAAGTGATCATAATTTCCAAAATAAAATTTTTATTAAAAATATTTCTTCAGCAAAGTTGTTCTTTATTTTATGCTGAAGATCAAATATTTCTATCTGAAACACTTGAAGAGTTATGTAAATTAGACCAGAAAATTGCACTTTTTAGAAAGGTCATCTTCAACAGATCATAAATCTTGAGATCGAATTTTTCGGCAAATTGTGTCTTCAGCAAAGATGTTCCTCATTTTGTGCTGAACAACATTGCTGGAGACCGAAAATTTCTATCTCACCGTCGTACACAGTTATTTGAGCGTACCCGTATTACCGTCATATTCCGCCACTGTGGGCCGTCAAAATTAGGATGATTCAAAATCTGGAAGATACAAAATCCTGAGGCGTCATAATTCAGAGACATCATGTTCCAGATGATCGTCCGGATTTTGTAGCGTCCGTAATTTGAAGTCTCAGGATTTTGTATCCTCGAATGAACAGCAGTCTATTATATTTAATATTGGAAGGCTCTGCCCCCTCACTTCGCGCCTGCTTGGCGAGCTTGGTGACACCCTACAGGCGGCCCTACTCTGCCTCTTAGACACCGCAAGGGGGATTTTCCCCTTTGACCCCCTTTGGGGCTGTCCATATATTACGTAACACTTTTTTTGAACTAGATATTTTATTGAAAAAGGCGCAGCCAGTAAAAAAACTATCTTTTCAACAACAAATTACAATAAATAAAATTCATCTACTATACTTTTCCCTGATGTTGCCAAGATGCATGCCGCTTTGCCTCTTTTTTTCGTATTTTACCACCACTTCCACTGTCAAACAACGATGATTGAACTGTTGAAAATTGTGAGGAAAAATTGAGTGCCACGTAACACTATCGGCAGACTCCTCTCCCCGTAACACTGCGTAACATTTCGATGGACCAATCCCCTCTTGTAGAGCGTTACGTAATATATGGACAGGACCTTTGCGCGGCGTTTTTTTATTTTTAAATGTCTGCGGCGCAGTATTGTTTATAAAATATCAATTTGTATAAGTAAACTTTTTCTGCTGAGATACATACAACTTCCCCCGAATTTTTGCATTTCTTCCGTATTTTGACGCCTCCTGATTTTGACGCCTCTGGATTTATCGTTCGGATTTTGACGCCTAACGATTTTGTGCCTCCGGATTTGGATTTGGATTTTTTTAAACGATTTTTCTTATTTTTTAAGAGGTTTTTAGGCTAAAGTGCTACAGATGGGCGAAAGTGCAGTATACAGATGCAACTCAAATCAGACCGGAAATGATTGGAAATGGTCCGGTGAGGTCCCCTGATGATAATACAACAAGAATTAGGCCGCGGAATAGCGTTCCCGTGGTCCAGGACCGTAAAATTTTTTATGTTCGTATATATACGAAAAACTTTTGATTTGATAGGAAAATGAACAATTATTGGAAAAAAGGTAGATTTTTCTTGTACAAAATGAATATGAATACTTTGAGTACTGAAAATAACTGGTTTTCCTTTTACAAAATAATTATAATCGTGGTTTTAATATAAAGGATTAATTATCACAGGATTGGTCGCGACGCAACTAAGGTTCACGGTGATAACGATGAAGACAAAAGTTTCAGTGACGATGAAGAGGGCGAATATATCGACGTTTGTTGACTCTTGAAAATCAATTTATACAATTTATTGCATTCGCGAAGTGTTTCCCCTTAAAAATTATTGATCTAGTACTATAAAAGACAAATTATTAATCGCTGACAATGACATTTGTCGTTCTCCTATGTTTGTTTTCTCTTTTTCGCTCATGCAATAAAGCATCATATTGCCATTTGAGGGGAAATCTCGGCAAGCCTCAATTGTTCCCCTCAAATGGCAATAAAATACTATTATCTATCTAGAGCAATAATCTCGTACTTATTACCCTAGGGCAAAACTGTTTAACTCAATATATTGCTCTCGATAGATAAAACTATATATGCACCGCTGTCCAGGATGGTTTATTTTGACGATTTGGATTATTTTCCACGCCTTCGGCTCGGGAAATAACCTCCAAATCGTCAAAATAGAGCATCCTGGACAGCGGTGCATAATATACTGTTATACAGCCACACCGAATTCATTGATTGTAACTGATGAATTAATAATAAAATATGTCTGGCCTGGTGAAAATGAGATTGTCATTGTACAGAAGGTGGCGTGAAGGCGTTAATTCTTCTTCTTTATATCCACTGCTGTGATGGTCCATTGATGATCTTCCGCGGCCTAATTCTTGTTTTATTATAATACAAGGGAAATAATTGCGTAATTACAGTCGAGGTGGGGTGAAATTTCAAATGGCGTTAGCCCCGAGAATTTTCACCCACCGAGAATATACTTGCGCGATTGTTCCCCTTGTATTATACGATAGTTTATCACATTTGAGCCTATAATTGCCAATTATGCACAAAACATGACAACAAAATTTCACATAAATCAAAAATAAAAACTCATCGAATTTGTTGCAAAAAATGTCGTCCAGATTGATTTTTCGATTTAGTATACGGTTGTCATAACAACACACGTTTCATTCTCAATCATTCGTATTGTTTCAGTGTAGCCTACGTCATCATTAAAGAACCGGATGACGCTTTTCATTACAACCCTACTTTTAACAAGAAAGCCGACTATAATAGGCCGATTATAGCCCCATTATTAGTGCAATAATTGGCTTATTATAGGCTCGAATGTGATATATAACTATTCTCTAGCGGCAACATACTTGAAAAATGTTAACCGAACACATACATTTTAGTCCAGCTTATTTCACATCTACGCCTGTTCCTTATACAGACCTTTTTAAGACTCAATGTTGATCAAGAAAGGAGCTAAGGATCTGCAAAAAATTCTATTCCTAATCAACTTATTCCATCTTTGTGATAACTAGTTTCTCTCCGTGCAGATTATAAAAACATGAATGAAGACTCTCTAATTTTATTTAATATTTTTTTTATCATTAAGGTAATTTAGATGGTGGTTTGCTGTAAGCTTATTGTGAGTCGGGATGTAATATTGTGGGTCTGTATGTTGTGCTGCTATCAAGTGCATAGTATTTACTTACTGTTCACTTACTGTTCACTTACTGTTGATGATGATGATGACTATGACCATAAAAAATAAAATATTTTTTTCAATAATAAAATTGTGCAAAATAGACTTTAGAATATGTGTTACTATGTCTGTGAAGAGTACAGATGAATATGAAGCTAACATGAAGGTCAACTTAAGATCAATTATTGCAACGAAGCGTTTTCTGTGGCGTGTGTGTGTCGGATTGTTGTTTTTGTATTAATTATTGGTTATAATTACATTTGTAGGTACTACACTGGTTATACAAATGTTAAAATTGTTAGGTTTTTAGCAATGAGATTATATAAATTATTTCATAGAGTTTTCAATGAAGCACATTATTTTGTGGTGCACTTGGCATTTTTATGTCAAGAAGAGTTTTTAAATTAATGGATATTTTTCTACATTAAATTTTAATTTCAATTTGATTAATGGAATTCGTTCTTTGAAATACGAGGGGGAAACGACGCGAGCCAATACTGGGACAGGTGCTATTTGCTATTGGCGCCATTAGCCACAAAAAGACGCCAATACCCATAAATAGACACCAATAGCCACCAATAGACGCCAATATCCACCAATAGAAGGGAATGGTACGTCTATAGACACGAATAGAAATCAACGCCAGAAGAAGGAAAAAGGAATGAATACAGGCGCTGGTAGAAAAATGGATATGTGCCAGCAGATCCCAAAAGATTTTATTTGTTGCTATTGGCGTCTATTGGTGTCTATTGGTATATATTTTTGGCTGTTGTTGTCCATTGGTGGCTATTTGTAACTATTTGTGGCCATTGGTGTCTATTGGAGGCTATTGGTGTCTTTTGGTGTTTTTTGGTGTCTATTGGTGGCTATTGATGTTTATTGGTGTCTATTGGCGTCTATATAGATTTTAGTGCATATAATAGTACTATTTTTCGCAACTACAGATTGCCCCATACATCAATCCTTTCAATGTAATTTTCCTCAACTTATTTTTTTATAAATCTGAATATTGAACGGTACCACGCGCCATATTATGACAAGGAATGAAATTTTGATGACACAAGATTTAGCTTTAACTAGACTTTCGCTACAATTTTGATGATGAAACCAAAATTTAATTTATCGTCAGAATATAGCGTCTCGTGTGTGAAAGAAACACTAAATACTTTCTGTAAAACACTTGTACATCAATTGTTAATAATTGTAAGTCTTTAGGAAGGATTGATGTATAGGGAAGGAAGAAGGAATGATCCTTGGGTCTCATCAAAGTTCACAGACTTCCTAGAGACTTCCATGATTTTTTTCAGAAATCTAAAACGCTTACATTACAATATCTTGAAGGGAATTTTTCGATACAAATTTTCTTTCATACAAGAAAAGCACTACGGAAAGTAGCCGCAAATAGACACCAATAGATGCCAATAGGCATCAATAAACACCAGTAGACGCCAATAGACACCAATGCCACCAATAGGCACCAAGAGACGCCAATAGACACCAAGCGACGCCAATAGACGCCAAAAGACACCAATAGCAAATAGGTGGGACAAGATTTGCTCGCGTCGTTTCCCCCTCGTTGAAATGTCATATCGAAATACTGATTTCCAGATTCTGAACAAAAAGGTATCTTCCACTGTTAATGATTGAATCTTCTTGCAACTCTTCGGTTTTGTCGCTTCCTTCGTTTGCTGTTCCATTTCGTTTTTGCGGTAAGGAACTAATCTCAGGAAAATGTCGTAGGCGGAGCGGCGGAAACTTACAAGATTGGCTCAGTAAAATGCTTGTGTAATTCGTGTTTCACAGCGCTTTTCAAATCAAGTCAGTGGCATCAACGATTTTTTTTACTTTCTAATCGCCTGGCAAAATAGAATATGAAAATGAAAAGCGCTAAGAATACACGTATAAAAGTTGTATTCTTTTATGATGAGTCGCTGTAGTTGCTGTGCTGACGATTAAACGTCTTTTCCGGAATTGCGTAATCCGGCGCTTGGCTCCATGCACTTCCTTCGAAATCACTTGGGACCCTGTTAGAGAACAACTCTTTCAGAATAATAGTGGGTTTAAGACTGGGCTCCGAAATTTGTTCAAACCATGTTTGCCCATGCGGATCACTAGTGGAAAAAACTGGTCACCATGGTCTTAAATGTAAAAAAGCGCAGGTCGCCACTCACGTCACGCTGAACTAAATACAATAATTAAGCGTGCTCTGGTTCTAGCGAACGTACCAGCTAAGATGGAGCCAGAGGGTCTAGCTAGGGAAGATGGAAAACGAGTGGATGGCATGTCGTTGATACCATGGTCGAGAGGAAGTATCCTGATATGGGATGCTACATGCACGGACACCCTTGCGCCAAGTAATTTAGCACTTAGCATTAGAGCGCCTGGTAAAGCCGCAGAAGAAAAGCCCTAAGAAAGGTTAGGAAATACGCGTCACTCATTAATCAAAACTTTTTTTTTGTACCCTTTGCTGTTGAGATCATGGGTGCGTGGGGTCTGGACGCCATTGCCTTTTTCGAGGACTTGAGCAAGAGGATAATGATGCAAACCTAAGAACCGCGGGCAAAGTCATTTCTAAAGCAGAGGCTGAGTATGGCCATCCGGAGGGGGAATGCTGCGGCGGTAATGGGTACCTTAAAAGACCCAGACAACTTAAAGGAAGTCTATTATGTGCTGTGACTTTTACTTTTATTTTTAGTTCTTAATTTTATTTTTGTTACCCATTCTGACCTTGTACTAATGCTGAGAAATAAATGTCAATCGGTCATTTCAGAAGAAGCCGGCACAATCCATCGTTCGATGAAGATCATAATATTTCAATCTGACGTTTATTAGGCTACATAAAATTTATACAAGGTGCAACAACCTTTTTTGTGTACACTACAACTCACTGCACCTCACTCAACCTTTTGTTTATAATGATTAGGAAATCTTCATAGATACTCCGGTCCTCCTGGACCAAGGTAATGTTGGATTCCATTCTTCAATGACCTACCAACTACATCCTCCTTCCTTACTCTTCGTGCTCTCTTCTCCCCGGAACCGCCCCACAGCGTTACTTCGGGGAGGGACTGTGCTTTCGCACCTACTCTCTCAGATCAACTGGCAGTCTTCTTTGATTGTCTCTCCATGCGCTTTACGGCTTCCCCATTTTTTTTGCAACTATTTTCCACACATCCTCATCGCGGCACGTCTCCGATATTATGTTTTCGGCATCTACCTATGACCTTCACCTACTCACCTCGCTCTTCTCTCTCGCATGTCGTGCAGAAAGGTGACTGCGATTTCAAACCTGTGCAGGTATTTCCTGAAGAAACGTCTTCGCTATCTCCATTCAGCTCGCGCTATTAAAGTCATTTCTAACGTCTATCGTCGTTACGGCACAGAAGCAGTAACCCCGTATTTTTTGCTTCCGCGCCTTGTCGGCAACCTCATAACTTTTTTAATGGCCTCAATCACCGATCTCTCTTTACGAAATCCGAATTGTTTGTCTGACAGTCCGTGCTCGACCTCTGTGTATTTTCTTATTCTATTCAGAATCGCGGCTTCCAGCATTTTTCCCAATCCATCCAACAAGCATAGGTCTATGTGATGATGGCTTATTTGGCGGTTTTCTTGGTTTTGGTATTATTACCAGATTCTGTTTCCTCCATATTTCAGGAAAATATTCGTCGTCGAAGCACTTCTACATTGTTAATCTGAGCATCTTAGGCTTAGCGCATGCTGCTGTCTTCAAAGCTATATTGGGGATTCCATCTGGTTCTGGCGCCTTCTTATTCTTTGACTGAACCTAGCTGCACCTAGCTGCAACCAGCTGCATCTAGCTGCAACCAGCTGCACCTAGCTGCAACCAGCTGCACCTAGCTGCAACCAGCTGCACCTAGCTGCAACCAGCTGCACCTAGCTGCAACCAGCTGCACCTAGCTGCAACCAGCTGCACCTAGCTGCAACCAGCTGCACCTAGCTGCAACCAGCTGCACCTAGCTGCAACCAGCTGCACCTAGCTGCACCTAGCTGCAACCACCTGCACCTAGCTGCAACCAGCTGCACCTAGCTGCAACCAGCTGCACCTAGCTGCAACCAGCTGCACCTAGCTGCAACCAGCTGCAACCAGCTGCAACCAGCTGCAACCAGCTGCACCTAGCAGCAACCAGCTGCACCTATGGTTTATTGTAACACATACGTTTCACTCTTGTTTGAGCACGAAGCTGAGAATAGGTGTGTTTTCTAAGTTAAGGGGGAGGGGTTAAATTCCCAAAAAAATTGTTATGTAATATGTGGACTTCAACAAACACGATTTCCGTCACAAATATTGTCCAATGAACAGGCAAATAGTCGTTTAACACAGTGTTGACCTATGGGGGCCATTAACACCTACAATTATATACAATTATATCAATTTATAAATAAAATGTCACATTATCCATGAACTCATAATTATCAATTTATCAATAATGCAATAATAAGTGATAAAATAAATGAACGATAATCGAAATCCGATGAAGCAATTTCAACAAGAGTGAAAGTTGTAATACGTTTGAAATTAAAGAAGAGGAACTAATTAGATTGTTTTTATTCAACATGTTGTCGTTTCGACCTTGAAATACCGTACTTCAGATTCGTAAGTGTTAACGTGAGGCAAGTACATGCCCCAAGTCAAGTAGTTTGTTGGTGTTTTTGCAAGAGATAAATATGCATACGTATAGCGTTCCGGTAATATATGGAAATTGAAAATTAATTCTCAGAATATTTAATTGTTATAACGTTCACACACCTTTTAAAAACACAATGCAAACTCAAAATGTCGACGAACTAATACAAAGTAGCATTTTTGCTCAACTTTTGATGATCTTTAAGATATCAATTTATTGATAAAAATATGAAAGAATTACGAATTCGTGCCTATAAGCAAAAAATTCTATCGTGAAAAGCTTCATGTTTTCGGATTATCACGAAGTAGGAAGCTGAGTCTTGTGGAACCTTAAGTCATGAACAATGTTAGATTACACGAAAAATTACTTTAAACTTTCTCAAGTTTAGTGAGATGCAAGAGCTTTAAGCGGACATGTAAAAATGGGGACTAATAGCGCAAAAGTTATATTGAAAACATAACCAAAGACCCGTACGTATCAGAATAGATGTGACAAACATAACAGATGTGGCAAATAGAACAAATCTTGCAAAAAGACTCGAACGTATCTTAATATAGTAATAAGCAAACAATCCAACGTTTTATGTTCTTTTATAACTATAAGAATTTCTTCTCAGACCATTCAAATCTAGAAATGGTTAATCCAAGGATTGGGTCATTTTCCCCTAAAACCCTGAAACACGTGTTCTCTAAAATTTTGTTCTATACAATTTTGCCTTTGGAAGCAACTTTCTACCTATTATAGTTCTAGAGACATGGGTCATCCCTCCTAATTCTAGAAGTGGTAATATCCCAGTGTTATGGCATTTTTACCCAAAACCCTGAAACACTTGTTCGCTAAAATGTTATGCTCTACAGTTTTGCCTTCGGAAGCAATTTTGTACCTCTTATAGTTCTAGAGATATGGGTCACCCCTCCCAATTCTAGAAGTGGTCATATCCCAAGATAGGGGCAATTCTACCCAAAACCTTGAGAAACATATTCTATAAAATTTTATTCTCTACAACATTGCATTTGGAAGCAAGTTTCTACCTCTTATAGTTCTAGAGATATGGATCATCCTTACCAGTTCTAGAAGTGGTCATATCCCAGCATTTAGGCATTTTTACCCAAAACCCTCAGACACGCGTTCGCTAAAATTTTATTCTCAACAACTTTGGTTTTGGAAGCAACTTTCTACCTCTTACAGTTCTGGAGATATGGATCATCCCTCCCAATTCTAGAAGTGGTCGTATCCCAGGATTGTGGCATTTTTCCCAAAAACCTGAGAAACGCATTCGCTAAAATTTTATTCTCTACAACTTTGGTTTTGGAAGCAACTTGCTAACTCTTATAGTTCTAGAGATATCATGGGCGCGCGGTAGCGATGCGCCCGTGACGCAAGTCCCCATACGAACAAAAAATTCGGAAAAAATTTTTTCGTAGACTTCGGAACCATATATACAGCTGAGTTTTGACTTCCCCCCCTTGCGACGTACCCGCCGGAAAATATTTTTCCTGGATTCTACGGAAAATTCTAAGGCGAAATGTCTTTTCACTCATTAAAATCGGTTCGGTGGATCCGAAGATACGGCCTTTAGAAAATGATCATTTCCTATACAAAAAGGGCTGTTTCATAGAAGCTGATGCAAACATCCTACGTTATTTAGTTAGTTAGTTAGTTAGTTAGTGGGTTAGTTAGTTAGTTTGTTCCAGGGCCATTTGTATGAAAAACCACTTTTTTGGCTCGTGCTCGAAAACGGCTCGATAATTTTACTTGAAATTTTGCATGGACCTTCGGGTGGGCATTCTACGTCATATGAGATTTAAAAAAAGGGGGGGGGGGGTACCGGCCTCGTTTGGGCGCCAGGGCTCTTAGAAGGCGCCATATAAAGCCCATACGTATGTGTTTGTGTGTGTAGTGCATATGATAGCACATTTTGTATGAGGCAATGGTTGTGTGTTCGAGATGGAGGTTTGGTGTCAAAGGGAAAGTTGTTGGGTTCGGTGTGTAGTGTATCAGGGTGACCGCCAAAATGGCGGAAAATAGGCGGGGACCCAAAAAAAAACTTTTGATATGTTGTAGAGGAAGTTGAGGGGATCATTTTCGCCCATGGAAGTAGTAGTCGCCACGCTTCGGTTTGGCGGCGGCGGCGGCTCAAAAAAAAACTTTTGATATATTGTAGAGGAAGTTGAGGTGCAGCGGCGGATCAAAATAATGCAAAACGCAAGTCCTCGTCTCTTCTTTCAAAAGACAAAGTCCATTAAGACAAAGTTTTCGTAATTTTTTATGAAAAATTTGTTTTTGGCAGTGACCATCGGGAAGCCAAACTTTGGGTCTGCGACCATTGAACATCACAATTAAAAAAAAAGTTTTTCCATATAATGATCAGACTGACATTCGTAGGGGGAGGCTTTTGAAAATCAAATAATTTTTCTAAAACGCTGCACCCTAATCTACATCTCCAAGAAGAATTGCTAAAAAAACGACGATGTTGTATGTCCAAGAATTAAAACCTCCACATTTCTAACCGATGACAACATTTTCCTTTAGCGGAAGCTTTCCATGACATTTCGTAAAAAGAAAATTAGTTTACACATCTCTTTATACGAAGAAAACCAAATTTCCTTTAACGAAATGTCATGATAAAGCTTCAGTACAAAGAAAAATGTTTTCGTTGGTTCGAAAATTCGGGGTTTTTTGGGGATTCGATCTACAATTGGTTATCTGTTCTTTCATTTCCATGTCTACACAACAATTACAATGACCGAAATTTAAATCAGAAGTCTGTACTTCTGCGCAGGTTTTCGCGGTGTTAAAAGTCTGCGCAGAAGGACAAAGTTCTTTTTTAAATTTTGGTCATTGTATACCAAATCCGCGTCGCAAATTTTAAATCGACATTTCATGACGTTATAACGCATTTTGAGGCTGGAAACAAAATTCCGACAAAACGCATATTCAGGTCTAGTGGTCACCCAAATTCGTTGTGAGCAGTTCCAATTGCTCTAAAGTTTAAATTTGACTCATTTTTAATCGCGCGAGACTTACAGTAGTAAAATTTGTCAAAAACAACATTTTTTTGTTTCGTTTGTTCAATGTGAAATAAAAAACTGATAAATTTTCACTAATTCAATTTAATTTCCTATTTATTTCCTTCTGTAACAACAAAGTACGTCAATTTTAGAATGCAAAACCGCCGTATTTGAGGTAGATTTTTAGATTTATCAGTTTGGGACGACCTATTTTTGGTCTTGAAACACAGATCCTGGGACCCTTTGCTCATTTTCCCGTTCATCATATAAATCATTGGGCAATTCCACGGTCCGCTTCGTTCCCACGCGTGAAATTCTCAGTAGTTGCAAAATGAAAGCAATAGAAAAGTTACTATCCTCTAGTGAAGGGATCAATACATCTGATGCATCATTTTCTATTAATATTTTTTCGTAACAACTGAGCATTTCGAGCGTGGGAACGGAGTTTTCGTGGAATGGCCTTCTTCCTGCCGCTTCCAAGAACCGGTCCAAAATGACAGGTTCACATTTGATAGCCTCAGATGGTCTCACAGTAAAATTCTCAAGAATCTTGCGTCTCATTTGGAGGAATTTAGGGCAATCACATTCCTCTTCTAATCCGCAAGAACATCCTGGGGTCTCCGACAACCGCATCTTATTCAGGTGTCGGTTCAGCCCACCCTTCTACTACCCTTCTGATACGATCACGGTCCATTTTGATAAGGTCATTGGCCCATCTTTCATCAGGTTTCGGGAAGAATCGCTTGGTATGTGCGCCTCCTTCATACGCTTCCCAGCGTTCTGCGTGTCTCTCTTTGAGGTAGATAGAATTTTCCCTTCGTCACAACCAAACTTCTCTATTTACTTTAACTTTTTTTTCAATATTTTTTCAATTGTTTCTATGTTTTTCTCTTGTCATGTGCTTTTTCCACACTGACATTTTTAAAGGCAAGTGAGAACGAATTTAAGACATTTTGAGGCATTTCCTCAAGTATCTTCCGTTACTCAAAACCTATTCGCTATCTTGCACTTTCTGTAATTTGTCTTCCGTCGACTTCTCAAGTTGACAAAGGTCCATCCTACAGCTGCATCTAACACTAAATTCAAGGATTTACATATCGTCGGCATAAAAAAATCGCAACAATAATTCGTCATATTGTTAGAATCCGCCTATTTCCGTTCTTTACTCAGGGACATATCATTAAAAACTATTATTTTATCGGAAAATAAAGAAAAATGTCTTTATCTGGTTGTATGTGACAAAAGAATATAAACATGTGAATAAAAAGTTTATACCCAACATGACTTTGCTATATAGTTGTAGCAATAAAATGGTTCTACAGTATCACGCTGAGCTATTCACAACTACCATAATGTGAAACTTCATTTTACCAACGTACATTCATAGTTTATACGATGCGATAATATCGCCTTAACTAAAAACTAAAATTGAAAAAGTGCACTTCTGATTACGTTCCTCAAGGTAAAAGATGTAATAAATAAATAAGTGTGTTAGTAATGTGGCCAGAAAATTTCAATGTCATGAATGATTTTTCATTGTGGTTTAGTTTGCAACGTTTTATAAGATTTTATTGCATGAAACGTACTCTGAGATTAGTTATTTGCTTCCAGTTACATAAGTTCTGTATTTTGTAGAGTCGGCAACGGAAATTAGAGACATGGATAATAATCTCCATTATAATGTTCATGTAGCGAAAATTTTCAAATGTAAGGGCACTTACGTATTCCAGATTCGTTTATTGTCGAAACATACACAATTTCATTAATTAAAACTAAATGTCCACTCACAAAATTACATCACGTGATTTTAATAATAATAATAATCCGCCGTACCAACCCGTCCGGGTCAGAGGCGAGATCCTTTTTATTTACTAATTCCGAAGTTTTTTGTGAGCTTTTGCTCATATGGATTCTTCTTAGAAATCCTTTCGTTACCGAAGTTTTTACTGTGTCAGTGGTAAATTGCATACAAAATCATTTATGCAAGGGACCCGTACGCATTAGAATAGATGTGGCAAACAGAGGTCATGTTACGAAAAGAATCGAATGTATTTAAGTAAATATTGCCTTAACTCTTAAGTGTATGAAATTGCATCCACATTAAATTGTATTGGAAATTGCCGAGAGGGCAATATTGAAACACCCGTCCGAAGAAACGGTGTAAGAAAGGCCTCCGAAAGTACAAAATAGACAAAAATGTTCATCTCAATTTTTTCTACAACATAGCAAAAAAACATTTTTTTGTCAAAGGTCGATCTTAGGACCGACCTAGGGTCCTGAGGAGGGTCCTCGGACAAATAGAAAAAAATATTTCCCTCCATTGTCTCTGCAACATAGTGAAGAACCTTTTTTTTGTCTAGGGCAGACCTTAGGACCGACCTAGGGGCATTAGGAAGTGCCTCGGACACATACTTCTACAGACAAAAATTTCCCTCAATTTGCTCTGCTCAATTTTTTTTTTTGCTTAGGCCCGACCTAAGCCCTAAGCACAGGCTTACTTACTTACTTAACCGGCATGCGGCACTACAACCCATTAAGGGTCTTGGCCTTCTGCAACATGCTTCTCCAACCGGACCTATCCGCAGCCAACGTCTCCCAGCTGGATACTCCCACAGTTTTTAAGTCGGCAAGAGCTGCGTCGTACCATCTGGATTTTGGCCGCGCTGCACCTCTCTTGCCCTCCGGTCTGGTTTTAAGGATTTTTTTCGGAATACGATGATCTTCCATTCGTTGTACATGACCGAGCCAACGCAGTCGGTTTATTTTGGTTGTTCTGACTATGTCCGGCTCTCCATAGAGCTGACTAAGCTCATGATTGAAGCGGCTGCGCCATCGGTTCTGCCTTTGATCGAATACTGGTCCAAATATTGTCCGCAGTACTTTTCTTTCGAACGTGTGCAGCGATTGTTCGTCTTTCTGTGTTAAGCACCACGACTCCGAGCCATACGTAACTACCGGTCTGATCATAGATTTGTATATTGCGCATTTTGAATTTCGGCTTACTGACTTGGACTTTAAGATTTTCAGAAGGCCATAATTTCGTCCGCGATGTCGTTGTTAGTGTTCAGCACCGATCCAAGGTATACGAATTTGTTGACCATTTTGAATGTGTGTGTGTCGATCGTTACGGTTTCCTCCTGGTGTCGGGATCATTACAGTTTCCTCCTGGTGGCGGGATGATCATATATTTCGTTTTTTCAGTCATTAACTTTCAACCTAAGGTCGGTACCCTTCCTCTCCAAGGCCATAAACTTGTCTTTAATAACACCCATTTTTCGTCCAATTATGTCCAGGTCGTCTGCGAAACCTAGCAACTGACTGGACCTGGTGAAAATGGTGCCGCTGGAATCTATGTCCATGGTGCGCACAGCTGCTTCAAGGGTCAGATTAAAAACCAGCGTCGCGAGAGGATTTCCCTGACGTAGGCCTTCCTCAATGTCGAAAATCTCTGACAATTGGTTACGGATCCTTACTCGGCTATTAGCTCCGTTCAGTGTTAGCTTGGTTAGCGAGATCAGTTTGTTGGGGATTCCAAATTCCTCCATTACTCTCCATAGCTTACTTCTTTTAACACTGTCATAGACTGCCTTGAAGTCAACGAACATATGGTGTGTTTCAATGTTGCACTCCTTGCACTTCTCCAAGATATGTCTGATGTTAAACAGCTGGTCCGATGTTGAACGACCTACACGAAAACCACTTTGGTATTCACCTACAGAGTTTTCCATGTATGGATGAAGGCGCTGGTAAAGAATATTTGCAAACATCTTGTAAGCAATATTCAGTAGAGCGATTCCTCGAAAATTGAAACACTCCATTTTGTCACCTTTTTCGTATATGGGACAAAGTATGCTGGTCTTCCACTCTTCCGGAAGCACAGGCACCGGATACAAATTTGTTTTTGAATCTAATTCGGTACTCGGTTACCTCTCAAATAGAAAAAGAATCAACGAAATCAGATAGGATTTAGCCAACTTATGTAAGCAGTAGAAACTCAGTTTTAGGGTCCTGACTGATTGGAAAATCAAAAAATTTTCTTCCAGAAAACGGGAGACAGTCCTAGACCTTTCGATCAAAAAAAAAAGTTTGAAAATCGGAAGAGATTTACTCGAGCTATGTACAAAAAACATGTAGAGCGCTAGCAGAAACTCGTTTTTAGTGCCCTAGCTATATCCTAGGGCGTAATCTCAAAAAACTTTCTTCTACTAATTGTTGGGCTTTCATAGACCTGTCGATTAAAAAAACAATTATGAAAATCGGAAAAAATTTACTCGATTTATGTGCAAAAAACACGCATGGCCCTAGCATAGACTCGTTTTTAGTGCCCTAGCTAAGTCAGATGACTCAAATTTAAAAAATTTGCTTCCATAAGTTCTCGGCCATGTGTAGATCTTTCAAACAAAAAATAGTTTATGACAATCGGAAAAGGTTTTTTCGAGGTATGTACAAAAACACGTATGGCCCTAGCATAGACTCGTTCTTAGTGCCCTAGCTAAGTCCAAGGACTCAAATCCAAAAAAAATTTTATCCATAAATTGTCATGCACAGATCTTTCAAACAAAAAAAAATTTATGAAAATCGAAAAATATTTACTCGAGTTATGTACAAAAGACCAAAAACCAATTAAACGGCCCTAGTCCGGCAATGGGCCGACAGTGCCCAGATTTAATCCCATATAAGATATTTCGATTACCTTTCAGGGAAAAAAAAGTTTTTGAAAATCGGTTGAGTTTTACTCAAGTTATCGCGGTGAAGGACGAACGGACATTTTTTTTTATTGCTAATTTGTCATCTAAGGAGCTTGATCGATGCTCCCCCCTACTTCCCGGTCGAATTTGGGGGGTTACAAACGTCATGGTAAACGCATGCCACTGTCTGCTGTCTATACGATCTTAAAACACTTAACTTTTACTATGATGGTGTTACAATAGGAGTGACAGAATACGGTGTATCTTTTACCATACCAATTTATGTTCTCAGTCCTAGGGAATGAAAAATTATTTTCAACCTTAGAGAATACTTGGGACTAGAAACTACTGTATTTTAAAGTCCAAGTAATTTAACAAATAGTAATATGACGACAATCAAAAATATCCCACAAACT
Source organism: Pseudolycoriella hygida (assembly GCA_029228625.1). Lineage (NCBI taxonomy): Eukaryota > Metazoa > Arthropoda > Insecta > Diptera > Sciaridae > Pseudolycoriella > Pseudolycoriella hygida. Next base: position 43,549,473 of record CM055403.1, on the reverse strand, counting down.
TCTGCATAAAATTTAGACGTGAACGAAATTATGCTTGTTGAGTGAGGTTTATGATGATTTCAAAGTTTCCGGCAATCATACTCGCAAAGACTTTCCGAGAGATAAAGCGAGTAAAAATATTAACTGGCCCGAACTGTGCTGCAACCATCTCAGAAGATATTTTACTCGCTTTAAGGGATTATATATCAAGACGTGATTTATGTGTCGATGTGAAATCTTTTGCCTTACAAGAGAGGAAAAAGAGTATTGAAAACGCAAAATTTTTTCGGCTCGATACATAGTTTCCACATCGACAAAATATACTTTTTAGAAAGAGGAACATATTAGGCGTGTCCAAAATACAAAAGTGTCGAAAAGTTTGAGGCACCAACCGAAAAACAAAAGGTTTCTGATCCCTGATCAAGATTGTATATGGGCGTAACTTGATCAGAGACGATTTAGGGGTATCTAAAAACCGTCAAAGTAAAAAATTGAACGACTTTCAAAGGCACATATTCACTCAAGTAATGAGAGAATCCATCGGTTGTTGTGGTGCAGTCGAAAGGTCTTAGGCTTAGGTATTAATTAGGTATTATTAGGTGTATTATTATATATGTATTATTATATTATATTAATATATATACACCTGTAATATATGTAAAATCTAATTTAAGAATATATTACAATTTTATTTATTTATTTTTTTTTTTCTTGTGGCAAAAGAAGAATCAAAACAAGAACAAAAGACTAGTTTTCATGGGTATGTAATAGTTTAGACAGTGTCGACATCTCTTCTAAGTTATTATTCTAAATTCTTAATTATCATGCCATTTATCAGCAATCTGGTTTTCTTATCATCATTTCCTTCTCCTTCATCAGATCAATCACTCAAGTCAGAGTAGTATTTAAAACAAGCTTCAGTAAATGCAGCAAGAGTTGGTTTTTTCCTTATATCTCGCGGAAGTGAATTCCACGTTGTAATGGCATGAGTGAAGAATGAGCGGTGAAACATTTCAGATTCTACTTTCGGCACAACATAGTTAAGCGTTCGTGATGAGTGTGCCGGAATCAATATCTCAAATAAGTAGTCTGGCACTTTGTTCAGGATCAGGTTATACAAAAATTTACATTCATTGAATTTCCTAAGGTTCTCAAGTGTGCAACCGAGCACCGCTTTCGTATGGGATGAAACACTCTCTGATCTTCTCTTAGAAAAAACAAACCTAAGGCAGTCATTGAAAGCAACCTGTATCGCATCCCTCGTTTCCGAGTCTAGTACTGGCATTAAGACTCCACCATACATGAAATAGGGTAATATGGATGACTTAACTAGTTTCATCCTGGCCGCCATGGGAAGTGAGGTCTTACTACTCCACAGTGCCCAGAGCGCACGATACACCTTCTTACTAGTCATGTTCCAGTGATCTTCCCATGTGAAGGAACTGTTTAGCCAGATACCCAGAACCTTAACTTTATCTACCACGGGTAACTCTTCCTCTCCCAGCTTGAACAACGGAGAAATGGTTATTTCTGATCTGGATATAACTAGCACTTTTGATTTCGAAGCATTTAGTAACAGACGATTTAGTACAGCCCAGCTACTGACATGCTGAAGGTCGGAGTTTACGAGACTAATTGCTTCATCGGCCTTCTCAAACTGATAACTGAAATACACTTGAAAGTCATCCGCGAACATGTGGCAACTACAGACTCGGAGAACACTTGGCAAATCATTTACGAACAGTGAAAACAGCAGCGGTGCAAGTACTGTTCCCTGGGGAAGTCCACAGCTCATTGAAAGAAAACTCGATCTGTAGCCACCTATCTCAGAATCTCATTATCAACAAGCACTGGAACTCCATAGACCACGCCAGACAAGCAAAAAACTGCATAAAAATAAACCATAAAAACTTTAAATTTCTATTCTCACTTAGCAAAAGGAACATTAGTAGAATGACCTCAGTTCTTACCGGGCACTGTCACCTTAACAAGCACTTGCATAACATAGGTCTCAGAAACAGCGATCGATGTCCGAAGTGTGGAGATACAGAAATAGCCGAGCCCATTCTATGCAAGTGATCAGCTTACATCACAGCCAGAGCGAATTGCCTGGGAGCCTACATTCTCCCATATAACATTGTCTGGAGCATTCAACCTAACTATATACTAAACCACTTAGCGGCCGTTCATAAATTACGTAACGCTAAAATTGAAGAATTTTAGTAATTCACCGTAGGCATGCACAACAGGCCCACTAGAGGCTTAGGTGTTGGAGCGCAGACTCCGACTACTCAAATTAACTAACTAAGAGCTATCGTAGAGGTTTCGGCGGACACGTCTTACAATTTATAGCATTCTTGGTTGATTTTCATACCTACTTTTCCGAAATTACCATTAATCCAAAAAATGCCTGCCGGTAAAACACATTGATGGGGCAAGCCGTTATTCTAAGCTCTACTAGTTTACGCCCTAGTACATCATAGATGGCACTAGGTTTGTGTGCAATTTACCACTGACACAATAAAAACGTCGGTAACGAAAGTATCTCTAAGAGAATCCATGTGAGCAAACGCTCACAAAAAATTGCGTACCAGTAAATAAAATGATCTAGCCTCTGACCTGGACGGGTTGTAACGGCGGATTATTATTATTATTACATAATGCTATAGAACCATGACGTTTCTGACCTGACCTATACTTGAATCACAAAATTTATTGTAATTACATAAAAAAATAACAAATCTATTCAAGCAAAAGTTAAAGAATGTGTACCGAGTTTACGATGGCATCTGAAATGGTTTTTAGCTTCAAAGTAGAGAGGCTAGATCATCTTAAAGTTTGACTGTTCCGAGCCTTATCATATAGTTCTGCCTTTAATTTTTAACCATTTTATGTGGACAAAAAGCACGTGTTCGACCAGACCACGAAAAGTCAGCCCGGTTATAGTTTAACAATAGCCAATACGGATGCGAAGTTACAGTCACATCAAGTTATATATGCGCGCCGATATTTATATGAAAATATATGTTTTCGACGCTGAGAAAGAAAATGGCAAGTAGAGGAATACTGCCCAGTTTTGAGAAACTCTGATGTTCTTTACCAACTTGAAAGTATTTTTATATGAAGAGGCTGCCGCGAAGCGTCTTAGGTGTAAGTATTGCTTTAAAATCTAGTCCCTGTTTCCCACCTATCGTTTCCCTAATACCGAATCTGACACCCATCTGAGCATAAAACATTGACCTCCTTAGTTAAAAGTCCACGGACAGAGCGATGCAATCGTATCTTGTCGAACCGATTTTTAAAACACACAACGAAATCAATTGGCAATTGTATGAAATAAATTTCCATTCGTTCACCGGCCGTAACAAAAAAAGTTCTTTGTTAAGAGAAAAAAAAATAATTTCAAGAATTTTCACGAAAACAAAACTGTATAGAGTCTGTGACCTCAATTTCCTATAGCTAGAAAATATTTTCTTATATTTTCGACTTGGCTTTCGTCGATTCTGTGTAAAGAGAAGAGAAAACATTGTTTTTTTTTAAGTCTGTGTTATAATTCGATTGGGTGGCTCCTGTGTTGCTGGTAAAATTGTTATGGTCGCGCAGAGCGCAGACGAATATCTATTTTCGGATATCGTCAGCAACAACATCATCATCATTGTACATAGCCCATGTAGTGTTACGAGTTGTTAGAGGTATGAGTATAAATACTTACACACAGTTTTAATGTTTAAGTATTTTGATTAAGAAAATATAATGAAAATTATGGAAAATATGAATAACGTTCATTTATTACTTGGAATTAAACGAAGTAGAGAAACGTACAAATATCTCTTGATAACTCTGCGATGTGTTCGTCCAACATTGATTACTTAAGAAATCTTATCGGACTGTGAGTTGGTTTTGTTACCGGAAGCCGTAAAATATGCGGCGAGCTTATAACGTGTTGGTGAAATTACGTAACTTTTCGTCTATAAGTGCTCTTATGTAAGGTCGGTCGCCATGAATTCGAAAAAGGGGATCTGCTAACTATATTCTATTTAGAAATTCATCCAAATGGTTCTTCCTTCAAACGATTATCTCAATCGGCCTTAAAAGCGGTTTTTCTTTTTACTTTGTAAGTATTGTAGAGTTCTACCTCAAATTCTAATACAATTCCTCTTTGCAAAGTAGTTATTCTGAATTATAACTTACAATTGATTAGGAAACCTGTTCAACTGTAATGATATAACAAGTTTTATCGAAACTATTATTAATGTTACCATGTTACAACAAAATAACATTTAGTAGCTACCATACGCGATGGTGGCGGTTGTAGTTAGTTATTACAGACACTTCAGTAAAAACAAATAGGCGGAGTTAGGACACAACGTTTGTGTGCTACGATCAGCAACTGGCAATATCTAAAAAAAAATCTAGAACACAACGTTTAGGCAGTATTAACGTTAAAAAGTCCATATTTGTCTGGGGATCTTAGTAAAGATCTTCCAAAAAAAGCATTTATGAGAAATCTCTTTAAACTCAAGAGAAATTAGTAAAATGAAGGGGTACCTATCGAGAGAAGTAGGCTCGTATTAAAATTAGGGATAATATTTTTGACCATCGCTAAATTGATTCTACTGTTAAAAAACTTGATTCTACCATTATTTAAACTACCAATATGTGAGTCTACCAATATTTTCGGCTTATTGGTACAAGATCAGGAAATATCGGTAGATTGTTACCCTTACCAAATAATTTACACTTAGGGGCTGTTCATAAATGACGTCACGCTTGCTATAAAATCCATAAAGTTCATAACTCCCAACTGGTCAAAAATTTTGCTTATAGTACTCCGGCTACCCACTCAAACACACCCCCTATTTGGGGGGGTAGCCAGAGTCCTATAAACAAAATTTGTTGTATTGAACGAATTATGACCTTTTTATGGATACTCATTTTTTATAGCAAGCGTGACGTCATTTGTGAACGACCCCTTAAAAAGTGAAAGAGATGAAATTCGTTACTCAGGTTACGGTACCAATGGATTTACCCACAGATAAAAATAAAAAAAATCATCGGGCCAATTTCATCAGTATGTTAAGAGGGAACGTTATTTTCATTTCATTCTTTCTTAGTACGTTATCCATAATAAATTGAGATAAAATACAGCGTTCCCTTTTGACAACACATTCTACATTGCGTTACCATTGCGAATTTGCTTGAGTTACCATTGTTTTATGCAAAGTGGTATATTTTTCATATAGAGTGAGTGAAACTGGCTCATTCCACGAACCATTCTACCGTTGTAAACAATGTAAATGCTATAGAAACTGAGTGTGCACAAATGTATTTTCGTTCACTTTTATAAAAAAATTACCAGTTTGTATGAAAACAATGGTGAACGCAAGCAAATTCACAAAGTTTACATAGTAGATGTGTTGTAATGTAAGGAACGGTATGTTTTGTCTCAATTTTAAAGGACCACGTAGTAAGAGTAAAAAAGATTCAAACAACGTTCCTTACATTACATACCGTTGCAATGAGCCAACTACATGTGGTGTACACTCAAAAGCTATAGTGTTTACCTAATTTACAACGTAGATATGGTCCATCGGTATATAATTTTAAATTATCAGCTCATTCTATTGGTACGCATTGAAAAGAACACATTTTGCCTCTTTTTCACTCTTACTACGTAGTCTTTAAAAATTGAGACAAAACATACCGTTCCTTACATTACAACACATCTGCTTTGTAAACCCTAATGAATTGCTTGCGTTCACCACTGTTTTCAATGCAAAGTGGTAACTTTTTCATAGTAAGTGAGTGGAAACAATACCGATGGAATGTGTCTAAATGCACTCTTAACAGCCGCTCACGCATCATTGGCCTGCATCTAAAGAATTTTCTCTTCATTTTCTAGGCTTAGTGACTATTTAGAACTATTTGGCTCAATGTAAGCGTGTCACATAGCCTCGAAAATGGAGAATAAAATTTCTCGCTGCGCGAAATTTTGTTTCACCATTTTCGACACTAAGTGACTAGCTTGGTCTTGTCTTGACCTAGTTTGACAATGAGCGAAATTTTATTCCACCAGTTTCGAGGCTAACTGACTATTTGGAACATGCAGACCAAGCGGCCGTTAAGAAGGCGTTTTCTACTGACAGCCTGGAAAGGCACCATCTCATTTGTTTTCTACTGAGTCGTATTTATCAATGAAACAATGGTGTCGCTGGTAATGTAGCTCAGTATGTGTTGTGGATGTAGAGATTTGATTGGGCTGTACCTAATTTTGTAACCACCCAAATGCTTCCTTCTTGCCTTAATGACAGCAGGACAGTAACATAAGAAATGCTCAGCTGTGTCCACGTGGTCTCCACATAGATCACAGCTTGGATCCGTGCGTTTGCCAATGGTTGTGAGGTGTCTGTTGAAATCAAAGTGTCTCGTCAGTACTCCGATGATGGTTTTGAGTCTCGTTCTACTAACGTTAATCAAGTACTTGGAGTAATACTTGTTAATTGAGATGCAACTTTTAGCTTGGCGGCAGCCTGTTATATTGCTCCAGTAAAGTACAAACTCACGTATTTTTTCTGATCGTATTTTCGTTCTTAAGTAATTATGGGGAGTGCCATTGGCCGGCTCTGGGCCTATCCATCCGGACTGTGCCCCGATCTTTGCTAGTTCATCGGCTCTAATCTAATCATATGAGGTTTACGTGGTTTGATAGAGCGAGTTTGTTCAGCGCTTCCCAGCATCCTAATACTAATGCTGACTTAAAAGTTTGTGCTGATAACGCCTTTATGACTCCTTGGCTGTCCGCGCAGATGGAGATGGTTTGCCCAGATGAATAGTTGCCCAGAGATACAGACTTTTCAATGTTAAGTTCTGTACAAAAGATGCCTGCCCGAGCGGATTCTCCTATCAGTGATCCGTCCGGATATAGTGTTATTCCATGCTCCGGTAGTGGAAGATCCTCTACCCAGTGCTCTTTGTGAGGGATACTCACTTTAAATTGCCTTCCGAACCTGTGTGTCGGTATAATTCTGTCCGAGGGCATTAGTATCGAAGGGTCCTTCCTCACCAGCTTGGTACATACTCTTGTGTGATCGTTTTCCCTTATTATTCCACGATCTCTGGCAATTCTGTTTAGTGTCGCGAGAGCTTCCATTTTATTATGAATTTGTAGGGGGCTATAGTTTAATATAGGTTCCATTGATACAGTAGGAGTTACATTGACAGACACGACAAAATATCTGCAGGGCCGTCACTAGGCTGTCTAGAAATGTCAAACTTAGCATTCAGGCTCAGGGTGAAGTTGGTTGCAAGTTCAATTTTGAATGAATTCGTTTACGTTTTTTTTTCATGAATGAACGATTGCAACTAACTTTACAGCAAACGTAAATGATTTTATGAATGAAAAGTAAACTTGGGACCAACTCCAACTTCACTCCGAGTGCAAAATTTGACATTTCTCAACAACTAAGTGAGAGCTCCGTGCGGTAGAATTTTAACGGTACATGCGGTACATTGAATTGAAATATCGGTACTTTTGATCGATTTTATGGGTAAATTGGAGTATAAAGTACGTATTGGATGCTAAGTTAATCATGACATTTTAACTACGTGTCAGATATTAACCGATTGATAACTCTTCGATCATTTGTTTCGCTCCCTTATGACGGAATCAGTTAGAAAAGATTACAGTTACTCGTGTTACAAAGAATGACATTTTTCTGTCTGACAAAACGACGCTCGAATTGATTGAATGGCTAAGTATCTTTACGAAAGAAAGTAGAATCTAGCGGGCGCCATCTGTAACCTAATTAGGTTTTATTAATATCACATATTTATATTAACCTGTGGTGAGCAACTTTTCAGGTAATCCGCTGAAATCCTACTCCCTACAAAAATTATTTGGCACTCCAAAATTATCTTTCCGATATCCTTAGTCGAAAAACAATCTTTCTTTTCTATCCAGCTAAGCCCAATTTAACATTTCTTATAATTCACTAACAGATAATAAAATTGAACTTGGCAGGTTTCGATAATTCTCTTCTCAAACGACAATTGTTTAGCTAAGCTTGCGGCTAAATATTATGAATCTGTTGCCAATCTTCGCTTGCAAACGATGATAGTAGCAAATATTTTACTGAGAAAACAACGATTAAGTGTTTTTGAGATGCTAACTTGTATTTTTGAGTATTTCTACGAAAAGTCTTTACAGCCTTCTAGTGACGATTCCACTTAAGTCAAATCGGTTAATTGGAACACATGTTAAAGGTATGAAAAAAACGACATGAAGTCTTTACATCGTTTGACATTGTTGCATACGAAACATCGCAAGTGGTTTCAATTATAATTCCTTTTCAAATCATTTAATTGATTGATATGGCTTTATGTTCATGGACTCAGAATTCTGAGCAATTCTTTAGATGATGTCCATGAAATGGAAATACATAAAATTCTAAACTGAAAAACGCATTACATATCTAAATCTATATTAGAAATGCTTGGCCAACAGCTTGTTGATTAAGACAAACATTTTCAATAAGACCTTCAAACCACTTTAAGTGTGGAATATAATTTTTTCCAACTTTAGCTCAAAAAGCTCTCCATCTTGTGTTATAAACGGTTCGTGCAAACTTTGTTTTGCTTTTTATGTCAAAGAAAAGACTTGTTCAGAAAATGCTTTATGCTTTCGTATATGGATGAAACGCAAAAAAATCAACATGTAATTATTAAGGCTTGGATAATATTTCTTTTTGCATCAACATATGTGTCATTTATACTTTATAATGTGAAACGAATAAATCAACTACACACGTCGATATTCTACATCTAAATCATAAAATTGCATACGATCCAATTCCAATTTTGATACAGACGGATCAACTTTCGAGGTGACCAGCATTTGGAGCTGATAATTTGCATTTAATCAAACTTTGAGAATATTGTTAAAAGTTTCATCGATTGATACCTAGACAAATCTCAGATAACTTCAGAAGACCGCGTCCGATAAAAACGATGTTTTTTCAGAGCAACTTTTGCTAAAAAAAATGGCAATTTCAATTTCCGTGTAAGAACGCTTGTACGTAGAGTTGGAACGCGGCCTACGGGCTAAACAATGCAGGTTTGCGACCTAAAGCATATGAAGGAGTTGCAAACAATACATTTATCTATACTTTGTTCTTGCAACGTATGTCTTCTAGTCTGAAGGCCCCGTTCCAACTCATCGTGCAAACGTTGTAATTGCCATATAAATTCATTGTTTTTTCATCTAGTAGTTGAGCTACTTTTCTGAGATTGCTTAGTTGTTTTTAACAAACTTGCTAGAAGATAGGTCAATACTTTCAGCCAGAACACTTGGTGCCGAAAATTTGAATACGCCAAAATTAAGGAAGAAGCGAGTACATTACATTGTATACGTTTATTATTTGACACCTGGCTGCGTACTTGAGCCCTGCACCTGGGAATAAAGAAAGACTGCCTTCTTTATTTTTATTTTATTTAGAAACTGAACATGAACATCTGTTTTTACCAAAGTGTAGGCGGTAGTGAGATCTTACTTACTTTACTTTTCCGGCGCTACAGCCACTTGTGGGCCCTGGCCTGATCCAGAACGTCCTTCCACCGGCGCCTATCTCTCGCCGCTCCCTGCCAGCTCCTTATTCCTAAATCACGCAGATCTGATTCGATGCCATCGATCCAACGCATTTTTGGGCGGCCAACACCTCTTTGCCCGTCAGGATTGTTTCGGAATAATGTTGAGGGGGCCCTGCTTCCATCCATGCGCACTAAATGCCCTGCCCAACTCAATCGCTGGACTTTTACCACTGCCAGTATATTCGGTTCGCCAAAGTCACGTTGTAATTCGAAGTTGTATCTTGTTCGCCACCATTCATTCTCGCGCACCGCCCCAAAGATCGTGCGAAGGACTTTACGCTCGAATGTTAGGAGCATCCGCTCATCACTCTTTTTCACAGTCCAGGATTCACAGCCGTACATCAACACTGGACGTATAAGAGTTTTGTAGGTTTGGCACTTTGTTTTCTTTGATAGCAACTTTGAGCGCAATTGTTTATTTAACCCGAAATAACATCTGCTTGCCGCCATAATAC
>CM055403.1:43454750-43538894 GCA_029228625.1 Pseudolycoriella hygida | reverse complement strand
TCCAGAACGTCCTTCCACCGGCGCCTATCTCTCGCCGCTCCCTGCCAGCTCCTTATTCCTAAATCACGCAGATCTGATTCGATGCCATCGATCCAACGCATTTTTGGGCGGCCAACACCTCTTTGCCCGTCAGGATTGTTTCGGAATAATGTTGAGGGGGGCCTGCTTCCATCCATGCGCACTAAATGCCCTGCCCACCTCAATCGCTGGACTTTTACCACTGCTAGTATATTCGGTTCGCCAAAGTCACGTTGTAATTCGAAGTTGTATCTTGTTCGCCACCTTTCATTCTCGCGCACCGCCCCAAAGATCGTGCGAAGGACTTTACGCTCGAATGTTAGGAGCATCCACTCATCACTCTTTTTCACAGTCCAGGATTCACAGCCGTACATCAGCACTGGACGTATAAGAGTTTTGTAGATTTGGCACTTTGTTTTCTTTGATAGCAACTTTGAGCGCAATTGTTTATTTAACCCGAAATAACATCTGCTTGCCGCCATAATACGCCTCTGGATCTCAGGTGTTGTATCACAGTCGGGTCGTATTAGAACACCAAGATATGTGAACTCTTCTACCACCTCTATGTTGAGTTCCCCAATTGTTATCGAGTTACCTTGTTGACCGGCTACCGAATTTGGCGTGGTCTGGTAGTAAGATCTATTCGTCACATAAGTTTCAACTAGGCACCAGGCTGCGTCCTTGAGTTATGCCACTTTGAGTGCAGGTGAAAGCAGCAGCCTGGTGCCGAATTGAAACCTATGTGACGTATAGATCTCACTCCTGCCTCCACTTTGTTAAAAACAGATGTTCAGCACATGTTCAGATGGCCTGATTTGACATCCCAAAAATTTAGCTTTGCGCAATGTATGGAGTACGGGTAGGAAAAATTTTGCGTGTAAAATCGGAAAGCGCAAAAAAAATTTTAAGTTAGGAGGGTCAGGCATTTGTGACGCATTTTTTTAATCAAACGTGAAAAGAATTTTTTGCGTTCCTCACCCAAATTGATATCAGTTGTTTTGGAAGAAGGACGAGGACTTGCGTCACATTTCCCTTTAAAAAGGGTTTTTGTTGTGTTATTAGTTCTTTTGGAAGTAGGAAAATTGTTTTTGAAGAATTATATATAGAATTTTTTGGAGCCACCGCCGCCGCTATACCGAAGCGGTTACTACTTCCATGGGCGAAAATGATTCCCTCAACGTACTCTGCAACCTATCAAAAGTAATTTTTGAGCATCCGCCTATTTTTCGCCATTTTGGCGGTCACCCCCAGTGTACACACCCAATCCAACAACGTATCCCTTTGACACCAGACCTCTATCTTGAACACCACACCTTGTCTCATACAAAATGTGCTACCATACACATTACACTCACACAAACACATACATATGGGCTTTATATGGCGCCTTCGAAGAGCTCTGGCTCCAAAACGAGGCCTCTACCCCCCTTTATTAAAATCTCATATGGCGTAGAATGCCCACCCGAAGGTCACCGCAAAATTTCAAGCCAAAAAAGTCGTTTTTCATACAAGTGCCAATAGGAACCAGTAACTAACTAACGTAGGATATTTTTATTAATATTGGCTTCTTTAAAAATGCACTTTTTGCGTATGAAGTGATCATTTTCTGAAGGTCATATCTCCGGATCCACTGAACCGATTTTAATTAGCGAATAAGAATGAGTTAAGGCCACGTCGCAAAAATGTGAACTGTCAAATTTTCGATGTTTTTTTTAGAACAGAGCAACTTTCGACCTTCATACTGAAGCCTTTTGAATTCTGATTCATCTATTATTCGTGTAAGAGTCATCCTCTCACAGTACAATAATTTTTTATTTACGTCTGATTCTATTCTACAACAAACATCTCAAATTTGACAGTTCACATTTTTGTCACGTGCTCTTAAGAACTGTCAAATATGCGATGTTTTTTAGAAGAGGCTTCTGCGCAAATAAAATATTATTCAAAATTACAGCTTGTGTACTGTGAGTGGATGATTCTTACCCAAATAATAGGTGACTCAGAATTCAAAAATTTAAGTATAAACGTACAAATTTGCTCTGAAACTTGAAATCCGATGATTTTTCAGAGCAACTTTCGACCGTCATACTCAAAATTTTTGAATTCTATTTTATCTATTATTCGCGTAACAGCCATCCTTTCACAGTACATTAGCTATAATTTTCAATAAAATTTGTTATTTACGCTCGATTCTGTTTAAAAAAAACATCGCGAAATTTGACATTTGATTTAGTGAGACACTTCGCCTTAGAATTTTCCGTCGAATCCGGGTATTTTCCGGGGGGATACATAGCAAGGGGGGGGGGGGTAAGTGTAGCTGTATATATGGTTCTGCAATTTACGAAAAAAAAATTCCTAATTTTTTGTTCGTATGTGGTTCGTATGTGCTACCGCGCACCCATGATCGTAGAATAGTGGGAACTTTAACTTTTAGGGTTAAAAAAAAACAACTTCCTGTGATTCGTAATTTACTCAAGAAATCTCAAGAAATCGGAATCCTCCGCTAAAAAATTCATTGTGAAATCTATTGAAATAAAATAAATCTTTTAAAAACGGGAAATTAATTTTGAGAAAAAATCCTTCAAGTTTTACAAGGAAATCCTCAGAATTTTGGAACCAAAAATAACATTTTCAGATAACGCTTCCACTAAGGATCGGAGTGAGTCGACCCACACCTGACCCAAAGTTTTAAAACACACAGAAAAGCGCTTTCTGTGCATTCTGCAACTGTGGGTCAGATGTGAGTCGACCCGCTAAAATTGTGTGTCAGGTGTGGGTCGACCCACTCCGAACCTTATCTTCCACTTGTAGGAAAACCTTACATATAGAAAATAAGGAAATCTTCTACCATCATCCTCAAATTTCGGCGAATAGACATTTCGTTTTTGCACTTGCACTTCTGAAGTACAATAATACCTTTGCTTTCTCTTATCTTACCTTTAATCTAAATAAATGAAAAATTTATTCGATAGCAAAAATGTTAAATGTTGATATGTAATTACTTATCTACAAGACGGTCGTAAAGTTTCAAATTGTTAGCTTCTCACACCTTTAAGGAACCGGTGCGATCTTGTGATTATGTCGTTATTCGTGGCGAACGAGTGACGAGAAATTCGGAAAAAGTATTTGTCCTAAATACTTCTCAGTTATTAGTTTGACATTTAAAGTCATAACTAGAATGAAAGGTATTCCCATTCCCCAGGAGTTTCCCTAGAATCAAGATTCTACGCTATTGAATAAACTTATGTGCGAGATACCCAGACAACAATTGACCCCAAGAAATGTACATAAAGTGCCATCGGAAAATGTGCTGATCCCATTTAATGTGCTCCAGTTCCACGACATTTAATGTATATTAAAAAGCGCCGCCCTTACCCTTACATCTTTACACTTTGAATACACACCTAATGTACCTCTAATGTACTTTTTAGAGTGAATTACTAGCACATTTCATGTACATATAATGTTATGTAAGAAAAAAAAGGAGAATTTAATTTAGTTTTCCGACTTTTCTATTTTAGTTTTTCTTATTTTGATGATCGCTACGTCCTCCATCTACATTTTTTTACGCCAAGCTCTCATTTTTTTTATTACGGTCGTGTGCTTATAAAATTACTTGTTATCAAGTTTCAGCTGTTTTCAAGGTTTGCCATAGAAAATACGTTGAAAAAAGAGATAATGTCGATAATGTTGAAAACAGCATAACAAATAAATTTAAAAGCACGTGTTTGTAGAAACATTTCTGTCATTTTCGAGGCTTGAACCCAAGACGCTCCGGATTATGAGCATACTGCTTTACCAATTGTGCCACCGGATACTCATGTGTTGGTGTGTTAAATTTGTATAAAGTGTTAAATTATAGAAAGTACATTAAATGTCCTTTTTTTGTACTAATGGAAAAAGTTTTGAAAGATGAAGTAAATGAAAATTAAACAAACTCCACAGAGTGTTATTTAAATTCATTTGATCGAACACACTGTAGCGGTTGTACATTTACAAAAAGGTTTTATATCCCTGCACACGTTGATGCTGCATTCAAATTATTGTATCATCTTCATTGTTTAATTATTTGAAATTGATTTTATGCGAAACAATAAGAAATCTATTCCCCGTTAGCTTTTTTCTTTGAATACATTTTTCTTTTATTTTAAAATTTGACACTTTTTTTTAATGTTACCCAACCAAAAGCAGCAATGGATATTCACGGACTAAAAATATAATTTTTTTAAAAAATAAGATGAGAATTTTTCGAAGCACATAATCTAAAAATGAACTTGTAATCTAGTACAATAATTTCGAGCTTTAATGGGACAAAAAATGTGCCTTTTATTTACATCGAAAATGAAATACAACACAAGGACATTTTTGGTACATTCAATGTGATAGGAATAGTGTACACCTTATCACGCACATAAAATGTGCGAAAACTGTACTTGTGATCTAGTGCAATAATTTCGAGTTTTAATAGCACAAAAAATGTGCTTTTTATGTATATCGAAAAATGTACTACATCACAAGCACATTTTTGGTACGTTAAATGTGATAGGAATAGTGTACACCTTATCACGCACATAAAATATGCGAAAAATGGTGTCGCTACAAAATCCGGAGGCACAAAATCCAGAGGCGTCAAAATCCGGACGAAAAATCCGGAGGCGTCAAAATCCGGTGGCGTCAAAATCCAGAATAAAATGAAAAACCAGTATAAAATCCGGACGAAATATGTATTGTTATTTACAGCTACAGTTTATTTATAAGAATTGTGTTTTGAATATGTATTGCTGCGCCGCAGGCCGTGAATAAAATTTAAAAAAAAGCGTGGTCGAGGGGCGGCAGCCCCTGCAAAGAAGGTCAAAGCGGAATATCCCCCTTGCGAGGTCTAAGGGACAGAGCCCCTAGCGGGGTTTGGGGCAAAGCCCCATGCACATACGGTCGTCTGTAGGGCGTCACCAAGCCCTCCGCAGGCGCGGGGGTGAGGGGGAAGAGCCCCCCAAATATTAAATATAATTAAGACCGTCGCGTCGCCAATGAATTACAATCATTCATTTGCTGTGGTATATTTTAAGTTAAATGTTAAATTTGTAAAAAATTCAAAATACAGTACTGTATACTTAGTATGAATAAAAATCCGGAGGCTAAAAAATCTGGAGGCTACAAAATCCAGACGCAACAACATCATCGGGATTTTGATACCTCTGGATTTTGACGCCACCGGATTTTGACGCCTCCTGATTTTGAAGCCTCCGGATTTTGAAGTCTCCGGATTTTGACGCCTCCGGAATTTGTAGCCTCCGAATTTTTTGTCCGGATTTTGTCCGTATTTTGTGCCTTTTATTTACATCGAAAAATGTACTACATCACAAGCACATTTTTGGTAGTACATTAAATGTGATAGAAATAGTGTACACCTCATCAAGCACATAATCTCCCAATCGCGCACGTTTTAAACGGTTGTGCTAAAATGAGTTAACTAAACTGTGGCACCAGACCTCTATTGTGCCTGTTCTGCATACCCACAGAACTCATAAGTTCGTTTCAAGTAATCTGAGATATTTCTGAGGCACGATATAGGTATATTTTATACTTTTGTAATGCATTCGCTGTAGTTTAAACAAAGGGGCTGTAAGAAGTGTGACCAATTGAGTACTTACAAGTATTTGTTGAGAATCTGTTAGAACTCCTGTTATTTCTTCTTAAAAAAATACCATTTATTCAAGCAGGTAGTTTTACTACTGTCACCTTTTACGAAGCATGAGAAATAGAGGACAATGTGACCTCGAAAAATAATCTTATCGTTGCTACCAAATGACGTTTTTAGTTTCTTTTCGAGGAAAAGAGTTGCGGTTTGTTCATAATATCATTTTAATTGTTTACCTACACCAGCATCACACACACAATATGTAAAATATGCATTACCTCGTTGTTTACAGACACTCTTTTGCTCACCAGTTGATGAGGAAATAATTAGGTTTTTTTTAACGTATTTCTTTGTTCAATAAAATGACCTACATTTTAATTAGTGAATGCGTCAACTGATAAGACAAGTTTGGAGATGTGACAATCATCGCATGAAAAAAATGTCATCAATTTGAATTTAGATAAAGGTTTTATTGTAAGCATTTATTGGGGGAGGAGGATATCTATTTATCTATCAACCCATCCCCCCAAATATCAACAGTCATAATTTTACTCACAATATAAATGATCATCAAGTGCATCAGTATTCAACAGTTCTCACACGCAAAGCTATCATAAGTAAATTTCAATACCAAACCATTATATCTACACAATCCCATAACATTGGATCCAAGTGCACAATGGACTTTATATAACATTAACCATCAAAATTACCACAACAACAATATCACAAAAAAAATTATAATAAAAATCTTCATGAATTATTTGTTGTTAAATGAACATAAATCATTCGATTGTGTTTCTATCCTCTATAAGATGAAAATTAAATCGCAATTTTCCATGCGAAAAAAGCGCTCTGTTCAGTACGTATTTGCGACCGTTTAACGTGGTTAACAGAAAAATACCAATCATCAATGCTAGGTAGTGTGCGCTATAGCAATACAACTATATAATAATGCGTATCATTCAATAGATAAAAAGTACCACAGAAGTCTACACATCGTATTTTCCAAAATAAAACAAAAGGGTATGTGGAAAAACACCGATTTACTCGATTTGCACGAAGACAATGGGGAAAAAGCATTCAATTTCATAAAATATTTTGCTCCATTACCACAGCAGCAGCAATAATATTTTTATCTCCTAAGTACAGCAACAACAACAACATCAACGAGAGAAAAAAAAACAAATTTTATTCGTCATTGCATATGGTTCTTCATCATCAGCAATAACATCAAACGGCTAACATCGTCGTATCCCTCACTAAATTTTTACTACTTCAAAAAGTTTTTAGTCGTTTCAGAACCGTCAACCAGTTGAGCTCGATCGAACAGAGTTCTTTTCTTCTGTTACATACATTAGAATCAAAAATATAAATAAAGAAAATTTGACGAGTTTTCTTTTTCAAATAATACACAAGTATAGTGTTGTGATTTTTGTACATGTAATGGTAGTTACACACATTTTCTCTTTCAATAAATATCCAAGGAGCCAGAGCCAACAAATTTACCATTCAACTGTGTGCCATACCATCATTTGCACATATGGTTCAGATATATACATATGTCACTGTGTTGGAATTTCATATTTATTTTTTCTTCTACAATTATTATCTTCGCAATAAATTTATAACAAAAAAAAAAAGAACACACGAATGGTTACGATAAATATTTTTGTTTTGTATATTAAAGACCTCTTTAACTGTGGTAGTGTTACACATAAGTGCAATTCCAATTAATTAAAAGTACAACACAAAAAAAAAATTTTTTTAACGACAAACCGAGAGAACATGTGCGATGGTAGTGGTCGATTTTCGTTATCACTTGAGGACTCGACTTTGTGGTTTCGTCGTTAGATTACAACAGTACGACATCGTTCATCATACCCAGTGATTAACGTTCTGCACCGCTATTTATAACATTTAGTATTTCAGTTGGTGTGTCGGTAAAGTGAACAATAAATTTATTGGAAACGACAAACATTTAAACAAAAAAATTTTTTTTAAACAATTCAATAATTGCATTTTGTTATCGGATCTGTCATGTACGGTCATCCATAAGAATATATCGTATTTACCAAATCCAATTAACCTAATCGTTGTAATAATAAAATACAATAAACACTTTGCATACCAATGATGATGACTCGTCAGTTCGAACTAATAAGTGACCAGCACCAGACCACCATATTATATTATTGACAATAGTTTCTTTTGTACGATAAATACAATATTCTTTGTCACTTACACTTTTTTTTCTTACACATAACGATTTCATTTTCGTTTTGTACGATTGACCGAGTTTTTCGCCTGAAGAAAAAAAAGAGGTAAAATATTCTTCATTACGACATGCAAAAAGTAACAAGTTTTTCATCTTGTTGTGTGGATAAATTATGTGATTTTAACGAGTCAACGTGATTTTTGATGATGACATGAACGAGATTTTGTATTTTCCAATTTAATTTTTTTTTTGTTGCTCTGTGTTATCAGTTAAGTGCTTTCAATAAAATATCAAACATTTTACTCGTTTTACTCTTGTTGAGTGTAACATACAAATGGTGCTGAGAAGCTGACGGGAGTGGAATTTAATTTAATTTTTTATTTTGAAGGTAAGAATTTTTTTTCTTCAATTTTTATTTCATTTTATTTTAAAAATATTAAATTGACTGAGAGGAATGAATTGATCAGTAAAAAAAAAACTGATAACATTCACAAACCTGACAAATGTTATCACCGTCAGTTTGTGTGATTAACACGAATCGAATGTGCGGATTTGTATCCAAAGAGAAGGAAATTTTAATAATAAATGTTGTCAAGAGCAAAGATTTATCACAGCAACGATAGTATTGCGCATGGTACAAGAACACGTGCTACCCTTTTTACCTGAAGCGATGGTACACAGACCAACATTTTTCTTTTGCAATAAAAAATGTCTATTTTGAATTTCGTATAAATAAACAGAGAGATTTTTGTATTCAAAATCAGAAGATTCGAAAAAATAAATTGCTTGATTTTTGCTCTTGTGAAGTAAAGTTTGGAATCACTTTTATTGTTTATTGACCCCTTATTTGTAAATTGACCTTGGAACTGAGACAAAATTTCAAATACGATTGTGAGAGCATACGGCTACGCAGACCCGCACGATTATACCCTATTGCTGGATAAATCAGTAATTTAAATTTTAGCCCAGATGACAAACCCTGCACTAGAGGTGTGCGGGCCGCCCGAAAGTCGAAAAAAAACCCGACCCGAACCCAAATGAATTTGACGGGTCGGATCGGGTCGGGTTTTTAATTTTCGTTTTTTTGTCGGGTCGGGTTTTCGGTTTTCATTTTTTTATCGGAACGGGTCGGGTCGGGTTTTCGTTTTCTTTTTTTCGGGTCGGGTCGGGTTTGATGACTTCAACTGACCAAACCCGACCCGACCCGAAAAAATTAGTTCACATTCTGGTTTCTAGCAAATAACTCTTATTCACTTATAAATTTTTTGAAAATATTTATGAAGCAAATCAAATTTGTTTGTAATCGAATGCTTGCTGAGATGGAATCACGACTTTTTTACCCGTAGGAACTAACGTGGCTGAGGTTGTTCGAGTCGACGATACGTTTCCGAGACTTATTCGGAATCATATCTCATCCTGATATACT
The DNA here is from genome assembly GCA_029228625.1 of Pseudolycoriella hygida. Taxonomy (NCBI): domain Eukaryota; kingdom Metazoa; phylum Arthropoda; class Insecta; order Diptera; family Sciaridae; genus Pseudolycoriella; species Pseudolycoriella hygida. Next base: position 43,529,594 of record CM055403.1, on the reverse strand, counting down.
TTCAGTCATTATTTCTCATATGTAAATAAATTATTTTCAAAGTACTTCCAAATGAACTGGAATAACATCTAAAGACATACACAAACTGAAAATACCCACATAAAATAGCCTGTACGGACTATGTATCCAAAATTCAATACTCCAGTGAACACATTTTGCATTATATTTTGAATAATGTTCATATTATCTGTGAACAAATCTAACAGCTTTCAAGCAGTCGCTAAAACAACATTCAAACAGTCGTCCAACAGTCTTAAAACAGCCTTCAAAGTAGTCGATGACTACTAAAATACTGTCGTCGATGGCTACTAAAATACAATCTTCGACGACTATTGTTTGTCTTTAACTTGAACTCTAAAGAAAATTAGTCATATCTGAAGCGTCTCAAGGATACATATTAAGCGAGTTTCTTCTAAAAACCGATGTCTAGAAGAAAAATGTTAAATACGAAGCAATGATGAACAGTCGTTCCCGTGGATAGTTGCGCGGGAACGAATGTTCTCTATCACTTCGCATTTATTATTTTCCTAACACACTTAACGGAAACTCGCTTAATATGTATCCGAACTTCGAATATTATTATCTGAAAAGCCCTAGGTGTGACTTATATTCTATTAAATTCAAGAAACAGACAGTAGAATATCGATCTTCTTTCGGGTTCGGGTTTGACTTTTCATTTTGGATCGGGTTCGGTTCGGGTCGGGTTTGATTCTGTTCGGGTCGGGCTTGAATTTTTTTTTAGATCGGGTTTGGTTCGGGTCGGGTTTGAATTTTTATTTTGGTTCGGGTTCGGTTCGGGTCCCATTTGGAAAAAAAGGTCGACCCGCACACCTCTACCCTGCACTCCCGGTTGATTCACATAACTACCGCGTAACAACGCTCCATCAGAATAGTACTTCCAACACGACGTCTTGAAAGCATAAATGAAGTACATTCTATTCAGAAAATAAAAAAATATCATTTTATAAATGGACAATCATTTAAAAACAAACGACTCTAAGAAAATCTGATTTATTGGTTCGAGCGGATCTACTCTGCTTTATTTTATCATTATAGATATGAGGAAATGTTAGTTCTCAGAAGATTATGGATCGTTCCGCGTTAATTCTGACATTACGCTGATTAATAGCTATCTATCTGAGAGATAGCAGGCAGTATGCATTGATGGGGAAATGTCTGACCTTCTAGCGATTATAAGTGGGGTACCGCAGGGTTCTATACTGTGTCCACTTTTATTCGCTCTCTTTGCCAATGACCTCCCCAATTCAGTTGCTCCACCACATGTTTGCGGATGATGTCCATGTCCAATTATACAATCTGTTTTCCACTGCCAACATTACACAGTGTACTGAGGAAATCAAGAGCGATCTTATGGCTGTGGTTGACTGGGCTGCCGTGAACCGTCTTGAACTGAATTTAGACAAGACGCAAGCGTTCGTTAGTGATCGGGTCAAGCAGTAAGATCCATATGGAGCCCGTTACTGCCTTGGATGGGTCCGTCACTTTTAAGGTTATGGTGGTAACAGAAAGTAAAGATCTTGTCGCTTCCCCCCAGGTTATTCTCAGTGGCACCGTAGTTGAATTTTCTGAGAAGGTTAAGAATCTGTATGAATTTCCGACTATCCTGGAATGACCACGTTGAATACATCTATCAAAAAGTTTTTTCCGGTCTTAGGAGTCTATGGCCGCTTGCATCATCGACCCTGATGAAAACTCGTCTGCTGTTAGCGAAAGCAGTACTCATGCCCTACTTTAGTTATTGCTCAGAAGTGTTCTCATATGATCTGGATTCGGATTCGTTAAAGTTGCTAAACAAGGCATTCCACTCTGTTATTCGGTATGTCTACGGTCTGCGAAAATTTGATAGCGTATCTCCTTACTATGAGCGATTTTTGGGCTTTGGTATAAAGGAACATTTTGGATTCAGAGCAATGTGTTTTCTTTACAAGCTTATTGTGACTGGCACTCCATCTTATTTAGGTGATGTTTTAGCCCGTGATTATTCGGCTCGGAGGAGGCATTTGACGGTGCCTAACACTAATAGCAGTAGTGGCAGTAAGTCTTTATTCGCTCAGGGAATTACCGACTGGAACGCACTGCCATTTGTGGTAAGAAATTCAGGCACGCTCAGTCTTTTTCGACAGAGGCTCGCAGCACTATAGGTAGTATACGTAGGCATGACCAGACTGCATTTGCCTGTGATGACAGGCCATAACTCTGCCCAGCGTTTTACGGAAAGTAGCTTGCGATCGACTATATTATTATTACTTAACCTGTCATAGGTCGCGTCAGCAGTCTTTCTGTCACACATCCTCACTTTCTTTAACTGTAAAAAATCTAATAAAAATCAAAAGAAAAACAATGGATCCTTTCTCTCGTCCGTCGTGATACAGTGGGACATAGACATTTTGACGTTAATGTTACGAGGAAAAGTCATTTGCTCTGCTTTATAATTGAACGTGTATCAACTTATATGTACTGTAGAATATTAATTTGTAATTGTTCTTTGATTATTGTACACTGTGATACATTTACCATGCCCAACACTTGTGTTGTATAAGGGAAACCTTGGCATGGAAATTGATTAATAAATTAATGAATGAATTTCAATTGCAGATGGCGCTATTATTGCGTCATTGATGACTCTTGATTTTTCTTCCTGTAAGTGGCTGTTCAAATTTGACGTCACGCTTGGTATAAAATCCAAAAAGTTCATAACTCCAAACTGGTGAAACATTTTGTTTATAGGACTCCGGCTACCCCTCCCCCCATCAAACACACCCCCTGTTTGGGGGGGGGGGGTTAGCCAGAGTCCTACAAGCATAATTTGCTGTCCTGCAGGAGTTATGACCTTTTTATGGATATCGGTTGTACTTTTGATTGAACAATTTCTGGCCAACTATGATTTTTAAAAAGGCGGTTTTATGTTGATTCCAACGTAACCATTTTTAAAATAGTACCGAAATTTCATTAAAGGACATAATTCTACACGAAATTGGTGTACTATTGTTGAAAAGGCAATTTTAGAGTCACAACCTAAGGGAAAATCCAGAAATCCTTACATTGTACATACTAAGGATGAAAGTTGTCAATTATGTTCTGAGATGGACATACTGAAATGATTACGTTTCACGATCGCGCTGTTGTAGTATTTGTAGTGTGTAGTGGTTCAGTTTGTTTACAATTAATACATTCATTCTATGCTCCAAATATTCAAAAATGTCACATCCAAGAATACGAACATAAGATGCATTTTATATAACTTTCATTCCAGTTCAGTTGCATCAGAGCTATAAACGAAAAGAGCATGAAACGAAAAAGGAGTGACTTGCTATTGTTCTTGTTTCTATTAAATTACAATGATTTCTCAATTGTAAATTACAGTTTTTAATTCCAAATTTAGTAATTCAGCAGTAACTTCGGTTAAACTCACTTGGGCCCTACAACCTGTTATTGATTTCAGCATCCTCCTTCGACCGGACCTGTTCCGCGCCAACGTTCTGCAATCGCTTACACACTGTGTTTCCACTTCGTTTGTGATCTTCCTTGGTTGCGACTACCATCGGGGTTAGAGTTTAGCAGTTTCAGGGGAACAAGTTCCCCCACCTTTGTACGTGTCCGAGCCACCGTAGCCAATAGATTTTGATGTATTTGACTATATCGGGCTCCTTGTATACCTAGTATAGCTCATGGTTCATTCTTCTTCGCTGATCGCTTTCCACTATCTTACTTACTTATCAGCTTTACTAACCCAAGCGGGTTTTTACTGACTCTACAACGTTTCTCCATCTTGAGCGATCCAGATTTCCTCACTTTCGCGCGTCTTCTTCAACACCATCCAGCAATCTCTTCCGAGGTCTTCCTCTGGCTCTGTTGTTGTCGAAGTTTCGGTCCATTACCTTCTTTGGCATTCGATCCTCGTCCATTCTCACTACATGACCTGCCCATCGCAGTCTGGCAGATTTAATAGCACCGACTAGTGTTTCGTCCCCGTAGATTTCTGTCAGCTCTCTGTTCGTTCTTATCCTCCATCGCCCTTGTTCGCATAGCGGTCCACATATTGATCTTAGCACTCTCCTCTCAAAGCAGTTCAGTAGCGATTCTTGCTTCAGTGTCAAAGACCATGTTTCACAGCCGTACATTACGATGGATCGGATCAGTGTTTTGCATAGGCGAAGTTTCGTGTTTCGACTGACCAGCGAGTTTTTAAACAGGTGTTTCAGTGCGTAGAAACATCTATTTTCATGCGTCAGTCTTGTCTTGGTCTCTTCGTCTACGTCATTCTCAGTGTTTAGGATTGAGCCGAGGTACTTGAATGACTAGACAACTTCGAAGTTGTAATCGTCAATTGTGATTTTTTGTCCAATACGCGACCTCTGTTTCCTGTCTAGCTTAAGATATTTCGTCTTATCCTCACTGATTTCCAGTCCAATCGTGTCTGCTTCCCTATCCATTTCGACAAACATTTCCTTGATCGCAATCGTTCCCCGTCCCATTAAATCGGCATCGTCGGTGAACGCAGTAATTTGTTTTGATGACGTGAATACTGCCCCGTTCTAGTTCACTGTCATAGCTCTGATGACTTTCTCCACTATCACTCCTCCAAATATTGGCTAAAGAATCCTTCTGTTTGTTCAACTCACGCATCAAGCCTCCGACCCATGTGCTATGACTGGTCGCAGTACCAGAGATTTGTTCAGTTCACACTGCGGCTTATTGTTTTAGACCTTAAGATTTTTTAAAGACTGTAGTAACTCCCCCTGTTGACTAGCGACCCAAGAGCTTTCGAGAGTCTCGAAATGTTTAACTTCGATCAAACCCATCTTCAAACAAATATCTGTAAGTACCATGGGGCTTCTATTGTTACAAAAATCAGTCGCTTAGTCTTCGATTTTTTCAGCTGCGGAGCCCGATCGACAATTACCAGTGCCGCCACTAGGTTTCTGGCGCCCTAGGCATCCAGAAACATTGCATTCAGCTGAAGAAAATCGCAAATGGTATTGATATTGTCCAATGCTTGGAGAAAGTATTTATTCCACCGTCAAATTCAAATTGAGCTTTTGGTTTTACTCAATTTGAGTATAACCAAAAACTCAAAGAACTTAAAAGGTATACTCAGGGTTGTAGAGACCTGGATTAAATAACGTTTAGTATAAGATTAGTGCTGGCTTGTGTTCCTTTCTAAAGCTGCTTGACCGTCTTGTGCTAATACCCTTGAAAGATTGGAGTCTTTTATTTCCCTAGTAAATTACTTGTTGAGCTTCCTACTACTACTCCTCCATGCCATTTGCTCAGTTTTCCTGCGTTCTGCCATAGTGAGCGAAGCGAATGAAATTTTTTAAATGAAAGTTTCGTTCGTTGTACAGTTTTATATCTCGCTCAAAAACTTTTGTTCAATTACATTTTGCGACCCTAAATCGCTGCGCCCTAGGTAAATGTCCTGTAACTCTCTAACCGATGAATCTAAGATCTCTTTTTTACTTTTTTGCAATTCACCAACAAAAACTCGCTTTTTCGTGCGTCATTTCGGTGTCGCATGAAGTCATTTTGCTGCACTAGTGCGATGAAGGTTTTTTTACGCACTACTTGAATTGAATTTTTACATTAAAAGAAAATCTCGTTTTTGTCGGTGAATTGCAAAAAACGTTGTTTGATTCACGTTACGTATGCTGGTAGTTTAACGCACACAATGTGTTGCCGAACTTGCCTTCGGCTCGTATCGGCAATCTCACATCTAGTGCGTTAAACCACCTTCATACGTAACTTGTATCGAAAATTACTATGAAAGCACTGTCAATCAATGCACAAATTTCAATGCTAGCCTCTACGTTGGCCTGGGTATCGTCCTCAGATAAATGTGGTCTCAGATGAAAATAATGAGTTTTGACTTGTGTTCTACAACGTAACCAAAAAAGTGTCTTTTCTGTCCATTACCATGTTTTCCATATGCAACACGTAGTTTTGTTGGAAGAATGTGTTGGAGATAAAAGAAGTTTTATATGAACCACCTGTTACGACCAAAAAAGGTCAAACGTTTTTCTTCATTTTTTACGAAAAAAAAGTTTTCAAAAATCGATTCAGATTTGGTGGAGTTATCGATTCAGATTTGGTGGAGTTATTAGGTTGGCAATTGGGCAAGATTTGCTGATTTGCATAATAGATTCTCATCCCTTACTCCGAAATGCAATTGTAAAGGGGAACACCTAAGCCCTGTATACCTTGCATGGGTCTAAAAAATGACGTCATCTGGAAGCCAATGGATTGCGACGTCACGCACAGCCTTATTGACAGATTGTCTACTACCTGTATGCATAAACTTTGCAAAGAAATTTTATTAACCTTTTCGATGTTTTTAAATACATTTTTAAAATAACTGATGAGACATTTACATACAGTCCAATTTTCTCTGTTTCTTTAAACAATACCAAATGCATACAAAAAAAAGTCCTCATCTCAATACAAAGCAGACCTTTTTTTTGCAACTGAATCAACATGAACATTCGCATTTTTATAACCATTTTTGATACGACTATCTGTAATACTCGACTTGTGTTTTCGTTGTACTTTTTAATACAGCAATGTTATGATGTGTTTTCTTACACTTGGTGTATAAAAAATATATGAAAGAAAAAAAGATGTTGAAATATATGCTCACAGCTTCTGGTTAGTCTGACTTATAGGAACAAAAACACATTTACGTGGGCAGAAATTGGTAAAGTGTTTTCGTCGAGGTTTTCGCGATGATGATACATCCAGATCATACGTTCTAGTATAAATAAAAATAAATATACCGACGTTTTTTTGGTGTAAATGCTGACTTGAAATGCTGGCGGAAATTGATTTTTTTCTTGGTAGCAAATGAAGAAGTAAAAATTTGTCTATTTTAGTCGATAGCTTTGAAAAAAAAAACGTTAATGTTATTGGGATCAGAGAAAGAAAAAAGAATAGAGTATCGAACTGAAAGAAAATAGGTTTGCCATCATCATAAATTTACAATTATCGTTTACATTTAAATAAAACGTTCTGTGCGTTGTGGCAACAATACAATGTGCCATAAAAAGGTCATCTCACACAAAAGATTGGTGTCGAGGTTCAATAAAGCAAATCCATAACGCGCGCATATAATTATTTAACCAATTTGATTTTTGTCGTGTACATGTCGATGTTATACTTAGTACCTTAACGTACTGATTTTACTTAAATGCATTTTATTTCATTTAATGACGCCGAGTTTATTGCTTCACTTTTCACGACTAATCGGGTTAGTTAGGTAAAAAACGCTTTAAGTTTTTCAATTTATTTGGTTGATGCATAACAAATTTTCTTCAAATAGCCAGTTACCTGTGACTACCGTTCGTCGCCATTTTGAAAATATCTCTTTTCAATGAAAGCGTTTTTAGCAATTTACACAAAACCTCAAAATCTCTCCGAAAAATCCTTAAATCAATTTATATCTGAACGAAGTTTTACAAAAGCAGGCTAAGCAACAAATGTCAAAATTATCTTGCATCCCTTTTTTCATTAGAAACTTCGTTCACCTGAGCTTTAACACTTTTAACAACTTTATAACACTTTTAAAATCCCTTTAAATCTTTTTAAATCCCATTAAATCGTTTTAAATCCCATTAAATCTTTTTAAATCCCATTAAATATTTTTAAATCCCATTATATCTCATTAAATCCCAATATATCTTATTAAATCTTTTAAGCTGGAACCAACTTTAAATTAAAAAAGTTTAGAAAAATATCTAAAAAAAATCAGAAAAGAAATTTGGGGAGATTTTTGTATATTCGGGAATTCAAATTCCATCAAAAAGCATTGATTGAGAGTGACCTTAACAAACCGTTACAGCATGCGTAATATTAAACATATTCATCGTTCCAGACACAAAAATTTCACTATTCAGTGGATGATTTTTTTATAATTTATTCACAAAATGGTCACTCTGTTGTTTCTATCAAACTGCATTAAGCTAAGAAGCAAAGGGACATCCATTAGTCGCGTCAGCTCTACAGTTGGAAGATCAAATATAGCAAAAATCCGACGCTCGATCTCTGCCTCATTCCTCACTTCCGTTTTATGTATGTTTCCCTACTCTAAAACTTGATTAGATAGGGGGGCATTTTTTACAGGTTTTATCTTTCATGATCCATGATGATTTTTCCAATATTGTCCCAGTTATTCCATCATGCAGACAGCGGTAGTGGAAAGCGTGACGCAGTCCCCACACCCCAAAAAAGAAGTCCACAAATTCAAAAAACTCCATCATACAAAAACCTTTGGGACAATGAGTCATATATACGCAAACTTTTGAGTTTTTGCCGCCTGCACCGCTCCCATTCTGAATTTAAAAAAAAAAATACGTCGTAGCAGCTTTCAATCGAGCCTATACTCATCAAAACCGGATGGAAATGAGTTGAGATATCGACCGGCATAGTAAATCATAGATGGCACTAGGTTTGTGTGCAATTTACCACTGACACAGTAAAAACGTCGGTAACGAAAGGATCTTCAAAAAGAATCCATGTGTGTAAAAGCTAGGAACTGCATCAGCATTAGTAGCAAGAACTCAAAATATTTCATCTCGCTCAGCAGAAGAAATCTTAGACGCATGACCGGAATTCTCACCGGACACTGCCCCTTCAACAAACATCTGCACACCATCGGAGTGGTAAGCACTCCATATTATATACAATGTGGCGATCCAGAAACAGCTGAACACTTTCTATGTAAATGCCCAGCATATATAGCAGCCAAGGCCAAAAGCTTTGGATTATACATCTTGCCTCACGACATTATCTGGAGCCTTCCGCCCAGCAACATCCTGGATTACCTTAATCGTACAAACAAGATATAGGTAATAGAGCATGGGAATGTACAACAGGCCCATCAGCGGCTTAGGTGCTAGGGTCCATCCTTCCCATTTAACCTAACCTAACCTAAAAGCTCACAAAAAATGCGGAACTAGTAAAATAAAATGATCAAGCCGCTTTTCCGGGTCTCTGGAAAAGTCGCGGCATCTGAAAAAGTGGTCAATTTTGAGGGTTTTTCTAGTAATGCTAGGAGTTTTCGAACTTTACTTAGAATAGAATACTTAAAGAGTTGATAACTTCTAGAATGTTATAGAGTTTGATCATGAAATTTTTTTGGGATCTTAATGAGAAAATGGCTGCCAGCTGTCAGAGTGGCGCCATCTTATATTTTTGTATCAGTTATCAGTTATAGATATGAACTTTTTACTTCTACGCAGATTCATATCTATATTGCCGTGACTGTACGCAAAACAATCTCCGCAAAAAGTCAAATTTTTGCAGCGTAAAAACTGAGAGTACAGAATAATTATTTACGTAACTAGGAAAAATACAATGTTTTTGACGAGTGTGAGGTTTGCAGCCCGTTGTGCAATTTAACTAGTCAAAAAAATATGTTTTTCCGATTTTCGTACAATATTTTTCATTCCGAGGGCTGTTTTCTGTTTTCTGTCTGTTTTCTGTTTTAAAATAGGACGGAAAACAGTAGTTTTCCGTCCTAGAAATGAAAAAATTATTTCGTCGTTGAGCACAACGTAACTTTGTTTTAAAAAACGTGGTGCAATTTTCTTAAAGAATAAAACTTTGAATAAAGCTAACACTTTATTTAAACATATTTTTGCGTATTATCATCATCGTCACCTCAAACGATATCATTAAATTTGGAAGTGAACTTACGGACTGCGTCACACTTTACCTTTAAAGAGGTTTTTTGGTGTATCGAACATTGCTGAAGAATTTTAGAAAAATCGCAAAATACAGAACTTGGTTGCTGTTTATCAGATATAATTTACAATTCAGATTTCGGATTTATATAATTTTTTAGATAAACACGTCGTACTTTTTGCTTCCCCACCAGAACTTAATAATTCAAGATGATAAGTTTTAAGAAATTGGAATAAAGCATTTTCTTTACTTTTTTCTTGAAAACAAAATAAGTCAAACAAGATTTGTCAATAACTTCCGCCCGCATTATTATATTTCTTTTACCTTTTCAACCATAAAATGATTAACAGTTGAGGCACATGAAGTGGGTTGCGTAACTCTTTGCAAATAGTAAAGCGATTTGAAACACTTTTTTAACAGTGGATAATAATACATATATTTATGTATCTCTTGCTGAAATTATTATTTTGACGCGTGGGACGCGTGGATCATGCCAACAAGTCAAGATAACAATTTTAGCAAGAGGAGCATACAATATTTTATATACCTCTCTACTGTAAAGTCCTCTTTACAGTAGAGCAAGCGAACTTTCAGCCGCTCGGTACATAAAACTATTTATGCTACCCGAAATGTAAAATGATAGCTCTGTTCTCGGTGTCGTAAACTAGGTTCTCGACTTCGTCTCGAATCATTTACTCCACCTCAAACCGAGATACCATTTTACAGTTCCTGTAGCATAATAGCATATTATTAACCAAGGGATATAATGGCGCTATTATGGCCGAGGTGAAGTAAACGTGCGAGAGGCTATGTCCCGAGGAATATTCACGTACCGAGACTATAATCAAGCTATTTATCCCTTGGTTAATACGATAGTTTATATCATTTAGGCATATAATTCGCTTTTTTTGATTTCCTTTGAGATTTGACGTCATGATATTATATTCGGACTATAATGAAAATTATAGTCGAATCGAGAATTATAGTCGGATTATAATGGAAATCATAGTCGAGTCGACCACATTATGCCTATTATATACCTCCCAGTTTGTATGAAACTCGACTATAATATGGTCATTATACCCCTACTTTCAGTTATATAAATGGCTAATTATATGCCCGAATGATATAAAATACTATTATCTACCGAAGACAGATATATCGAGATAAGTGAAAATGGTCTAGACGGATAAATGCGACATTACTGTTCAAGGTAGATAAAACAGTTTGTGTGCAGAAAATTTAAATTTACTTCACCTCAAACTTTAAACTATAAAGCATCCTTTACTGTCGAGTTTTTTGCATAAGGAATGAAAAATGTGTATTTTTTCACAAACAGCAGGTGATTGCATATGAATTACAAAAAGCACTCATTCCTAAAATACAGTTTTCAACCAAATTACACATCATGTTCTTTTTCATTCGATACAAATAACATCGATTTTTCAAAGTCAGTCCCAGCCACTTACGACGTCATATATGACAAATTGATGATATATAATTGGGGAGTTGAGGTCAAATTCTATCCCTAGAAAATCTCGCTTAGATTATCGATTATCCCAAGGGCTGGCGTAAGGGTTTATTCGCACATACTTCAACCAAAATGAAATGCAAAAAAAATTTAACTTGTGGAATTGACTGAACCACTCTTCTTCCGGCGCGGCTTTTTTTGATATTTTCGTTACTGCGAACCGTCAATTAAATGAATCATAAAAATAGATGAAAATTTAGAAATATTTGGATCTGATTCAGCTTTCAGTTATTTTTGCATATGTATATAAAATGGATAGACTATCCAATTAAAATCTTGATTAAGCGAAGCCTCAGTTGTTGTGAATATCCAGTGCATGTAAATGTCTATATGAAACGTTCGTTCTCATGTTCCAACATTAACACAAAATGATTATTCTTGACGATTTAGTTGTTATTTTGTTGACGGTATAATAAGCTGCCTTAACATTATTTGAAAATATAGGCCAATTTACTGATAACAACAAATCAATTACCATATGCTTTAACACAATTCAACTTTGCATTTTTTACGCGAACATACCAATCCCATTTTATATGCCAGCCACGAATCCCAAGGTTTTCTTTTCAGTTTATGTAACAATTTTATTAGCAGCAAAATACGAACAATAACCACATAATAGTAAATAAAATGTTATATTATTACTAAAAATCGTATGGAAAAATCAAAGAGGAGCACATCATTCGTACTTCATATTTAAAAGAAAAAATATTTACGTGTTTATTTTGAATACATTTAAATGCACACTTTTATCTCAAATGACCATTTAAAGCGAGATTTAAAGACGGTTCTTTAATTTCTTAAGCAAGAGTTTGACTTTATGCATTTTTTATGGACAATATGTGGTTAGAGACAATGATTGATTTAACGAACTTTGTTTTATTGCATCGCTGTTTTTCTTGGAAATATCTTTTTACGACTGCCAAACTACAGACTTTCGGATGTTGACAGAGAAATTATTTGTTTTCATTATTCATGTTATTCCTTCATTATGCCAATCGAGAGATCAAAAAATAATGAACATCCAATGGATCAATGAATTATTTGAATCGTGTGTTCGTGCTAGGTTAATTATGCAGAAAAAAACTCTTCGACTACCACTAGGGTAGTCGAGAGTTTAATTACCAACAAGGGTCTAATATTAGGGAAAAAATTCATTATAATAAGGAATTCCGATTAAAACTGTTTCTTCGATTTTTTTTTTTTTTTTGAATCCCTTCCTGACCTTCCTGTCATTTAGTTTGAAGAAAAAATTTGAAATTGAAAAGATTTTGCATTTTAAAAAATCCCAAAAAGCGCTCTTTTTCCAGACAAATTCCACATATAATGTTAAGTTGGTAATGAAATTTCATCGCCGAATTTTACGATAAAATGAAAAATTCTGCAATAAAATCGCAAGTTTTGCTATAAAATCACGGGGTTAGGACCGAAAGGCCAAAAAAAATATCCTCAACCAAAATATCCCCAACCAAAATATTCCCAACCAAAGTATCCCCAACCAAAATATCCCCAACCAAAATATCCCCAACCAAAATATCCCCAACCAAAATATCCCCAACCAAAATATCCCCGTGGACAAATATACCCAGACAAAATAACCGGACATAATAACCACAATTTTTCAATTAAAAAAAAGGACAAAATATCCCCGAACAAAATATCCCCTCAAAAAATTAAGAATATTCAATGTGAAGTGTACTCAGCGCCGCAGGCCTGAAACAAACAACAAAAAAGAAAAAGCGGGGTCGAGGGGTAACAGCCCCCGAAAAGGGGGGGGTCAAGGGGGAATAGCCCCGGGGTTAGGGCAGCGCCCCATTTACGTAAGGCCGCCTGCAAGGCTTACAAAAGCCTGCCGCAAGCGCGGGGGTGAGGGGGCAGAGCCCCCTAACGCACAATATAAGATCTAATTAATAATACCTACCTATATTCACCATTTCCGTTTGTCCGTTTTTTGTGGGATATTTTGTCTGGGGACATTTTGTCCTGGGATATTTTGACTGGGGATAATCGGTCCTAGAGCATAAAATCAAATATATTGCGATAAAAACGTATAAATTTGTTGTAGAATATTGTCGTTAATTTGAAAATGTATTTTTTTGGCGAACACACATTTATTTAAATATGTTTGCGTTTCCACATAAAACAATTTTTTAGGGTTAACTAACTGCATCATTAGTTAAAACACCTTGGCATTTCCTATTCAATAAAAGTCCTTAAGAAGGATTCCGAGGTCTCGGAAAAAATTTTATATCTGAATCTGAAACCTAATTTTCAATGGTCTAATGTACCAGTTCAAAAATTCACCAGATCTGACCTGACCTGAATTTACTGATCTTTAAACGCAGTTTTCTTGTTAGCTCAGTGGTAAGGTACCCAGATAAGAATTTACCCCACAAAATGTGCCAATACAACAATACTTCAGATAACATGAAAAAGTGTGTTGCAGCACTTTAAATATGTATCAAAGAGCACATAGGCAGTTACATATTTTCTTTTGTGAGTATTGTACATTTAATATACAAGAAACGTACACTTAATGGGGTGAAGGGCAAAAAGTGTACACTATATGTACACCTAATCTTGTAAACAACATCTATTGAACGATTCAAAACTTCTTCTTGCACAAAAAATGTGCATTTTATGTACATCAACAAAAACGTAAAATCGACAAAAAAGTTGTGAATCGTTACACTAGATTAGCTGTACATTTAGTGTACACTTTTTGTCCTTCACTCCATTAAATGTACATTAAATGTACAAGAAATGTACATTAAATGTACAAGAAATGTACATTAAATGTACAAGAAATGTACATTAAATGTACAAGAAATGTACGTTAAATGTACAAGAAATGTACATTAAATGTACAAGAAATGTACATTAAATGTACAAGAAATGTACATTAAATGTACAAGAAATGTACATTAAATGTACAAGAAATGTACATTAAGTGTACAAGAAATATACATTAAATGTACAAGAAATGTACATTAAATGTACAAGAAACGATGTAACGGTGTATGTGCTTTTCGATACACATATTTAATGTACAACATCACATCGAAAAATGTGGTATGTGTTATCTGGGGTACTGGCTTTCCACCAAGAATGGTGGGGACAAATTCTGGGTAGGATTTTTCTTAAAGGTATAGCATGATGCATGAAAGTAACGTTCCTAAGCACACCCAGGCTCCATAATTTGGGTAGTTGTGAATTTAGCGCCGCAACGAATCGTACATAGAAGAATGACAAATATGACGCCACCCATATTCGATGAATTCTGTGTACAAATACGAGGGGTTTTTGGACAAGAAAAAGACATAAATTGTTAGATTTTATATTTTTATTTTTCAACAAAATCCCCTAGAAGCTCAACACACTTCTCCAATCGATGCTCCAATTTTTTTAATCCTTCCGAAAAGTATGATTTGTCGAGGTCTGCAAAATGAGCTTCCGTCGCCAGTGATTTTTTCAGGTTTGGAAATAAAAAAAAGTCATAAGGAACCAGGTCTGGCGAGTACGGTGCATGGGGTACCATATCGTATCGTAACTCCAATAACTTTGAGTGGTAATGCGAGATGAGTGTGCGAGGCCGTTTCTCCTTTCAAGGTAATCGTTGTGTATTACACCTTGTGAATCCCAAAAAACGGTCGCCATCACCTTACCAGCCGAAGGAACTGTTTTTGCCTTCTTCGGAGCAGTTTCGCCTGGAAAAGTCCGTTGTTTTTATTGTTCCTTGGTTTCAGGTGTGTAGTGATGAATCCATGTTTCATCAACGGTGACGTAACACATATAGAGATCTTTCGGATTGCGGTTTATCATAGCGAGACACTCCATGGAACAAGTCACACGGTTTCGTTTTTGTTCTGGTGTCAGCAAACGTGGTACCCATCGCCCTGTAGCATTAGCTATTTGTTTGAAAATTCAAAATCTAACAAAGAAAGGTTGCTTTGGTCAGCGACCCTAGGCATTTTGCTGTACAACGACGGCTTCTTGTCCAGGCCGGAAACTTTTCAAATACCGCTCGTATGTGAGTCTAACTTTAGACGGATATATAATTAGCACTGGAAGAAATCCTAATGGTACAAAGCTAGCTACCGTTAGGCGTGGTTGGGAATTCACGTTGAGCATGTGGTCCAAAAAAACACATTGATGGGGCGAACCGGCATTCTAAGTCCTACTAGTTTCCGCTTTCCGCACCTAGTACATCATAGATTGCACACAAAATTTACCACTGGCACAGTAAAAACGTCGGTAACGAAAGGATCTTAAAAAAATGCGGAACTAGTAAATAAAAAATGATCTAGCCTCTGACCCGGACGGATTGCAACGGCGGATTATTAGTAATATTATCTACCGAAAATGATGCCTGACTTCTTTCATAATTCAGGTTCGACCTGAGCCTTACATCATAGACATTCAGATTCGGAAAGTGTTCACGACCACAACCCAATTAACCAAACTCTTCCGCGGAAATTCTTTCGGACAAGGAAGAATGAAGGCTTTCAAAAGCTTCTTTTGTTCAATGCCCGAACGACTTTCCGCGAAAGAATTTGGTTAATTGGAAAAAGATGAAACCTGAATATTGGACGCATTCGTGCACTTTCCAGTCTCCACTTAAAATTTTCATCTGGGGATCGAATGCTTTTTGTCTCATGTTAACATAAATCACATTGAAAGAGTGAAAGAGATGAAATTCGTTACTCAGGTTACGTTATCGATGGAGTTAGCCCATTACAACAATAAGAATTTTAAAATTTATGTCACGCCCTACGTTGAAAATTCTAACCCTCCTCTTATAGGTGCGTAGCGTGGGTAATTTGTGAATTTATATTTTAACAACAAAAGTTCCAAAAGTGTCTGGAATGAGAAAATAATAACTTATTCTTTTTGTCAGTTTTGCACCAACCTAATGCTCTCTAACAACTAAACTCCTTGAAAAATTGTCGCTTAGATCGAATGTTTCGCTCTCAAATTACAAGTTGTGCCACAACTGAATTGAATGATTTAACATAATTAAAGACGACAAAGACTTCTCCCATTTGTACTAAAGTCTCTACATTATTGTATTTAATGTATGACTTTATAATCATCGACTTTTTCGGCTTGTTTATATTAGGAACTGATGGATGGCGCTTTTTCATGGTCCGTGACCATGAATTTAATCATCTGTATCAAAAGAAGGTTATTTAAATTTGTTGTAGACATGATACAGTAGATTTTTTATTGTTCATAATCGTTCCTATTGCACATTACATTTTTAGTCTTATAATTTTTTGTTTTGAATATACTTAATTTCATGCAAAGAGAAGAGGGACTGTGTTCAGTTTATTGTTAATGACAATGATTCATAACATGCGTGTCAGTGATCAACCTTAAACATGTAAGGTTTTTAATAATTTTAATGAATGTCGCATATCTGTTCTTGTTTCCACAGAGGACACCAAACCTCGCACTAAACTATACGAAAAACTGAACTTAAACGAGCGTCTTAATAGTGTGACGAACTTTATGAATTGTAGTTTATGCCTTATCACACAATATTAACAAAACTTTATCCTCAATCTAGTTGTCCTGGTAAAAATAAAAGTCTCAAAAGTTCAAAAAACATATACTCACGGTCTCAACTTCCATGTATTTTTACTTTTATTTTTTAATAGATAGATAGATGACTATATGTCAGACATGAGAGCTGATTGAAAAACGTCGGTTGCGGCTGAAAACACGGCTTAAGCCGGCTGAAAACGGAAAGTTTTAAGAAATTGCACTACTTAGGCACAAAGTAAGAAAATTGCTTTGTGTGGTTGGTGTTTCTCTTTGTACAGGAAGAGAATTATAAGATTGTGCAATGTTTCGTTTTAACACTTTCAACCGAAAAACCGGTTTTAAATGACCAAAATACAAGCAAATACGTGAAAAGAGCGAGAAAAGTAAAATTAAAGAGGTGTACAAGCTTCCTGTATATTGAAGTCTTTGTCAAACATGCGAATTAACTTTTGATTGTTCAGTTGAAAGAATTGAGTTGAGTTGCAAATATTGCGTACTTTGTCACCTAAGCAAAAATATACTTTTCAAAATGACAAATGACAAGACAAAGACTCAATTGTAGATAGTCATTAATTTTTCAACAGGAGGCCTTTCGTTATTGATGAAGTAGAGAGAATAATGCTCGGTAGCACCACAGCTGCTCGGAAATGACAGTACTCTGTCAAAGCGCTAAGATAACGAAATGTCGTTGTTAAGAACGGGTCCAATTTATTTAGTTATTAGGTGCTTAAGGCTTGGCTATAAACTTGGATACCGTCATTTTCCCAATAACTTTCTTTAAAATTTGTCCATTGTAAACTTTCAATTTTTTTTTAAATTATTCTCGAAAATTTTCGTAACTTTTTTCGGGTTTCCAGCCGATTTAAGCCCTATTTTTTAGACCTTGTCGGCTGGCGGCTCGGCTGGACCGAAAAGTGTCGGCGACGGCTTAAACGGCGGCTCTCTAGTCTGCTATATGTCTACAGAGGTAAAATCCACAATGACTTAACAAAGTTGCTCCGACTTCATTTGGTGGTATGTGTGGCAAGATTTCAACTGTGCTGTACAGTCACACATAAGTTGTATACACCTAGCTCTTGTAAAGTACAATTGGCAATCGCCTGTGAAGGAAGAGAATTAAAAATTCTATGCTCTTCTCATATAAAGAGCTACTACATAAAGGAGAACACAAACGCGCAATTTGAATTGTCGATCTCAGCAATTCTGTGACATAAGAATCATCGAAATACGACGAATTTGAAATTTTGATGAAAATACGTGTGTGCTTTGACAGGAGAATCGCAATTAATTGACGCGAATTAGAAAACTTTCTAATTTTCCGAAATCGGTGTTGACAGTTGTCGATTCTGAACATTGATCGAAATACAACGAAATTGCTCATCCCAGCAATACATAATTTATCGTTTGTTTTCTGCTTAAAGGACGTTGAGGCCAAACTTTTGATGGAAAATGCGATGCGACGCAATAACGATACTACCGTCAAAGTCTCTAACTTTGGTCGGAACACGTAACACTGATTGCCTCTTCTGCAATGCTGCGAATAATTTCTGCAACAGTTATTATTGCGTAAAATCGAAATTATTCGTCAAATTTGCCGTACAAAGTATAAAAACCTTACAAACCTTTTCAACAAAAACATTCTTTCGTTAAAACCGGTTTGCAAGGTTTTCATACTTTACACATATAAAAGTGCAAGAGTGATCTTTTGACTTTCGAAACCTTTTATGGGAAAGGTTGTCAAAGTTGCCCCTTCCGGTTAACGCTAGAGACTTTTAAGGTAAGTCAAATCTTTTCTCAATCAAAGCAAAAATTTGAACTGCCTTTTTGGTTGATTAGGTTGTCTTTCAATTTAATGAAATTTTGTTTTACGAATTAAATAAATTATTACTGGCGGTATCAAAAAATAGTGTAAAAGTTAAAATATTATTTATTAGGTTTAGGTGTTCGAAGATTTAGCTGAAGCGCCATGGCGCAAACACTTTTTCTTGAATTGAAGGGTTTCTTACAAAGTAGTTTCATATCACAACCAACGGTACAAGCAATATTGATAATGAGAATTTCAGTAGTTGACTGATTGCGTATTTTTTTATTTTTCGACCCTACAATTGTTCTTCAACTAAATTACACTCCTTGGACCCATGCGTTTACCACTACGTTTGTAGCCAGTCGATTCAATGAGGGAATAGGGGGTACCTTGAAAGGTAGTACCAAAAGTGGGTTTGGTATTGCAGGTGGGCATTTTTGGACGAAGAGCCCGAGGGTCAGATAAACGTAGAAAATCCTTCTGCACTCAAAAGAAAATCAGTTGTTAAGAAAATCCTCAATTTCATTGAAAATCCTCAAAAAAATCCTCTGAATTACAAGAAAATCAGAAGAAAATCCCTAAAAATCATGTTAAAATACTAAAAAATCCTCAGAAATTGACAAAGAAAATCCTTGGAAATCAAAGAAAACGATAGAAAATAATTCAAAATAAAAAAATTCTTTGAGGATTTTCTTTAAGAATATCCTTTTGCACTTAAAACAGACGATTATCTGCCCCTCGGAAGGGCCGCTGAGCTAGGGCCGCCTAAGTGGTTTTCGGTCTTTTGTACATAACTAGCGTAAATCTATTCCGATTTTCATAAATTTGTCTTTTGTTTAGGAGGTCTAGGCATGTGTAGGCCAATTTATGGAAGAACACTTTTTGATTTCGAGTCGTTGGACTCAGCCACGGCCCTAAAAATGAGTCTGTACTAAGGCCAAATGTATTTTTCTACATGAATCTGGTAAACCTTATCCGATTTTTAAAATCATTTTTTCTCCTGAAAGATAACGAATTCGAATTTGAGCAAAATCTGTTAAGAACTCCCACGGTCAAAACGTGGTTTTTTGAAGGTTGGTGAAAATTTGCGACTTATATCTCTGCGAAATTAGAACGGAAATCGCTCTTGAAGGTTTTTGAATAAAAGATATGGACATCAGAAAATCACGGAAACGAAATT
Source organism: Pseudolycoriella hygida (assembly GCA_029228625.1). Classification (NCBI taxonomy): domain Eukaryota; kingdom Metazoa; phylum Arthropoda; class Insecta; order Diptera; family Sciaridae; genus Pseudolycoriella; species Pseudolycoriella hygida. Next base: position 43,509,836 of record CM055403.1, on the reverse strand, counting down.
AGAGAAAATCTGTAGAGTCCTTAGTCACTAAAGCTGGATCCAACTCACGCTACGCGACCCCAAACGAAATTGGGTGGTTTTTCGTTAATATTTCTTTAATGATGAGGTTTTTTATTTAGTGTTGTAAAGACAAAAGTAGCGAACATTTTTGTCCATGGAGGTATGAGACAGAGGCCTCTCCTAAGTGCTCTAGATCGATTCGAAGATCGGCCCTAGTCAGAGCCTATTATTTGGGAATTTTTTTATACTTTTTTGGGAAATTTTGATTTCAGTCCCTCACAACGCTTATAACCGGTTGAAAACAGTGCCATTGTGTTACATTATCCGATACGAGAAACGTTTGTTCTACCCCTTTCTTGCTGAGCGCTAGGAGGGCCTTGACGAGGGTAGCCCTAGTGCATATCTCAGCCATCACACTTCGCAGAAAATACAAATTAGTGCCAAAATAAAGGTATCAGAGCCTAATGAAGAATGAAATTTAAAAATAAAAATTAACTTGAGCAGAAAATCCAAAATTTCGAGTTTTTAACTTGTCTGGAAAGAGATGCCCTTCATCATAAAGTTTACTATTAAATTATTATTTGGAAATTTTTTATATTTTTTTTGAGAAATTTTGGAAATTTTTGGGAAATTTCGGGAATTTTTTGGAAATTTCTGGAATTTTTAGAAAATTTCGGGAAATTTTGGGAAATTTCGGGAATTTTTGGGGAATTTTGGGAATTTGTTCCCAAATAATAGACTCTGGCCCTAGTGCAAAACAATTTTTTTTTGTGTGGAGAGGTTTCTCGCCGCTGCTTCGGACAGGTTTTTTCATATTGCATATTGCCCTTTCGTTGAAGCTAAACATGAAAAAGTAAGTGTCAAGCGCCCGCCGCCACCCCATTATTGAATTATGCCAAAACTGATAGTTTAAAGGTTGGCATTTTTTGGAGCTATTGATCAGATAATGTTCTACTTGCACCGCTGTAGGTTGTTCATGTTTCACGTAGTGCTTAGTTCTATGGACTTTTAACAAAATTGTGAATGAAACTTCATGTTTGGCGCCGCGAGGATCGTTTAGTACTGAAGATCTCTGAAGTACTCGATCTAGAAGTGTGCCTAATGTTTAGTTCTAGACCTCATCGTAGTTCCCTTTTGCTAATTCACCGACTTTGGAGATATTTGTAAATTTTCTACGACTAAATGAAACATCATTAGATGAACCGAGGGGACAAACAAAACTGGATTTACTGGAAATGTATAACTGAATCATCCCCGTGTCAGAGTCAACTTTTTATCCGCTTTGTTTGCCCGCTTTTCAATTACTGAAAGATTTTTCCCGCATTTATCAGTGAGCGTAAATTTGAAAATAGTCAAGAACAAGCAAAACTACAATGCCATATTCATCTATTACAACAATGAATCCATCCTTAACCACTAATAGGAAAAACCTCTAAACGAAACCTCCAACCAAAGCCAAACAAAAGAAAATGTTAAAAATAAACATGACGCCGAACCGACGACGTCGCATCACTAAAGCTGAACAGCACATCGTCGAATAGTCGGAACGACGTTTTAATAGTCTCTTACCTTCACACAAAACAATTTCGATTTTCTGCGCGCACAAAATAATAAATTCATTTAAAGCATTTTCTTAGTATACAGACGAAATGAATGATATTATTATCCTCGTTGGATTGCGGGGCCGCGTCATCATTGATGGCAAATATAAAACAGCTTTGTTCCAATTTTATCTTTAGCGCGCTTCGATGATGTGGTGTGTCGGCCTCGAATGATTTACTAATATACCACAAAGTTAACGTGCTTATCGTACATGAGAATAAAGAAAAATTCTTAAGTGAATATTTATTGGTAAGTCAGTTGAAAATGTTACGATCCAATGCTAATATAACGACCATACACGTACATACAAATTATCTTCACGTGTTAATGAGCATTTCTGTTTGTTTTAAGTCAAATATTGTGGAACGAATAAGCATTACGATATGATGATAGAGAATTGTTTAATTCTTTGAGTTTATTATCAGTAACTTCGAACGAGAAAAAACGTTGCTCTGCGCGTGCATTGCATTTGGTCAATATTTAAATATTTATTCATTTATTGGTTCAGTTTGGACAGCCGGAATATAGAGTGGCGGTCATCTAATGACAACAATGGTTAATGTATTTTTTGCCCATAACTCAATACCGACTTTTCCCGAAAATTCCCAAAAAATTAGACCAAAATGTTCGTTCTACGAGTTTATAGATTCCAGCCGCCATTACTCGGCGGCTCTAACGCCTAATTCTACTAAAGCCAATAGTGCAAACAAATCATTATGATCCATAGAATTTGAAAACCCACTCATCGTATACCTGAGTTACTAAGAATAAACCTACAGATTACTTCAACAAAAAAAAAAATATCTGATATACTAAACCTCAGCGCAAACTCAACAGAAAAAGGGGCTAATGCCCTTTACTGTTATAAGTTATGCACACATGTGTCTAGATTAACATTTGGTTAGGGAATCAACGAAAAAATATATATGAATGCAGTTCATTTTATATCACTTTTATTTTCTTTTATAAACAAATCCTAAGCCAAAAGTCGAATTGAACAGAACCTCGACTATATATATTACTGGTTGCTGGTTACCATTTACCGCACACACATATTTAATTTACAAAGTGGATGTGGAAGTGTAGCATTAATTCGTTTAATTCTAAATAGCATATTTAAATATGATGGTTCGTTGTGGATGATGAGATGTTAACGATGAGGACAGACATTTCGTTTCTCAACAACGAAAAAACGGTAATGTTTTTATCATAATCGGATCATGCATGCACATTCGTATAAAACTGTTTCTCGTTACTCATATTCCATCGGTTTTTTTGTGTATATGAGTTGGAAGACGATGTAGCATCGTTGGTGAGCCATGTGAGTCAAATTTATAAGTGCAGACATTTTCAACTGATAAATAAATTTTATTTTTAGAAAATAATCAGTTGGAAACATCGAAGTATTTTTTTATCGACTTTAAATTAGACAACGTTTTGATGGAACTTTAATTTGGTATGTTAAAGTTATTTGAGCAATGACGAGATGATGGTTTTACACTGGTAATTTCACTTAGTAAGTCAGAATGCCACTCGAAACCAGACCAAAAATGTTTTACAAATATTTGCACTGAAACATTCTAGATGTCAGACACATTTAAAAAGAAGACCTTGGAATGAAAACTTGTTACTAACGTGCAGCATGTATTTGTTCCAAGTGGCAAGCATGTTATACGAGAGACATGTATGCGAAGAGCTTATATCACAATATATGTCCCACAATATCAATTGTTCGTGTTCAAGGTCACCTTTTTGCGTCCCATTTTTTCGATCAAGAACAGATCACAACAAAAACCTCTTTAAAGCTAGAGTGTGACGCAGTCCGTAAAACTGTGTCCAAAATTCAAACAAACTTCTGCGTATTATCAGCGATAGCGTCACCTCAAGCGATATCATTAATTTTGGAAGCGGACTTACGGACTGCGTCACACTCTACCTTTAAAGAGGTTTTTGTTGTTATATCAGTCGTTTTGGAAGTTTTCAGTTGTTGAAAAAATTTCTATTTTTTGAAAAAAATTTTCTCCGAAAAAAAATTTCCTCAGAAAAGAAAATTTTCTTAGAAAAAAAAAATTTCTCCGAAAAAATTTCGCAGAAAAACAGTTTTTCTCCAAAAAAACATTTTCTCACAAAAAAATTTTTTCTCCAGAAAAAAACTTATCTCAAAAAAAGTTTCTCCGAAAAAAATTTTTCTCCAAAAAAAATTTTCTCCGAAAAATATTTTTCTCCAAAAAAATTTGTCTTCAAAAAAAATTTTCTCCAAAAAACTTTTCTCCGAAAAAATTGTACTCCACCACCTTAGGCTACCATCGGAACACTTCGTATCACCTTCGGCTACCTTCGGAATACTGTATGTCACCTTCGCCTGCCTTCGGAACACTTCGTGTCACCTTCGGCTACCTTGGGAACACTTCGTGTCGACTTCGGCTACCTTCCGAACACTTCGTGTCACCTTCGGCTGCCTTCGAAACACTTCTGGTCACCTTCGGCTACCTTTGGACCACCTCGTGTCACCAATTTTTCTCAGTGATTAATATAACTGTCCTGAAAAAACCAACTGTCTAGGTATTCAGAATTTAGCAAAAAATCCAAGATGGTACTTTGACAGTTGGCAGCCATTTTCTTAAAATGCTAAAAAATTCTCCTGACCAAACTCTATAACTTTCTGGAAGAAACCATCTCTCTAAGTAGTGTCATTCCGGAGCTAAAATTCGAGAACCGAAAAAGCAGAAACGAAAATCGTAGCGAAAAGCGACGTAGTTTTTTTTAAATAATTTGGAGGGGGAGGGGGCGAGGGAAAAAAACTCAAAAGTTGCTCTGGTTTGTGGACGTTTTTTTTTGGGGTGTGGGGACTGCGTCACGCCCTCCGCTACTGCTGCGGGCATGATATAACATTTTGAGACAAGTGTCACTGCAGGAAAAAATTTTATTTTTTATCATTAAACGCTTTGTTACAAATAATGTAACAAAAAAAAACTAAAACTGAAAAGGTTGGAATTTCGACAACAGAAACAGGCAAGCTGTGCTGATGCTGAGGTAATATTCGCTTATACTCCGCACATTAAAACAATCAGTGAGTCATAACCAATCAAAGTAACTAACTAAACTTGTCTAATTGTCTGTAAAATATTCCAGCCGCTAAATGATCATTTTAAGCATTTTTCTCATGTAATTTTTACATAAATATTTACAGTCGATGATTTCTTCCTTGCACTGACACATTTCTGGTTTGAGTATAGCAATTAACCCTTCCTAGTTGGAGAAAATGTATTATTTTTGCATGAACCATAAAATGTTGGATAGATTATGTTTTTAGCAATTGTGATACGCATCTAATTCAATGTTTATCAGAAACACATCTCATCATTAGGATCGCACTGAGAGATGCCTAACCAATGCAGCTATATTCTTAATCTGCGTAACTCTGTTTTAATTTCGTAAAAACTTCCATGTGCCATTTCTATTGTGTTGAATTAATTCCATCTAAAAATTTTCTGCAATTAAAACTACACATAAAAATGATTCGTGCAAGAAAACTTTGTTCTGTGTGTGTTTTCGCTAAGTTACTTCTGTTTGTATTCACAATTTCAATTCTTTGATTATCACGTGCTTGCAGAAAATAATTGATGTTTTAGCGTTGTTGCCAAAAACAAACAATTCCAATGAACATGAAAAACTTAATGGTGTAGAGACGCACTTTCAACGAAAATGTATCGTGGTTGTAATAAACATGTCATGGATGCTAGAAACATTTAATGATTTCAGCAAGCATAATATGATGGCCCAAGACATGAGTTGTGAAATGTTGCTCAGTGTATCATTACACCCTCTAGCTATATGACTTTTACATGTTATGGTGCGAGTTTTATTTGCTGTTTCAAAATCTATTCCCCACGCACAAAAATGTTGAGTGAAAAATGTTTTCCCGATTCTCATTGAAAATTACTCGGCGTTCGAAAATGTAGGATAGCGAACTGTTTGTTTGTTAAGCGAAGCGAAGTAATGGATTGTTCTCTAGTCCAAGAAAAAGTTAGTACGGCGAGAGCTGATTTCACTCAATTTGTGAAAATTTCGGGAATACCACACTCAATGGTGATTTTTTAAATGATGCGATAACCAAACCTCCCCGATGGCGACACGAAAATACTTAAAGCGCTTTTTTTCGCAAGTGGAGCCCGAAAATTGCCCCAAGGTTTGAGGTAAAAGATCGACTCTAGGACAAATTACCCACGACAAAATAGCCCCGGGGTTATTTTATCCGGTTTTTAGAGAAGGCGTTGATTTCAGTATTGCGTAAAAATGAATGTCCACCTGAATTAGGAAAGCAAAAATCTGGAATCAAGAAATCAGGAAACGAAAATCAGGAACCTAAAATAAGGAAAAACAAAAATCAGGAAATACAAATATCAGGAAATACCAAATTTAGGAAAACCCAAAATTAGGAAATACGAAAATCAAGAAGGAAATAAGTCAGGAAAAACATCAAAGTTTTCAATTCCTAAGGAGGTCGCAATCTTATTTTTGGGTATCAAGAGGACTCAGCCCCCTAAACCCCTGCGCCTGCGGCGAGCTACGACTGCCCTGGAGGCTGCCTTCCGAGCAAGGGGCTCTGCCCTTAGACCCCGCAAGGGGAGATATACCATCTTGACCCTCTACGCGGGGGCTGCGGCCACTCAGCCGCGCTTTTTTATTTTTCAGGATTTATCATGGCCTGTGCCGCATTCTCTCAAAAATTATTTTCCTGATTTTGATTTTTCCTGCTTGCCTGATTCCTAATTTTGGGTTTTCCTAATTTTCGTTTTTCCTTTTTAATTTTTTCTGATTTTTGTTTTTCCTTATTTTTATCAAATAATTTATTTTCCTAATTTTCGGTTTCCTAATTTTTTTTTCCTAATTTTTGTTATTCCTAATTTTTGTTATTCCTAATTTTTGTTTTCCTAATTCGTGTGTAATACCCGTAAAAATGCTGCACGGATAGAGAAGGAATCTGCAAAACAAGAGAGTAGAGAGCGGTGGCAGATGAGCGCTACAAAGAACTACGGAGGGAGGAAAAGCGTTTGCACCGACGCAAGAAAAAAGAGCTTGAAGAAAGGACGATTCTTCACCTGGAAAGGTTATGTAGTGCCAATGAGTCACGGAGGTTCTTATAAACGGATCAATAACCAAAGAAAGGGCTTTACCTCTCGAATGACCATTTCCAGAGCAGTCGACGGAAAGTTGCTTACAGCTAAACATGATGTCTTGGAGCGATTGAAGGAAGATTTTAACACACGTGCCAGCACCAACAATGGAGGAAGTATCAGCAGCAATTTACTCACTCAAGGACAACAAAGCTTCCGGTCCGGATAGCATACCAGCGGAATTGCTGAAAATGGGAGGTGAGGAATGCTCTATGGCTATTTTGACAAGTTAATTTTAACTGACGTAAAACGTAATATTAAGCAATAAATTATTCTACGGCATACCTTCAAAACGTTTACGCTGGAAATCAAAAACCATACAATTTTTAGGGTTAGAAAGAGTTACATTGTGATTTGAAATTCAATTTGAGTGTCCGCCATCGCTCATTTTTTTCGATTTCGGCGGCTGCACTAACTGAACTGCTCCTTTCATTTATTACTTTAATTAATTTTATAAAAAAATTGGCGCATTTTTCCGGCATGTCGTAAAAAAACTTTTACTTTAAAATAATATTTTACGTCACTTTTGTCGAAATAGCTATGGTCCATTGCCAAAAGTTATATATGATTTAGTCAAGCGAATATGGAACACCGAAATGCTACCGAAACAGTGGTTGCCTCTACACAAGAAGGGCGACAAAATGATCTGCGAAAATTACCGTGGAATAGCTTTGCTTAACACGGCATATAAGGTTTTTGCACGAGTGCTGTTCGATAGGCTAAATCCATGTGCTGAGAATGTCACTGGGAAATAGCAAGGTGGCTTCAGACGAGATCGTTCAACGACAGACCAAATTTTCATTCTTCGTCTGATTCTGCAGAAGGGCAGAGAGTTTCAAGGCCGGACATACTACCTTTTCATCGACTTCAGACAAGCATACGATCGGACCAAGCGTAAGGAGTTGCGATAAAAGAGCTGGGCCTTGAAACAAAATTGATTCGACTTGTGAAAGCGACATTGGACGGGCACCAGATGTCGTGTTAAGGTGCAAAATGACATGTCTGATGTTTTTGCTGTAATGGAAGGGTTGAAGCAGGGCGATGCTCTGTCTTGCATACTCTTCAATTTGGCTTTGGAAATTGCGATAAGGCGTGCTGGAATCCAAATCAACAAGACACTGGCGAATGCAACGGTCCAAGTTCTGGGCTTTGCAGACGGTTTGGATCTTGTCAGTCGTACACGGGCAGCAACAGTAGACACTTTCACAAATTTGAGAAACCAATAGATGCGCCTGCGGCAAGGTAACGCCCTGCAGGTGGCATTACGTTCAACTCATCGGGGTCATTTTGTCCGGGGCTATTTTGTCCAGGGGTTATTTCGTCCGATTCCCATATGAGTCTTGGGAAACTAACGAAAAATCGGCTGAGTGTAAGGATCGGAATGAGTCGTTTTGGGTCGACCTGATTCAAAAAAACCAGATTTTTTCAAGGCAGGTTCAGGTTGAATCTGTTTTCTACATCAAGCTCAAAAAACGTCAAGCCCACGAGGTCAACCTGAAACAAAGCCTGACTTGTTTAAGCCTTTCAGGTTTCAGGTTGAGTTTAGATCGGGCCCAAAGCGCAAAAACGGGCTCAGGTCGAAGTTGGGTCGGACTTGACCTGAACACACCAGGTCGACCCAGACCCATTCCGACCCTTAGTTGAGTGGTTCGGGATGAAGAATTTAACAAGTGGGTCCACGCGATGATCTTTCAAGTTTATTTCGTGATTTATGAGTTTTAGAAGATCGCTTTCCCAGGCAAAGTTGCAAAGGACACTTCGAAGTATTTTTACCAATGATACCAAGTGCATGGTAGCTCATGGTATAGCTTCAGGTCGTACAGGAAGTTGACGGAGGGTCCTAGTTGTGATTTGGTGGGTGTTTTCTAGAAAATTTACAATGTCTTCAGGTTTACACCCCCAAAGTATCAATATTTTTTTGAAATTTTTGTAAAGTAAACGCAAAAAGTGCTTCTTTGCCATTTCGACAAGACCTTTCATTATGTGATATTATTTAGTGAAGCATTAGATTTTTGGCTTCGATTAGAGTGTGGCCGGTGTTTGCTTATTTTCATCGGTTTTGATGGTTTTTGAGCTCCACACTTCACATCGAAGCCTCAAACGCCATCAAATTATTTGTCTTGTGAAGGTTATGTCGTTTACTTCCCCAATAGTGCCGGATACCCACTGGAATCGAATTTTTGGCGGCTGACAATTCGGGATTTGTAAATATTTTGGACACCATAGTAAGGACGGCCTCAAATTTGGAAATTTTTGTGTACCCAAAGCTTCTTTATGTTCAGAAAGGACCGAACTTTCAATGTGTGAGTCCGCTCAAAATATTGTGTTTGCGATCAACTCAAAGTCAGATAAGTTTCTTAGATTCTTATTATCCTTGTTCCAGTTCGGATATTTTTCGCTACTTTTCTCCTATATATTCAACTACGAAAACTGCAATTTTCTCGAAATTCATCCATTCGCCTCTTGCGACGCAAATTACTGTTGATGTCATTTATTAAAGCCATTTTAATCAACGAACCTCTGACTTTTTTATATGAATCTATCAAAGTTGATTCAGTATCTCTGTCTCGTTATTCATCAAGTAAAAACCACAGAGATTTCTTTTTAGGGAAATATTTTTCCTTATCACATTTCGAAATTTCCATTCATTGCATATTTCAACAGAACGTTTTTTACACCTCAACGTCAAGTTACAACAAGAAAACAATGTCTTTTAACTCTGGAATTGTCTCAAAAAAAATGTTGTCATCTATATAGGTATGGTATTGATGGGCATTAACGTAATTATGTAAGAAGTTCTTTAAATAATAAAATAAGAAAATAAAACAACTTAAGGTCACTTGATTCTAACTTATAATTTATGACCGCTGTGAGTTACGAAGCAAGATACCTATTTGTGTTGAATTAGCTAAAAATGTTGTTTTAGTTTCTTTAGATCGGCTACACAATCATTTCAGTATAGTTTTGAAGAAACTCTTATTGCTCAGTAACTTCACTTACATTATTTATATAAATTTTACTACTTAGGTAATATTCGACTTGAACGAAGATTAATAACATTTCATATAATGTGTGTATCGTGTTATACTTCTAGCTCACTAAACTAGTAATTCCATGGTATTATAGGCCATAATACGTGCGCAAAGACAAATAAGAGATAAAAACATTTTAGTATTTTGTTAAAACTCATGGAAATATTGTGTAGATAGTTGAAGCAATAGCGATAGTGCTCATATAACAATCGACTGCTGTAAATAAAATATGGGTTATACAGCTACAGTCATAAGATTATGTAGGTTAAGTTAAAATAAGCATCGAATTAATTTTATACTGTTACTTCTCCCATTGCAGTGCGTGCACATTTTCCTATGTTCAATTTTTCAGATTTAAATTTCAAGAAGTGATGAAAACTTACCTCCAAGAAGTGATGAAAACTTACCGAACACATTTATTACAAGTAGATACATTACCATATTCACTCAAATGAACCGTTTTACATTTTTAATTGCTTTAGTTTTCTCCGTCAATTTACTAAAATGTCCCGAGTTAAAAAACTGAAAGTTTTCATTGGAATTTTATTGTTCTAACCAGGGATCTAAATTTGGGAAATTCTTGAAATCCATGAACTCAATTTCGTCCCTCAGCAATGTGTATTTGAAAACTGAAAATGTTATGTATCAGTATTTGTACTAACTTTTCAATTTTCACGAAGTTGACACACCTTCATGTAATTTTTTCTTTAACAATAAATACACTTAAGAATTTAATATAAATGCGTGTAGCATCTCAGCTGGTAGCGAAGACAGCTGGTGTAAATGAGGTGCACATATGTAAAATTCTGCAACTGTAGCTTCACACTAGCGTGTATGCGGAAAAATTCCCAATAAATTTCAGTTGTCAAACTCGCATCGACAAAATTGAATTTTTTCAATTTTACCAACGTATCTTTCCAATATTTCCAGTATTTGTAAGAATGTGTCAGTTAACGTTCAATGAATGGGAGAACATTCAAGCGTAATGACTTAATTTTTGTGTTTGTGTTATTGCGCTTTTGATTGTATTTTCGTTTTCGCGCTGTTATTCTCGCCCTAGAAATATTTCTCATACGCTCTAGTGTGAACGGAAGTGAAGTGAAGCTGCAGTAAGTGTAGTAAAAGGAAGAATAAAAAGTCGGCTTATTCCAACGGTCAAAATGACGTTTTTAATGTCAAAGCTATAAAGCAAACGATAGTTAGAGCGCGTACAGCTTTGGCTCGCTAAGTATTACTGGTGAAAATTTTGACAATTCTTCCTCCATATAGCGTCTGTCAAAATCGCCACGAGGTGAATTTTATCGAACTTAAGCTGTATGTTAATATTTGACTGGCAATCTTCTGTAAGATTTCGTACACACTGAGGCCGATTTGAGAAATACGAAACTGTAATAGAGGGCGTGTTACACTAATGTGAATAAGGTACTTTCGTATTGTCTACGAAACATTTGAAAGTCTGACGCAAATAACATTTTCCTTTTTGTGAAACTAATAATAAGCATTGGCCGGCAATCACAGGCTAAATTTTAACATTTTAAATCATTCTCATCATTCTCTTTCGTGTACAACCTGAAAAATTCCTCTTTTTAAATAATTCTGTTAACATGTTTTAAGTTATAAATTATTCTTAAGTTGTAAGCTACAAGCTATAAGCTATAAGTTTTGAAACTGATCTGTACTGTTTCAGACCAGTTTTGAAACAGATCAGTACTGATGCATATCAGTTTTAAAATTGATCGGTACTGATCCAGATCAGTATTTAAACTGAACAGTACTTATCCGTATCAGTTTTGAAGCTCATCAGTACTGATTCATATCAGTTTTGAAACTGATCAGCATTAACTAATCAGTTTGAAAATTGATGTGGATCAGTACTGATCAGTTTTATAACTGATACACATCAGTATTGACTAGTTTCAAAGCTTATAACTCATTACTTATAAAAATTTATAACTTTACGTTTTAAACTTATAACTTATAACGTCAACATGTACCTAAAAACTTATAGCTATGCTATATGCATATATGGGCCATTCCACGAAAACTTCGTTCCAACGCTCGAAATGCTCAGTTGTTACGAAAAGATATTCATACAAAATGCTGCATCAGAAGTATTGATCATTTAACTAGAGATTAGTAACTTTTCTATTGCTTTTATTTTGTAACTACTGAGAATTTCACGCGTGGGAACGAAGCGGACCGTGGAATTGCCCATATTATGAATTTAGCGATAAGTTGCTTTGCCCAAACCCTCTAATTAAAAATACGTAAACAAACGATAATGAATGTGACGTCACACAAATGTCGTATTGTGTTAAAACAGTAAATACGATATAACATTTGCGGGACGTTTGACGTAAGAGTTCGTGTGTGTTAGTGAAACTTTGTGTGTATTATTCGCTGACTTGACCTCACTTCACGACGATGCTATTTTACCGCCATTTTTACAAACACGTAATTTTCACAGATAGTTTTCTTTCTAGTTCTTTTTTCGGACTTAATCCCTTGAGCACCCCTCCAGCAACGAATTAAGAAGCCCGTAAAGCCTCAAAGACTTCCTACAAGGCGAACACCACCAATTCCCAAGTGAAGCGATGCCCTTACTTCGGCTGCTATGATGGAACTCACTCTATTAATTTATAATTCACAATATTTGACGTTTAGGACGTCATTTTGGCAATTAGGATAAATCGGATTTTTATATCAATAGATCAAGGTTAGCATCAAGGTCTGATCAGGCATTACTACTCGAGTTTCAACTGTTCTGTAGGTGACAAAACCTTAAATTTGTATGAGCGAACATAGTCTTTTACGAAGTATTCAATTTCTGCATTTAATTAAGCGCGAGGGGCAGATAAACGTAGAAAATCCTTTTACACTTAAAATAAAATCAATTGTTAAGAAAATCCACACATTCAGTGAAAATCCTAAAAAAATTCTTTGGCTTGAGACAAATCCTTGGAAATCCTTGAAAACCAAACAAAATCAAAAGGAAATCCGTAAAAATAGTGTAAAAATGAAAAAGACAAAAGAATGAAAATGAAAAGAAAGAAAATTCTTGAAAACGATAGAAAATCATTGGAAATCAAAAAAAAAATCTGAGGATTTTCTTTAAGAAATTCACGTTTCATCCACGTTCTTCAATAGAGAGTTTGGGTAAACCCACTTATAGCCAAATTTATAACATATACATATAGCTATTTGTTGTGAGCTATATGTTTACGTTATAAGTTACAAGTTTACGTCTAAGTTAACATTATAAGTTTATAGCCCAGATCAGTATTGTAACTGATCCATACCAGTACTGATCAATTCCAAAATTGACCCGCATCAGAATTGATCAGTTTAAAAATTGATTTGGATTAGTTGTTTTGAAACTGATCGGTACTGATCCAGATCAGTTTCGAAACTGATCAGTACTGATCTGCATCACTTTTGAAACTGATCAGTACTGATCCGGATCAGTTTCGAAACTGATCAGTACTGATCCGGATCAGTTTCGAAACTGATCAGTACTAATTCGGATCAGTTTCGATACTGATCAGTTTCGATACTTATTAGTACTGATCCGGATCAGTTTAAAAACTGATCTGGGTCAGTTATAGCACTGATCTGGTCTATAAACTAATAATAGCTCGTAACTTGTAATTTAAAAAGTATAACTCACAGCTCGTAACGTGAACTTATAACTTATAAAGTAAACTTGTAACTTTTAACGTAAAAATATATCTTATAATTTATAGCTATATGTATATGTTATAAATTTGGCTATAAGTCTCCTTTGCCCAAACTCTCTAATACAAATTTAATGCTTTTTCACCGACTGGCGCCTTCAGCTGTTTTATGGTCACCTGGTGAACTAATTCCTTGATCAATAGACTCAATTATCGGTAATTTTCAATAATTTTATCGGTGCAGTACTTTATTACTTTTATTGGCAGTCAGTCGGTCGGTTTAATCGGTCACAGTGCAATTGAAAGACATAAGGAAAAGATCTTTACTTTTCCTCTGGGAGCACTCAATGAATTCGTTTCTTGTCAGAAGCAGTGAATATCATGGTACAATTTAGACGCAGCAGTTTTTCACATTGAAAATAAAACGATACAAACATTTTTCTAAAAATTCGTGCTTCAAAACACACTATCGAATAAACGCCGAGATCAGAATGGCAATAATAGCTAAAACCACTAAACAGTTAAACAATAATAAAAAAACGAACAACACATTTGACATAATACGTGCTGCAACAGATCAATTAAAGTTAATTAATGTTGCACATTTTTTACAAATAAAAATCAAGACTCATTTCTGGGTATTACCTTATTTATCAGTCTTGATGGCATAAAGTTTATATTATTATTAAACTAATTGTTTTCATTTAAAATGACTTTGTGATTTATTCTTGCTAAGGAAGACATGCAGAAATTAATTTTAATTTATTCAAACAAGCTACAGATAAGTCACTTCTAGAACGAAAATCCAAACATTTTTGCACATGTCTGTATAATTTGTTTAATTTTTGCCTTCGGATGTTCTACACTTTATTATACTTTATTTGTTAGTCTTATTTTGCACATTTACATCCATTTGTCATACATCTATTAACTCAAAGTCAAATCATGCCATTGAAGAAACCCGATTACGTCATACACCTTACCTTGAGACTATCCTCTAAATATCATTCTTTTAGTGAATATCGGGTACTATGCAAGATGAGAGTATTATTTATACACATGCCAATGGTAGCACACCACTTCTTTTTGTTTATCGTTAGACAGACACTTTTTTATTAAAATTGCTGATTGAATGGTTTGAAAAAGTTTCAAACAAAACAAATAAATTACCAATTTTAATAATAGTTCCCTCATCCGGTACAAAACGACATTCTTCCCATGATAATTCTTCTTCTTCTTAAAAGTTGAGCTACCTACTTTATCTCGGAAATATTGTGCTTGCTCATTACAACCGAATTCAATCACACTTTTATCATTCTGCTGATATTGTTGTTTCGTTCTTTGCATTTATTTGTGTGTGGAACATGGTATAAAAAAATTACTTACGAATGCGTGTGAGGACTACAAGAGCTTACAAACATGATAACAACGAAAGAACGAAATCAGATAAAACTGTGATTTCAAATTATTTAACCTTATAAAAGTCAAATTCGTATGGGGAATCACTCGTGTGGGGGAATTATAAGAAAAATGAAATGAATATTTGTGTGGTGTTTCTCTATGCGTTTTTTTCTTGAAGAAACTTTCACTGAGTTGTTTCTCCTCCTACAAAAATTTTGTTTTTAATGCAAAAACATCAGAAATGTTGTTTTTTAATTTTCTGAAGAAAGTTTCCTTACTTGAAAAATTGTGAATATGAATTTTCCGACGACTTTCACACATTTTTCACGCTTTCCTCGACCAGAATTTGCTTGTTCTAAGAGTCGTAATTGTAATTTTTCCTGTGGAAAATTGAGTTTGTATCTCTATTGCTCTTCCCTGGGGTAGCGGAGTTTTTGAAAAATATACTCGCCCATGTGGTTGAATCGTTCACGCATATGGGATTCATTTTCTCAACTGTTAAAAGAGTGCAAATCGGTTTTCAAATCCACCGTTGTTCTATCAATGTCCCATCGAGTGGGTTCCACTGGACTTTCCAGAGATGACCGAAAAAACCCAGACATAGTTAGTTAGTTACGTTTATTGGTCATTAATAACAATCAATGTTACAACCAGGCCTCTTAGTTGGACCTCTTCTATATCCAATTCTTACATTACAATTCGAGTATCATATATGCACGAGTTTAAAAATGTTTAGAATACTCCTTAATCTGGTGTTTAAAATATGCTTCTCCGTTAGGACGTAGTTGCCGAAAATTCTGTGCCTCTGCCAAGTAAGAGCTGGGCATGCGGTTAACAAATGCACCGGGGTTTCCTCGTCCTCACTGCACCATCTGCATATTGCCGTATTAGAAATGTTCATTCTGTTCAGATGTTTGTTTAGACTGCAGTCCAGTCAGTAATTGCTCCGATGATTAGCCTCTTGATTTATTAAGAAGAAATTTAGTGTTCCTTACATTTGGGCCATTTACGATGGTTCTACTGTGTTTACAATTAGTCAGATTTAGCCAGATTCTCACGTGCTTTGTTTCATAAAAATTACGCTCCTTTGAGTGCTGTATGCGAGTCCTACGGCTGGTTTTGCGCCCTCAAAAGGTGTTGCACTGCCTTTGCGAGCCAATTCATCGGCCATTTCATTGCCGTGAACACCACTATGTCCTGGAACCCAGTATAACGTAGTATTGTTGTTCATTGTTACTTCTTTCAACAGCCTTGCACATTCATATGCTAGTTTTGAGGTGAAGCAGTGATTACCGAGTAATCTCAGAGACTCTTGACAATCCGAGCATATCTTTACATACCTATTACTCGTGTTCATATCAATAAGAGTTAAACACGCTGCATACATCGCGCATATTTCAGCCTGCATGGTGGCAGCATATTCATCTAATGGTTGTGAGATTTGGATTCCATTTTCGGAATAGATTCCAAAGCCGGACCCTTCTCCCGTCTTTGATCCATCTGTGAAAACATTGAGATCTGCACCGTTAAGTGACTTCTCATTGTGATAAAAGTGTCTTTCTGGGACTAAAACTTCATAGCCTTTATCAAAAATGTATTGAGGGCTGCATTTGTCTGTATACATACATTTGCAGTTCTGGAACTGCGTTCCCGTTTTTAGTTAGTAACTCAGTGATATGATAGACCGTATGTTTGACTCTTCCACCATCCCACATTTTTTAGTCGAGTGGCCCTTATCATGGCTTCACGTTCGCTGTATAGATCTACTGGAAGATTACCCATCAAAATTTCAAGAGCTTTAGTTGGAGTTGAGCTCATAACTCCCGTGATGCCATGAAGAACCATTCTCCATAGAATAAAATGGGTCTAATGATGGCAGTGTATAGCCAATGAACAACTTTGGGTCTCAAACCCCAAGTTTTCCCAAAGGCCCCTTTACATTGTCAATAGATTTTCGTTGCTGTCCTTATCCTTTCCTGGATGTGAGGAATCCAACTCAGTTTCTTGTCAAGGATGATTCCTAAGAACTTTACCTGTTCAGCTAAAACCAGAACCATCTTCTTTTTGGTGAAAAGAATCAACTTTGTCTTTTGGAGATTGACTGTTAGACAGTTTTCCTCGCACCATTCTTCCACAATGGATAGGGCTGAGCTCATTAACGAGGTCAGGTACTTTCGAATTTCCCTATGATAAGAATAACCAAATCATAAGCGAAACCGTCAGTGTCATATCCTGCTATATTGAGTCTTGTTAACAAGGCTATCTATCACCATATTCCATAGAATCGGCGATAGTACTCTGTCGACAACCCCCTCTACCGTTGCATCGATGAAATTCGCTTTGATTGATCTGCTTCTCAGCATGAACTCAATCCAAGCAACCATCGATTTATGGCTGATCAGATTAAAAGCACCCACAATACCAAGGAATGCTCCAAAAGCGCTTTGTTTCAGTGTGAGTGATTTCTCAATTCTGCAAACCATGCTATGGGTCGCTGAGTCTACTGACTTACCAGCAATATAAGCGTGTTGCTTACCATGGAGCGGTTTCTTTTTTACAGGCTCATCTCATCTCTAATATACTATACTCTACTCTATCAAGAATTCTTTCCATCACCTTCAGAAGAATTGAAGTCAAGCTAATAGGCTTCAGCTACTGAATATGACAGTTTCCCCGGTATAGCAATAAAGATCACTTTTACTTCCTGTCACTTATCAGGAACAGGGGCGCCGACTTCCATATGACAGGTGTGGCGACCGCCACACCCTACAGAATTTGGGTGTGGCGACGAAGCCACACCCATTTTTAGAATAAAATTATCCAAGTTTATATCACTTTAATGAACATTTGCTATGGGCAAAAGGTGCAGTTTGAGAAATTAAAAATGAATAGCGTTTCATTAGTCCGTTAACAGAAACACTAAAAAATTCGCTCGCTTCAAACATTGTTCTTCCAATTCGATGCTTTCTGTTCTTATAATTTCACGCTTTCACGTCATCTGTGAATGCCCTAAGTTCTGCCTCCTAAGGTTTATGATCCTGGGAAGTCATGTGGTTCTACACCTTCTACCCTCTGCCATACTAAAGCTAGGAACTGTCATTATAGTTCCTAGTAGGGACCGAGAGGCTCCTGTGATTTACATGATGAACGGGTGAAGAAACAAAGGACTTTGTGGAGAGAATGTTTCTACTCTACATTGAAAGTCAAGTTGTTTCCTTGTCGGAGATCGAAATGACTCTGACTTTATTATTTCATTTCATTTGCTATTTATACACAATTCAAAATGCATGGCATTCTACATTTTATTAAATTTGATTTGATTGTCATGGGTTTCTATGATGCCGCCACATACCTCCCCCCTAGTGGAGTCGAACGGAACGAATTCTTTTGTATTTTTATTGGTTGGCAAGATCTTCTGATAAATCGTCCATGTCTAAGGTGGTTGATATGGGTCTTGCTGCTATGATGTTCTTTTTTCCTTTGTGGCGTTTTTCAATCCATTTGTTGTATAGGACTTGCTGGGGTGAATGATAGTGTTTGGACCATGGATCGTGGTTTTTCTTTCGTCTGGTCAGGTCCGAGTATCGATTGGTTGAGAGACTCAAGTAGAGTTGTTTGAAATTGTGAAATTTCAGTAGGTTTTGTTTTGAAGACAATTGTTTCAACGATGGTGTTGTTATGTCTTTTGGTATAAGTGATTGTTGGAATTTGTAATACTTGTGTAAGAATTCCTGGGTTGATTTTTGTAAATTGACTTGTTATTAGAGTGAAAAGTTTGTTTTGACTCTAGGTTCATTCGATTCTAAAAAAATGGTTTTTTTTTGTTTGTTTGAAGTTTGATATGGTGGTGAAAATACTTTGTCTCGATATTGAGTATTTTTGGATCTAATATTTAAGCAATTGGGTTGTAGAGACTTTAGAGACATGTGCTTGGGATATTAGATGGTTTGATAAATTACTTATAATCGCCACAATTATAAGTTGAATTTATTTTGGTTGTGCGAAAGTTATTTGTTCAGGTGAACTGTGCAAATAAAAGGGTTTCGTAAAGTTGGTACGAAAGTTATTTGTTTTTGTAGGAACAAGTAAAGGATTCGTAAGGTTGAAGTTGTTAAATGATTTTGTCAGGTGTATACGACATTTTTGTTCTCATTTTTGCTCTATGTGGCGAATGGGCTTGTACAAGCGATGGTATGTGGTTGTTTGAGAAAATGTAGCGTATATTGCTTGAAAAAAAACGTTTCCGTAAAGAAAATTTTAGTGTTTTGTTAGTACAAAGGGAAATTTGAGCAAAAATGATTTGATCAAATAGCAGCTGTTTGTACAGTGTGCAATAGAGGTTATGTGTCTTCGGCTTGTGCTTGATAGTAAGTTTAATACTTTTCTATCTACAAGAATCGAAGTGGTCATAAACAGTTCTATTGTCAATCGTGAGATTGAAATGATATTCGAATGTTGAGAAATTCGTTTACTTAAATTTTCTTTAAGTCGTGAGAGACAGAGAAACATTATTATTGGTTGGTTTTATTTTTGAGTGATAAAGATATTAGACAGCGATTGGATGTGATATGATCACGATTCTGTTTTGGTATCTTTATCGTTTGCCGAAAAGTAATTGTAAATTTTGGATCGAAATTGTTAGCGAAAATTATGTTAGATTTTTGCTAACAAAGTTGGTGTCGAAAAATTTGATTGTTAATTTGGTGTTCAAATGATAGTGAGGGTTTACTCTCATTGGTATATGAAATTTTTGAGTTCGAAAGGGTGAAAATTGAAAGTAACGGTGAGTCGTACTTTGAATGAAGAGAGATCTTCTTTACGTCCTCATTGTTGTGTGGAAATATTGAGTGAATGATTAGAAAGGTATCAGTTGTGCATAGGAAAAAGGGAAAGTCTTCAGTGGAAGATCAAGTTCCATGGTTTTAACTATGCAATTTACGTTAGTAGCAATTGCTAAGGGTAACGGTAAATGAACGACAGTATGTAATCATTTTGAAATTTTGGTTTGAAACGATTGTAATTTCATTGTTGGATGGAAATGAAATTATTTTGTTTGACACAGATGAAAAAGAATGTTTGTCTGTGTTTTGTGGTTACTCAAATTGTAAATCGTGTGATTTGAATGACTGATTGTTGTTGATAGTTGATTGTAGGAGTAGTAAAGTCTACTGATTTTGTAAGTCAATATTTTGATTCGAAAGGGTAGTGTGAAATTTTAGACTTGACGCTAAATAACTTTTTGTTAAGTTTTTAAAATTTTGACTACATATTCTGAATGTGCAATGATTGTAGAAAAATATTGACTTAGAATTGGGTTGATTTAGTGTGAATTATCAACTGGTTGATGAAAAGTTATTGTTTGGTGAAAACCAATGAAAATAATTTTGTGTGGTAAGGGTGATTGGTGGGAACCCTGATTGTGTTTTTAGTGAATTTGGAGGGTGAGAAAAAATTTTTATTGGAGTGTACCAATAAAAATCATTTGTTTTGGTGTGTGTTCATGTCGAACGTTGGGGTCACCAAATGTGGAGACTGTGGTTTTGTTTGTAAAATTATTTATGGTTATTGACCATGGAAATAATTTTGTACGTTGTTGTTCGTGTTGAACGTTGGGGTCACCAAATGTGGAGAGAATGTTTCTACTCTACATTGAAAGTCAAGTTGTTTCCTTGTCGGAGATCGAAATGACTCTGACTTTATTATTTCATTTCATTTGCTATTTATACACAATTCAGAATGCGTGGCATTCTACATTTTATTAAATTTGATTTGATTGTCATGGGTTTCTATGATGCCGCCACAAGTTCAACAACGTTCAGTAAAAAAATTCTATATACTAACATAAACTCACGATCTACACAAATTAACTTTCCCACTAAAGCCGCCTATTTTAAAATCAATATATTTTGAAGAAGGGAAAAATGTATTTCTACGCAACTTGGGATGAAAATCTTGCCACACCCGTTCCAAAGAGAATTCGGTGCCCCTGATCAGGAATATACGCATACGCTAGGCTGGCTTGGAACAAGCTCGTCAATAATGGGTTTAGAATATTCCTTGATTCTATTACCAATGCTGGGATAATCTGATCCACCCCTGGAGATTTAAATGGCTTGAAGGTTTGAATAGCCTATCTTACCCAGACATAACATTTCCGTTGGAAAAAGTTTAATAAAGGGTTCGGAACAACAACTGGATAGCATAGTGGTTAACACTTCTGCTTGCTACTATGAGATTGAGATGCCAGTACGTTGGTTCGAAACTCAACCGCAGATAGATTTGTTCCTACTGTTAGGTTGGTAAACAAATGGCCTACCATTGGAAGGCATTGTAGGGAGGTGCCAGTATTCGACTCCTATTAGTTTCGCTCCTAGTACATCTCATAGATGGCACTGGGTTTGTCCCACATCTTGCCACAGGCACAGTAAAAACTTTCCGGTAATGAAAAGATCTCAAAAAGTAAAACCACTAAACAACGAAACTAGTAAATGGCTAATTCCATCGGAGTCACCTGCGGAACAAATGTGTGTTATAAATCATATATAACAAAATCAAGAGCGAAAATTATAAATTTGTCGGAATAGCCGTTGAAACTATGGGTTCTTGGTCAGCGGAGGCAAAAGATTTTCTCTTTTAGTTGGGTAAGAAACTAGAAAAAGTAAGTGGAGACCCACGAAGTAAAAGTTTCTTGTATAAAAAAAATATCTTTAGCAATACAAAAAAATAATGCGACAAGTATAATTGATGGCATCCCACAAGAGAAGAATATGGAGGAGATTTTTTA
The DNA here is from genome assembly GCA_029228625.1 of Pseudolycoriella hygida. Taxonomy (NCBI): domain Eukaryota; kingdom Metazoa; phylum Arthropoda; class Insecta; order Diptera; family Sciaridae; genus Pseudolycoriella; species Pseudolycoriella hygida. Next base: position 43,488,166 of record CM055403.1, on the reverse strand, counting down.
TTTATAATTTTTATTTTTTACTTTTTGTTCTTGATTGTCTATAGACACCATTTTATGTGATTTTTATAAAACTAAAACTATCAGAGTGAAAGAGATGAAATTCGTTACTCAGGTGACGGTACCGATCCGGTACCGAGAAAATATTTTCTCAAATTTTCACGAATTTTCTCAAATTTTTATTTTAATGTAAAATAAAACACGTTCAAACAAATTAAAATAAGTGTAGAATTATTTATAATCGAGGTTAAGAGTACGCTGAATCATAATATAGTTCGTACAGATAGAAGAAGCTCAGTAAACCATTTTGGCCATATTGGCCACCAAACATGTATAATCTGTTATTTGGTTACTTTTTTGTGTATAAAACATCAATTGAACATTAAAGTTCTTAAAAATTTTGAGAAAAAATTTGAGAACATTTTCGCAAATTTTTTCGAATTTTCTCAAAATTTTTTTGAACAATAGGACCTGGTACCGATAGAATTAGCCACATAATGATCTAGCCACTCCCTTCATGGGTTTTCAAGGCAAATGATGATGGTCGTAGGGTTGGTCGGTTTTGCACTTTTTTTTTCTTAACTGTACTTTTCGAAATCGATTTTTAGAGGCAAACAAACATTTTTCTGTAAGCGTATCTTCTGATTGTCCAAAGCCATTTTCTGAAAAATTCTGGGTTTTTAAAGTATCTCAGTTTGACATTTTCCCGAACCCAAAATTGTATCTAAATTCCTAACAATATTACTTATACGCATTTTGTAGAGTCATTATGAGTTATTTTAACTGAATGTACATTACATTACTCTTCGTAATTCCTTTTTAACAAAAGATGCGTCTTCATAAGATTTAACAAACTAAAGTGCTGATTTCGTCGTTTACATCTTTTACCTACTAGACCATATGTGTATATCAGCACATTCGGTCACAGAATGATGACTTCTATGAACAGTGCACTTTCTTATAACCACCTAAATCGTAACGAACGTATCCGGAAAAGAATTTCGAAATATTCGAACAAAGAGGCTCTCTCTCTAAACAGAGATTCTCTTGTTCAAGGCGGCATTGTTTTTCTATTGTTGTTTGCGATATTCGAAAATATTCGTCAAACTAACTACCGAAAAACAAAGCGTTATTTTACAAAAGCAACCAAACACCAAACCAAAAAGTTATTTTCTAAAGGCTCTGGAATGTTTCTCTTTTCCTGTTGGTCTCAATTTGTCGCGTTTTTCAGACACATGAATCAATTTTTTTGAATTTGTACAAGAACGAGACATCACTCATGCAAATCATTCATATATTTTAAGAATGAAATGTTCGAAATCTTTCTGTATGTTTGTCATTTCTTCGTATTAGTAAAAGCAACATTAACGTCATCCACCCCACTTAATGCTTCCTACCGAATACCAAGTCTTCAGAGTTATTTATTATCAATTTTAAAATTAGACAACCAACAAAAATTTTGGCTGTGCATGTACTATGACAACTCCTAAAATGTTTCAATCAACTAATAAAAACGACTAAGCGATTGAAGATCCTTGTGCATGACATTTTTTAATGGCCTTCATTAAATGATCACTAAACTCACTCAAGACAATTATAATTTGTTGCATTCACCGTACAATGTCACTCCAAGAACAATAATATTCTACGCAAGGACTGAATTTTCTTTGTTTACAAATTTAAAAAATATTTATTTTTTTTATTTAATTAGACTTTCAGCGGACTATGACTTTTTGTCATTAATATTCATTTCCATACACAAAATTGTTATAGAAATGATTGACAACAAAACGTTGTCCTCTTAGCTGTGCCATTATCATTATTACAAAAATTGCGCTCGGTAAAAATAAAATCTTTTTCATTGTTTCGAAAAGTGGATTATTGATCATTGTACTGCATATGAAATGTATGTGCGCATGAGTCAAAGCGAACTATTTTCGCAAAAGTTTATTGTGTCATGGATGTTTTATGCATCTGGTGATAAAGTCTGTGCAAGAAATTCGTTTTGGTTAATTTCATTTGTCACACTGATTGTTAAGATTTCGGATCGTTAAAAACGTTCTTTTTTTTCGATTTTTCTCTGAATGAAATCAAATAAATCAATTGTGACAACAGGGAAAATTAGCAACGCTGAGCTAAGGACCTACGTAAATTGAAAGAAAAACCAGCTTCCTGGTTGACTTTCTTATCGAAAGAAGAATCCTTGTAATTGGTATTCCGAGTTTAACTTATAGTTTTATCGAAACATTCCAGTGAGAAGTCACCAGACTGTCAAAAGAGAAAGTTTTATAATGTAACTGAAACCCCTTGACTTGTAAATCTTATTTTATTGAATTCTTTTTTCCAAGTCGAATCATCAAAACGTCTGTAGAAAAATCCTTTACCTTGCTTCATTGTCAGTACTTAAACGAAGATATGCATTTTTCAAGATTTTATCGATTATTAACAATATTGCTCTTACCGCCTCTGATTTGATTCCGCTTAATAAACTCTTTTGATCAGCGGTCAAAGAGGGAACGTTTTTAGCCTGGGAAATCAAGATTTTCGAAACTTTTGTTTTCCTATTCCCATATAATTTTGTACGCCACTAATGCACATACTGTGGTTTTTTCGCCCTTCTGCGATTTCCCACACAATTTTCTTCACTCAGAGAATAAAAACATTTTTAAAGCGCCAATATGTAATGGTGCAGTAAGTAATAACTAATTTTCAATAGCAGCATGCAGAGCCTTTTATAAGGATTTCGAAATGGGGGGGGGGATTTTCGGCATGGGGGCCCAATTTTTTCATTGAAGGGGCCCCAAATTCTTAATCCCAACAAAAAACTCTTAAAAGGTAAAGTGTGACGCAGTCCTAATGTCCACTTCCAAAATTAATGATATCAGTGGAGGTGACGCTTACGCTGAAAATACGCAAGAAATGACGATGCAAAAAATTTTTTTTAAAAAATTCAAATGTTTGAAATTGCGTCACAAATGCCAGAGCCATCAACGTAATACTTTTTCCACACTTTCAGTTTTCCCGAAGTAACCAACTCTCTAGCTGTTCTAATTCAGAAGATAGCAAAAATTTCAAAATGGCGTCATTTTGACAGCTGGCAGCCATTTTCTTAGGATCTCAAAAAAATTCTCCTGATGAAACTCTATAAATTTCCTGAAGAAGCCATCTCTCTAAGTAGTGTCATTACGGAGCTAAAATTCGAAAACCGAAAAAGCATAAACGAAAATCCAAGATGGCGCCGCTATGACAGCTGGCAGCCATTTTCTAATGATCCCAAAAAATTCTCCTGATGAATCTCTATAACTTTCTAGAAGAAACCAACTCTCTAAGTGTTATCATTCCGGAGCTAAAATTCGAAAACCCAAAGAAGTCTAATTTATTGCTTGGGAAAATTCCAGATGGCGCCGGTTTGACTGCTGGCAGTCATTTTCTTAAGATCCCCAGAATATCTCCTGACCAAACTCGATAACTTTCCCGAAGAAACCAACTCTCTAGCTATTGTCACTCTGGAGCTAAAATTCGAAAACTCCGAGCATTACCTAAAAAACCCTCAAAATTGACCACTTTTCCACATGCCACGGCTTTTCCAGAATTTTCCCGGAAAAGCGGCATATGAAATTTTTCATTTGGGGCCGAGACTGACGTTCCTTGAAAATTTCAGGAAGATCGGCTTTCTAGTTCTCGAGATCGAAAATTATTAATAGATAGATAGATACACTTACGGAAATATATTTTTGCATCAAATAGAATTTTGTACTTCTGCGCAAGTTTTTGCAGTATTAAAAAGCTGCGCAGAAGTACAAAATTCTATTTGTTGCAAAAATATATTTCCGAAGTGTAGAAACCGACAGAACAGAAAAAAGTTTCCATAATGATGAGAACAATAGAAAAATTTATTCTCCTTACAAAAATGTCATTTTCAAACCTCGATATCTCAGCCAATTTTCAACCGATTTTGATGAGTAAGGGCTCGTTTGAAAGCTGCTGCGACGTAGTTTGTTTGGGGTGTGGGGACTGCGTCACGCCCTCCGCTACCGCTGCGGGAGATAAGAGTGACCAGTTTTTCGTGCTTATTCCTATTATGTTCGCGTTGTGAAAATCTGATATAGTAGAAATAGTGAAATAATGTGTTGACGAGAATTTCTTTATGATTTTCTTTCAAGCTGGAAAATAACTTATGCGAGCGAGAAAATTTTATTGAATGCTGGAAGTAATTAATTTTCGATAGGAGGAAAACACACTAAAAATAGGGTCAAGCGCCCGCAGGTGAAGTTTTTTTTCAAATTGCAATTTGCAATTTGCAAAATTGAGTTTGTGACAATAGAAGATTGTATTTTAATAAAGAGTCTTCCATAAAAAAAACCGTGGGACTATTCCGGATCGCTGTAGGCGTCGCGTCAGGCATCCCGAATTAAAAATAAATTTAAAAATTGCCCAACTACTGAATATTAGGAATCATTGTAAAGCGCCGCAGGCGAAATTTTTTTAGTAAAAAATGAGTGGAACATTTTTTGCAAGTTGAGAATGAGTGCGGTGCACTGGGGTGGATTTTTATAAAGTGGGGTGGGACTGGGGTGGATTTTTCCTCCGAGCTTGTATGTTATAAAAGGCCCTGGCAGCATGCAGCAGTACAAATGTCCTATACGTTTACTACCAGACATTTTATTGGAACATGGGGTATATCGAGGCGGGAGCGAGGGGGATGTATTTAATATCGTCTGCCCGTTCCGTCATTTTTTTCTGAACGGTTGCACCGATCACCCTAAACTTTTTTCCCCCTGAAAGGTGCATGTATGCCCCATGGTTCAAGTTCAAAAATGAGCAAAATCGGTGAAGTGGTTCCGGAGATAGGATCGAAAAGTGACCGAAAACATGGTTTTTCGAGGGTCGGTGAAACTTTTTCACAAATATCTCACCAAAAGTAGCACGGAAATTTTTCTTTTTGGTGTCAAATGAAAGCATTTGATCTCAAAAAACTGGGATTTTTATTTGTGGAAATCGGATCAGTGGCCTGGGCACTGCGACCAATAGAATGGACGAAATCTAGTTCATTGCTATATACGAAAGCAGATGGTTCGTCGTCTATATTTGCTCAACTAGACAAAATTGAGACATACTCTCAAAGGAAAGTTGTGGAGAATAAAATTTTAGAGAACACGTGTTTCAGGGTTTTAGGGAAAAACAACCAAATCCTGGGATATGACCACTTATAGAATTAGGAAGGATGACACATATCTCTAGAACTATTAGAGTTAGGAAGTTCCTTCCAAAAGCAAAGTTGTAGAGAATTATATTTAAGCGAAAACGTGTTTTACGGTTTTGGGTAAAAGTGCCTCAATCCTGGGATATGACCACTTCTAGAACTGGGAGGGATGGTCCATATCTCTAGAACTATAAGAGTTAGAAAGTTGCTTCCAAAGGCAAAGTTGTAGAGAATAAAATTTTAGAGAACATGTGTCTCAGGGTTTTGGGTAAAAATACCTCAATCCTGGGATATGACCACTTCTAGAACTGGGAGGGGTGATCCATATCTCTAGAACTATAAGAGGTAGAAAATTGCTTCCGAAGGCAAAATTGTACCGAATAAAATTTTAAAGAGCACGTGTTTCAGGGTTTTAGAGAAAGAATACCAAATCCCGGGATATAACAGCTTGTAGAATCGTGAATATTTTATTTCAGCATTAGTACATATGGACAAATTTACAAACAAAACTGATTCCTACAAAATCACAAAATTATAAATAAAAAATCTCCTTCATTTTCTCTGACTCTTGGAAGGTACCCAATACCCATGACTGATGCAGCGTTGCGGCTTTGTATGGCCATGCTGATTCTCTGGTATAAAAAGGACTTTGATCTCACTTCTTGTGTCTTCAGATTTGTTTAGCTAGTTTATTGATGAAATCTTTGGCGTGTTTGCTCCAGGGGCCCATGGTCTCAACCGCGAATGGAGGAAAGTGGTAGTTTGGGCTGAGTAATTGCGCTTTTACTCTAACCATGTTCAATGCTGCTTGTCCAGCTTCCTTGCAGGTGCATCATAAGATGCTTGGCGTAAAGGTGTTAGAGCATGTAGCGTCCCATATGAAGGATTTTCTCTTCGACCACGGAATTAAGCTCATCCCATCTACTCTTTTTCCATCGGTGCGAATTAAACCCACCGACCAGCACTATAACGGCAATGTAAGCCATGTCGACCTTTTTTATCCACGGTGGTTCCACAAACACAAGTGTGTGGTCTGCAAATATCAGTTTCGAGTCTCAATCCGACACTTATCCGAAACACGTTGTTGTCTAAAAGCGTTCCTATTGCTCTGGATGGTAATGCATGTAGCCTTGCCCCGGATTCGGGTTCGCATATTGCTAACCTTCTAGATTTTTCGGCGGCTGAATCATCATCACTTTGCCGACTCTGCACCAACCTCTGCATGTTTATTTCATCCCAATCTTTTTGTGATGATGGCGTGGTTGGTAGTTTTGAATGAGGATTTATGCAATTCCAAGCGGTTAAGCCTTGAGCGTAATCAGCTATGTCCATTATATCGAGCGTGGGTGATTGTGATATGATACTCATTAATGGAAAAATGCTGTTTACAGATGATAGGAATGCCGGTAATGCAATGTCCTAAATTCTCCTTAAGCCAAGACCTCCATGCCGAACTGGCAATGATGAAGTGATTTGCGTGTCGGTGTCCAAAAACGTGTTTGTTAATGTTTCGACCGTTGTTCTTATCCTGTTGTCGATTTCTTTTGTAAATTCGCTTACTTGCCATGATGGTGTTGTTCGGATGTATTACGCGATGTGATAGTTGTCAAGTTCTGTTAGTCTACTGAAAAATATTTTGAGTTCCTGGAACTTTTTCTTGAACACAATGCCGAACGACTGCACGGTTATCGGTGCTTCATGCAGAGTTAAATTGTTGACGATGATGAAATTCCTGGTAAAATTCCTTCGAAACGACGCGCCGTCTCCGTGTTGATTTGTGAACAGAAATACAATTCACACTTCATCGGGTTGATTTGTAAGCCCACTTTTTTGCATTCTTCGATTACAAACGCAAATTCTTGTAGAATGGTGTCCGGATCGCCGGCGACAGTTCCATCATCCAGGTAGAATATCACAAATTTTGAGACTAGCGCAGTTATCACAGATTGAATTGCCAAACAAAAAAAGAAGTGACCCACACGGATCTCCTTGTTGGGCTCCGTTCTGCGAGAGAATTATGTTATCGCCATAGAATAGAAAAGATGCAGTAGAGTAGCACTGCCATAGGAACGGATATATCGATGGATGGTTAACTTTGATCTCATCTAAGAACTTCGCCCTGTGAACCTCGTTGAACGCATTTCGGAAGTCTATCTTAAGGACGACATAATCACTGTGTCTGTGTTTCTTAATGAAAGTTCTGGTTGCGTGTACGGATGCCCCACAGCCACCCGGAACTGCGAAACCAACCTGGCGGGGCGCGAGCTTTTGCGACGATTCGCTTCGTGCGGACGCGCATGCCAACGCAGTCGACGAGGAAAGTATTGCCGACTGCGATTGGACGTATCCCGCCTTCCTCCTTGTTTAGTGCACAAAGCGATGCTCCATAAGTGACTGCACATAATGTTAATGAAATCTTCCCGGCCAGCGCAAAATTCTGTTAGAGGCTGAATGTTCTTATCCGGTGGCTGTGGTAATGACGTTCCTTCTAGAATTATGAGAGATGACGCACATCTCGAGAACTATGGCAGTTAGAAATTTGTTTCTAAAGGCAGAGTTGGTGAGAATTACATTTTAGAGAAAATCGTTTCAGGATTTCTTGGATAAATTACGTTGGTCCTCTTTGTGATATGGTGCAGGAGAGAACGTTTCGGTGGTCAAAATCAGTGGCTGCGGACGTCGGACATGTAAAAGATGTTTTCTTCCCGGGAACGAACTAAAAATTTCCCAGAACGAACATTTTTGGAAAAAATTTTCCCGTTTTACGGGAAATGATTTCCCGTTTTTTAGGGGACGTCCATAAGGAATTTCATCGTATGGCTTTTTCACATCTGATATCTTACATTTTGTTACATACATTTTTCATATTATTTACAATACACTCTTAAGAGCGTGTCAAATATTTTGACAGTTCTATATTTTGCGATGTTTTTTCATTGCATATTTCTAAGGCAGTGATCATCAATTTTAAATTCCGAAACATCTACTGTTTGCATAACACATCCCTTTATAGATTCTCTGAATCAAAATATATAATCATTGAGTCTTAGTGTCAAAATTTGATCTGAAAAAACATCGCAAAGTACTCGGCTGCATAATACAATGCGATGTTTTTTCAGATCAAATTTTGACACTTACACTCAATAAATATATATTCTGATTCATAGAATCTACAAAGGGATGTGTTATGCAAACAATAGATGTTTTGGAATTTAAAATTGATGATCAATGCCTTAGAAATATGCAATGAAAAAACATCGCAAAAAATATAGAACTGTCAAAATATCTGACACGATATCAAGTAGTTCGTATATTTCAACTGTTAAATTTGATATTTACAATGCATTCTCATCGGGAGGTTACCAGGTAACAGGTTCGACGAGCCGAAGTGATAATGTTCTTATTTTGTGCGATTCACTTTAGTGGTCATCATCGTTCACACCATGTTCATTGCCCGCCATATTTTTCGAATGGGTGTATGACCAGTACAGCGACATCTATGAGGGGCTATTTGGGTTCACATGTCAACGAAATTTCCCATCGATTTTCTTCCGTCCACAAGATGGCACCAGGTGCCATGGTCATGGTACACATAATTCACCTTTCTCAATGTGTGAGTGACGTCATACATTTGTGTACCTTAATTTCTCGTTTCGGGCATCGAATACCGAAACTACCCAGATTCTGAGGCTTGGGTAGGCAGAGGGCGTTGAATTTATTGTGATGTGTAAAAAAGTGGCGCTGTGTTCTATGTCAAACAATGTCAAATTCCATACATTTTTGATCCCCATCACGAATGATGTCTTTAAAGCCATCATTGAGGGATCTTATTAGATACAGGGGGACGTTCCATATTTATAGTTTATTACAGAAAAATCCTATACATCCCGAGGATCGAACCCGGGTTTTCTGCGTGGAAGGCAGGCACGTTCACCACTATGCCATCCCATCCCATTCCGCGGTTTTTATGAGTTTCTATCTCCAGTATAGATCCCGCGCTTAGTCCGGCGGACGTACTTCGGTAGGGTCTTTGACATTACCTTGGCTAATTTCTATGAATCTTTGAAATTCGTATAGTTATAAAAAAATGTAAAACATTGAATTGTTTACTTATTTCTATATTTTGATACGTTCGAGTCTTTTTGCCACATCTATTCTGATACGCACGTGTCTTTGCGTATGTTTGACCTCTGAATTTCTGATAGATGCTCCATTTATTGTCTCTCACTTTAATCCGTGGGTGTCTTGGTGATTGGTATTGCAACATATATTGTGATATAGAGTGGTTATAAAACCAATTGAACCAATAAAACGAGACAGATGATACCATCAGTAGCTTTTTGAACTGCCACTCTAACATTTTCTCTGTATGTGAAATATGGTTGGTGGTAGTTTTGGAAAGTAATAATTTGCATCGCAACGATATTTTACTTGAGAGATCAAAATCCCTGATGCAAGAAATGAATGGTTTCAAAGATTAATATTAAATTTAGGCCAGCTGGGTTCCAAATGTTGAATGTTTTCGTAAGATTGTGGTGAACTAAGCTAATACTCAAGTAATTCACCAAAACGTTTCGTAACAAATCCACCTAATTCAATATTTACATTACCATTTTCAAATTTCCCTCACCTATATTTCGAAATTTGACAAACGGTTGGCGAAACAAACAAATTGGTACATTAAATTCTATTTAGTCGTAACAGCTTCGTGTCTCTTAATACATCGTCTACAAAACATCATCGACATGCTCTTCATACATATTGATTAAAAATAAGTAATAATAAACACATTCCGTATTCAAAGAATGGTTTTCACCATTTATGCTTATCTAAAACGACATATCCATTGAGGTCAAAGTTGGTTAAATATGTATATGTTCGGCGTTTTACCACGTACTAAGCAACGACATCACAACACATCACAAATACAACACATTAAATATTATATGTTACTCCGAATATCATTTTAAATTATATTGTTGATTCGACTTTATTGTAAAGTACATATGGATGAGTTGAAATTTGGTGTGAAATAGCTAGTAGAAGGCAATCGACACACCATTTTTGAAGCATAAGCACATTGAGCCAAAATCAGACCTTCTACATTGTTTAATTAGTCTTTACCGAAACACATTTGGTGGGTCGTTGGCTCAATTTTATTGACTTTTTAGTTAATTTGTGGTTGTTGAAGCAATTAACGAGTTTACAAGATTTTTTTTTTTTTACCAAAAGTGTCGGATATCGCTTTGCAATTCAAGGCGAAAATGAAACAGATGGTTCTAATGTGACAAATTTTAATCGAACTGGATGATAAAACCGAAGTCAAGGTCGGTTGCTCGAACTAATTTAACGCTAAGGCTTGATTTTCACAGTCAGATTCGGTTAACCTGACATGTAACTGAATGTGATCCGTGAGTATGGCTTGCAAGCAGAGAAATAATAACTTGGCACCGCTGACTTCCATAGCACTTTTCTGGTGATAGCAGATATAGAATACGCATGTGAAATTAGTGTTTTGAAAGAGCGAAAATTCTCTCAATTTTGCATATATTTTTGACACATTAGTTAGGGTTGCCATTTTTGAAAATTTGACATGAAAAAAGAGGACACTTTTTCAACAAAAAAAGGTCGAAAACTATAAAACTATAATGATATTTAGGCTGCTACACCTGGTAAAACAGTGCACACTCTGGAAAGACGGACATAGACATTGAACTAAACAAGATAATGCGGACATTCCCAGGTACAGTTAAATCGACGCCGGTCGATAGTTTACCGGCGCTGAGTAAAATTACTCCATCGGATATCAGGCGATAGAACGCGCTGCTATCCCAGTATTGTGAACTGGTCATGGTAACTGCAACGACCTGAGGTATAAATGGAGACTCACAAATGATCCGAGCTGCTGCTGAAGTAATATCAAATTAAATTTCTTCCGGAATATAGAACAATTTTGCATATGGACCATGGTCCAGTTGGTTTCTATGAAGATAAGGCGCTGCGCATAAATACTTCGAAAGCTAAGTTTCTTATGCAAATTACGGTAGTTTTGTATTGTACTTTTAATTGCTAGAGTCACCGAAAGTTCATGAAAATGAATGTTTAAAGGATTAGGCTACAGAGAGTATTCGTCATCCACCATGGGATTGCGGGTAATCTTTCTGAGATTATTCGTCATCCAACATGGGATTGCGGGTATCCTCTCTGAGAGTATTCGTCATCCAACATCGGATTTGTTATCCAACATGGGATTGCGGGCAATCTTTCTGAGAGTATTCGTCATCCAACATGAGATTGCGGGTAATCTCTCTGAGAGTATTCGTCATCCAACATGGGATTGCGTGTAATCTTTCAGATAGTATTCATCATGCAACATGGGATTGCGGGTAATCTTTCTGAGAGTATTTGTCATCCAACATGGGGTTGCGGGTAATCTTTCTGAGAGTATTTGTCATCCAACATGGGGTTGCGGGTAATCTTTCTGAGAGTATTCGTCATCTAACATGGGATTTCGCGTAATCTTTCAGAGAGTATTCACCATCCAACATGGGATTGCGGGTAATCTTTCTGAGAGTATTCGTCATCCACCATGTAATTGCGGGTAACCTTTCTGAGAGTATCCGTCATCCATCATGGGATTGCGGGTAATCTCTCTGAGAGTATTCGTCATCCAACATCGGATTGCGTGTAATCTTTCTGAGAGTATTCGTCATCCAGCATTGGATTGAGGGTAATCTTTTTCAAAATAGTCGTCATCCAACATGAGATTGCTTAACATCTTTACATTTGCATTTTGTAAAAGTAATTTTGTAAGATTCGAGGACGAGGATCACAGAGTAAAATGTATGCTATTAGTGACTAAACACTCGAAGTTAGGCCTATTTGTCAGAATTATCTATAGAAACCGCCTCTCGACGAGAATTTTTGCGACAACTTGACCATAACAGGTAAGATTTGCTAAAAAGTTAGAAGTTTTAAGAAAAAAGAGTACAAAAGAGAACGTTTTATGAAAAAAGTGATGTTCTTAGAATTTTTGTAAAAAAAATAATTAGACCGAAAAGGAGGACATGTCCTCTAAAAAGAGGACGTATGGCAACCCTAACATTAGTTCCTTTCGATCCATGTTTTTATTCAAGGTGGGCATTATATGTATATCTGGCACAATGCTGCCAATTTATCATTTCTCTGTTTGCAGGTTCATTGCGAGGTTTACTTTGTATACTAGAACGACCTCATGTATGTCAATTACTCATCATAACAATTCATTGATATTTTCTTACCCAAATGGCGAGGGGAATAATGGGATTATCAAAATACAATTTGAAGACTTTATGTCACACAAAAAATGTCAACTCTAGTTAACTTATACTTTGTAGAAAAACAAATTTTATTCGAACATTTTCTCACTGGACAGCGATTTCTTGATTGTCTATAAATCGAAAAGCAAAAAGTGCATAGCAATGCATTGAATCGAAAGCTCATTTTTCTATGGAAATTCATTTTCTCAATGAGTCCTAACACGAATGTCAAATGTTGTGGTTTCTGTTCAGAGAAATGATAACAGGTGGCGATACCTGTTATCATTTCCCTGTTTAGTTCACTGTACGACCGACAAAAAATCTCATAATTTATTAAAGAAATATTCACAAAAAATCACCAAATATCGTGTGTGGTTGCGTAGCGTGAGTTGGGCCGAACCACTCAACAGATTTTCACTAATTTATTTTTTCTGATTTTCTAATGTCCATATTTTTCATTCAAAACCTTCCAAGAGCGATTTCCGTTCTAATTTCGCAGAGATATAAGTCCACCAACCCTCAAAAAATCACGTTTTTTAACACTTTTTCGACCATAACTTCTCACATTCAATTCCGTAGTGATTTTTTCAATTATCTCTCCGAAAAAAAGATTTTGAAAATCGGAAAAGGTTTACCCTAGAAAAAAAAAACATTTGGCACTAGCAGAGACTCAGTTTTAGGGCCGTGGGTGGTTGAGTCCACGGACTCAAAATCAATAAATATTCTTCCATAAAGTGCCTAGACCTTTCGACCAAAAAAAATTATGAAAATCGGAAAAGATTTACGTGAGTTATGTACAAAAGACCAAAAGCCACTTAAACGGCGGCACTTGAGTTGACAGTGCCCAGATTCAATTCCATAAAAGGTTAAGTTTTACTTGTTATCGCGGTGACGAAACGAACGACGGACGGACATCTTTTTTTTGCTGATTCGTCATCCGAGGACCATAATCGATGCTCCCCCCTACTCCCGGGTCGAAATTCGATTGGTTACAAACGTCGTGGTAAACGCATAAGACCCCTTTTCGAAGAACTTTGTTCTTCGTTCGGGTCTAAAAATGCCAACACCTCCGCACCTTCCGCATCCAAATTATTCAACGCTTTCGATTAATTCACCTGTGCAAATAAAATTCATTTTTGGAATGAACACGGTCATCTACTAAACGATTTATGTTGAGACAATTTACTGACGTTCCTTTCAATGTGTCAATGTAAATAAATGGATGTGGATGCTGCTTTACTATGTAATCAAGTTTACAATGCTGAACATGAATTCACGTTTTCTCCTAACTATTTTTAGATTCCATCCAACAATTATTTCATTTATTCCAACATTACAGTGAAGGAGTCTGAAACTTCTCATTTCTATGAATGCCTTCATTATTTTGTCAGAATCACTCCATAGAGTACATCAGTCATCGCTATGTTAGCGATTATGTTGATACAATAATTACACAATGACAAACGTTCACAAATCAATTGCAAATTAATGATCTCTTAATAAGTGAAATAATAATATTTATTACGAAAAAAAGTAATTGTTCTTTGCACGGCAATCGAGACGGCAATATAAAAAGCAGAATTCTTCTACTCTTGAATATGCATTTTTCCAATAGTCATTATTATATTCAAATTTGCACGCGGCATATTTATATAATGAATTCTTGATTTCTTCAATAACAAAACCAACGATTTAACCTTGAAGAATGATTTGAATCGTAGTAATAATAATAATTTTTGTACCATTTTGTATGTTCTATTGTAAATGTGCATCTTTCATTTGTTTTATTTTTAAATTCAATGATTAATTGGTAATGAAATTTTTTCGTTCTGGGAAGATGATTTCAGAATTTAAATGTCGTGCAGACGCACGTATACAAAAAAGGTAAACATAAATTTTTTTTGGGATGAAAAGTTGTTGTTTTTCTTTCTTATTGTTGCAAATTGTGCAGCTTACTATAAAAAGTTGTTAAAATATGCATCTTAAATCTTCTCGCCTGGGTGTTTTCGTGTCTTTTACTGGTTGGGTTTGTTTATTGGGCTTATGCGGCATAAGCCCAATAAACAAACCCAACCAATTCAGCACACACGGCAAATAAACACAACCTAACATTCGTGTCTTTTACAACAAGTCATTTTATACACCACCGAAAGCTTGAAACACAAGCGCGGGTTAAATTAAAATTTTTTCCCGGAATCAGAAAAAGATTTTCCGAAATCCTAAAATTTTCCAAGCGATTTCCCGATTTGTAATATCTGATTTCAGGGTTAGTTACAGTCAATTTAGCAGTATGATTATAATGATTATAATTTTGTGATTTTCATTTCCCAATTTCCGTGTTCGTTTCCCACTCAAACAAATTTTCATTTCCCAATTTACAAATTTCCATTTCCCAATTAGGTTATGTAGGTGGGTCATCGTTACAATGGAAGCCTGGGTCTTCGCCATTGGCATTTCTGTTAAAAATGTAGAAAATTTCAATTTTTTAGCTAAAATTGCTGTATTGCTTGATCTGTAGACCATAAAATTTGCTAGATTTTGTATAGCTTGGGAAGAGCAAATTTGTTGACAGCGCAACAAGGAAAGAATAATTACGCAAGTAAAATCAACGAACAAAGTTAGGTCCTCAACAATTTTTTGATGTCTGTAACAGTGACTTGGTCCGAAAATTTGAGAAAGCGCAGATTTTTCCATTGTTTGCCTTAAACTTGTTTGTTGTCTAAAATAAATACATATTACCCGCGAGCGAAAATTTTTTTTGAAGTTAGGACTAGGACATAGTTTAAACGGGTAGTGTTAGTCGGGTTGCATTTATCTATAATATAAAACCCAAAATACACTGCACCTCACCGCACCTTGATGCACCTCACTACACCTTGGTGAACCTCGTTGCACCTTGGTGCACCTCACTGCAAATTGGTGCACCTCACTACACCTTGGTGCCCCTCACTACACCTTGGTGCACCTCACTGCATCTGGCTGCAGCTTGGTGCACCTCACTACACCTTGGTGCCCCTCACTACACCTTGGTGCCCCTCACTACACCTTGGTGCCCGTCACTACACCTTGGTGCCCCTCACTACACCTTGGTGCCCCTCACTACACCTTGGTGCCACTCACTACACCTTGGTGCCACTCACTACACCTTGGTGCCCCTCACTATACCTTGGTGCACCTCACTGCAACTTGGTGCACCTGACTGCATCGTGTAAATTTCATCAGATTTTCATGTTTCTTTTTGTATTTGAGAGATAAGCGAATGCCTTAGGATAGATCAAAATCGAAAATATATTTTCGAAAAATGTAAATATTTTTAGAACTATAAAAGATAGAGAATCGGTGTCGAAGGCAAAGTTGTAGGCTTAGGTGAGGCGCATGGCATAGTGCCTGTCAATATGGCCGCTAATATTAGGGCGGATCGATTTCAAAATAAATGTTTTTTGTTTTTTGTTATTTTAATCAATTGACAAAATCATTGAATTGGATTTCAACAATAAATTTTAGAGAAATGCCATTATTTGCAATAAATATTTCGTTGATTATAAGGCCCATGCAAGTGTGAGTTCAAGAACTTTCCTTAAGGTCACAGTTCAGTCCGTCACTTTAGAAGGGTTTTTTAATATTGTCGTTTCCAAGATTATCAATGTAATTTAGGTATACGATACCCTAATTTAATAAAATTTCATTACATTCTTTGATATTTTCTGGGGATTTTAAATGAAAGATGTAAGGCCCTATCTAAGGCCTCTAGATTAATTGAGAGTCAGTCAAGTATAAAAAAATTATTTCTTGAATTATTGTAGAGGATGCCGGGGAAACATTTTTGTCTTTTCAATTGTGGGTAACAGACCAACAAATTAATTTTTGAATTTTCGTATTTGAGTACGCGTGGAATATTTTTGTCAATGTGTCAGTCATCATCTTAGGTCTCCAGGTCGGTTTGGGTCAGTCGTCCAAAAAATCAATTTTTGAAATGTTTAAGAGGATGTCCAATTTTTACCTATTGAAGTCTTGATTCCAGACCTCATCACAGTAAATCTTCAACTTCATATAAGGATAATTCCAGTAAATACCGGTAATCATAGTTTTGAGAACACAATTTCTCATGAAATTATTGGTCCCATAAATCAACTACGATTCTACGGTCGTCCGAAGATCTAGAAATGATTTTTGATAGATGGTAGATGATGCTTTCGCGCAGCTTTGACACTTTGGGTATCGCCATTCATTGCAGAAGTTTGCCTTACAAAAGGTCTAAATAGCTCAGTCTTGCACAAGAATTCCTTTATTTAAGGAAGGAAACAAAATGGATGCACTTTCAAAAGTTACTTTTACAGTGTGATTTTCAAAGACGAGTAAAATCTAGCCGACCGGTCGGGCCGGAGTTATATATGAGAAAAATGCTTCTTTGTGGATAGAAAGGACACCAAGCAAATTGTGAACATTTTCTCAGTCGGTCTATGTAGTGGCCGTGAGTCTAACGATACGCATGTACGTGACATGTCGTTAAGTACGCAAATAGGAGAAAATTTTCCACTTTCTGAATGTAGGTCAGAGCTAAAAGTAGAATAGTAAAGTATTTGATATAATTTGATGTTTCCTAGAAACTTTCGGCAAAAAGCTGATTGTGGAGGTGAAGGTGTGAAATCAAAAACATGTTTAATTGTAACCAATTTTCATAAATTATCACAGTCATATCCCGGGCGAAGCCCGGGTAACGTGCTAGTGCATATATAAAATGGGAAATATTTTACTTACATTTTATCGAAATGAAACCGGACTAACATTTCCCACTTTGTTTGTTCCAATGTATAAGTTAACTTACATTTTCACTCTTATGATTACCGAACTTCAAGTCATAGATACTTCCCAATTTGATGTAGTTCCCCATTTTTCAATCACTTTCCAACTTGAAGTATTTTTTCACATTTTAAGTGATTTCAAAACTTGAAGCAATTTCCCATTTTTTAGTCATTTTCCAACTTGAACTCATTCCACATTTTAAGTGATTTCCCAACGTAAGTCATTTCCCATCTTTTAATCATTTCCCAGACGCTTTTAGCGCTGTTCAATTTTGATTTTTCACTGCGTTGCAATCGAATTTCTTACGATATATGCGTAATTACGTACGGTACGTATATGCGTAAAATCAGCACAAAAATAATAGATTTTTAGATGAAAATCTTATGTCAGTCGAAAAGTTTGAAATTTTTCAGGAAGTTTGAGACGATCTGTTCGTAAAAATTTCGACAAACCACGCCACGACAGACTTGAAAATAATGCAACCTCAGGATACCCACACAAAATGACATTTTCGAGTTAGTCAAACTGTGGAGTTCGACGAAGCAAGGCAGTAAGTTACTTGGTAGGTCGCCTCTGATGACTATTGAATTCTTGCGTAGAAGTTGCTAGCGTTCCTAACGTAGTCTGGAAGAGCATCGAAAATTTTGTCCCATTTTGAGATTTTCCGAGGTTTCACACCAAGCATAGCTGAGCAAACATGACTGGACGATTTTTTTCCGAACGGTTTGTGTAGAATTTATTGAAAATAAATAAATTTTCCGAAAAACAATACTTCATGCACTTGGTCAACCCAGAAAGTCACGATCAGACATAAATTTTTGGAAATTCAAGAAAGTAGAGGTGTTCTCTTTCCAAGCCTGTCATGTCGTGGGTGGTCAACATTTTTACGAACAAATTGTCTCAAACTTCCTAAGAAAAGACAAACTTTTCTACTGACATGAAGATTTTCATCTAGAAACATCAGAAGTGTCTCATTTTAAAACCTTTCTTATATTTTTCTTTTCTTTTAATTTTTAATTTAAATTTTTGATTTTCATTTCTCGAATCCCGTGTTCATTTCAATTTGTATATTTCCATTTCCCGTTTCCAATGCTCGTTTCCCAATTTGCAAATTTCCATTTTCTAATTTGAAATTTTTTATTTCCATTTCCCGAGTCCAATGTTCAGTTCCAAATCAAATTGTATCTACTGGTGTTGCAAGAAAAAAGTTCCCTTGTGAAATTTCCGGGAATCCAATAATTTTTTTTGAACCTCCCAATGATGAAAACCTTTGCATTATTGGGGCCTATTATCCCATAAAATTTCATTTGGCTTTACACGAGTTATAGCCAAAAAACCATTTTTAACACCTCCCGACATGCACTTGCTCTAAGCACGATTACTCTCCCGAGATATCAAATTTTCCAAAAATGAGAAATTCCTTTTTTTACGATAGAACAAGGAATCAAATGGCACAATAATCGGAAAAAATAGAACACGTTGTCCCACAATCGTTCGAAGTTTTCGCAAAATCACTCTTAAGTGAATACCTATGAGTGAATAATGTTCAAACTTTATCTTTTGCCATTCTATTCTAGTTCAATGATGTTTTGTGAAATCAATTCAAAATGCTATGTTCTAAATGGGTTGTCATCTTTCCCATTTTAAAAGCAATCAGAAAAACTTATTAGGATGTCAAATGGCAGTTATTGAACTCATTTCTGACTTTATCGTCAGTACACCTTCATTTTGAAAACTTTTCGACGTGATCGAAGGTAGGCGATGTTTCGAAAATCGTTTCAAAAATGTATGAAACCATACGATCCGATCTATAAAAGACACTAAAGATTATGCCTTTTTGTGGCATCTTGGAGGAATAAATTAATTTTTTTTAATTACTTAATGACTAATACGAACCTTTAAAAAACTCATGTAACAATATTTCATTGAAATCTTTAAGCAAAAACTATAAACAATACCAAAATATAAAACAAAAACCGCCTATCGACCGACAATTGTTTTTTAAACCAATTTTTCTGATATTTTCTTCTCAAACTTGCATGTTGTTCAAGAATGCATAAACATTGACTTCCTCTAGTTGTTGCAATTAAAAATAAAACAAGCTGCGAATCTTAATCAATATCAAAATTTTAAACCAAAACTAAAACAATATTTGGGTCAAGGTAAACAGTTGGCAAAATAACAAAAACGCCTTCAACAAAGTCAACTCAACTGAGATAGAGATTAGATATATGGCAGCAGCAGCAGCGCATATGTAACATGCATATGCATAAAGTGCATTTTCAAAAATATATATCCACATTTCCATATTACGTTCACACACTCACTATCTTGCTAATGAATGGGTACAATGAATACATTTATTACAAGAAAGATGTAATAAAAATTCTGTAAAGAGTTAAAAGCCAATTTTATTCGATTATTTAAAAAAATCAAGAATAAAAATTTCAATTTCAATCGGTCATGGTAAAATGCATTTTGGATTTGAATCTAAGTCAATGTTAGACCACGGGTGTAGCACTTGATAATCTTGCGTCAAATATAAAACTGATCGTGTCTGTCACTGTCATTTACGTTGACTTACGTTCATCCGCAGTAATGTCTCAACTGATTTAGATCATATGACTGGAAATTTGGGGAAATTCTTTCTTTTTTTTGTGTGTTATCAGATTTAGAATCCACTTACTAAGCCTCTCATCCACATCCAACCACACACTTACTATGCCTTCGTTCCACATGCAACCACACATTCATCCATAATAGAACAGACGACGCTTCATGTTTTAATACATAGTAACATGGCGTTGGGTAATTGAGAGAACCTCTCTGGGTAGTTGAGAGAACCTCTCTGGGTAATTGAAAGAACCTCTCTGGGTAATTGAGAGCACGTCTCTGGGTAGTTGAGAGAACCTCTCTGGGTAATTGAGAGAACCTCTCTGGGTAATTGAGAGAACCTCTCTGGGTAATTGAAAGAACCTCTTTGGGTAATTGAAAGAACCTCTCTGGGTATTTAAAAGAACCTCTCTGGGTAATTGAAAGAACCTCTCTGGGTAATTGAGAGAACCTCTCTGGGTAATTGAGAGAACCTCTCTGGGTAATTGAGAGAACCTCTCTGGGTAATTGAGAGAACCTCTCTGGGTAATTGAAAGAACCTCTCTGGGTAATTGAGAGACGCTCTCTGGGTAATTGAGAGAACCTCTCTGGGTAATTGAAAGAACCTCTCTGGGTAATTGAGAGAACCTCTCTGGGTAATTGAGAAAACCTCTCTGGGTAATTGAGAGAACCTCTCACATTTTTGCCGGTGTTACTTAAAGAGATTCTCAACTTTGTATGATAATAAACTAACTCCGTTAGAACACCACTGATAATATGTGAAGCAAGGCAAGTTTAATAGATATGAACTTTAATTTTCGTCAAGTACTTACCTTTATTACACTCAGATCGTGTGATCACGTGACTTGAAAATGATAAAAAAATCAAAGTTGTGTCGAAGTCTAGGGATGAATTGACAAAAAGAGTCATAGCCTTAAGAAAAAGGGATTTTTCCAAATTGCCAAATTAAAGCTGATTGCTATCATTAGCGAATTATAAGGAAAATGTATGGCTCGTAATTTTTCTTCATGTTTTTTTCGTTGAAAATTTGAAATGAAAGCAGAACACCAAAGTTGTGAACAATAATATTAACTTACACCCCTGTGGTGTTTGAGCGCATTACATAAAAATGGCATCGAACACACGCGCAAGCTAAAAAAGAAAAATTCAAGTCGCAATATTGCATTTTTCTTAAAATGGAAATACTTTACAAATTATTTGTATTGCATTTAGAACGTGTGCATGTGTAAGTCATGCATACACTACTTTTTCAGTCTAACGTTTCAATGATCAACATGAAAACTGAAAACACACTGACACAACATTATCATACACTTGATATGGTGCGGTGCGGTGCAGCGATGATTTTCTATGATTAATTCTATTTAATTATAAATCAAATTCAGTCTTCGTTAATTTATTTGAAATGCATCACACGCCCCAGAGCATTTACTTTTAATTTGAATAACAAGATGTTAAATATTTATTGCGCCTAGCCGAGGTCACCTTTTTGCCATTTCTGCTTCATCGTTGTCATGTAATCATTTTTTGTATTTTGTATTTTATGAAGCAATTTATTTCTTGTAGCAAGTGAATATTTCTTTGATTATGTGATAGACGTAGGTGATAAGAATCGAAAAAAAACACAAGTAAGTTGTTAGTATTTCGTATAGACTATAACTTAAGGTTGGCAGATAAGGTTGTTTATTTAGAGCATTTTATTTACCATTTTTTCGTAGTTACCATTTGAAAGTTACTTTGGTGTTGATCAGCAATCATCATTCAAGCGTTCGTTTACTTTTTATCGCGATAGATTGGAAATATATGTAGAAGATTTGGTCTTCAACGTATCACTCCCAAACTTTCATAGGGCTACCAGATTGATATGTCCAAATGTACAAATTTTGGTGTTATCAAATCGTCAACTATACTTCCTTTGTAAATATCGAATGCAAGAACGGCATCAGCAATCATTCGTCGAGCTTCCAAACTTTGCAATTTCAATTGTTTGCAACGGTCACCATACGGAGCTAGCCTGTATGATGTCGCATTACTCCGGCTCTCAAGCAGATAAATGACAAATTGTTTTTGAACGGACTCTATGTCGTCCTTATAGATTTGAGCTGCCGGGTTCCATTTAGTTGAAGCAAATTCTAGCCTTGATCTCACATACGCCACGTATAGAATACGTTGTGTTTCCTTTGTGAAATGCTTAATACAGCCAACCCTTTGTCGACTCTTTATTGTCATCGTCTCAATATGGTGGCCAAGATGAAACCATCGGTCCACTAATACACCCAAATCATTTTTTTCCTCTACTCTCTCAATGGTCACCCATTGTGTAGTCGGCTTTAATGAATGTAGATTCGTTTCGATATATGCTGAAAACGTTACACTTTTCATTGTTAAAATGAAGACAATTTGCCGTGTTCCAGTCTATGACGCTGTCGATGTCTTGCTGTAATCTTTTTATATCGTTTCGGTCATGAATAATGGCTGCTAGTTTTGTGTCGTCAGCAAACATCAGTATTTATATGCAAATGACACAGCCTCGACAACATCATTAATGAAAATGGTGAACAGTACGGGTCCAAGTGAACTTCCGGGGGGCAATCCAGATGGTGAATTGAAATTTCTTGACTTACATGTGCCAATTTGTACAAAGTTTGACCTTCCAACGAGAAATTGCCACAACCATTTTGCTGTTTTCTTTCCGATTCCAAATTTTGCGAATTTGATAGTCAATAATCGAATCACCACCTTGTAAAGGCCGTTTTATAGTCTCCATAGAACAAATCTAGCTGACAAGAACGCTCAAACGCTTTGTGTGCTAAAATCGATAGGCCCAATAAATTTGTCACAACTGATCTTTTCTCTCTAAACCCATGTTGAACACTACTCAATTGAGGTTGAATCTTTTCACTGATTTTTCGTTTCACTGCAATGTTATGGATTTTCATGACAACGGTTTGTATGGCTACAATTCTGTAATTTTTCACGTCAGTTTTGCTCCCCTTGCGTTTGTAAACAGCCACAATACGTGACTTCTTGGATGCAGCCGGTTTCATCCCAACCTCAAAAGTCTTTTGATAAAGTAGCCATATAGGCTTTGCAACCGTTGATGCGCACGCTTTTAATACTGCCGGCTTAATTTCATCCGGTCCAGCCCCACTTTTCCAATCAATCGAATGAATTGCTGCTTCGATGTCGAATAGAGTCAGGTAGATATCCGTCGCACCACTCACCGGAATGTAATTAACATCAAAATCCCAGTCAGGTACAAATAGTCAGCAAACAATTCAACGGCTTCTTCTGTAGATTTGCTAACTCTGTCACCAAAATGCATTACGTCTGGATAAGTCGTTTCAACGCCATCCTTTAATTTTGCGAAATTCCAAAATTCAGATGGATTGAAATGGATATTCTCTTGTGTTCGGCGGATGTACTCGTTGTAACGACGGTCGCTTTCATCGCTGTGCTGCTTCGTACTCCAACGTAAAATAATTTATTAGATTGAAAAAACGAGTGACTTTGACAACTGACCAAATCAGAATGATTTGTATAATCCTTTACTCCATACCATGCAATTGTCATTTCAATTGACATAAAAATTAGATTCACTTTACCTATTACGCCTGTTCCTACCTTAGTGACGTTATTAATTATCAATTATTGGTCCAAATTAGATATCATTTCATGTTGCCATCTATCACATAATGAGCGGCAAGCTGGCCAAAAAACTCGCCAAATGTTTGATGATGATGATGATGTGGTGAATATACCAGCTTAGTATGGTGAATATGCTCGCAGTGATGAATATGAATCGAAAACATTTGGCGAGTTAGCCAAATGTTTGGAAATCGCGTAAATATGAAAACTATTAGCGAGTTCCATTCAGGGTCTGAGGCTCAAAACTTTTGGCCAACTTCACATCCTGAATGAAACTCGCCAGAAGTTTTTATATTCATATTCACCACTGAGAGCATATGGCTAATTCCATCGGTAACCGATACATTGTCGCTACAATGTAGCCCGGGGAGAGTGTGAGAGTTTTAACACTCATATCACATCTACGTTTCATGAAACTGAGGACTTAGACGATATCTTTACATGAGTAGAATAAATTCCAGCAAAACTTCGACTGTTGGAGACAAAGTCTAATTTAAAACCGTGCGATGATATTCCATGAATTAGACATCGATTTTATCGAAGCCTTGGCCTATTAGGTACGAATATTACGTTATGTAAAAAGGCAATGGAGATACCATGTTGTGCAATTTCAAAATTTCAAGAATAGTAACCTTTCACATACACGTCGAATTTTATTATCGATAGACTTAATACAGTGCAACATATGTACATGCCTAGAGAAAAGTTAAATGGGTTTGGTTTAATAAAAACGATACACGCAACTTCCGTTAAAATGTTTCCTTTTTTGATGAAGATTCAAGGAATTACAACTTGTTGCATCCAATTTTCCAAACCATTGGTTTTTAAGAAATGACTACCCTATCGGTGCAATCGCTCGTGCCGGATTTATTTGGGAAACATTTTGTATCCTATTAAAAACGTCTTTCGTGTCTCTTGTTGCATATATACGACCGGCACAGGTCCGCTGTTCGGGGTAAATACATTGTATAATATGACCTAACGGAAAATGTCTCTTCACCAAAATTATAAACAACAAAAATCGCTTCGCTTACGTTAGTCTTGCTTAATTAAATTAAGTAGCCTCACTGTAAATCTTTACACTCTCACTCTATCAAAGCTACTAAATAAGCATTTTATGATTTACGTAACATATCATTTAAGATTATACCGGGTTTTTCACAAGAAAGTTTACAAATGTTTAACTGCCATCTCACTCTAACATATGCTTTGTTGAGCGAGAGAAAACTTGCTGGATGTCTGTGTATGCGGCGAAATCTCGGCAAATCTCGATGCTCCCCTCATAGATAGATCATCATCTTGTTTTGCTGGTCTATATCAAATTACCTGGCGATTCAATCATTTTTCTTATAAAATTTCCGCCCCCTTCCATTTTGTGCATCTGGTTATGTATGAATGGGGGCCGTTCATAAAGGACGTCCGCGTTTTTAAAGACTTTTTCGACACCCCCTTTCCCCTGTCATGCTTTGTCCGTTTCACAGACAATGTCCTTCAAAGACATCTGCTTTAAAAATCCATAATTTATATCAACTTTCAAAATACGAAAAAAAACATTATTTTTTCGACCGAAACTGACATTTAGACTCCTCACAGTGCAGACAAGTCTGAACGGATACTGCATAGCAGTAGTTTCATCTCTAAACCTTACAAGTCCAGATCATCCTGTTGACATCCGTCTCTACACTACTAGAGCCGGAACTAGAAGTAAATACTGAGCTATTCATGTGCTCATCCACATGTTGATAGCAAAGCAATAGTTTAAAACATATTTGACCTTCACCGACCTCTTTAGCAAAAAAAAAATGTTTTAAAAATAACGAAACTGCTATTTCATTCTAAGTTTTTTCACCAGTTCATTATAGTAATTAACAAAAAAATGGACGTCCCTTTCCTTCCCCCTAGCGCAGACGTCCTTTATGGACGGTCCCATGCATGAAAATAGTAATAAAGAGATTTGCAAAAATATCACTTATAATACGCTTTTCAAGTCCACTAAGACTTGAGACGTGTGGTATGCATCATGCATTCACGCGTATATGGATAGCATAGCACTAGTTGTCACTAACTTAAAATGAGTCATCCCTGAATCATTCGGTTGTATACAAGGAAAAAAATTATTTACGTTGATTTTCTAGAATCAGTAACATTGCGATGCAACTAGAAAACAATTGATAAATAAATAATAAATTCAAAACTCTTCGAGGGTTGTATGAACAAAAAAAAAGATTCGAAACGAAAGGAAGAGAATCGTAAGATTGTGCAATGTTTCGTTTTAACACTTTCCATCGAAAAACCGGTTTTATATGAGAAAAATACAAGCGAATACGTGAAAAAAGCGATAAAAGAGGAATTAATGAAAAACTGCATGTAAATGCGAAAAAACAATAAAAGGGGATAGCACACATGGTTTGAGATTCATACAGCAAGAGCATATCCCCAGATACAGTGAATTGAACAGTATCCCTTAAGAGATCATTATCGTCTATCAACATTTCTACACACATACCTGATGGTTTATCTAAAGACGGTGTGAGACAATGGAAAGAAATGGAAAATAAACCATTGAAATGGGTATACGAAAGTAGCGATAGAGTGTAGTCAATGAAGTTAATTCGGTTACGTCACCGTCCGTATGTCTGTGCACCCCTCCTGTAACGTAACATGACGCTATCGCTACTTAATAACCACAGATTCACAAAGAAAAACACGAACGCGCTGAAAAAAACTTCACAAAACAAAATATTCTCAACTGTCATTATAAGAGGAAATGCCGTGAGCATTCTGGGCAGCTTTCCCGAATTTAGCGATTCGCACGAAGTATTTATCCTACAACTTTTTCGCTGCCCAAATTGTGCTTTTTGTGAGAGGCTTATAACTGGTGTGCTAAAATATAGTCTACATTTAGGCGCTCAAATAATATACTTTCGCTGACATCCGTGGACAAAGATGCAGTTACAAAAAAGTAAGTCATCACTTCCCTTTCCACATATGTTGTCTTTTAAGACCAAATAAACTCATTTTTTGGGATTGAACCTAGTCTGATATCAATGAGTTTTTGTGCAAATATAACGATTTTTTTCACCGTTCTCAGAGTAGGTTGGATCCAAAAAAAAGTTTAGTTGCTATTAAAAGATAACAACTGCGTCTTTGTCTACGGATATCAGCGAAAATATAATATTTGAGCGCCTAAATATAGACTATACTTTAGCACACAAGTTATGGGCCTTATAAAAACCTAATGAAATAAAACTAAATAAATTTAGAAAAAAATAACTACAGAAGAAATAAAAGGGTTGGTGCTATGCGAATAGGCACTTAGTGATATAGCGGGAATGGGTTAGCTCAGTGATAACATACTGACTTTCCACCAAGAATATCCGAGTTGAATCCTGGTGGGGACAGATTCTGTATTAGGATTTTTCTTCAATAGCACGAAAGTAACGTTCCTAGCTAGGCTTCATAATTTGGGTAGTTGTGAATTTGGTGCCGCAACGAATTGTACATAGAAGAATGACAAATGCGACGTCACCCATATTCGATGAATTCTGTGTACAGATATCTGAGTCTATCTTTAGACGGAGATATAATTAGCACCAGAAGAAATCCTAATGGTAAAATGCAAGGTACCGTTAGGCGTGGTTCGGAATTCACATTAAGCATGTGGTCCGAAAAATGCCTGCCGGTAAAACACATTGATGGGGCGAACCGGAATTCTAAGCCCTACTAGTTTCTAGATGGCACTAGGTTTGTGTGCAATTTACCACTGAACAGTAAAAACGAAAAACGTCGGAAACGAAAGGATCTGTAAGAAGAATCCATCTGCGTGACTAGTAATAAAAAAATGATTTAGCCTCTGACCCGGACGGATTGTAACTTACTTACTTACTTAACAGCCATAGTTACCCCGGGGGGGTTTTGGCTGACTCTACAACAGCGCGCTGACGATCCTCAGCTACCAATTTCCAATTCCGAACGCCCATCTCTCGCAGATCACTTTCCACACAATCGATCCATCTTTTCTTCGGTCTACCTCTAGGGTTTGAACGCTCGATCTGGTTCGTGAAGACTTTTTTGGCTACTCTATCATCTGCCATTCGGATCACATGACCCGCCTTTCTTAGCCGTGCTGATTTAATCATCCCGATAATCGTTTCTGGTCAAAAATTTCCACGAGTTCTCTATTCGTCCTAATCCTCCACGTATGGTTTACTTTGATTGGTCCACAGATTGAGCGTTGAATTTTTCTTTCGAAGCACCTCAGCCTGCTTTCTCGATTTAATGTTAAAGTCCAGGTTTCGCTGGCGTATGTGGCAACGCTCCTGACTAGTGTCTTGTATAAACGATATCTTGTGCTGGTGTTTAGGAGATTGCTTTTGAAAAGATGTTTCAATGCGTAAAAGTACCTGCTCACTTGCACCGACCGAGTCTTAAGTTCTTCATCTAGATCATTGGTGACGTTGACAATGGACCCGAGATATTTGAAAGAGTGAACAGCCTCAAAATTGTACTCGTTCATGATCATCTTTGTCCGATCCTTGACCTTTGGCTTCTATCGAGTACGAGGTATTTTGTTTTTTCCTCATTAATAATCAGTCCATCTTTTCTGACCGACTCGTCCATCTCCACCAGACTTTCTTTCACTTTAATCGTTCCTCTTCCCAAGAGGTCCATGTCGTCCGCGAAAGCAGTAAATTGCTTGGCTGTATTAAAAAGAGTTCTGTGCCATTTAGTCGACAGCGCTCTAGCTACCTTCTCAAGTGCCAAGTTGAACAGAAGGGTAGATAGGTGTCAGATAGCGTGTTTTGCATTAGGATCCTGCATCTCGTGTCCTTCAGTGTCACCTTTGTAAGTTGTATCAGTTTCATTGGTATTCCGAACTCCTCCATGATTGCAGAGAAAGCCATTCTGTCCAGCGAGTCATACGCCTGCTTGAAATCCACAAAAAGTTGATGTATCGTGATGTTGTATTCATAAGCTTTCTCCATTATCTGTCTGATGGTGAATATCTGGTCAATGGTTGATCTTCCTTCTCTAAAACCGCCTTGGTATTCCCCAATCACTTCTTCCGCATAAACTGCAAGCCTGTCGAACAGTATGCTTGCAAATACTTTATACACTGAGTTTAGAAGACAGATGCCTCGGAAATTCTCGCAAATTAGCTTACTCCCTTTTTTGTGTATCGGAATCATAACTCCAGTCTTCCATAGCTCCGGCATCTCCTCCTCATTCCATACTGTTAGTACGATTTGATAGAGTCTCCTCCAAAGAGGTTCTCCAGCTGCTTTGATCAGTTCGATTGGAATATTGTCCTCACCTGGAGCTTTGGAGTCCTTAAGAGAAATCATTGCCTTTACCATTTCACCATAAGTAGGTTCTTCTATGTTGGTTGTTGGGTTGGGTTCGTTGTTGTGTTAATTGGAGACGGTTCAGCAGGTTTTTGAAGTACCCTACCCACCACCGGTTTAATATCTGTTGGTTATCACTTAATAGTTCGCCGTTTACGTCTTGGATTTTTGTTGAGATCGGTTTGAAACCATTACGGATTGTAACGGCGGATATTATTGTTATTTTTATCCCATAACTTTTTTGATGTGCTAATTGTAATTTTTGTGAAAATAAAACTAAATAAATTTATAAAACTACTACAACGAACTACAAAAGAAATAAAAAGGTTGGCACATATTTTGTGAAAGAGGGCTGTGCGAATAGCCACAGCTGCTATACGCACAACGTTTATCCACTCCACGCCTCTAACTTTTACTGCTGGAAGTGACTTGATCCTAGAACTGATACTATCCTGTTTGCAGAAAAGTAGAAGCTTCCACAAAAGCTGCAATATTACGCGTATTTGGGAATTTAAAGCGAGTGATAGACAGTGGCAACTGAATGCCAAACGTTGTAGCAACATTAGAACCTTCATGACTTTTCTGAGATGTTGGAAGGAAGAAGCGATAAAGCTTCAAAACGGATTACATTGACAACTTAAAAGAGATGTACACGATAGGCGTATTTAAAATTTGTTTTAAAAAATTATCATTGCAGTTGGCTGTTGACTGTTCTTACTAATAGCAATATCTTCCATAGTGTCGCTGATTGTCTTATTAACATTTAAGTACCAATTTAACGTCTTGCAAAATAAGAGTAAGATACGACGATTGCTTACGATAAAAACCAAATTCGTAATCGTTCTATGAACGAACATCTTACACCTATAAATGGTGGAATCATCAGACTCTAGCTCTACTTTTCACATGACCGCAATCAATCAATACACATCAAATAAGTACATTTCATATTGTTAAATTAAATTTGTTGACCTCGGCCTCTTTGCTACTGCAAAGGCAACTAAAACATTAAAAAGACTTGCATTTGATGATGTGTTTTTCAGTGATGAATTATATATATGAACAAAAACGTTGCATGCGTAAACATTATATAATAAAACATCTCATTGCTGAGAGTGTTTAATCATCTTGCTCATTGCATGTAAACGACATACGTGTGGTAGAGTTAATGCAGAATGCATTCGAGTGTAGGAAAATACACGACGATATTATATAACAAACACGACCAATTCGAAATGAGCAATGCGACTATGAGCATGAAAAATGAATTACAAATTAATATTATTTTATCATCATGGCTAAACGGGCTAAACGGCAATTCTTTCAACTATTTATTAGCTTCTTTGAAACACAAATATTCTACAGACCCTGACATCGATAAGGTCGGTTTTAGACAATTTTATTATGTTCATTACTTCTGAGCGTGAGCTAAAAACAATTTTAATTTTAGAACACCGACCGTCGAGAATTTTAACTCCAACCAAAAATTTTCTGAATTTTCCACACGTTTCGTAAACAACGCCAATTTGTTCCAATTTTCGAAAACACATGTAAATTCAAACTACACTGTGCAAAAAAGGCATTTTAATTGCGTTGTTCTTGATGAATAATTTACTTTGTTTTGGGTTTGGTGTGTGAAGATGATGCGTACATGTTTTTTCATTCTTCTGATTGATTACACTTTACATTATTTCCTTGTTTACTCTTAAGCTTATGCGTTCCTCAACTAGAAAGTATTTTCTTCTATTAGATCTGTTAGGTTGCGTAATTTTATTTCTTTAACATCGGAGAAGAGGATCCTTGAGCGGTGTGGAGGTGAGGTTTTCAGCACGAGCCGACACGGCGCAGCGGCGAGTTTAAAAAAATACGAACAACAAAATTCTTTTTTCGTTTGTGCGACGAAACCGGTAAATTTATGGGCCGCGTAAGAACTTTTGTTAGTTGAGTTGGAACGGAGCCTAAAGGCCAAACAATACAGTTTCCAGGCTTACGTTGCAGGAACAAAGTCTGGATAGAAGTATTGTTTACAACTTCTGCATACGTTAAAGTCGCGAAACTGCATTGTTTCGTCTCTATGACCCGTTCCAACGCTACGTACAAACGTTTTTACGCGGAATAAATTCACTTTCACTTTCACTTTCACTTTCACCGTAAAAAGCCTGTTTCCTCAATATTACTTCAGCGTAGCAGGAATAATTATTACGCATCTGCGGAAAAATTTATTTATCTTCGAGGAGGAAGCCGAAGGCAAAGGATATAATCCTGCGAGATTAGATAGATAGATAGAAGGTTGTAGGGGTATCTGGCTGTGATGGCCAGACAGGAATCTGGATATATATCCCTTGTTCCTAGTTCCCTAGTTCCTACGTTTATTTAGCAAAATATAAAGATATACAAATTACAAACAAACAAAGAAACTCTATCACCATCAGGTGAGCGATAGAGATAAATAAATGAATGAAAGAATGAACAAATTAATCAGTCAATCATGTCTAATAAGTTGAAAATCAATTCCAATGTCATCCTGAATTCCGAAGTCGTTGCTTACGTTGACATCATCATCATCATCATCATCACACTTTATAGACCGTTTGTACCTTTCGGTGTGAGGTCTTTACTACTGATCATGGACCACCCTTCTCCATACTCCCCTATCCTGTGCCAAGGAGATGGTTTGTTCGCCTAGAGAAAGTCCCCTAACTTCTAAATCGGATTTAATTGAGTCTATAAACCTTCTCCTTGGCCTACCCCTGGGACGCACACCCGGGACTTGAGCATCCAATATCCTCTTTGGTAGCCTGCTATTACCCCTCCTCTGAACGTGCCCGTACCACCGCAGACGACTAACCCTTGCCGCCTCTTCCACTGATGTAACCCCTAAGTTTTCCCTGATGTCGTCGTTCCTAATATGATTGTCCCACTGTTCCCTCCGATTTACTCTTGCTATGCTCCTAAGAACCCTCATATCCGAAACCTCCAGGTCATGCACAAGGTATCCGCAGTCCACCCAACTTTCACTACCGTATAAAATCGTTGGTCTGAAGATTGACCTGTGAATAGCTAGCTTTGTGCCACTACTTAACTCCTTTTTGTTGAACACATACGACCTCAACTGACTGGCCACTGCATTCCCAATTCTTCTCCTTTCTTCAAATTCCCTAACTAACTTGCCATTCTCCGAAAAAATGGCTCCTAAATATTTAAACTCAGAGACCTGTTCCAACTGCTCCCCATTTAAACTGCAAACTACATCCTTCCGGGATTTGCCAATATGCATAACTTTAGTTTTACTGACACTTATTTGCATGCCGTATTCCTCACATGCAGCATTCAGGCAGTCTAAATTCTCCTGCAAATCCTTGGCATTATCTGCTAATAGAGTTAAGTCATCCGCATAGGCCAGGATTTTCATGATTACTTCCCCCACCTTCACATTCCCTTGCAAATGCGCTTGCCTGATAATCTTGTCCATAAAAATTATGAACAGAAGAGGGGAGAGACAACAACCCTGACGAACTCCCTCATTAACTTCGAAAGCCTCACTAATTTCACCATCTATCCTTACCGCAGCCTTGCTCCCTGAGTAGATGCTTTTGATAGCGCCCCATAAACTTCCATTAACCCCGTATTCGCCAAGTACCTCGAACAGCTTTTGCCTCGGTACCCGATCGAATGCCTTTACTAGGTCGATGATGCACAAGTATAAATCAATATTTCTCTCAGAGAGCTTTTCTATAACCTGCCTGAGACAAAAGATCTGATCCTGACAACCGCTCAGAGGTCTGAAACCACTCTGAACCTCGTCAAGAACATCTTCCACTATAACCCTAACCCTGTCTACTAGCACACTTGTATAAACCTTTCCGACCACGCTCAAGAGTGAAATCCCCCTGTAGTTGGTAAGGACTTTGCGGTTACCCTTCTTGAAGATCGGAGCAATAACATCGAAGCTCCAGTCAGCGGGTACTACTGAGGACTTCAATGCTAAATTGAAAATCCCACCCGGCCCGCTATTCTTAATAAATTCTGTCCTAATTTCGTCTATACCTGCGGATTTTCCTGCCTTCAGCCTGCTGACCTTTCGTGACACTTCCTCTAATGTAATTTCCTCCTCACCCTCCAAGCTACGGCCCTCTTCCCTGTCAAGGCTTGTTACGGGCTTGACAGAGGCGAATAGATCCTGAAAGTAATCCTGCCAGGTTTTCAGGACCTCACCCTTACCTGTAACTAATTCGCCATCTTTACCCAAAATGCTACCGCAGCCCTCCTTTTCACCACCCCGCCTAATATCCTTGATTGCCGACCAAAATTTTTTACCCCTTCCTTGACCAGCCTCTTCCAATTCCTCCCCAAACTTTTTCCACGACCGATCCTTCGCTTCCTTGACTAGAGTCTTAACCGTCTGCCTGCAAGCCCTGTAAGCCTCATGCTTTTCGTCCGTCTTACCCTGTAACCAAATCAAATACAGCTTCCTTTTCTCTAATACCGCCTTTTTGATCTCTGCGTTCC